>CM053502.1:86384261-87069970 GCA_028627145.1 Eidolon dupreanum
AAATATTGCCATTTGCAACAACATGGAGGACCTCTAGATAATCATGCTAAGCGAAATAAGCCAGAAAAAGTTGAAAATTATGTGATGTCACTTATATGTGGGATATAAACCTAAAAGCAACAAATGAACAGGACAAACAGAGACTCGTGGACATGGACAATGGACTAGTGTTTACCAGAGGGTAGGGGGTGGGGGATGATGGGGGAGGTAGATGGGGTAAAGGTGGTCAAATATAGGGGGGTAGGGGGAGGGTAAAGTGGGCAAAAGGGATCAAATATATGGTAGCTGAAGGAAACTAGACTTTGAGTGGTAAACACACAATAGAATATACAGATGTCAAATGATAATGTACACCTGAAAATTATATAATTGTATTAACCAATGTTATTCCAATAAACTTAATAAAAAATTTTAAAAAAATTAAAAAAGGATACCAACATACTACACAGAATGGGAGTCCCGGAACGAGAAGTGAGAGAGAGGAACAGAAATAAAATCTGAAGAAATAATGGGTAAAAACTTCCCAAATTTGATGGATAACATTAATCTTTTACTTCAAGCAAGATAAACTTAGAGATTTACACCTAGACACATCATAATAAAACTGTTGAAGGTCAAAGCCAGAGAGAATTTTGAAATTAGCAGGAGAGAAGTGACTCATCACATACAGAGATCCTGAATAAGATTAACAGATAATTTCTCATTAGAAACTATGGAGGACTGAAGGCAGGGGAGTGACATATTCAAAATGCTGAAAGAAAAACCTGCCAACCGAAAATTCTATAGTCAGCAAAGCTATACTTCAAAAATGAAAGAGAAATTGAGATTCCCAAAACAGAATTCATTACTAGCAGACTTCACCTTACAAGATTTACTAAAGAGGGTTCTTTAGCTGAAATAAAAAGACAGTAAATAGTAACTCAATCTACATGAAGAAATAAAACTGGTAAAGGTAACTAGATAGGTAAATATAAAAAACAGCATTATACATTCTTATTGGTAACTCTTTTTTTCCCTATAGGTTTTTAAATCAACTTCATAAAACATTAATTATAAATTTATGTTGATGAGCACACAATGTATAAAGATTTATTGTGTGGCAATAACAGCCCAATGGAGGGGGTAGGGAACAGAGCTCTACAGGAGCAAATTTTGTATATTATTGAAATTAAGTTGGTATTAATCTGAACTATATTCGTTATATAGAAGTTGTTAATTATAATCTCCCTGACAATCACTAAGTTAACTATATATGTGAAAATTAAAATGTTATAGTAGGAATATCTATTTAATACAAAATAGGGAGTAATGGAGACAAAGTCAGGACATTAAAACATACAGAAAACAAATAGCAAAATGTAAAGTCTACTTTATTAGCACTTAAATATAAGTGGATTAAATACTCCAATTAAAGGCAGAGATTGGCAGAATGAATGAAAAAACATGTTCTAACTATGTGTTGTCTACAAGAGACACACTTTAGATTTAAAAACACAGATAAATTAAAAATGAATGGATAGAAAAAAGATATGTCAAACAGCAACCAAAAGAGGCCTGGAGTGGCTATACTAATATCAGCCAAAATACTTTAAAACAAAAATTGTTACTTGAGACAATGTTATTTTATAAGGATAAAATAGGTCAATTCATCAAGAAGACATAATAATTATAAACATATGTTCCAGAGCCTCGAAACACATGAAAGAAAAAACTGACAATTGAAAGAAGTAGACAATTCAATAATAAATGTTGGAGATTTCAGTGTCCCACTTTAAATAATGAATGTTGGGTGAGGGGACTGACTGACAAAATGGATGCAGTCAGGCTCCCTCCCAGCAAGCCGTGCGGTTTCCAGGCAGCTTTAGCTACAGTGTCCTATGTAACCTTAGATATAGCATCCTAAACAACCTGTAGATTGTGATTGATTATAGTACCTGGCCTTAAGCCACTATAATGCACCTTGTTATAAGAACAGCCCGCCTGTGCAGGCTGGGACGAGCTGGAGCTGTGCCTGTGCCTTGCTTGCTGTGTCCTGCTATGCCTGGATAAAGCTATGTCGCTTCTGCCCACAGCTCCTCACGTATTCTTCTAGCTGCCAGAACTGTGCACCCAAGCTTTGGTACCCCGAACCTGCAGAACAGGCAACTAGACAGAATAACAAGAAAATGGAAGACTTGAACAAAAACATAAACCAATTAGACCTAATAGACTTCTATCAAACAAGCCACCCAAGAATAGCAGAATACACATTCTTCTCAAGTGTAATGGAACATTCTCCAGGACTGACTATATGGTAGGTCATAAAACAAAGCACAATAAATTTAAAGGGTGAAATCATACAAAGTATGTTCTGACCACAATGAATGAAATTAGAAATTAATAACAGAAGGATATTTGGAAAACACACAAATATGTGGAAATTAACATAATCTTAAATAACCGATGGGTCAAAGAAAAAATCACAATGGAAATTAGAAAATACTTTAAAATGAATGAAAACAAAAATGCAACCTACCAAAGCACATGAAATGAGGTGAAAACAGCGCTGAAAGGGAAATTTATAGCCTATATTAAAAATTTACAATGCCTATATTAAAAAAGATCTTAAATCAATAACCTAACATTCTACCTAAACAAACTAGAGAAAGAAGATCAAACATTCCAAAACAAGCAGAAAGAATGGAATAAAAATTAGAGTAGAAACAGAGAATAGAACAATAGAGAAAATCAATGAAACCAAAAGTTGGATTTTGAAAAGATTAACAAAATTGACAATGTAGTCACTCTTCTATCACAATCTGATTTCTGCAGATATACTGTTTCAGTTATCTATTGCATTGTAAACCACCCTGAAACATTGACTTAACACAGTAGAAACCATTTATCTCCTCAAATGTCTGTATTTTAGGCAGGACTGAACTCTGCTCCGCAAGGTGATGGCTGGGGTTACAGCCATCCAGAAGTTCAACTTAGGCTATCACTTCCAAGATGACCCACTCACATGGCTGGTAGTTGGTGCTGACTGTTACCTGGGGGCTGTAGTCCTGTTGAATATGGGCCTTTCCTTGTGGCAGCTTGGGCTTCCTTACAGCATGACAACTGGACTCCAAGAAGTATTTCAAGCAGTGAAAGTGGCAGTGGCAGATCTTTTAAAGACAAACCTTGAAAGTCTCATAGTATCACTACTGACACATCCAGTTGATGAAAATATGTCAGAGAGCCAGCCAACTCAAAGGGAGGGGAAAAGAAATTGTAGCTGTCTTTAATCCATCACATATGGCTTGCTCGTGTGATTCCTCCATAAGCCCTTCCCCCTTAGGACCAAAGCAGATCCAGGAATGTTCCTGTGATCTGCTCCAGTTGCTGCAAACAAGAGATTTTGTTTTTATATACGTGGGTGTGCTCCTCACTCCCAAGGCATGTATGTATCTTGCTTCTCACGCTTGTGTGTGTGTGTGTGTGTGTGTGTGTGTGTGTGTGTGTGTGTGTGAGAGAGAGAGAGAGAGAGAGAGAGAGAGAGACAGAGAGACAGAGAGACAGAGAGACAGAGAGAGAGACAGAGTCAGAGACGAGACAGCAAGATGAAGATGAAGAGCACAGATGAGCCAAATGCCTAGGTTTGAATTCCGCCTCTGCCACCTATTAACTGGGCGACTTTGGGCAGTCACTTAATATTTTGGGCCTCAGCTTCATTGTAAATGTTATATAAGTGTTTGCTACTGCTGCCGCCGTTAACCATTATATCTGCAGCCACAGGCAACCTCTGCTACCATCCTTTTAACCCCTTTGCTTGTTCGCTGCTGCTTTTGGCGGTCCCACCTCTGCTGTAGCTTAGGATTTCTTGTGGTGTCTAGGTTCCCTGGAAATGGACTTTATGTTTCTGTATCTCATTTTCCATGTTGTTCCTGGGTGATTTTTGAGAGAAGGGAGAAAAATGCTAATTTTATTTTATGGTGATAAGAGTGCCTTTTTATTATCCTGGTACAGGGAAGGTACCTTTCACATGGTAGATTTATCTTCTGTTTTCAGGGAGACAAAGGAGGGTCAGAGTATCCTTGTACCAGCTTTTTCTCAAGTACCTTTAATTCAAAATAACCCATATGCCAAAGCGACATCTTTTGGAGTGGCACGTTCTGCTTCCCTTCAATTACATATATCCATTCGAATCCAAAAAAATGTTGAATGAAAAACGCAAGTTGCAAAAGTATCATTTTCAACCAGGTTCTTAACCGTAAGCAACAGAAAATCCTTCTGACTTAAGCCAACAAAAGATTCACTGGGAGGATATTGACTAGTTCACAGAGTCACCAGATGAGCTGGAGAACCAAGATCCAGGACTAAACTGTGTAGCTGAGCTGGAGCCCCAAGCACTGCCATCACCGTTGGGGGTATGGTCTTATTGCAGAGCCTAGGTCACATGCCTGTCCCCAGCTGCACGGAAGGTTGGGTCTTTTAGGTTTTATGATAGAAGGGGCTCTTCCTCCTCCTAGAAAGAGGCTTCAGACACTGAGCAGCCAAGAGAATGACAAATGGCCACATAGCTATCATTTGTGCAAAACTTACGAACACCCAAAGCAATAGGCTAGATTGCAGATAAATAGACAGTTAGCAAAAGCACAGAATTATTAATGGGAACGATATGCATTAACTCCAGGATAGTAGGGGCCCCTGAGGAGGGTGGGTAGAGGGGAAGACATGGGCCTTCAGTTGGATCTGAAACATTTTATTTCTTAAAATGAAACCTCTGAAGCAAAGATGGCAGAAATGTTAACATCTGTTTATGTGTGGTGGGGGTACATGGGTATCATTTTCTACACTTATCTATATGTTGCAAATAATTCCTAATTAAAAAATCACTTCGATAAATCAATATATGTCAGGCAACTCAGGTTTCTGCCAATGTCTCCTTATATAACTGTTGAAATAGAAATTGATCCTGCACCCACAACAGGGGATGTATCAAAACTAGAAGGTTTTGCTTGCTTGCACCCACCTATTTAGTGTTTTCCAACACTTGTGAGGAGTCTTCCGTTTTTATTGCCTGAAAGTTGGCAGGGTGTTTGGCTGCGGTTGTGAGGCTGAGTAATGCTTGGCTGGTACTATTTACTGGGGAGGAGTGATTCATTTCATTATCAAAATTCTAAGCCCTTTAAAATGCTTCCTGAGAAGTTATCAGGTTTGAAAGATCAGAGATAAAAACTGAAGAGAAAACGAAAATCTTAGAAAGGTTGGAAAGATTTTGTAAAAGGAACAAAAAAACCCCTTTGTTCATTGACATTGACTCTGTAGCCAGTAGGAATGAACTAGTGAGTCTGTTTCTGTATATAATTTTTTAAAATTGAGATATGATTGACATATAATATTGTGTAAGTTTATGGTGTACAACGTGCATTGATTTGATACACATATATTGCAATATGATTACCACGATAGCATTAGGTAACTATCATGTCACATAATTATCATTTCTTTTTTGTGGTAAGCACATTTAGGATCCAGTCTCCTAGCAACTTTGAAGTACCTAAGACAGTGCTATTGACTATGGGTGCTGTGCTGTGCGTTAGATCCCTATGAATTTTTCATCTTCTGGTTGCAAGTCTCTGCCCTTCAACAATAGCTTCCCAAGTCCCAGTAACCACCATTCTGCTCTTTCTATTAGTTCAGCTTTTTTAGATTCCAGATATGAGTGATATCATATATTTGTCTTTCTGCCTGACTTATCTCAGCATAATACCCTCAGGGTCCATCCATGTGGTTGCAGATGGAAGATATCCTTTCTTGTGGCTGAATAATATTGCATGTATGTATATGTTCATATGCAGATATGTGTGTATATGTATATATATCCCATCTTCTTTACCCAGCCATCCATTGATGGATACTTGAGATGGATGTCTTGGCTATTGTAAATAATACTGCAGTCATACATAATTTTTAATAACAGGAAGTTAGTTTCTCCCTGTCTCTGCCTAATCCCCAAGTAAATGGTTTGCAAATATTCAAGGACCGTAGGCTTGAAAATAACACCAAGGACGTGGTTCCATAGTGTAGTGGTTAGCACGTCTGCTTTACACGCAGAAGGTCCTGGGTTCATGACCCAGTGGAGCCATGGTCCATGGTCTATGGCCATGCCACCCTGAACAAGCCTGATGTCTGATCTCGGAAGCTAAGTAGGGTCGGGCCTGGTTAGTATTCAGATGGGAGACCACCTAGGAAGACCAGGTGCTGTAGGCATAATAATAATAAATATTAAAAAAAAAAAAAAGAAAATGACATCAAATTGTTAGCCTGCCAGGATTATCACCTGTTTTAGTTTGGTTCTAAGCATGGCCCTATAATGTGTGGTTAATACATATTAGCTATTATTACTCATCAGCAAAAAAATCAAATAACCCACATTAAAAAATGGGCAAAGGACTTGAATAGACCTTTCTCCAGAGATGATACACCAAAGTCCAACAAGAATTTGAGAAGATGCTCAACGTCATTAATCATTAGGGAAATGCAAGTCAAAACCATAACGAGATATCACCTCACATCTATTAGGATGGCTACTAATAAAAAAAAATGTAACAAGTGTTGGTGAGAATATAAAATGGTACAGCCTTTGGTAAACAGCATGGTTGTTCTTCAACAAATTAAAAGTAGAATTACCATAGGATCCAGCAATCCTACTTCTGGGTATATATATCCAAAAGAACTAAAAGCAGAATCTCAGAGATATTTGCACACCCATATTCATCACAGCCAAAGGGTGGAAGCAACTCAAGTGTCCATCCATGCATGAATGAATAAACTATATATATACACACACACACACACACACACACACACACACACACACACATATAAACAAATTATATAGATAAATGTAGATATATATACACACATACATACATACAATGGAATATTATTCAGCCTTAAAAAGGAAGAAAATTCTGACATATGCTACAATATGGAAAAAACTTGAGAACATTTTGCTCGGTGAAATAAACCAGTCACAAAGGGAAAAATACTGCATGATTCTACTTACGTGGAGTAGCTAGAGTAGTCAAATTTATAGACACAGAAAGCAAATTGGTTGTCGCTAGGGTCTGGGGGCGGGGAGACTAGGGAGCTGTTGGTAATGGGTATGGTTTGTTTTGCAAGATGAAAAACTGGGACATTGGTTGCACAACATTGTGAATATACTTAACAATACTGAACTATACATTTAAAAATAGTTAAGATGGTAAATTCTCATTTTTTTTTTACCATAGTTAAACATTTAAAAGTTAAATAAATAAGTTATTTTATTTTATGGGTCCCAAGAGGGAGGAAGTAACTTGACCAAAATCACTTCCTGTCAACGCAGAGCTGGACCTAATCCCATGCTCTTGCCACTTGGCCTTTGAGTTTCTCAGACTGATGAAGTCCTGACAGGACCTTCTGAAGGAGCACCGTTTTGGAGTTGGAGCAATGGAATCACACCGTAGTGTAGCATTGTGCAGAAGATCTGGTCTTGGCCATCGCACATTCAGGTCAGGTTGTCCCACAGTAACTTAGTTCTGAGGCCCAGACTTACAGCCCGAAGGTGGCACAGTTTGTTTTCTTTTGTTATTATCACGTTTGATAACAACTGAACAATGTGATGCCTCACTGCACACTTCACTACAATCTGCCCCTGTCACGGAGACATGGCTGGGTTTAGGGAAAGCTTAGAAGCCCATACAGAAACCACTGAGTGACCGTGAAAGAGAGGAGAAACATTCAAAGACCCCTTCAAACAGGACAGCTTTCTCTGAAGAAGGATGTGTTGACAGCAAAGGAGTGGGGCTGCCCAGAATATCAGGAACCAACATTTTTCTAAAATTCTAATTAAGACATGAGAAAAACATGTTTCTTTGCAACTCAATAAATAACTTGTAGTAATCATGCAGTAAACAAAGTTAGGCATGGTTTATCTGTCCAGTTGCTTCGTAAATGAAACTTCTGAGGTTATGTAGCTGCAGTCCAATGCATAGACCACTGAAAAATAGACCTAAGGGCATAGTTACTCCCCACTCCCCAGACTTCTGCCTGGAGTGCCTTTTCAGAGGGAGGCATTGCTTGAAGGAGATGAAGATTCTGCCACCAGGAGAGACCACCCAGACTGGGCCCAGGCAAGATGGCTGGCATTGCCCAGGGTGGTGCTGGGGGTACTCCACATCAACGTACTTTTGCAGCCCAGGTGCCAAGGGGTAGAGCAGGGAGGAGGAGGGTGGCCAGTTCAGGGGAGCACTGCAGAAGGACATGTGCATTGTAGTGGGTCTGGACATCAGCTGTGAGGTAGGCCCTGGCTGAACTTGGGCTCCACAAAGACTGTGCATGAGTGGGAAAGCTGGAGAGACACTTAAGTTTCCTGCTCTGTTCTCCAAGTTTTGTAGGTAAGAGTAACAGATGACATCTGTATGCCTCATTTCCTACTTGTCTGGGAGCTGCTCAAGTACAAGGGGCCCTGTCCTTCCCTGCAGTATCCCCTGAATGTGGAGTAGCACCCAGATGGGCCTTACGTGTTTGGGGGCTGCCTGGGGCCTTACAAGAGCACCAGGACCAGGAGGGTCATCCTAGAAATATTTCTAAGGAAAACAATTCACATTTTTCTTTATTGTGTCAAAATACTCATAACATAAAATTTACCATCTTAACCATTTTTAAGTGTACAGTTCAATGATATTAAATCCATTCACATTGTACAGCCATCACCACCAACCATCCCCATGCACCTTCTCATCTTATAAATCTGAAACTTTATACCCATCTGCCAACAACTCCCCATTTTCCTCTCCCCTCAGCTCCTGCCAACCACCATTATAATTTCTGTCTATGATTTTGGCTACTCTAGATACCTGATAGAAGTGAAAGCATAGAGTATTTGTCTTTTTGTGACTGGCTTATTTTTATTTCCCTTAGCATAATGTCCTCAAGAAGCATCCATGTTGTAGCATATTACAGAATTTACTTCATTTTTAAGGTTGAATAATATTCCATTGTACATACGTACCACATTTTGCTTATCCATTCATTCATTGATGGACACTTGTGTTGCTTCCAGCTTTAGCTATTGTAAATAACACTGTGAACATGGGTATACAAATATCTCTTCAAAGCCATTTGGGTAGTTACTCAGAAGTGATATTGCTGAATCATATGGTAGTTCTGTTTTAGGCAACTTCCATATTTTTTCCATCATGGCCTCACTAATTTACGATCTCATGAATAATGCACAAGGACTCCCTTTTCTCTCTGTCATCACCAACACTATCGCTTGTCTTTTTGATAACAGCCATTCAAACAGGTGTGAGGTGATATCTCATTGTGGTTTTAATTTGTATTTCCCTGATGATTAGTGATGTCGAGCACCTTTTCATGTTAGCCATCTGTATGCCTTTGGAAAAATATTCAAATCATTTATTCATTTTTGAATCAAGTTATTTGTTGTTGTTATTGAGTTGTACAAGTTCTTTATATTTCTTGGTATCTTGGCTATTAATCATTATCAGGTGAATGATTCACAAATATTTTCTTATTCCATAGGTTGTAATTTCATTTTGTTGATCATTTCTTTTGCACTGCAGAAGCTTTTTAGTTTGATGTAGTCCTACTTGCTTATTTCTTGATTTTGTTATTTATGCTTTAGATGTCATATCCAAAAAATCATTGCCAAGACCCATATCAAGGAGATTTTACCCTATGTTTTCTTCTGAGTTTTATGACTACTGTTCTTACATTTAAGTCTTTAATCCATTTTGAGTTAGTTTTTGTGAGTAGTGTGAGATAGGGATCTAGTGTCATTCTTTAACACGTGAATATCTAATTTTTCCAGCATCATTTATTAAAGAGACTGTCTCTTCTCCACTGAATAGTCTTTGTTCCCTTGTCAAATATTAGTTTGCTGTATACGCATGGCTTTATTTCCAAATTCTCAATTCTGTTCCATTGGTATATGTGTCTGTTTTCATGCCAGTACCGTATTGTTTTGATTACTTTAGCTTTATAAATAGCTTGACACCCACTTTTGTTCTTTTGTCAGGATTGCTTTGGCTGTTTGTGATTTTTTGTGGTTGCATATAAATTTTAGGACTGTTATTTATACTTCTGTAAAATTGCCATTGGAAACTTGATAGAGATCGTATCGAATCTATATATAGCTTGTGTAGTATGGACATTTTAACAGTATTAGTTTTTGCAATCCATGAACACAGGATACCTTTCCATTTATTTGCATCTTCTTTAATTTGATTTATCAATGTCTTGTAGTTTTCAGTCTACAGAGCTTTCAACTCTTTGGTTAAATGTATTCTTATTTATTGTCTTTGATTCAGTTATAAATGGGATTGTTTTTCTTTTTCAGACAGTTCATTGTTAGTGTATAGATATGCTGTTGATTTTTTGTTAATCTTGTATCCTGCAACTTTGCTAAATTCATTGATTATGTCTTAAGTTTTTTTGGTGGAGTCTTTAGGGTCATGTACATATAAAATCACATCATCTGCAAATAGAGATAATTTTACTTCTTTCCAATTCTGATTCCTTTTCTTTTTCTTGCCTGATTGCTCTGGGTAGGACTTCTAGTACTATGTTGAATAGAAATGGTAAGAGTGGGCACTCTTGTCTTGTTCCTGATCTTAGAGAAAAAGCTCTAAACCTTTTATTATTGAATGTGTTGTTACCTGTGGGCTTGTCATATGTGGTTTTTATTATGTTGAGGTATGTTCCGCTTATATCTAATTTGTTGAGTTTTTATCATGAGTGGATATTGAGTTTTGTCAAATGCTTTTTCTGTGTTTATTGAGATATGATTTTTCTTTCATTCTATTAATGTATCACTGATTGATTTATGTATATTTAACCATCCTTGCATCCCTAGATTAAATCTCATTTGATCATGATGAATGATCCTTTTAATGTGCTATTGAATTTGGCTTTCTACTTTTTTTTGAGAATTTTTGGACCTATATTCATTACTTTTCTTGTAGTGTCTGTGTCTGGCTTTGGTATCGGGGTAATGCTAGTCTTGTAAATTTTGAGAGTGTTTCCTTCTTTAGATTTTTTGGAATAATTTGAGAAGGATTGGCATGTTTCTTAAATGCTTGTTAAAATTTAGCAGTGAAGCCGTTTGGTCCTGGGCTTTTCTTCATTAGATTTTTTTATTACAGATTCAATCTCCTTACTAGTAACTGGTCTGTTCAGGTTTTCTGTTTCTTCCTGATTCAGTCTTGGTAGATTGTTATGTTTTAGGAATTTTTCTTTCTTCTAGGTTGTCTAATTTGTTGGCAGGTAATTGTTTATAGTGGTTTCTTATGATTCTTTGTATTTCTGTAGAATTGGTAGTAATGTTCTCATTTTTATTTCTGATTTTAGTAATTTCAGTGTTTTCCTTCTTCAGTCTATCTAGCTAAAGTTTGTCAATTTTATCTTTTCAGAGGACCAAGTTTTGGTTTCATTGATTTTATGTAGTTTTTCTATTCTCTATTTCATTTACCTGTATTCTCATCTTTATTATTTTCTTCTTTCTGCTACCAGGGTTTAGTTTGTTCTTTTTCTCAATTCATTAAATTATAAAGCTATGGTTTTTTTTTTTTTAAATGTAATCATTTATAGCTATGAATTTCCCATTTAGTGCCACTTTCACAGCATTCCATAAGTTTTGGTATGTTGTTTTCATTTTCATTCATTTTTAAGTATTTCTAATTTCTCTTGTGATTTCTTCATTGATCCATTTATTATTTGTTTAATTTCCACAATTTTGTAAATTTTCCAGTTTTATGTTATTGATTTTTAATTCATCTTGTTTTGGTCCAAAAGATACGCTGTTATGACACTTTTTAAAATCTTTTGAGACTTAATTTGTGGCCTAACGTATGGTCTATCTTGGAAAACGTCCCACACACACTTGAGAAGAATGGAAGAATGTTGGGTGGTGTTCTCTGTTAGATCTAGCCAATGTATTGCTTTGTTTAAGTCCTCTATTTCCTTATCTTTTGCTTGGTTGTTTTATCCATTCTTGTCAGTTGGGGCATCAAATCTCCAACTGCTATTGTAAAACTGTCCATTTCTCTCTTTAGTTCTATTTTTGCTTCATATGTTTTGATGGTCTGTCCTTAGGTGCATTAGTATTATAATCATATCTTCTTGCTGTATTGAAACAATTAATGCCATTCTTTGTCTTGCAACGTTTTTTGATTTAACATTTATCTGATATTAGGATAGCCACTCCTCTCTTATGGTTACTACTTCCATTAAATTTGTTTTTTTTTTTACCCTTTAACTTCGAACTTGTTTGTATTTGGCTCTCAAGTGAGTCTCTTGTAGATATAGTTGGATGATGTGTTTTTATTCATTTTGCAGATCTCTTTTGATTGGACAGTTTAATCCACTTACATGGAGAAACTTGTCATTGTACTGTTTTCTATATGTCTTATAGCTTTTTTGTCCCTCGTTTACTGCATTCCTGCCTTCTTTTGTGCGTAGTTGATTTTTGTAGCGAAATGTTTAAATTTCTTTTTATTTCCTTTTGTGTATATATTATAGCAATTTTCTTTTTGGTTCCCATGGGGATTACATTGACCATAAAGTTATATTCTAAACTGAATTTATAACAGCTTAACTTCAATAACATACAAAAAGTGTTCCTTTACAGCTCTATCCACAACCCTTTCAGTTTTTGATGTCATAAAATTACACATTGTGTGCCTGAATACATAAAGTAATCATTCTTTTAAATGCTTTAGCCTCCTAAAGTATGTAGAAAACAAGATTTGGAGTTACAAGCCAAAGTTACAGTAATAGAAATTTTACATTAATAATTTTTTTCCTTTAGTCATGTAGAAAACAAAAATCACTGTTACAAACCATTGTTGTAATACTAGTTTTTATTATTGCCGACTTACTTACCTATAGTGAGATCCTTATTTCTCCATATGGCTTCAAGGTATTGTCTAGTGTCCTTTCATCTTGCAGAACTCCCTTAAGCATTTCTTGCAGGGCAGGTCTTGGTGGTTACAAATTCCCACTGTCTTCTGGCCTCCAAATACTCTGATAAGAAATCTGCAGATAATCTTATTGACGCTCCCTTGTATGTAATGATTCACTTTTCTCTTGCTGCTTTCAAGATTCCCTCTTGCCTTTTTGTCTTTTGAAAGTATGATTATAATGTGTCTTGTTGTGGGTCATCTTACTTGAAATTTTGTTGAGCTTCTTGGATGTTTATGTTTATGTGTTTGATCAAATTGGTAAGTTTTCGGCCATTATTTAAATATTTTTTGCCCTACCCCCTTTCACTTATCTTTCTGGGACTCCCATGATGTGTATGTTAGTCCACTTGATGGTGTCCTACAGCTTCCTTAGGCTCTGTTCACTTTTCTTCAATCTTTTTCTTTTTCTATTCCTCAGCCTCAATAATTTCCATTGTCCCAGCTAATAAAATTCACTGATTCTTCTGACTGCTCATGTCAGTTCTTGAATCTATTTAGTGAATTTTTAATTTCAGTTATTGTGCTTTTCAGCTTTAGGATTTTTTTCTTTTAGGTTTCCTCTTTATTGATAATTCCATTTTGTTCAGTTTTCTTGACTTTCTCCATATCTTCCTTTAGTTCTTTGAGCATCTTGAAGACTGTTGTTTTAAACTATTTGTTTAATACATCTGCCATTCTTTTTCAGGACAGACTGTTGACCTTTTCCCTTGAATAAGCCTTACTTTTCTTTGTATGCCTTGTAATTTTTTGTTGATCATTGGCCATTTAAATCTAGTAATGTATTAGCTCTAGAAATCATATTCTCCCTCTTCCCAGGGCTTGGTGTTTTGTTATTTTCTTGTTGTTTTTGACTTTTTGCTTGTTGTAGGCTGTCTCTGTATTGAGGATCAGCCTGAGGTATAAATTTAATGGCTTTTCAGATCTTTTCTGAGACTTTCCCTGGGCAAGTGTTACTAATTTTCCCTGTATATGCACTTGTTTCTTAATATCCTAGTCTTTAATGTCTGACACCTGAAAGAAGAAAATATAAAAAAGGAAGAGGGGGCAAAAAAGGCTGCTGACCCTTTAAATATCCTGGAAGTCACTTCAGCCAGAGAGGGAGGGATTTACAATAATAGGAGGAGGTGAAACAATGGCTGCCCACCTCTTTGCACTTCAGTGATCAGAAGCAGCAATCAGAGGACTGATCCTCAGTATTCAGGGATCAGTCTTTTTTTCCCCCACTCTAGCACCTGCAAGGCTGTGACCCCCTGTTCCAGAAAAGCTTGAAGAGCTGCCACTATGTGACTGGAGCTGCTATTGTATTAAGAGCTGAAATTTACTACAATCTACCATCCTCGCCTCCTTCTGGAAGTTGGAAGGCCTCAATAGACTCCAGACTTCCAAAAGTTACATTAGATTATGCCAGTGCAACTGTTATCTAAGTTGAGAGGTTCCTGTTGAAGGCTTCTCATTCTGCCATCTTCTCAGAATCCTCCTCCACTTCAGATCTGATCTGTTTAGGCTGATGAACTGAGTTATCAGTGTGACTGGAAATAGATTTAAGATCAATGTGGTCTGAAGACCATAGACCCATTTTGCAGTCATGCCCTGTTAAGTCTGTTGCTGGTTCACCATCTCAAGGAATTCAAGGCCAAAATCAGGCTGCAGGAATTGCCAGAAAACCGTGTGGTTCTGGTCCCATCTCAAGACAAGTAACAGGAATAGAGGGCCACTGAGATAGAAATGCAAGGCTGCCTCATGAAAAAGGCCAGGAAGTCAATATATTAAGTACCTACTATTTAGTGGGTTGGGATGGTGTACTAGGTACTGAGATGGCCATGAGTAAAAGGAGTGTAATGAGTTCCTGAACTCAGTGGGGATCAACCTGAGTACGAACTGTATGTTCAGGCTGTTGTCAACTTTAGGAAGACTTTGGTATCTGTAGAGGGTGAGACTTTGGTATTTGTAGAGGGTGAGAGTACACATGTGGGTTTACATTTGTCTCAAAAGATCAGGAGTTCTCAGTGTGGAAATATAGTTGTGAGGAGACATCAAATCACTACAAGAGTAACTAGAATCAGTCATTGCAGCTTCAAATACTAATCCTGAAATACTAATCATCAGCTACTTGTTCTTCCTACCGTATCTTCATAAAAAGGTATTTTATGAAAACACTGATCCAAAGCAGACCCAGGTCAAAAATATTTAATACCCCAAGAAAGGCTTAGACGTTTGGTGTATTTGTAACATGTCAGCTAAGCCAAGTTTGAAATACGTGGCCCGGAATTCTTCCTTGCATAGTTTTGGGTTAGCAGGGCCACATGATCTTGTGTGAGATTTGGAGAGTAGAAAAAAGGCAGCAACCACATTCTTTTTATATTCGGAAGTTCCATGGAAAGAAGGTTTGAGTACCTGGCATGTAGTAAGCACTCGGCAGCCGCACGATCGGTTTCCGCCTGTGGCTGCAGGGCAGCTTTTCCAATGCACAGATATCAGCCGCTGCTACCTACCCTGCCTGTCGGTGCCTCACAAATTGCTGAAGGTTTTACTACTCTACTCGCCCTTGTTTATGTTAAAAAGGTAGGGTCCCTTCAAGTACGGATACTTAAGTGTCTGTGCAAAACCAGCCAATTATAGAGGAGAACTTTTTGCCTTTTCTTGCTCCAACCAGATTCCAAGGTGGTGGGGTGGTGAGGATCTAGTACCTAGAGAAAAGGATATGAAAAAAAACAACCCAAACACTAGAATTCCTTAACTGAACCCAGAGCCTACTTTAGAAAGCAAAACATGCCTACCCTTTACATACTGGTAAATTTTTGACATTATTTTTACTCCCAAGTAGAACATGAGGCCTGTGGCTCTGTGCCATTTCAGTAACACCAAATGCTCAGGGATTTTAAAGAACTACCAACATCTCATGCCATATGCCAAAAGAATATTTCAGACTAGGAAAAGACCTATTTTGTAATTGTACCAGGGTATCACATGACCTGGATAACCATGCGCCACCACTTCACTATTCTGGGTCTTCCCCACTCTTGATTCTCCAAAGTCCTCTGTCATTGCCATTCAAACACATAAGCAGCCAGTTATGGAAATAATGCACAACTACGTTGGGGAATTCTGAGTTTGGGGATTTTGACTAATGAACTCAAATTTAACACATTTTTCAGCAATGTTGGTGAGTCTCCCATGGTTGCCAGTCCCAGAGAATATGTCCTAATGCACCATGCTAAAAGGAGAGTTCAAAATGTTGCTAGAAAGGCCAGATAAGTATGGACAAAGCTCTCCACTGACACTCCTCATGCCTTGCAACCAGGTGCAGGCTGGCTCACCTCAAGATCCCTGATATAATCATTATTTGATTAGGAAAAATGTGCACATAAAGGGGAGTACCTCATTACCAAGTAATTTAGCAGCAAAGGGTAAGTGATGAGTATTAACTCAAAACCAGAGATGAAGCGAGGAATTCAGAGGAAATAAAAGGTGCCCGGACACTGCAGTGACCTGTCTGTCTATAGACCTTGGTGGTACTACTGGAGAAAGGTGTGCCACTGCTCCGACCCCAGGCCACCATTATTTTGCCGTGTGAATCTGAATTCACACAGTATGTGACATTATCTCCTTAAACTTTCAGAGCATGTAAACATGAGTATCTGATAAAATATGCTACTTAGAAAGAAGAAATGCATGCTTAACAGAGAGCATCGCCTGACATAGGCTTATACTTATATTTTACATATTTATTAAAGGGCACAATTAAATCTTTTCATTTCCCAAACGACCTACCTCACAATCACTTCAAATGGTAGAATACCCACTGGTTAATGAAAAAAAACCAAAATGCTCGTTTTTCTGATTATTTGGTTCATTTGAACAAAAATGCATCATTCCACCACCTTTAGCCCAATGTTGAGTTCAAACTGTGTATTAGAGCAAGGTCGTCAACACTGTCCCTACCAATATTCTGACGTTTCATTTCAACTTGGGCCCCGCCATAGTTTTCCAATGAAAACGACCCTTCTTGAAGACTATTTAAGCAAAACCGAGAACAATGGGAAATCACGTTTATGAATTTAAGGAACACAAAAAGTGCATCTGAATGATTAAAAAAAAAATTTGTTTTTAATTCATCATATGCTGCCTCACCACTCCATATGCAGACTGATTCAGACATCTGCTGATTTCTAGACAAACTGTTTAAAATTACTGAATTTAATACAAGAAAATGAGAAGTTTCTTTTTTGAGTGGTGATGGGCACCTCATAATTGTTTGCTCAGAACCACTCACACACACTTTCCCCTCCCTCTCCTCCACACACTTTTGCCTGTTGTTCCCCCCGTTGACACATAACACACACTTGGGAGAAAAGTTCACTGGGATATTTTTAAAATAGTTTTTTTGTTACCTGCAAAAAGCTAACTGGCTTTTTCAGGATCAAATCTCAACCTTGGGCTCATTGGAGTCATGCTCTAGTCAACAGAGCTACAAATACTAAGCCGTTAAGCAAATAAGCAAAATCAACTTTTGCTTTTCATATTTCCTAGGTGAGATTGGGACTTTTTAAAGAAGTATCTCACAAAAAAAGAAAAAAGCATAAACGAGAAATTTTAAAAAATTTAGTCACAGGAGAAACTCACAATTTAATTTCATTTGTTCTAAGGAGACAAAAACTGGTATAAAAGGAAGTGACTTTATTCTTAGGCTTTAACGTGAGTCCTAACAATGAAAGTGTTTTGTTAAAACCACTGTAAAAATTAAAGCTAATCTGAAATCCAATTGCCAGTGCTCTTGAGGATTTAAAGTGAGACGGTCCAGGTTGAAGCAAATGTTTCCTTAGGTTGCCAAATGCATTCCCGAGTGTTTCTTAGGCTGAAGGGATTAGAAAGCCATGCTCAGTCTCATTTACCCGTAGGACTAAAATTCAACTACATGTACATATTTAAGATTTTCCCTAATTCAATGCCCAAGTGCTGCAGATTTTAGGCTAGGTGTAATTGCACGGGAAGCTGTTTTCAATTCTTTTTCACAACTCACACCAGAACAAAGAAGCTATGGGCTCAGGAAAAGAAAGCTACTGCATGTCAAACCTGTAAGGAAAAGGAAAACCCTTAACGTAGAACAACTACTGATCTCAACCCCACAGGTTTTGTTTTTAAAAATTTAGCTACTTAATAGTAAAATCTCAAGGTTGTTGTTGTTGTTGTTTTCCACGAGAGGAGTGTAAATAAAGTTCCAGTATACAAATATTTATGAGCCAGTAATTTTAAAAAGACGACAAAAAAAGCTGCATGGATCCTAAATGGATATGTAAATAAATCCACTCCAGGTCAGAGATATTACAAGAACAAGTCTTAAATTCTTAATAGCAAGGGTTAGAATGGAAATAAGAAATGGAGCAGTAGCAATGCTAGCAGGCAGTACTGTATGCAAAATTATTTCCTAAAAGGAATAGAGGAAGGGAAAAAAACATAATTCTGATTGCTCTTTTCACATTACAACATCTCAGAACTTCATCCAAAACAGAGAAAGCTAATCCAGAAACTCCCTCTGCTCACTGTCACTGCCGAAGTGTTTTAGGAATGACAGGATTCCTCCTCTGGGACAGACAGGGTGTGGCAGAAACCCATTTTCACAAGGAGGCTGGCTCACTAAGGGTGGAGGTATGGCTAAGTCAGCAAGCAAGTGGCCTCTGAGGTTCTGGCTTTCAAGTCTGTGACACTGCAGTGGACCTAAGGGGATATTATACCCCCTACTTTGGGTTCTTCTGGTTAAAAATGCAAGAGGTTGCATTCGTAGCACTTCGGTTATTTAAAAAACAAAATCTCATCCTCCTTTCCCCCATCCAAACTGTAAGAAAGGAGAAATTCATTAAGCATTTATTTTTGGGTTTCTGAAGTGCTATTAAAGTTCAATCAAATATAAAACTGGACAGTTTCAAATTGTCGGGATTATCTCAAGGGACCCTGAATTGGATATTGAAAGGTGACATAAACTGAAATGAGCTGGACTTAAGCTGTTGGTGCAGTCCCTCCACACCAACAGTCATTTCTGTTTTGTTCCACCTGGAGTGGTCCCACGCGACCCCTCAATGAGAGCACTGGGAAGCAGCAGGGTGTGGTTTTTTGGGAAGCTACCGGTTTTGCCATTTGCTTCCAGAATCACATAGACTATGACAAACTTTACATTAAACACTGTTTAGTCCTGAGTTGGGTGAAAGCCCAGGGAGGAGGGGGCCGAGTTCGCCAGGACTCTTCCCTCCTTTTGCGTGGTGTCATACATGGCCTTCTGCTTTCTCCTCTTTCGTTGCCTGACTTTCTTTTTTCCTGGTGACCCCTTCTAAAGTCTTCTTGCCCACTGCTTTACTGGCTTCTTCCTGAAGAAGAAATAAGTGAAACGCTGGATTAATTCCTGGCTCCTCCAGTCTGTCAGGTCTACCACCAGGGGCAGTACAATGACTTTACGTAGGTTGCCTGACTGGGGAAGTCAGGGCTATGCTGCCCATAGAGTGGGAGCTTTCATTTTTCTTTTCTTTAGTTAAAATGACTAGCCTGCCATTGTTTAATAGACAAGTCCATGTAACAAGAAGGGTTGTGGTGTAGAGAGGATAAGCCCAGGACCAGAATGCAACTTGGCTGTGGGGGAGGCTGACCTCTCCTATCACATTTGCCGAGTTGGCTCCTGAACCTGAAAGTAAAGGGCATGAAGGTGGTGCTTCCCCGCCAGAGCCCACATCCCGAGAAAGTTGGAAGTCTCAATGTGAAAGTAGCAACTGAAAAAAACCTGACGTGTTTGATTTCTAATAAAGCTTTAGTAAATACCTAGGGAATTAATTTTCCTCATCTCTTTCACGGATATGTCAGTGCCTCTCTACTATGTGCCTTGGGTGAGTAGAAAGAACAGCCCTATTCTACTTCTGGATCCAAACCAGCCCCACATCAGACTGGAAATTGTTTTCCCTATTCTTGTGCCTCTCGGGTTGTCTACCTGTCCCTGTGCCCTGTGCTTAACCTTCTTAGAATAAAAATCAAAGAAGCAAGGTCAGTTTTTGATCGACTTGAATGCAAGTAAGTTCTGCACATACCTTTGCATCCTGCTCTGCAAACTTCTTGAACATGTTGGCATATATTCTGCGGTCCCGCTCATTGTGCTCCTTAGCCCTTTTCTGGCACACAGAGATCTGCAGTCTTGCGGCCTTATTCTGGGGATTTACTTCCAGCACTTTCTCAAAGTCACCCTTGGCTGACTCAAACTCGTTCATGAGCAGCTGGGCTTCACCCCTTCTGTATAAACCCTTCTCATTGGCACTGTCCAGTCCAAGGGCCTACAACAGACAGTCTGTATTTTAGAAAGAATGAATGTGACTTGTGGAAATTTTAAAGAAACTCAGTACTTAAATAACTTACCAAAGCTATTTGGCCAATGGAATTGGAAAAAATATATTGAAAAGATGGGCTCAAGGTTATTATATACTACTGATCAAAAAAAACCCCACTAATGACACAAATTAATTTCTGTATTTAATGCAAATTCTATAAAGAACCCAGAAGGATTTGGGAGGGGGCTCTTGGAAGTTCATTTTAAAATTCAATGGAAGGAGTAAATGACCAAGAATGGCTGAGAAAATTTTGGAAAAACAAAAATAATGAAAGGGGACTTGACCTATGGGAGAAAAAGATATACTATTAAGCCACTAAAATTGTAACAGTTTGGTTACTAGTCCATGGACAAATAGGTCAATGGAAAAGAACAAATCATTCAGAAACAAATTCATGTATATGTATGTAAAATAGAGTTAATTCTTACTTCATATCATAAACACAAAAAGAAATTCTAAACCAAGCATATTTGCATGCAAAAAAAATCCATAAAAGGATAATAGGCTTATTTATTTTTTATTATTTTTTAAAAAGTAAACCTAGTTGGAGTAGGTTTTGTAAGTACTGAATGGGGTTATTTTTATAATCTTAGGGTGGGGAAGACTTATTTTAACTAGAAAGAAAAAGACAGATTTGACTATCTTAAAATAGAGTTTTCTCTACAGAAAAAAATACCATCAACAAAGTTAAAAGGTAAACAAATAAGAACAGGGTCCCTATTGTCCAACAAAGTGTTAATAGTAATAACGTACATACTATCTCCACCAACTGAAAACAAATAATGTGGTAGAAGGATGTGAACAGGCAATTCACAGAAAAAATACAAATGGCTAATAAGTAACAAAGAGATGTACAACTTCATTAATAACCAAGAAATAAAAATGAAAATAAAAATTTGTTGCCAATATTGAGAAAAAAACACTAATATTCAACATTATATAATGTATAAATTTAAAATGTTAATGTATTAAAATAATCATAATAATCATGTCTTTTGACCCAGTATTTCCAGTTCTACGAATTTATCCTAGAAATGATCCCACAGATATGTAAAGAGAGGCACTATATAATGTGTAACCTTAAAAATCTAGAAATCTACCAAAGTGGATTGGTTAAATAAACTGATAGATGCATACAATGGACACTACATAGATTTTAAAAAGAATGAAGGAGTTATATGATAGACTGCTAAGATGCAGAAAATGTCTCGGTTCTACAAAACTAGGTATCTAAATCTATACATTTTCATTAATAAAATATACACATAAATGTTACTCTATGTATGGAAAAAAGCAGGACATGTGAGATGAATGTGGTCTTCGGAGAGGGTCAATGGGAATTTTATGATTGGACTTTTACTTTCTTGTATGTTTCTATAATGCTTGAATATGAATAACTTTATACTATTTCTATAATAAAAAATAAAGACGCACAAGTTTAAAAAATGTAATTAACAGTAACATTTCTTTCTTAGGTGAAAATTTAGTATAACACGATAGGGAATGTATTGGTGCACAAAACTCAATCTTAAAATTCAAAAATTATCTTACAAAGAATGTATGAAATAGTAGCTCGTTTTTCTTATCCCTTATTGTTTGTTCACCAAATACCAGAATTATACATCTGATAAACACCACTATGCAACACATTGGTATTAAAAGACCAGTAGCAGTTATTAACAATACACATGTAAAAAGGGAGCAGGGCTGCTGATGCTTTGTGGGTCTTCAAATTATTTATGTATATTCTTAATCAGTGAATAAATGATTATAATAAAAAGTGACGTGAATGTAGCTTCTATATGAACAGTTGCAGTGGGTCACAGTAAAGTACTGAAAGGACTAAGTTAAATCTGTTATTACTAAATTGAACTTGAGGAGTTATAGGTCTAATCTGATACCAAATGCCATAAGATTTAAGTGAGGTCACAGATGAAAATTATCAAAACTTTTATTCATAATGTATTATTATAAATAGTCTAGACATCAGAAAAGTGTAATCAAAATCTTTCTGAATTTTCCAATTCATATCGAGAAATAATCCCAAACAAAAATAAATAAAGGCAAATGAAAAACACTCCAACCTTCGGATGAGAGGAAGCAAAAGAAGACCAAGTATGACAGGGAGAAAAAAATGTGGAGGTGTGGAATCCACTGCAGGCACACACGGCCACTCTACCTTATCACAGCACTCGACGGCTTTGGTGTACTCTCTAAGCTTCAGGTAACACATGGCCAGGTTCAGGAAGGCAGCGAGCAGAAATGATTCTGAAGCTTTAGATTCCTTTTCTGATAAGCCGTATTCCATCTCTAACCATGATACTATCTTCCCATATTGAATCACCGCCTGCAAATACTTGCCTCCCTAGGAAGAAAAAAGCTAGTAATTACTTGTTGTTACTGGCTCTGGACGGGGTACAAAAGAAGTGTAAGCTCAGACCTCCCTGAGATAAACAAACCCTCAAAACGAAACGTCCTCCTCATACTAACCCTGGTACTTCATCATTTCTTCTTGTTCTTAGGAGGTGGCTCTTCAGGCACCTTCTCCATTCTCTTTGAAGTGCCATGACCCCTGAGTGGTTCAGGACAGTGCACTGTATAGTTCTGTTCTCTCACTCACCGTCCCATCCTTTCCAGAGGAGGCAGTTCTTTCAGCAGGAGAGCATTTTGGGGGTTACATTCTTTGGTGCTAATATCTATCTATCCGCCTTTCGAAGGTTTGGTGAGTAGTTTTAGACTATGTCATTAGTTTATACAAGGAAGAAGTTACTTTTCCTTTTTCTCCTGAAGATCAGCACCACACAGTAGGTACCTTCTTGCAAGTACCAATTCCAAACACAGCAAATCTTAGTCATCTAAGCTAGGGGTCAGCAAACTTTCTGTAAAGGGCCAGATAACAAATAATTAAGGCTTTGCAAGCCAAACAATCTCTGTTACAACTGTCATTGGTAGTGTAAAAGCAGCTATAGATGATCTATAAATAAATGGGTGTGGCTGTGTCCTAATAGAACCTTACTTGCAAAAACAGGCTGTAAACAATGGGAATATACATAGTTAAATAGCATCCAACATAAATAACCATAAAACATAAATCACATAGATGTCAGTTAACCGCACGAGAAAAATCTTAATCTTATTTTTGCTCTTACCTGACCAGCAGAATTCTAACATATCATGAATAACAATTGTGTAATTAATTCACATGAATCTCATATATGCTCTGTACAAGAAATTATGGGACTGAGACAATGTCTTTACTGTCATCTTAGGATGAATGAAAGAAAGGAGTGACAGCTGGTAAATACGCAAATAAAATGGGCATAGAGGTGAAGGGTCTCTCCTGCAGGAGATGACTACAAGCTCGAAAACAAATGACACATCCTACTACCATGGTACCAGACCCATTAGGATATTAAATCCGATGTCTGATCAATGAAGTATTAAGAGCATGTCACTAGGACTTACCACAGTCAAAGCAGTACACACATTTCAATGTAGAGTTATATCTCCCCACTCCAAACTTCACCTAATGACTAAGAAAAACCACAGAGCAGTGTCTACAAGAATGTTCCTGTTATAAAGGACTTCAAGGGCTGGCATAGGAAATGAGTTCCACTGGTAGAATGGAAGCCCTGATACCAATTTTTGGTGATGAGGATGCAGTAGACCAGTTCAAGTGGAGGACCTGGGTCTAAATGAGGGCACAGCTCCACCCCCCTTGAACACCCCTCTTCACAAGTGACATGTGTAGGAAAGGGAAGACACGGAGCTCACTGGTTCTGCTCTAGAAAGGCAGTGCAAAGGAACCTGAGGTGTTAACGAAGGAGAAGAGTATCAAAATCAGTCTGCTATCCTCTCTGCCTCAGAAATTTGTTGTACACATTATCTGTAAGAATATGAAGCCAGGCCCTTTTCATAATAATGCTGAAATTCTTGAGGGAGTTATATTGTACTTGCTAAGGACTGAATTGTGTCGTCCCCCACCCTGCCAAGTTCATACACTGAAGCGCTATCCGCAAGGTGAAGTTTTTGGTGATGGGGCCTATGGAGGTAATCAGGTTGGGTGGGGCCCTGAAGGTGGGGCCCTCATGATGGAATGAGTTTCCTTGTAAGAGACACCAGAAAATTTGCTCTCTCTCTCACTACCTGCAAGTACCTAGGAAAAGTCACGTGAGGACACAGCAAGAAGGTAGCCATCTGTGACCCAAGGAGAGGGCTCTCACGAGACATTGACCTTGATGGCACCTTCATCTTAGAGTTCTAATCGCTAGAACTGTGAAAAATAAATTTCTGTTGTTTACGTCACCCAGTCTATGGTACTTAATTACGACAGCCCAAGGTAACTAAGGCAATACTTATATTTAGTCATAGCCACAGGCCCACTGCTCCTTCTTTGGACACTATAAAAAAACAAGACTATAGTCTTCGCTAGTTTCAGAGGTTGGCACATTCTTTCTGTCACTCTTTTCTCTTGCTGGATTGTGAGCTCATTGAGGACAGGAAGCATATCCAATCTCTTTTGGAATATCCAGAGTTTAGCACAAATAGGCCCTTAATGAAGATTTGCTGAAAAAATATTAAGGTCAAAGGAATATAATTATGGAATCAAAACTTTTTCTATCATCGGCGGAAAAAATGGAGGTGGGGTAGAAATGAAAAGTGTCATTTCATTTAGATTAGGTAAGAAGGACAGGCATTTTCCTTGTTATGCCTAGTTTCTTCTTCCTCTCTCTCCTCCTTTTTTAATGTACCTATTACCTTTCCGATTATGTTCTAATATATCGTTATAGGGATAGAAAAGAAGAGCCAGGGAGGACAAAGACCTAGATCTTATCATTTCGGTAGGTTCTGAATAGTAGGTTCAGAATGGTAGAAGGCTTCTAAAAAGAAAACAAGTAATAGCCTCCACAGTAGTTCCTTTACATTTATAGAGCATTTTGATTTCTTAAAAGCTCTTTCACATATATCACATATTTTATTTTGACCTCAACCTCCAATGAGCAAAGGTATTTGTTCTGTGGCATTTCTGCTTCTGATGTGCTAAACAGTTTGCACCTCCCATTCCAAACATTTGTCAATGTTTAGAGATGTTTTTTAGTTGTCACAATTGGAGCGGGTGTATGTGCTACTGGCATCTAGTGAATAGAGGCAAGGGATGCTGCTAAATAACCTACAATGCATGAGACAGCCTCCCACCAAAATAGAGTCATACAGCCCCAAATGTCACCAGTGCCATGGTTAAGAAATCCTGTACTAAAAGAATGAAGGAAGAAGAGAAAAGGCAGGGGTGACTCTTACGATTTTTTTTTAAAACCTAAAATCCTAGAGTCATAAATTACTTGTTTCTAAATCACAGCACTGGTTTCTTGGTTCAGCGAGGGTGGTCAAAACAAAGCAAAGCCTGGTTTGTCTGAAAAGGGTTCAGTGGTTGAAAGATGATCCTTAACCAGCTTGCTTTGGACATGCCTTTTTCCCAAAGAGCACATGGGGGCGCAAGAACCCCATATCATTGCAGTGTCCACTCCGCCTTCAAGTCAGGAGAGAGGACACTAACCACGGGTGACAGTGAATGCTCTTGTCTTAAAGAATATTGCTAGGTAGGATGGGAAAAATAAAAATCATGTCTGTTTAACTGGCTTCCACAATGCCTGGCATAATATCATGTTGTTACCTATGCTTAATAATTTAGAGTCAAATGAAGAGAGTCCTCTCCTACCTCCTCTTCAGCGTTGAGAGGTCGATATGAGGTGTTTATAATCTAAGCAGCGAAAGCTTTCCTATTTAAAAGCTGAGCACAATTCAACTCTACTGAGGGAGAGTTTTATCCACTTAGGCATAAAGCAAACTGACAAGTCAGTGAAAACGAAGCCACAGTGTACAGATGGCATGAAATGTAGATTTTTATTTCACCCATATCCTGTTTGCACCCACTAATCTGGACTCTGTGCCTGTGCACAATGTGCGAAGTCAAACACCCTGGGAAGAAGGGGCCCAGGAAGGCAGTGTGGCAGAGTGAAACATGCCCTGAAATTTGAAAAGGAAATGTATACAGGAAACTATCTACCAACCATTTTGAAGCTAAAACTAGGATCACTACTATGATCCTTCACCTATGATTCTGAAGGTGCCTCCAGGGAAGTTTTTAGTAGTACAAGATGTTCACAGACATTCTGGGAGAAAAGTCTTATGTCAGTGGTTTTGAACCTTTCATTAATTTTCCCCCAATGAATCAATGTTTTGAAGATTTTTGTCTATCAAATTGCATGTTTAAAATAATATGTTCCATATGTGTGAATGCTGATCCAGGTTTTAGTCAAAGATCAGTAATTTTAAAAGGGTTCATAAAATTATGAAATACACAAATCACCACTGCAGCTGTGATGCTAAGAATCAACAAAGTAATTGTACAGACACTTAAGCGCTGCTTTCTGCTCCTGATCCTGGCCATCTCTGTATATATTCAGGATACAGCTATATGACGTGTGGCTTTGCAACATATTTCATTATCAATAATGTTCCCCAAAGTTCTGAATCATCAGTAACCAATTAAGGCTTCTGAATCACAGAGCTGTTTTACCACACTGAGTTGATATAATTCTAGTCAAATGCTAAAAGCTCACCCAAACTATTAATATTCTATTTAGAAGTTTGGGAAAATATAAAAAATACATATAAAGACTTTTATGAACTCCAGACATATAGGAAACGCTATTCAGGACCTGTGGTCTGAAAGGATTTTGCAGAAAATTTTCCTTTTATTCTCATGTATTGTGTATTTGGGTCTACAAACAACCCATTTGGAATCTTACTTGAATAGTTTAGAAGTATCCAATATACTCAAATTGAAATTTTTAAAAAATTAAACTTGTTCTCGAGAGTTTAAAAATTCAAAGGATCTTGGGGCTGGAAAGAAACTTGGGGATCACCTAATCTAACACTCTCACTTTTCACAGGAAAAAAAACCTTTGGACCTCAAACGACTTAAAATCATTTGGAGCCATAATGTTCTCCATTCAGAGCTCATTCCATCACACCCCAAAGCTTTCTGGTGATCCACGTGTTATTTTAGTACATAGAACAACTATTTAGAAATAAATCTAAATAATTATATGTTATCTAAGGCAAGAGATTTCAAATTTGTTTAACCATAACTCACAGTAAAAAATGTTTTACGTTATGACTGAGTAACCACTCACATACAAGTGAACAAAAGATTTATAAAATTTATCCTTACTAAATAATGTAATATACACTTCCAATAAATTGATTTTGTGACCCAATAATGGGTCTCCTCTCAAAAGTTAGAAAAATAACCATACACACTGTTCCCTGGCTGTGTTAATTTTGTTTGATTATACAGTCTTACATAATTCTCTAGCTGTTTTATGTGGGTGAACATCGCCCCCCTCCCTCCAGACAAGATTGTCAATGCAATAGCATGTTTTATAGCAGATGCTCCACAAACACTTGTTGAAGTACATTTATGCACCACTACTTTAGACTGTTGAAAACATCATCTAATTTTTGTTCATGGATTGCAGTAGCAAGAAAAAAAAAAACCTTGAAAAAACTCCCATTCTTTCTCCTCAGTAAGCCCTTTTGCCTTGACATGGAGAAGGTACATATAGCTGAGGCAGGGGAAGCAATGAGGGCAGCATTCTGATTGGAACTGAAAAAAGCGCTGTTTCTGTTTTTCTTATACCTGAGGGTTTAAGATCTAGGTAAGGAAATAACACACTCCTAAGTGTTATAAGAAAGGGTTTTCGAGAGGCAATCAATGATGAATAGCATTCAGGAATTTCTGAAGATTCCTCACAAAAGGTAATATGCCAGGGATCATCTTTGGCCACTAGGAGAAATTAATATTCTCCTCCTGTCAGTTTCTTTTGAAATCTGTGCATGTTCTCTTTCCTTTTGTCACGTGCCTTAATGACTTCGCCAAGACCATAGACAGGAAAATGATGTGAAATTTACCCCTATGAATTCTATTACTTGTTAACAATTATTCTATTCATTCTTTGTTTCACTCCACAAACACTGAGTGCCAACTCTGTACCAAAGCAAGGTGCTTTAGGCCTTGAGTGATACAGTGGTAGCCGGGCAAGCCAGACCTAGTTTGCCATTAGTGAGATTGGTTACAGTCTAGAGTAGACCCTGTAAAAGAGGCATTTGTATTCTTTTGTCACGGTAATTCATTCTTTCTCACCATTTCTTATATTGGAAATTAAAGACTTGTAAAAATTCAGGCTTTCTCTTATCCAGAAGAGTACCGATAAAATTCAGAGTAGGGAGTACCAGCACAATTCACTGACCCTTGAGTAAATCTCTTAAGATGAAAGGATTATACAAGAATTCACATACCTTAAAGTACACAGTTCCCTTCTCTTTGACAATGGCAGCCTGCTCCAATTTTTCTTTGGTATCCATCTCCCAGGATTCTTTGGCCTGTTGTGTAAATTTATGACAATGGTTAGATGAACAGAAGGAAAAAGCATCAGCTGATGCCAATAAGAACAAACAGTAGCTACTTCTAGAGGATACTCACACCTCAAAACACACTGGCATTTAATTTTAAAACTGTGTGCCGTTGCCAATTCACTGCCAGGCTAGAATTCACTTTTCAATGACAAAGCTGCAGCTTGACCATGTTGCTCAAGGGGGAGGAGCAGGCAAAAATACAGTAAGGAACATCAACCGTTGAACACTGTGAAACAGTGCTTCTTTAGAATTATAAGGTGAGGCCACACAATGAAAGTTAGAGTCCCTTATTTCCCTCCTGCAAACTTCACCATTAAACTGCTATTATAACTTCAGCAAGATGTTTCTCTTACGCCTCAGTTTTTCAACTCTAAAATGGGAACACAACTGTAGTCAAGTCACAGTTGAATATTCGTAAGAGTTTTTAAAATTCCAGGTCATGTAGTGGTCTCTTCCACTCTAAAATAACCAGATATACTAAAACCTCCAAACTGTATCAACCTGCAGATGTACACTTCAGGAATTTGAAGTAAAACATAACTTGGAGGGTAAAGCTGATACAAAAATATCATTTCGAAGCCATAAATAAATGAATTCATGGTCATCTAATTTGTATCCAGTGTATCATTATTCAACTCCATTAAAGATAAGAATCCAGAGACAACTGTGGTTTCGTGAAAAGCTAGATTTAGAAGGATCATGAAGAGTTGATAGAACAATCTGGAGTCCTTTAGGGAATATGACAATGGCTATGTCAGAGCTATTTACTGTGTAGGAATTATGAAGTGTAAGTGGTAACTGTAAAATTCTCTCTGCTCAAAAGACAATCTGTGGTGTATTTCTGGTGTCAAGCCGCCTGCCCCTCCCCTTTCAAGTGCATAATGAGAGTCACTAGTCTTTCTGGCAGCCCATGCTGCTTCTCAACAATTTAGCTCTATTATTTAAAAATCTAGTAACAAGGGCCCTTTCCATTTTTTTTTTAGTAGGTTCAGTCTTTAGGAAATATAAAAATATTCTTAATACTATGAGGCAGAGAATTAAATCATATTGCCTCCAACATCATACACCTTCATACGGCTTCAAATAAAGCAAGCAGTGTTGCATGGAACATACTCCTCTTGGAGTGATGACAGAGCACAGGCTCATTACGGCATACCACCATGAGATGCGCCTAAGCAAGCAATGTCCACTGCGTCACGATGGGAAGGGGCTGGGAGTTACTTCATTAAAACTGGAATAGGAAAGTCAAAGGTCTAAATAACCATGTGCTAAAGATTATTTTCTCTCTCTTTAACAATACAAAAACACTTTGTGCTATGAAGACAGCTTTGGTGGATCAGTGACGAGCTAGCAGGCCTTCAGAAGGAATTACCTGAGAGCGCATGTTAGTTTTGGGAGAACATGAAGTATGGGGGGTATGATCAGGAACATTGCTATTAAGGGAGAACCCTAAAGCAGTCCTTTTCTGACTTTCTTAGCCCAAAGTTACAGACCTACAGGACAATCTCTTTTCACAGTCATGTTTCAAGTCCAAAGCTTAATGTACAGAACATGGAGTAACACTGTGAGAATAAAAAAGGCATATAAAATGTAGTTCTTGTGGTCTCAGGGAAGGGGCCCGGGGCTTTGGTGATGCAAAGGGGACTTAGCTGGACATGACAGAATATCTAGCTCAGGCATATGCTTTGTGTTTGTCCAGTGAGGCTACTGCTGGGAGCCTCCAGAGGCAGGCCTGAGATGGAAATGTACTCAATGGGGTATGCTGTTTCTGGAACTCAAGGCAACTGACAAACTCATTTTTCTGTCTGGATAGGTATGAAAAGAAAAGGCCTAGGGTTAGCAAGTTTGTCTCTTGTGTTCCTTGTCACAGAGCCTGGTGGCCCATGAAGCCGTGCATTTTGGCTAATAATGTAGAGCCACTGTGAAGGCCTCTTCACCACCCTTGGGAAGGGTACAATCCGTTCGGCAGTGAAAAACTGTGCCTGCTCCCCCAAGGAGCTGCTTGGCAGAATGTGAACCTTTTTGTCTTCAACTCAGGAAAAAAGTACAAAAAGAACAAGTCTAGGAACAAATAAGAGAACAAGTCTTGGATTCTACCCAAGAAAGTAAAAAAAAAAAGGGGGGGCTGACACATAGGAACAAAATAAGAACACTGAGCTCCTCAGCTGTAGATCAGCTGTGCTGTATCAGTTGTCCCATACTCTAGTAGCAATGTCAGAGACGAGAGACAAACATGATGAAAAGAACAACATACAAATAAATACCATCTACCTACACCACCTAGAAATATATCTTATAATATATTTAGAAGTGGCTGGAGAAGAAACCTGCCACGATTTCAGAGAAGTTGGTATTTTCTCACCTTTTCGAAGCTCTTAAGTGTAACTTCATACATAAGCTCAGCATTAGGTTCAATGCCAAATTTAGGCTTCCCTGCCTCTCCAAAACCATATCTGAAATGGAGAGTAAAGAAATAAAACTTTAAAAGAACTGGTGTATTTCCAGGCACTTCCTTCAGTACTTTGCGGTATCACATCAGCATAGAGCTATCATTTGCAAACTACACACAACAGAGATCCTGAAGACAAACCAGATGTTCAGATCAGAAAATAGAGTGCCAAGTTCCACCGCTGTGGTTTTTTAAGCAACCAGGCGAGATTTAGTTTTCTTTTTTCCTTCACATTCACATGTAATGCAGCACCTGTACTCCTTGGGACAGCCTGCTTAACGTGATTTTAAACGTCAATGTCTTTTTCAGTGCTAGATTTCATATCTAGTTCTTTTTATAAAACAGCTATTATCTGTCTATTAGAACTCTTCCCCAAAGCTTTATCAGCAGGAGGACAGAGAACACTGGCACTGTAATCATTCCAGTGCTATTCATTAGAGGTATGTTTTAATAAGCTTTCAACTTTAAAGTGCTATCTCCTAACAGTACCACTTCCAGTCAGAAGAATGGGGGAAAGGCTCACACATCAGGGGGCAAAAAAAACCCAAAACATTTTCACAGGATTTCTTCAACACTTTTAAAAAGCACACTAGAAAATACAAATGAGATAACAAATATATAATCAAAAAGAAAAGACCTAGCAAGCTCTAACACCTCATCAAGAGAAATACTCTCACAGCTCTGTGGCTATCAAACTGTAAATGCTACCACCTTTTACCCAAAACTTATTGAATAAAATCACTGTGGGTATATAAATTTGTTTTTTTTTTTTTTTTCAGATCGTTTAAGATCATGAACAAATCCAAGGCATGCAGGGAGTGCACACCTACCAGCATGGAAGTTCTGGCAGTACTCTGAGATGAGGGCTTCCCAGCATTTAGAACAATGCCCAGCATATTAGGGACGTGTCTGCTCATCTGTTTCAAGCCGAACTATTCTTTAATGTATGGAAAGACATTGCAAAAAACTTAGTAAACCCAAATATTCAGGCTATGGGTTGAAAGATGGCGCAGTAGGTCAACGCCAATACCTTGAATTTCCCCTGGGGCAAAAGGACTAGAGTGGAAACACTCATATCTTGCTGCTTGCGTCACTTTCTTTACCCCTTGCCTGAATTTCTTAGGAAGAAAATGCTTATTCACCTCTGCTGTTACACAAAAAAAATGGAAGCTGGAGCCAGAGTGAGGTAAAGAGAGAGAATGAGAGCTGGTAGGAATGGGGTGTGGTAGTTTTAATAGCAGGGCAAAGGGTATCTTCTGCAAACAAGTAAGAGAGGACATAATTACCAGTGGCCAATTTTAGGAAGTTGGTGACTAATTTTCTACTTTGAGCTCTGAGACCTATGTATCTCTTTTTTTTTTTTTTTTGTTTCTGTCATCTGGTAAATAAAGAACATTCCTTAACTGCTTGGAACTAGGTAAATAGGTGAGTCCTTGCTGAGCATGTGTTTACTGATAGCATGTTATATTTGGAGCACTGTGCTAAATAGGCACAAATCCAACAGATGCTCTGGCACTTGCCTTAGACCCATGGCTCTCAACAGGGGTGATTTTAATGCCCCCACCACCAGGGACATCTGGCAATGTCTAGAGATGGGTTTGTCACAACTAGGTGGGTGCTAATGGCATCTAGAGGGAATAGGCCAGGGACACTACCAAACATCCTACAATGCACAGGTCAGGCCCCACAACCAAGAAGTACCCAGCCCGAGACGTCAATAGTGCTGAGGATTAGAAAAGCTGTCTTAGTGGAACTCACAAATAAGGGTCTCAAGGCTGGGGGTGGGAGGTGTGGGGCTGGGTCAAGAGAGGCACCAAAGTGTCCTGATTGTTATCGGTGGGATTAAAGAAGGCTGAAGAGGGATATTATTTCTATAATCCCTCCTGGGTTCAAATGAAGAGATTCTGTGGCAATATATGTGGAACACATCATCCTGGGGAGGTATAAACTCACACCAAACTGTTTTTGAAGCTTCTAATCTGACTTGCATACTATACAGAAAGTTGTCTGACTTATGCTATAACAGCCTGGGCAAGGAAGGACCCGGGGCACACGAACTAATCTGACTTAAAGACAGAACACCGCAAGTGGAATTCTAGGACTTCACCAAAAGACAAGCTGGGCTACAATAACAGAAAGAATCCAGTATTAATGTTCTTGAATTAACAGTTGCCTGCAGAGTTGAGATAATATAATGACCATCCAACCTTCATGTATATACAAGAAGCATGTGTACCTAAGTTCTTACCAACTGTTCCTTTTTTATAGATGAAAAAACCGAGGCTCAGAGAGATGTGCTTCCTGAGATCACAGAAAGAGGCAATATAGAGCCAGTAGTTAAATTCACACTCTGTGTGCCCTCAGATAATGGTTTAGTTTCTGACTCACACTGCCTCATAATTAGACACTGTGACTCTTGGCAGCCTATGGTTTTGTATGAGGTTAGTGCAGGACAGAAAACATAAGGAAGGATACTAAAAAAAAGTCAAAACTAGCCATACTTTACCTAAAGTGAAAAAGATTAATAGTCGCAATATTTAAAATACATAAGATGTTATCGTGATAAGAGAAAATGGGTTCTTCGGAAGTATTTTATGAATTTGTTACTATGAAAACACCCTGCCCTGCCAAGGAGTCTATCAAAATCGATGAGAAGGTATGACCTGGAAATCTTTTGGCGAAGGAAATATAGGTGACACTAAGAGTAATACAGAGCATGTAGTCACCAGAGCCATATTTACAGCAACACTCAGATGCAATGTTGTGTGATAAGTGGAAGTGTGAATAAGACAAGTACATTCACTGCAAGCACTCACAAAATGCCTGGTGTGCTGGAGTTTTCTACATACATGGATAATACTACGCAGTGCATGTCTGGGCAGTCTATTGCAAAGTACGTACTTTACACAACTCTTCAACATAGTAACCAACATCTTAAAGAGAAGACAATGTGTTTCTTTCTAACTATGCTAAAATACATGAAAAAACTTTTACATCTAGAAATTTATGAGAACTTGTTGACTACTTTAATGACTGAAAAAAATCTGAAAAATCTACTGTATGTTAAAACAGGGTTTCCTTTTTCTTGTGACCTGAGGGTAAAACGGAAGAGAAAGATAGAAATCGCAATAGCAAAAATAGCTAATATGCTGAGGGTCTGTGTCAGGCATAAGTCTGCCAAGTTCTTTATGTGCATTATCTCATTTAGTTCTCCACAATTTTATGAGGTAGATACTGCTATACCCATTTTATAGAAGGGGAACTGAGGTTTTGGAGACTTAAGTGACTTACACAAGAGTACACAGCTAGTAAGTTGCATAGCAGGGTTTAAGCACTGAAGACACAACAAACAATTTAAACTTGCGAGGAACTATTTTCATTAATAAACATAAGGAAAATTTGTTTCTCTTTGCCATTACACTTGAGAATCTGCCCTAAGTATCTTGTCAGCTAAGTTAAAATGTAACAAACTCACTCACGTAATATTATATGCTCACAGTGTATACAACTTATCCTCAAGGACCTTAAATCTGAAAACATACATTGGACACAAAATGCCACCCTATATGAATCTAGAACTACTATAATTTTGGAGCTGGGTTAAAAATTATTAGATATTATTTGGATATGGAGGAGATAGCCTTCTCTATGCATTGTCTGATTTGAAAAGTTCCTTACAGAAAGAAATTGGTTCACCTAGAGGTGAACTACAAATACAGAATCAATGTAAATAAAACACTAAAGTGGGAATATAGGAATGGGAAAGGAATATGACAGAGAAAAGAAGGTATTAAATAAAAAGTGTCTCCAGTGAAGGCTCTGAAGGGTTCAAGGAGTAGAGCATTTTTGAAGGATTTTCAAGTGGGTAGTAGCATGGTTAAAACATCACTTGAGAAATATGATTATGGCCCAAGTGTTACGGTAAAGGTATATCTGCACTGACTACTACTGAAGCTACACAAAGGCAAGTGATTGTATAAAAGGCACAATATTACCTATTGGTAAGCATAGTTCCTCAAAATCCTACTGAGTGAAATCCAAAGAGGCAGAGAAGGAGCAGACACAAGATAAGCAGATGCACTCACATGCAGACAGAATCAAAACACCCTGGTTTCTCTCAAGGGTCCATTTCTCAAGATAGAAGGGTTGGATACATGGTATAGTTTTAGATCTAAAAATAATACCAAACATGTTTTCACAAGAGAGACTGTTAGTGTCTGATAGTTCTAAGCTTGGAAGTGCTAATGGGTATCCTTATGATGGGAAAAATTTAGGCAAAAATGAGTCATCTCCGCTGCCTTTAGATGCAGGAAGAACATTCTTTTTCTTTTTTTCAGGGACTGTATAAGAACAGGTGGCACAAATTCAAGTGGTAATAAATCATCCAAATGCTTCTACTTCCAAACCCAACATGTTGTGCTGCCTCCTGCCTAATTTAGAGAGAAGGAAAGAGGGGGCAAGAGAATCACATGAGAAGTGTCAATAGCTTTCCGTCTTGGCAATATGGTAGGCAAAACAAATAAAAAAGGAAAACTTGCCTGTCCGTTCTATCCTTAACACATACATATCAATCAAGTAAACAGGCTCACTCACAAACCTTTGTAACATAAGACCTAGTAATTCACTCTATAACTATAGCTTGATTTAATTGTTTCCACTGTTAGCATTAACTTCATTGAAAATACCAAAATGTTGATTGAAAAAGCAAGCATATCCCTGTTCTTCAGACAATTTCGCTATGTACTCAACTAATGGGCTGCTTACCGTGGTCCAAGATATAAAATACATTGTTCTTCCCGATGCATTTTCTCCAGGGCTTTGTCGATTCCAATTGGAATGTCGTGGTCTTCTCCTTCGCCAACGATGAATATCACATCTCTGCAATCAAACATCTTTCCACCACAGTGGCCTTCCAGGTGGACTGAGGAAAAGGAGACAGGGCAGTCAACAAAGCTGCTCCTAGGACTGGCTAATTTAGGGAAGTGATAAACAAGTACTTCCTTTTCTCATTTCATCTAGAGACATACATGATATGGCTTGTCAAGTCTTAGTCCACCCAGTCTGGAAATTTAAGAGCAATCATATTTCTTTCTATCAATAAGATAGCTTAGTGGATAACAAAACAAAGTGAAAATATAGGTTTGATTTAAACCTACTAAATGACAGGTTTCCTCACCTGTAACACAAGATCAAGAAATACTAGATCATTTAGTAGATAATTATCAAACTGGCACAAATTTAATATCAAATATATAGTAGCTTAAACATTTATAACTTTGTCTTGACTTCAGATGCTTAGATGAAAAACAACTGAATGACTATTTCCCCAATGATATACAAAGGTTAACTGAATACAGAAGCTTTTTTTAAAAGTCTTAATGTAGTTCACAAATACATTTGACTAAAAATGGAAAACCCAAAGTCAACATCATCAACAACTAACATAGCTATGTCCCTCAGTAGAGTAATAAATGTAAAGCTTGAAGTAGTCAACAGTCTACTATAACTTCACAAATTACTTAACCACCTCTTCTGAAATGTTAAGTAAAGAGGTCAATTTCTTGGGGCCTAATTCCCTACTCCACTCAAACTCACTCATTTTATTCCCAGGAAATGTCATATGACGTAAGGGGCTTTTATGTTTTTGCAAGACAAAATAGAAAAAAGGCATACACACACACACACACACACACACACACACACACACACACACACATTTTTTCTTGATCAGTTAGACTTTTTTTCTAGGGTAAACAATTCTCTCAAACTTTCAAGTACTTTTAATAGTAAGGATTATTCATTCCTTACCATTTAGGTCTTTGACTCAATAAGAAAAATGGATGGGGGGTAGATAAGGGAAAAGGGGGTCAAATATAAGGTGGAGGGAATCTCTGGGTGGTAAACACACAATGCAATATACATATGATGTATTATTGAATTGTACACTGAAACCAATATAATTTTATTAAATGATGACACTCCAATAAATTAAAAAAGGAAAATAGATGGTTTGTATGACAGCACAACAGCAATATAATAATTTGTCTTTCATAAGAAAATATTTTATTCCTACTTCTGTAATATAATGGCCTAGATTCAATGAAACAATTTCCTAAAATGTTTCTTTTCTAAGACTGGTTGCTCTATTTTAGATCAATAACTTGCCTTAGAGAGACTAAACATCACTCGTTCTGTTATACTTTTTCCATGAGACAATTATTATTTTCCAAATACAAATTCAATTCCAACTTACTCTACTTTTGAACTACATGACCTCAGAGGTTCCATGAAGCTCTAAAATTCTATGATTCTATGGATTCTATGACCCAGTAACATAACTCTCAATATAGGCCGAAAACTAGCTTTAAAGCTAATTCCTATAGTTAATCATTTGATTGAGTTACCATTAGCCAGTACTTGAGAAATCAGAGAAATCCTGAAGAATAAACAGTAGTTATTTGGACACTAGGGCCATGGTGTCTCATGGACATTTTAGCTTTTCTAATTCACTAGGATTAATACCATCCTGATTTGTTCCCATTGCAGACACAAGATGGAGTATAAGAAGCTTGGGCAAAATTAGAAAAGGCTTGCCTCCCGAGTCAGACCCTCCAAACAAGGGAAAGAACTAGACTGGCTCTCAGGGTGGAGCTGGCGTATAGAAATTTTGCTTTTGGTCCCATACTACAAATGCTGCTGATTCTATTATACTCACTTCTGGAATGCTCTAGATAAAATAATAAACCTGCAGCACATTGAAAGTTCTTTTGAACTGGAAATTACTTTTAAAGTAAATTCAACTTTATTATTTTCAAATATATACATACTAGAGAGGTTCGACAGGGCGTCTAAAGCTTAAGATATTTTTACTAGAGTAAAAGCTAATGTTTCCTTGAAAGGAGCTGAAAGTTCTGAAAAGTTTGCATTCTTAAATATTTTTAGATCTGCCCAAAAAATTGAATTTAGACTAATGTGATGACACCTTTCATGAAAAAAGATCTGCTGGGCGAGCAAAGTGAATTTCAGCCCATGTACTGTGGAATTCCTCAAATACTGAGATTTATTATCCTAGTAGCTCACAACTTAGTTGATAAATCTTTTTGTCTAAAGTTTATTGTTAGAAGTATCTTCCTCCCTAAAAGAGAGTACATTTAGTGGGGAAGGAAACTATCAGTACATTCATTGTGGTTTTTGGTTGATCAAGTTTGAATGTGTTTTCAAAACAGGAAATCCAGAGACTGCAGAAGATTCCTGCCTGTGTGTCAGTTTCCTAGCCTGGTTTTCTGTCTGATGCATATACTTGATATTAAAATTATATAAATAATTTCAGAAGTTCTCTTTACACCGGCTCGGCCATTTAAAAAAATGAAATCTTACCATATGCAACAACACAGATGGACCTAGAGGGTATTATGCTAAGTGAAATAAGCCAGACAGAGAAGGACAAATACCATATGATTTCACTTATATGTGGAATCTAAAGAACAAACAAAACTGAAACAGACTCATAGATACAGAGAACGAACTAGTGACTGCCAGATGGGATGGGGTTGGGGGGTGGGGTGAAAAAGGTGAAGAGATTGAGAAGTACAAATTGGTAGTTAACAAAATAATCATGGGGACACGAAGTACAGTATAAGGAACATAGTCAATAATGTTTGTAATAATTATGTATAGTGCCAGGTGGGTACTAGACTAATCAGGCGGATTGCTTCATAAATTATGTAAATGTCTAACCACCAGGCTATATACCTGAAACTAACATAATACTGAATTTCAACTCTAATTGAAAAAAAAAAAAAGAATAAAGACAAATTCTGGGGAAAAAAGGTTCTTTACATGTGATAACCTGTAATATTAGAAAAAATATTGAAGCAAGCATGCAAAAAAAGTTCAAGTCAAATGATAATGAAGGCATAACTAAGAAAGCAAAAAAAAAAAACAAAAAAACAAAAAAAACCCATTCACTGAAGCTGGTCTAAGAGACAATAAATGATAGAACAGATGTTGTGGCCACCTAATAAAAGGTAAAAATTTTTAATAACTCTTATAAATACTTACTATCTTACATATAGACTAATCTTTTTTTTCCCTAGTAAATCTGTTCTAAGTTGGACCTGAACAAAAACTACCTACAGTAAAATCTTAAACCGATAAACTGACGTGTGTGCACACACACACATACACCAGTCTTATATATATGTAAAACCACCATCTTTTAATACTATCTGGAATGTGAGAGCAGGTATTACAGCCTCAGGGAATATACAGCCCATTGACTTTTTACATCTATAAGTAGCAAAGACTATATGGCTAGTTAACTGGCTTCTAAACTTGGAACACTGTTGGACAAGTTCTACAGGACAGCTGAGAAAAACTCACACACCACCTAGGAGCCACAGAAATGTGTGCTGACTGCCACAGTGGGGGCTTCCTTCCCTTCATGGTGATAGAGGCAGACATGCCTAGCTCCTATCTAGCCAGTTATTATTTTTTTCAACTGTCTCAAAAATTGCCACAAAACTGTGGCAGAGCAGGCTGTGGAAGACCTGTGGTTGCTCCTGACCTTGAATCTCTTAATGCAAATACTCATTTAATAAATATTTAATAATAACCATCATGACTCACTGGGAGCTCAGCCTCTAGGGCTCAGGAGGTCTGTTGCTAATTCCAACCAGCATGATTTACGGGAAGTAAATGATCTATGACGTGCCCAAAGAGAATAAAAGTACATACAGGATGCTTCTACTTAGGGCTTTTTTTTTGGTAGAGAAAGAAATACGTTAAAAAGGGACATTTTCTCTTGACTTATCGTTTATGTAACTTAAAGAGTAGGGGGAGTTCCTGCAAACCCCAGGAAGTCAAACCAAACCAAATTACTAGAGTTTAGCTGCGCAATCTGAGTGTAACCACATCCAATGAGGCTGGTCTGCTGCAAAACATCACTTAAACTGGAGCTCTGACTTATTGTTCTCTTACTGCCCTACAGCAATTTTGTTTTGAAGAGCACAGAACACCCTGTTCTGAATGTGGCTGGCACATGAACTCAATGTGCTGACAGCAATTTGTACTCCGATTAAAACGAGTGGGGGGAGGAAAGAGTGTACTGCAGTAACAAAAACTGGAATGCAAGAACCCCAAAACTGTATAATTTTATTTTAGGAAGCAAAACTGAGAAAGAGGCTCCATAACCTTTAAAAAAAAGTGCTGTAAACGCTCCAGCCTAAAGACGTAGCTCTGGTAAGTGTCTGTTTTTCCCTTTTCTAATTATAGTAGTTGGTGTCTGATAGCTTTGCACTCATTCCTAAAACAATTACTGGGTCATGGGGATCTGAATGGGAATGTTGTAATAGCACTACTACTAGACAAGACCAGTCATTTGGCCAGAGAAAACCAGGTTGACAGGTTACTCCCACTAGCCCAGCGTTTTCTCTGCTGCCTAATTCATGCCAAATGAGTTTCTCTCTGCCTGTGTCTCCTGCCTAATAGAGTAGAGGATCCAAGAGACAGTGGATCTTAATGAACCTCTGAAAAGGCAAATGAGGAAGCAGAGAAGGATTTCTAAAATCAGGAGAGCATATTAATCACTGATTAGCAGAGAAACTGTTCCCACCAGGCATGGTGGTCAAAGTGGGGGCAAACTGCCTTCCTTCCTCCTCTGCATGATTTCGTACTTTTCAAGATTAAGAAATACCACTGTAAAATTGCTTATGGAACTGAGGGATAGATGCTGAGAGCAGGCATGGAAGCTGACTACTTGAATAGAATAACATTTATGCAAATGACATCTCAGTCTAAACAGGAAGCATTAACACAGCAATAAATTCTACACCAACAGGAATCCTCACAACTCTTCTCTTTACCTCGGTTTAGCACTTGAGTCGAATATGGATTCCAGTCCCAGTCTGCCACTTAACAACTGTGGCTTTGGGCAAGGTCATCTAAATTATCTGACTCAGTCTCTTCACTACAGAAAAGGAAAAATAGTATTAGCTAACTCATAATTGTTGAGAGGATTAAATTAGGTCTGATTAAAGCTTTTAGCCCAGTACTTGACATTTATTCATTTGTATGTCAGGGTGTCTACTATGTTTTCACACTGTATTACGTGTGGACACAGAGATGAACTCAATAAATGTTAGCTAAGATTATTTTCTGTAATTAGTGGTTAATTACACCAGATAAAACAAGTTTTAGAACTTAATATAAGAAACCACTTAATTGCTCTCACAGAGAGTTTTCAAAGTATGAATAAAACTCAAAAGTAGGCAAAAGCAATGTCCTATGCTTCTTTTGTACCTCACAGTGCCCAACACACAGTTCAGGGCCAGAAAGTAAATATTTATTTAATGATTAATGTGAAAACAGAGCATTAAGGAAAATGGTAGTAATTTTCACTCATAAGAATTTTCCTTTTTTATATACTAGTCAGAACTCTTATTTTTAATAAATTTCAAGTTATTTAAATTCTTTAATGATATAGAGCTTTTGTTTAATACGATTCTAAAATAAATGATCCATTGGCTGGATTTTTTTTTTGTAACAAATAAGACTATTTTCTACTAAGATTTTACTCTAAAACTTGAAGATAACTTTTTAGAAGAAAGGAGCTATATAAATCTAAAATACTGAAAAGAACAAACACTGTCCATTTTATACCAAGTGCCACAATACATTATTTTGTAAAAGATATCATAAAATGGTTTCAAGAATTTGCCCTTTCTTACCAGACAAAATTTGCCAGGATATTCATAAATACTTCAAAAGCATGTGAAAAAAACAAAACTAAAAACACTTCAGTTCTATCAGATCTCAACATGGTCATACGTGAAATCTTTCCTCCATTTTCAATTTTTCATACCATTCTGGTTTTGGTGTTTTATTTAAAAAGAACATAGTTAGGTTTTGTTGTTTTAACCTTGTAAGAATTTTTGCTTTTAATAGGTGACTTTTTCACATCCATATATTTTGTAATCACAGGTATGATTTGTTTTATTCCTACTATCTTGTTTTATGTTTTCGATATAATGTTTTTTTAAAATTATTTTTCCTTTATTACTTTTACTGGATCGATCACATTTTCCTTGTTCCTCTACTTCCCCATTCCCCACTGGGTTTGGAAGTTCTACATACTGTTCCTACTAGTACCTAACATTAAATTTTAAACAAATCGTTTCAAGGTATATGTATTTTTATCATGTTAACAATTAATCAGCATAATCTCCCCTAGAATAAGAAAATCATTTTAGGCAATTTTGTATCCCCTTTCCATTTTCCATCTTATCACATTTTGTTAAAATGATCCAGAACCTAGCTTCAGACTGTCAAACTATTATTTTTAACATTAAAGTTCTACCATTTCAGGGCTTTTTCAAGATAAGTGTATACAACTTCACTGTCATGTTCTGGGAATTATTTTTTTGCTCCCTAATGTTTCTTATGCCCGAGTGTTCACTTCTTGGTTTTATTTATTTTTTGTGATGTTTTAGTATATATATCCTATAGTGCTTTTTTAAAAAGAGCATGAGTCTGCATGTTCCAAGTTCTTTGTTCTCATACTTAAATGATAATCACTATAGAATTCTAGGTTTAAAATACTGATAGACACAATGTTCAAAGAACTGTCTTTTAGTATTTAGTGTCATGCATAAGAAGTCTGCTATTCTGATTCTCATTCCTTTGCATATAGCTTGTTCTTCTCTGGACGAATTCAAAATTTTAAGCTATGGAATTCAGATATTTCACCAAGATGTATCTAGGTAAAAAAGCACTCCTTCCTCCTGGTATGGTACTATCAACTGGCCCTTTCAATCTTACGACTCTTCTATCTTCTCTAGGAAATTTTCTTCTATTACATGTTTGATTAGATGAACAGTTTCTACCCTTGATTTATTATTTCTGTCTTCTAATTTTTCTCTCGTTTTTTGCTCTATGTTCTGAGATATTCTTGACTTTCTTTCATATCACGAATTCAGAATTCTTGGACTGTCCATTTTGCTTTTCAACCCCTCCTCTAAGTTCCAATTTTGATAATCATATTCTTAATTTCCAAAAACTTTCTTATCTTCTCTTTCCTTTTTCAGAGAAGCTGGTTGTTTAACTTATAAATTTAGTATCTTGTTAAATATCTTTGAAGATAGTAATTAGTATTTTAAAAGTTCTCTTCTATTTCTTCTTAGTCCACCTTGGTGCTTCTTTTCCATGGTATTTTGCTGATGAGTCTTTGTTGTCTGGTCATATTATAAAAAAAGGATTAAGCAAGCAAGATCAAACGTTTATAGTTACCTAGCACAGTATTTCTAAGCAGTTGAATATATTTCCATGCTAGGCCTTTTCCCAAAAAGGGTGGGCTAATTGTAGCAATCTCTGGATAAAGAGATTACAAATATTTACTGAGCATTTACTATGTGCTGAGCACAATGTGCACAGGAAGGCTGGTAACAGTTTTCCCACTGGTGATGTATGAAAAGATTTTACTTCAGAAGCAAAACACTTTAGCATATTTACTGTTGTGCAGAGCTGCTATTTTACTTTTCCCCACTTCACATCTGTTTTAAAAGTTCAAAGACACTTTATGTTCTCATTCTCTAGTCCAAGTCCTACCATGTGGAGTCTTCTGAGACAGATCCTATTTTAGAAATCTGGCCTTCATGGCTTTAGCCTGGGAGCAAAAGTCACAGCCAGATCCTAGAGTAGTAATTTTCAATCCTGAGCTGCAAATGAGGATCACCTGGGAAAGCTGAGGAGTTCTATCTTTGGAGGTTTGAGGTTTTTCTTTAACTGGTCTGAGCTAAAAGCCTGGACATCAGGATTTTCAAAGCTCCCCAGGTAATTCTAAATTCAGCCAAAGTTGAGAATTACCACACTAGAGGTTTACTAGCCCAGCTGTTCCATATTGTTTTATAACAACCCTGAGGATTGCCCCATAGCCTGCTTTGGCTCCCTTGCATCAGCTGACTGAGCTTGGAGTTCTGCCCATGCTTGTTGAGAGGAACGGTACGTACCTCTGTGGAGGTCTTCTCTACACCTGTTTTGGGTTGGGTTTCCTGAGTCTAGTTTCCATCAGTCCAATTTCAGCTACCTTACATATTCCGGAAGTTCTTAATAACTTCTGATCCATTTCTTGTATTCTCCCTGTTTTCCAGCACTAATATGGATTTCTTCCTCTTTTCTGAAATCAGTTTCCACTCTCAGACCCCATCTTTCACTTCAGTGGGATTTGGAGAAGGAAATGAGATGAGTGGGAAGGGTGCTCCAACAATGTGAATCCCGCAGATCAGGGGTCCCTAACTCCCGGACCTGATTGTACCGTCCGTGGCCTGTTAGGAATGGAGCTGTACAGAAGCAGGTGAATGGCGGGTGAGCAAGCGAAGCTTCATCTCTATTTGCAGCTGCTCTCCAGAGCTAGTAGCAGCACCACCTCGGATCATCAGGTATTAGATTCTCATAAGAACACCGGTCCCTAGTGCCAAAAAAGGCTGGGGGCCACTGATACAGATCATTCTACTCAAATTTTCCCATTTGAAAATACTACCCATTGTCTGCATTCTTTGCTTGCAAATTTGGTTGAAAGCACTGTGAAGCTAGAGGTTAGAGAGCCACATACAGCCGGCACTTAGATGTGCCCACTTGAAATACTTAACAAGTTAGATGTGAGAGATGGGGAGTTGTGGTAAGAGGTCCTGGTGGCTATTTAGAGCATTATGTCAGTCCTATTGAATTTTCTAAGAAAGCAAAGCTTAAAAGTTAGTAACAATGTAGGATGACTAAAGTTATCAGTCATCATAATAATGTCAATTAGAATACCTTAGAACACAGTGACTTTTTTTAAATGCAAAAAGGACACTGAATAGAAATTACAAAATTGTCATCTTAATTGACAAAACAAAAAGCACACTGGAATGGAATCTAAAAACTGACTTGCAAGCATTAGGATCCTGACAGAGTCAGTAAAAGCCAAAATTTCTAAGAGAAAGAATAAATCCTGTCAAACTAATATAAGTTTTCTCTTTCACATAGAAACAAACAAGTTATTAAAAGGAAGCAAAAGATCACTATTCAGTAAAAGCCTTTTGATTCAGTCTATAACTTTACTTTTCAAAAAACAAACAAAAATCCTGAAGGAATATGACTTAGGTAAAGGCTACTATTAAGATATATATAATTAATCTGAAGACTGTTAAGGATAAAAGACAAATTAATCATGGGTTTCAGGTTAACCCTGGTAGAACCAAAAAGATTTGCTGATGGATTGGATCTAGGATATAAGAGAAAGAAGAGTCAAGGATTTCTTTCCTTAAATCTACTTAAAGGAAGCAAAACAAATGATGTAAACATAACAGAGAAAAGAAATTGAACGCAACCATGTACTAGGTAACTTTTTTCATTTAACTGTCACAACAGTTTATGAGGGGGCGGGGGATTATTATTCCCATTTTACAGATAAGAAAACTAGATGCTCAAGGTGGTTAAGTAACTTGTATAGTCATAAAAATATCAAGATTCCAAATATATTTCAAGTCTGTTGCTCTCAAAGCCTGTTGTGTGACCATGCCCCCACTACTCACTGTACTTTTACACAGAAGTGACAGAAACTTTATAACTCCTGTGTATCTATAATGACATATTATAATGAATGATCATTGTCTGTTGTTCTATTTCACTGCAGAACTGGATTTAGTTCTACGGTTTCTACCTGGTTTTGAATCTAAGTCCATAGCTGATGTTACAAAAAAAGTCAAACTGGTGAAGTATGAGAAGACTTCAAAAAGAACAATGTGATCTTGGTTTCTGACAGGGACTACTTTTAAGTCAGCCTTCTGTCCTTCTCCCACACATAGCTAACTCATTTCAAAGAGGGAAAACAGGGCACCTTAACTTTGATAAATGAAGATACAAGACATTTTTGTAAAATTGACTTGTTCCAGAAAACCAAAAAGGGCTTTTGGAAGAAAAAATTAAAAATTAACAATTTACTCTAAAATTTTCCAGTAAATTATAATCTAACAAGATGAGAGACAAAAGATTAGTCGTTGCCCTTTCTTAAGATATTTAAAAGTAGAGAAAATAAAATTAGATAAAGAATTATTCAAATACATTTAAAAATTTTCATTTATAGTATGTTACCCTTCATGCAAAAAAAAAAAAAAAATACAGGTATCTGCTCATTTCTGCAAAAGAAATATGAGAATTAGAAACTAATGAGATTAGTTACCAACAGGAAGAAATAATGGGGAAATGGGAACAAGTTAGTAGGGATGAGGGAGGAATAACACTTCTGAGTATATAGTTTTGTATACACTTGACCCTCTGTATCTGCAGGTTTTGCATCCAACTGTGAATCAAAAATATTTGGTGGCAGTGGGCGGGGGGGGGGGGCGGGCGGGAGTTACGTTGCTGCTGACATGTACTATGTAGATAGGCCTATGATGACTGCATCCATACTGAACATGCACAGACTTTTTTCTTGTCATTATTCCCTAAATATAGTATAACAATTATTTACATAGCATTTACACTGTATTAGGTATAAGCCATCTAGAGATGATTTAAAGTATATGGGAGGATGTGTGCAACTTATACACAAATATACCATTTTATATATGAGACTTGAGCATCGGTAGATTTTGCTATCTGTAGGGGATGGAGATGGGGAGAGCTGAGTGTATCCTGGACAAATCCCTTGTGGATACTGAAGGATAACTGTAGTTTAGAATCTCATGGTAATGTTTCATATATCCAAAAAACAAATGAATAATTAAAATCAACCAGAGTGTGAGGGGAACCGCAAATGGAATGCAAACATATCTAATGAACCAAACTGTATTACAAATGTATAACATAACCACAGTGGAGGGAGTGAGGAAGAAAAGAACTAAATTGGAAAACTGTTTTTAATGTATGCTGTAAGGCTAATGACGAGAGGAACTATACACAAATATTTCCTATTAAGGAAATTTGTTTTTCACAGGGACATGAGTTTGCAATTCTGAAACTACCTTCTGTATATTCTATGATTTGTGGATGATGAGAGCCAAGTTTCTCACTGTCGGAGAAAGTAGTTTCAAATAAGCACAGGAAGAGGTTAGAAGAAACCTACGGTGTTGGATTGGAATGGGAAGTGTCAGTATATACTAATAGTTTTTAATATATATACAGACTAATATAGAAGTACATATAAATGTGTGTATATGCATATTGAGGTACATTTCCTAGTTTTGTCTGCTAAGAAGTTCTTGAAACAGTAACATTCCATAAGTATACCTAGCACTCAGATCTTACTTTCTTGGAAAATGGTTAATTTTAAGCCCAGGACAGGGAAATTACAAATGAGCCTAGAGCACCAGTGGTGCCGAAGTAACCAAGAGTTTAAAAAAAAATGAAGCATGTATATTGAAAGGACACAAGAGCCAAACTGGAGAAGAGTTTCCAATGGCCAAATATGGGACAATCTGAGCAATAAAATAAGAAAGAATAGTAATATATAATAATCTACAGAAAAAAAATCCACACTGATATAAATAAACAACCAAGTAATAAATGGGAGAAGAGGCAGCTCTTTCTTACAGTAGAACTCCAATTAAATGTAGAAGGAAAAGTGGAGATAAAATCACCATTAGGCAAATATCACAGTAATAACTGTTGCATGCAAAAGTCATTCAGGGATGCTAAAACCAGTGTGTGAAGGTGTGATGTAAAAGAAGATATTTGTATAGTCTCCTAGTATTTCACTTAGTAATTAAATAAGATACTTAGTAATTAAATGAGATACTTAGTAATTAAAAGGAAAAATAGTAACTTTACAGTGGAGAAACATGGCAGATCTCTCCTTAACCAATGTTCACATCAGCAATGATGAGACACCAACATCGTGTACCTCCTGACAATGATGAACTGAGAAGCGCACATCACTTATGTGGTATTTTCCCCAAAATGTGTAACCTCAATCTAATTAAGAGAAAACATCAGACAAATCCAAATTGAGGGGTATTCTACAGAATAGCTGGCCAGTTGTCTTCAAAAGTATTAAAGTCATGAAAAACACAAAGAAAGACTGATGAACTATCATAGACTGGAGGGGACTAAGCAGACATGACAACTAAACACAATGTTGGATCCTGAATTTGATCATGGACCAGAAAAAGGACATCAGTGTGGCAATTGGTGAAATTCAAATAAGGTCTGTACAAAAGTTATTATTATTGTATCAATGCTAATTTCCTAATTTTGATAAACGTAAGATTTTAGCATTAGGGGAAGCTGGGTGAAGTATGTAAGGGAATTCTCTGTACTAGTTTTGTAACTTTTCTGTAAGTCAAAACTTATTTTAAAACAAAAAGTTAAAAAAAAAAAAAGACTCCCATTGAAAATATTACCAAAGCAGGATTTAATTTAGCCTGCTCTAAAGTTAACTCTACAGTGGTAGTTTCGTGGTATTGTCTGTAACTGGGAAAATGTTTCCCCTTTAATTTAGTTGACAAAAACCTTCAGTTTTAAAATATATCGTTAAATGTGGGGAGTTACTGTATCATAGGGAAAAAAAAACCCCGCCTTTGTATATGTTTAAAATTTTTCAAAATTAAAAATTTAAATACATGTTATAGACAAGCTTTTCAAGTAGTGGTTGTTCACATACTGAGGATAATTTTTTATCAGTCCTACAACTTTCATAAACATTTAGAATTCTATCATGGAATCTTTAGGGCTGGTAGATAGGACCTTAGATATCAAGAGGTCTACAGTGCCTGCATCACTGTATAGGAAGCTAAAGCTCAGAGGCGAGGTCTAGTTAGAGATAGCTGAAGCCAGAATCCTATCTCCTGACTTCTGGTCTAGGTATTTCTCCAACATTATCCATCTGAGCTCATCTTCATTTATTCTAAACCTTATCATGAGTGATAACTAAACACTTCAACTGCAATAGTACAGTAATACGATTTAGAACTGTTTCCAATGGGGAGGGACTTGAACTAAACTGCCAAACTCATAGAAATACGGGTCCAAAGTATATACAACATTAAAGATAAGAAAATCAACTATCACTGTTTTAAATGAACTCTTAAAAAAAGCTTACTGTTTTAAATGAACTCTTAAATTTAAAAACAGGCCTTTTATCATAGTTCATATTGCCATCCTTATTTAGTGATAATATTTTTCTTAATGGAAGTATTCTTGTTTTCTCGGAACTCTTTTTTGAAGTATTTCAGCACAGTAAATGGCATCTTTCAAACATTTACCCATGTAGAAAGCGTTTACTGAACACCAAATGTGTATAAGGCTCTGTAGGTGATGGAAACAAAAAGGTGAAGAAGACTCTAGTCCTCAAGCACTCACTGTATACTGGGCAAATGCTGACTGAATGTTAACTGACAAGTAGTGTACACAGTGGTGTATACAATGTCTATTGGAAGGAAGAACGATCACTTATCCTAGTCCTCGGTCTTTACTCCTTACTTAGCAAATGAAAAAAATGGAATAGTCTCAGATCACTCAACAAATGGCAAAGCAGACCTTGAACCCAGGTCTCCTGACGTAGAATAGAATGAACACTATTATCTAATTTTGATCTAACTAAAATGATAAAACTGTTTTAATCTTGATGACAGCCAGTGAGATGGATCTGGGAGCCCTGGAAAGGCATTACAATCTACTGCTTTTTAGTACTTCTGTAATGTTGGGCAATTTATATAACTTCTCTAAATTCACTTTTCTCACCTGGGGAATGATAAATCTTACCTCATAAGGTTGTGAGAAATAACTGAATAAATATGTAGGGCAACTAATGCAGTTCTTGGAACATCAAGGAACCCATAGAGTAGGAATTCCTTGATGGATAGGATAAACTTTTTTTCTTTTTTTTTTTTAGTTTGGAGAGGCTAGCAAAGTACCTGGCACATACATACTGAATAAATATTTACTAATGAAGTCATTACTAAATAAATGTCAAATTTAAAACTATTCTTGATATATTCAAAAATTTATTTCTATAAACAGATTTAGAAAAAGAAATATCAATTTCATCCATATAAATGGAACTCAACTTTTAAAGGTTAGTTCCTTTCACAACAATACTTACTTTCTACTGTTGCTCCTTCGTTTGGGTTTGAGTATCCTTCTCCTTTCTGTTTGATTCTTCGGATAATGCCTCCATCTTCAAATAAATCCTCTCCTTTGAAATCAAGGAGCTCAATCTAGAAAGGAAAAAAGGATTTGGCTGAGAAAAGACCAAACAATATCAATTTAACGTATTTAAGGGCAAAGGCAACCAACTGTCCTTTCATTTTACAAAATAAAACTGTTTTATACGTATTTATGCATCGTAGTTATTGGAAGAGTAGGGAAAAAAAAAAGAACACGGCACTTTTCAATCCTTGGAAAGAACCTTCATGTAATGATAATGTCTGGAACCACATTCTGTGGGGCTGCAGTGCAAAGACAGACAGGAAATACTAGGAACACTGCATAGAGGGCAAAAAGCCACAGCTACAAAGTACTGGCCCCAAACTATTTTGTCAGACTCAAGAGACTACCACTTTTTCACCCCAGATTCATGGAATTCTCTTCTTAAAATGTAAGAATAAATCCTATGAATCAGACCTACCTACAGCCAAGGGTGTATTTTACCTTGTTATGCTGTTTCGGGCATTTGTCCCCTAATTTTTAAATCAGGTTTGGCCAAATATGGTAATTCAATACAGGATAAATACCTTACTATCACCACTGCTTTTAATGAAGAAAATCCGTGACATTTATAAACCTTTATAAAATGAAAATATCTTACAACTTGATTTAGGTATATTTTGACATTTATCTCCCACATTTCCATTCTGTCTTCTGGTCAATTTTAATGTCACATTCACACCACTGACCAGAACCTTTATTCCTAAGCCTGGTGTCTTTTGTTTATTTGGATATGACTTTTTTGTGCCAGAGACACATTTCTAAGAAAGCACTGGTACACACCCCTTGGGTTTGTGGGAAACAATTCAAGAAGCCAAGCTCCAAAATAAACAAATTGGATCTGATTCTCAATAGCAAGCTTAGCTCCTTATTCCCCGGCCTGTTGCTTCAGAGCCAGCGCTACAGCAGAGCAGATGCCAACAAGGCAACATCGCACACATACTTGCCTCAAAAAAGAGAGTTGCATTTGAGGGAATTTTGGGGATACTGCCAGCTGAGCCGTATGCATATTCTGGTTTGCACAGTAAATGGCACATCTCTCCTTTCTTCATGGTAGCCACCCCAATATCCCATGCCTTGATAACTTGACCTGAGAGAAAGGAAAAGGTGAGAGGCTAAAATTGCAATCGTATCACATAGTAAGTCTTGGTCTGCTGATGTGAGCCTTACAACAAGTGACTCTATTTTAGACCTGCTTCTCTTTTTAAGCAAAAGCTATAGGCCATATTTAACAACATATAATTGTCATAAAATGAAAGTTCGAACAAATTTCCACTTCTTTACTCTATATACTCAGCTAAGAAGTAAGAGCTACAAAAGAACTCAGTAAAAGCTACACTGAGAAATAAATTGTGATTTTTTTTTTGAGGACTATCAGAGAAGATTCCCTGCTGAGTAGGATGTAAGTTGTGTCAATTCCTCAACTGCTCAAAGATTATGTCTTTGAAAAGTGGCAGTAACATAATCTTTGAAATATGGCTGGGTTGCAGTTGTTGCTTAATTTATAATTTCAACCATAATAATAAGTGAATGTTTTCTAGGCAGAGATGAAACAAAAATAGTATAGAAAATGAAATTTGTCCAAAGGAAGCTTGTAATTTAGTTGGGTAGACAAAAACAAAAAGAAACCAGAAAAGCATAAATTGCGTAAAAGAGCCCACGAAACAGATTTTTTCTCAAAATTTAGCACAACTTTTTTAAAAAACAAAATGGTATGTGTCCTTTTGTCAAATCAGATTTTTTTTTTTTGCCAACTTCCAGGAAACTACAAGTTAATTTTAGTTCTCAACTACAGAACTACGCTAATCTATATGTCTTAAAATAAGCAGTCTCAAATTCGTTGGGAAACAATAGAAAACGTAGGTAATTTAAAGGGATAAAATACAAAATTAAGGTGCTTTGTCAACCAAAACCTTAAGTATTCGAAGTCAGATCAGATAAGCAATGAACCCCAGTGGAAATGAATCTGAAGAGAGCTATCATCTTGAACTGAGAGCTAGTGGTAGGATATCAGAATAGGGGGACCCTATACTAAGGCATGTAAGTAGAGAGGAATAAAGCATTTGAGACTCATGACATCAGCTTAGTCTTAAGTACTATAACTTTTCAAAGTATCAGATATTCTTATTTCACTTAAGAATTTATAATATATGACTATTAAAATGCACAGATATGAAGTAAAATGCACAGATATGAAGTGAAAGAGATGATCCATTTCCTCCATGTAAGAAGCTATTGTTGGTTCTTTTGTATCCTTCCAGTGTGTGCTGTCATTTTTCTAAAAGTTAATTCAAAACATAAATGACAGCATACTATACATTCAGTTCTGAACTGCTTTATTTAATATATAACATATGTTCCTTGATTTATGATAGTTATGTCCTGATAAATCCATTTTAAGTTGAAATATCATAAGTAAAAAATGCATTTAATAGATCTAATCTACCAAATATCATAGTTTAGCCTAGGCAGTTTCTACTGAATGTGTACTGCTTTTGTACATTGTAAAAAATTGTAAGTCAAACCATGGTAAGTCGAAGACCGTCTGTATCTTGATTATTTTCCATCAGTGGAAAGGAGAATATGCATTTTAGAGGTTAAAAATGCAGCCTCAGAATGCCTGGATTCAAATACCAGGTCCTCCCCTTACTAGTAGTATGACCTTGTGCAAGTTATTTAACTTCTGTGCCTCAGTTTCCTGATCTGCAAAACAATTACAGATACTAGTACCTGCCATAATAGTAGTAACTGCCATATAGCTGTTATAAGAATTATTTAGACTATGTCAAATGCATGGCAAAGCATGTGGCATATAATACATACTTAATAAAGGGCAGCTATCATCATTGTAAACACAAATAAATCTACCTCATTCTCCACTGTGGGACCACTCCACAGGGACTGCATAGTATTCTAGTCACTCTCCTATTGAGAAATACATAGTACCAACAGTACTCTAATAAGGATATTTGTCTATTTATGTTTGCCTACTTTGTGCAAGTTTATTTGGAGGGTGAATTCCTAAGTGCAAAGGTGGTGTGCATTTTCAATTTGACAGATATTGCCCAACTATCCTTACAAAATGGCTGTATCAATTTATATGTCCATACATGGTTCTACGGTGAAAATAGTCCAGAATTATCAGAAGAAATGTAAAATCTGCTGTTGATAGGCTGCTTTCCTGTCACTGATGCTCTTCAAAGACTGTTTTAGTGTGGGCCATTGAGAATTTTTTTTTAAACTATTAACTCTCGATATTTTAAGAGATGGCTTACACACTACTCCTTCAGGAAATCTTTACATTGTGGGGGTCCTCCTGTACATTCATTCAAGACATTTAGCCAATTATTTGTGAGCAAAAGTCTGTCTCAGTACTAGTAATACAAAGGTGGCCATTCCCTTCTTCCAAGGAACATGCAATGCAGAATGGTTAGTGAAGGAGAGATACATGCACTGTTTTAACACTGAAACAGTGTATAAAACAAGGGGCATTTGCCTTGGGGTGAGGGTTGGAACAATTCGCAAAAGCTTAATTCATAGATGATAGTATCCTAGGCCTTAGAAGCTGGAAACATCAGCCTGTCAATTAAACCTATAGGACCCCAAAGCTAAATAAATCATGGCTGTGCCTTTGCTTTTTTTCTCATTTGGAAACATTAAAGCTTCTCTTACTGAATGAAACACACTGAGCAAGGAGCCAGAAGGATATGGACACAGGTATGTTTCTAAAATTGACAGTACTGAGACTCTTAAAAAGCATCTTCTGATTTAAAAAAAAAACAACATATACTCAATATAGAACATTTGGAAAGTATAAAAAAGCATAGAGAATAAAAAAGCTCTGAAATCCCAGTACCTGGTGTAAACTGTCAATTTCTTGGTTCATTTCCTTCAAATTACGTACTTTGTTTGCATAGTACATTTTTGTCCATATATTAAGAATATATATTAAATATACATTCTTAAAATTCTGATTATAGTTTATTTGGTTTTGTAGCCAGCTATCTATATTTCACATTATGTGATTGTTTTTCTTGTTAAAAGATCTTTTTATAGTTAGTACTATTCCATCTTTTGGATATGCCATAATTTCATTACTCTCATTAATAAACATGGAGGTTTTTGTTTTGTTTTTTTGTTTTACTATTATTATAAAGTTTCAGTGAACAAGTTTGCACCTAAATCTTTACATGACTTTTTTTGGCACAGTAAAGGCCTCTTACCTGACACAATCAGGGCTATAGTTGGGTCGATTTAAAATGCTGCTTTAACTGAGGATTGACTTAAAACGTATAGAAGTGCATTAATTCACTAACCTTTTGTTAGAAGGCTAAGGCCTTTTCTCTGAGTGTGGCTTCAGTGATAAGAGTTCTACTCCGTCTTTACTCTATAAATAACACTTGTGATGTTTCATTTGCAATTTATAATGTGTTTCTTTAAAGTGGAATAAGAACCTGAAGACACTTATACTATAATCAGTATGCAGAATCCTTCTGGTAAAAAGTATTCTGAATGGCCTCTATATTGTCTTTTACCCACCCCTAATTCAATAGTCATTTAAAAAATGCCTTTAGCCAGCGGTCCCCAATATTTTTGGGACCAGGGACTGGTGCTCCTATTAGACTCTAATGCCTGATGATCTGAGGTGGAGCTGAGACGATGATGCTAGCGCTGGGGAGCGGCTGCAAATACAGATGAAGCTTCGCTCACCTCCTGCTGTGTGGCCTGGTTCCTAACAAGCCACAGACTAGTACTACTAGTCTGAAGCTTGGGGACTGGGGACCCCTGCTTTTAAAAGAGATTAGCTTTATTAAGACTTCCCCAAAATGTTCAACTTAGTTTTCACAGAAATAATTACTTTTCATATTAATTTCAATGTTTGATATACCAAGTAATGAAAATATATAATTACAAAGAGTACAGTGGATATATACTGGTTTCAAATGAATCTTAGCAACAACCTGAGGAAGAAAAAAGCAGCCCTTAATGTCTGAAAACTGCTTGACACAGCTTGGTGATGTCTGAAGTTGGCCTCGGGCATACAGCCAGGCCATGCTATTCTCCTGTTCAACATAAACAATCTCACAAAACATCAACAACAGACAGGGGCACTCTGAGACCTTGAAAAAGTAAGACAAAACAAGAAAAACTTCAAAATTTTGTCAAAACATGGACATAAAACAAGGTCACTGTGTAACCTACAGAATACCAAACATCCCCCTCTCCTGGCTAATAAGTGTGACTGCTACTTCTCTAGCAGGTGTAGTTTTAGCCTCATTCTAGTCAGCCTTTCTAGGTTAAGATTAAGATACCCAAAGAATCACCCCACATTCTAATAATATCCAATCCAGGGCAAAGCCCCTCCTCCTTAAACCTTTTCCCCAAATCACCCAACACAAGCCCAAATCCTATAGTAAGTCCTTATGACTTAATGCACTCTTACTATGCATTCTCCCTCCCTACAACGGTAATAAATTCAACTTGTTCAATTACAGATGTGTTCCCAGTGGTCTGTGGCTGGAGGGCATTGACAAGCGCAACTCAAATGACTGAAGCAATGTGTGGGACCACTCCACAGAATAGGAAACCAGCGGTATTACTTTATTTATAAACAAATAAAGAGCATCAGTTAATCTGGAGTTAGTTAAGCAAAACTTCTACCAGACTTCTTTAGGTTCAATTCCTAGAAGTAGAATTACTGGTTCAAAACATAGACGTTTTTAAGATTCTTGATCTTAATTGGAGGTTTAGTATATCAAGAATGTATAAATGCAATTTACTGTTACAGTTAATCAGGACTTTAATTTTAATAGCTCAAACACAATTCATCAATTTCAGTTCTATTCCACTTGTAACAAAATCTGAAATAAGCATATTTATACAAATGTATAATGTAGCAATCCTTAAGTTTAAATGCTTTTTATATGTACCTAACTGTAGGCAAATGGAAAAGTTTAAAAGTATGCAAAGACCAGTATAAAAGCAGTGTATTATACTTTTTTTCCTTCTGCAGAATATTATAGAATTAGTTCTCATTAAAAAAAGTCATATAGTACATTTTGAAACATAAAATTTTATAGGTTCAATGTGGCTCATCAATTGTAACAAGTGTACCACTCTGGTGGGCAATGTTTAAAAGGAAGAATGACTATACAATCTCTGTACCTTCCACTTAATTTTGCTGTGATCCTAAAATTGCTCTAAAAAATTGTCTATTAAAAAAACACATTTTTTTCACATAACATTTTAAAACATAAAATTTTAATTTAATCATCGGATACTTTTAGTTACAATAAAGACTATAGTGACCACTTTGGAACATTCTTTTTATTGTTTAAAACTTTTTTATTTGTGATAAAATACATATAACATATACTTTACCATCTCACCATTTTTAAGTGTACAGCTCAGTATTGTTAAATATATTCACATTGTTGTGTGACCAAACTCAAGAACTTTTTCATCTTGCAACACTAAAACTCTACCCATTAAAAAATCCCCATATTTCCTCCTGCCCTAAGTCGTTGATAAGAATTTCATTCTATTTTCTGTTTCTATGAGTTTGATTACTCTAGATTCCTCTAGATAGATGTAAGTGGAATTGTACAGTATTTGTCTTTTTGTGACTGGCTCACTTTGCTTAGTGTAATGTCCTCAAAGTTCATCAGTATTATTGCATGTGTCAGAACTTCCCTCTTTTTAAAGGCTGAAAAATATTCCACTGTATTTGACATTTTGTTTATCTGTTTACCTATAGATAAACACTTGGGCTGCTTCCACCTTTTGGCTATAACGAATAATGCTGCTATGAACATAAGTGTACAAATACCTCTTTGAGACCCTTTCAATTATTTTGGGCACATACCCAGAAGTGGAATTGCTGTATCATAAGGTAATTCTATTTTTAATATTTTGAGAAGCTGTCATAATGTTTTCCATAGTGGTTGCGTCATTTTACATTTGTACCAACAGTGCACAAGGGTTTTAATTTCTCCACAACCTCATCAACACTTTTGTTTTTTGATAGTAGCAATCCTGATCAATCAGGGTGAGGCAATACCTCGTTGTTTTGATTTGCATTTCCCTAATGACTTGTGATATTGAGCATCTTTTCATGTGCTCGTAGGTCATTTAAGTTTCTTCTTTGGAGAAATGTTTAAGTCCACTGCCCATTTTATAATTAGGTTATCTGGGGTTTTTTGGTTGTTGAATTGTAGGAGTTCTTTATGTATTCTGGATATTAACCTCATCAGATATATGATTTGCAAATATTTTTTCTCATTCTGTATGTTGCCTTTTTTACTGTTATTATACCTTCATGCACAGATGTTGCTTAATATTGATGTAATCCAATTTATGTATCTTTTAATTTTGTTGCCTGTGCTTCTGGTGTCATACCCAAGAAATCACTGCCAAATCTAAGAAAATATAGTTTTATGTCTTATGTTTAAGTCTTTGATAAATTTTGAGTTAATTTTTGTATATATTGTAAAGTCGAGTCCAATTTCATTTTCTTGCATATGAATATCTAGCTTGGAAAAAAATCAATTGTTCAAAACAGTCCTTTCCCCACTGAATGGTCTTAGTGTCCTTGAAAATTACTGACTGTGTAACTTTTAAATACATGTTTGCATTTGAAATATGAGCATACTTAAAATAACAGGATGAAGGCTCTACAGTATTATACAGAAAAAATATTTGTTTACCATGGGAGTAGAAACAAAGAAAATATTTTAACTGTAAAAAGTCTTTCAAAGTATAAAAGTTGATAAATACATAAATATAAGGTTAATTACTAATAAGTTTCAGATAATTAAAAATACATCTGATTCATTTCTGCTGTACTTTCATTGAAGGATTTTTAGGACTTAGTACCAACTCTTGAGCTGCAATATTTTGCAAGTATTCTTTTTCTTTTTTTTTTTTTTTTTTACAGATAAGCTCTAATAATTCCATTTTAAATACCCCAAACTCTAACCCTAGTGTGAATTTCCATTGAATATTTCTATTCATTCTCTTGGGAGAACAGGTACCATATAAGGGATCAAGAGAGTTCAATGTATATGTTTGCTACAATACTTTTATATTATTTTTCTTCATTTTGATGAAGTAGCTACTGCTATAATATAACATTACAGACTGTCTAACATTTCTTGTTTTATAAGGTAACCAAATACATTATTTTATAGAAGTTTTACGAAAAGTATTGCTCTATAATCATATTTCTAATTGTCACCTTAAGGGAGCCTTTACAGGTTCTGTCATTGTGCCGGTTTTAGTCTTTTTCAGTTCTTGTTCCTATACTTTATATAGAAAGTACAAGAATGGAATCAAAGACTCAGAATTAATCCTAAAGCTCTTCTACAGAAGCCTCCTTTTGATAGGCACAGGGAAGGTTAGTTGGCTCATTCATGTTAACATACCACAGTACAGACAGAAGAGAGGAACCCTGGGTGCTTAAAACCCAGCTGGATGCTCTCCCCATGAGATCACACTCTCTCTAGATAGGTGTGTTGCATGTCCCATGTCAACTCAAAATCACCTCTTTTCTGTTTGCTCAGAATTATAGGAAACATAACATTCAACATAGAGTGTTTTACTGAGAAAACCTGGGTAGAGTAGGTGCCAGTATAAACTCTCAGCAAAGATAACTGCTGAGAGAAGACTTAAATCTATTAACCTCTTCAAGACAAAATTTCAGAGTAGAGCAAGCATTTGGGGCAGTGGGAACAAAGGGGTCTGACGAGGCCATTTACTCTGCAATCATCTAAATTAAATAATGATGTCAGCGCCATGCTGGTGGCCCTCAAGGTTCACACATCCCTAAATCAACAAAAATTTTTAAAATTCTAATTTATTTTTCATTATCTGCTATATCAAGAAAAAGAATCGTTGATTTTGATTGCTATCTTATCGAAACACAAGATTAATCTCACACGAGCCATTAATTCACTAAGGACCCAAAGGAGAAGGGAGCACTGGCATAGCCAGCACTAGAACTTGGAAAGAGAACAGCTGGACAGGAAGCATAGGTCACCATAACATACAAATGTCTGTGAGTACCAGGGAAGACAGAGTGGCAGAGGCAGAAAAAGTTTAACTCTTTAGTTTCTCACTTGCCGTTTCCTTTCCCAGATCACTGCTTAGTTAACAATTCAACCAATTTGTAGAGTCAGAAAAAGTAAGAGGTTATAGTAAACACTGAGCCATGGTGGTAGATAGGGGGATTACCCCTTTTCTCCTACACTTAATCTGAGAATGAACTACAAGTCTGTCATACCTGTGGTAAAAAAAAATAAAAACACATTGTAATTTAGCTATGAATTTCCAATAAGCCACATGGTCCACAAAGTTCAGTGTGATATATGAGCTATTATTATTCTTAGAAGATTAAAAAATAAGAATATTAAATTAACTCGAGACATTTAAAAGCATTTGAAAAGAAATTAGTAAAAATCACATTTAAAACTTGAAAACAGTGGTTCTTAACCTTTTTTTCTCAGGACCCCTTTACATCTTAATTGAAGACTCCAAATTTTTGCTTATATATCTATTGATGGCTGCCATATAAAAAATAAAAAATTATATACCAATTCATTTTAAGATAAAAATAACCTCATTATATTATTTTTACAAAAAGTAACTATTTTCCAAAAAATAAAATTAGTGAAGAAAGTGGCATTGTTTTATAACTTGACATATTTAAAATGTGTCTGACTTAATAAAAGAAAACCATAGTCTCACACCTACTTTTGCATTTATCTGTTGCAATTCTGGTTTTAGTACATGGAAAAAAATTCAAACCCACATAGATAGTTGGAAAAGGTAGGAGTACTTTAATAGCCTTTTCAGATAATTACAAATATAATCATCTGATACTACATCAAAACTGGACAAGTGGTAGTTTCATAAAGGTTAGTTGCAATGCAGAACCTGAAAACATATCAATGAACTTTTCATATTATAGTACATTAGTACATATAGTACATTTCATATTATAGTAAGTACAATGGTTCGTTACGATCATGACTGGAATCAAATTTCTTTCCATTTGCCAATCTAGCCTGCATATTGAATAGATCTTTTACTTATACATAACTTTGCAATATCTTGCACTGGTCAATGGGAAATGAGTTACACAGATCTTCCAAATGTTAACAGATTTCATTGTATAATATGTTTAAAATCACATACATTAATACCCATTGATCTCATCATTAAGTCTTTTAAGTTTTGGGAAGCTGTCAAGCTTAAAGTGGCAGATATAAATTTTCCAAAACTGTAATTTTCATTTGAAAGCTCAATGGTAACAAACACTGTCAGTTGTTTTTCTTGAAGTGACAGACTCCATTCATTTTCAAGAAAATATCTGCTGAATACTGAATAATACTTTTTGCCCTTTCTAGTAAAAATGGTGTTTCATTAAAAAAAAAATGCAGCTAGTTCAGCTGTCAACTAAAACAAGTATGTTTTCTTGAGATAACCACTGTACTTGGGTATGCAGTGTGCTTTATGTATGCTTCCCATTCTGTCACAAAATATTAAAACAATGTGAAACTCAGAACTGAGTTAATAAAATATTTTTTATACTATACCAAGGGAGTTCTTAAGTGAACTGGCTCTCCCTCCCATTTTTTTTTTTATTTAAATAGTAAATGAGGGCAGTAAAAAATACACAGGATCATATCAGAAGAGTTTGGAGAAACATGGCAGAGTGAGAGACGTCCCCAGATCTCTCCCCTTGAAACAACAAAAAGCTGAACATCTAAAACTCAACGAAAAACCCCAAACTGCACACCAGCATATCTGAGCATGGGATCTGTGCATAAGAGATACCACAGGTTTACAGGAAACACAAATGACTTAAAAGGCAAAATGTATTGTGGATATATACATAGACTATATGTTTATTATACTTACTGCACTGAACTAAAATTTACTATATGTGAGAAGTTAGCTAATCCAGTGAAGACTGAGAGTATACTAATGAATGAAGTACCAGATGGGAAAATGTAGTTAGTGCAGTTATTTTCCTTTAGCTGTTATCCTACAAGTAAAAGCAACTTTAGGGAATATACACCTTGTGGATCACACAAGTGGAATAAAGATGCTGTGAAAAAAAGAGGGGGAGGGGGAAAGAGAGAGAGACGAGAGAAGGAGGGAGGAAGGGAGGGAGGAAGGGGGAGAGGGAGGAAAGGGGAGAGGGAGGGAGGGAGGGAGGGAGGACAGAGAGACAGACAGACTACATGGCTGCTGGTACAGTTTGGTGCCACTGTCTACATTTGTGCTAAGGCACCAATGGTTGGTTGGTTGGTGGGTGGGTAGGTTATTCACTCACTCATTCACTCACTCACTCACTCACTCACTCACTCACTCGTTTATGTGAGGCAACTCTTGGTTGACCTCACAGATTGCAAAGACCCTGTCAGCTTACAATCCCTTATTTTTTTATTTTTTACACCTACAGCACCTGGTCTTCCTAGGTGGTCTCCCATCCAAGTACTAACCAGGCCTGGCCCTGCTTAGCTTCCGAGATCAGATGGGATAGGGCTTCTTCAGGGTAGCATGGCTGTAGACAACACCAATGGTTTATATCACTGCAGGTTTTGTACCATCAGTGCAAATGTTAACATACTAAAAATATAAATAATATCTTAGCATTATTAAAATAATTTTGACATTATGGAGCCCCTGAAAGATCTCAGGCACCCTCTGGGATCCATGGACCGTAATTTGAGAACTACTACTCTAAAATATCTGTACTTTTGGCAAGTATAGGAGCCACTAGCTCCTATGTAATATAAATAGCAATAAATTTATGTAAAACACAACTCAAAAACTACTCTCTTACCTTTGCCAAGATTAAAGACAAATGGTTCATTTCGATCATGACTGGAATCAAACTTCTTTCCATTTGCCAATTTTCCACTGTAATGGACATAAACTTTGTCTCCGATCATTGGTGTTTCCTCACTATTCCCCACTCTTTTAACAATCTAGAAAAGACAAATATCAAGAAAAAAAAGGTGGAACTTTTAACTTCTAATCAGAGAACCGAGAAATTACATAGTCCATTTCATATTACCCAGGCAGATTAACAAATAATTTTGTCTTTTCTAAAGGCTCCCTTCCCAGTTCTCTTAATAACCCTCAGTGTTAGAGAACTGTCCCATTCTACTCTAAATCTTTAATGCTATATTTAATTTTATTGTTAATCACACTATTCCCTCAAAATAATGAACCAACATACCCTACACTTCTTTGGTTTAATGTCCCCATCCCTTGCTCTGACACTAAATCTCTCAAAACAGAGCTAGTCCATATACAAACTGAATTAGACCAAAAAGATTAGTAGACTTTCAAAAACATTCAAAAAAGTCCAAAGCAAAGTTTCAAAGGTGAGGTTTTATTTACTTCTCTCCTTTGCTAAAAACATTAGCTTTGACTAGATTCCACTAGTTTGATTTAATTTCAAAAAGCCCAATTTCCTGGTATAATAGGTTAAACTTCCTATTATCTGAAGAATATTCAATGTATAAAAAAACAGTATCATTGCACAGTTTTATATGATATTGAATGTTTTCTAGTAAAGGAAATGCAAAAACAAAAACAACAACAAACAAATCCCTCCAAGCTGAAAAATATTTAGCTATTGTAAAATCAATTATATTTATTTTGTTCTTGCTTGGCCGAACAAGCCACTAATGCAGTTGGTTAGTTCTAGGAAAAGAAAATCAAATCCGGGCATGTGATGGTGTAATTTATTCTGTCAATCACCTATGCTGAATTAATCATCTTTATTAGATAACAGAGGGTGGTAGCTAATGTCCAGTGAACATCTTTTTGCGGGTATCTAAAGAATTAAATTATTTGCTCCTAAATTCTTTGAGATGTATCCCTCTTGCCTCACCCTCATATCATCACATAAACACTCTGAACTCAAATCTACAACTTTCTTAGTTCAAAAGCTTGGGCAAAAAAGAATCATAACTAGAACTCCATCAAAAAACTGTTAGAACTAATCAATGAATTCAGTAAAGCTGGAGAATACAGAATCAACATTTAGAAATCAGTTGTCTCTATATACTAATAATGAACTATCTGAAAAAGAAACAATTCTAGAAATGCGGATCAGAACCACAATGAGATGTCACCTTATCCCTGTTAGAATGGCTACTATCAAAAAGACGAGATAACAACTGTTGGTGAGTATGTAGATAAAAGGGAACCCTTATGTATCATTGGTGGGACTGTAAATTAGTACAGCCACCATAGAAAAGAGTATGGTTCCTCAAAAATTTAAAACTAGAACTACCATATGATCCAGCAATCTCACTTCTGGCTATAAATCCAAAGAAAACAAAATCACTATCTTGGAGAGATAGCTGCACTCCCGTGTTCACTGTAGCATTGTTCACAACAGCCAAGCCTTGGAAGCAAACTAAGTGTCCATTGACGGTTGAATAGATAAAGATGCGATAGATATATATACACGGGGGGGGGGGGGAGATTATTCAGCCATGAAAAAGAAGGAAATCATGCCATTGGTGACAATAAGGATGGACTTTGAGGGCATTGTGCTAAGTGAAATAAGCCAGACAAAGAAAGAAAAATACGGTATATCACTTATATGTGGAAGCTAAAAGAGCTGAATTCACAGAAACGGAGAAGGGAATGATAGTTGCCAGAGGCTAAAGGGTCGGGAAATGGGGAGATGTCAAAGAGTATACACTTTGAAATATAAGATTAATAATTCTGGGGAGCTAATATACAGCATGGTGACTATAACGACACTGTATTATACACTTGAAATTTGCTAAGAGATCTTATATGTTCTCACCACAAGAAAAGAAATGGTAATTATGTGAGGTGATAGAGGTGTTAACTAACCCTGTGGTCATCATTTTGAAACATATAAATGTATCAAATCATCACATTGTACATAACATTACAGGTTAATTATATTAATAAAGCTAGGAAAATAATTATAATTTTAAAAATTAAGTTAACAGCTATTTAAAAAACCATTACCGCCCTTCAAGGACTTCAAAGGGAAAAAAGTTTCAAAAAATTGATCTAAAAGAAATCCCGCGATATTCTGAAAGTGCTCACATTCATAAACTGCATGCAGCACTTGGGAGCCCGAGTCTCACCTGGAAGGAATATGCATTTTTAGGACTATGAACAAGTAACTGGGCATATGGATGAATGGCTACCAGGAAGTCAGAAAGCTGTCCACACTAGCAAGTGCTCCTGTGGTATCACTTAAGGTTTCCCTAGCAAGATCAACTTGTGCGTAAATCTGGAGTTGCCTTAAGGATAACATCTAGTCTCCATTCATTTTAAAAATGTGAGCTCCACAATGTAATTTTATCTTCCTGGGCTAGGTAGGTAATGACTTCCCAGACCTTGGTCTTCTTTTTTTTTTTTTTAAATATATAATCATTAGTAAGAGATTATACCATAGGCAAGGCACTGTGCTAAATGGCTTTATGTAATCCTGATAACTCTATGAGGTAGGCAGTATTATTCTAGTTTTACAAATGAGGAAACTTCATGCAGACAGGTTAACTAAATTGCCTGGGGTCATACAGTTAGTGGATCTATTTAAGCTTAACCAGAAGCCCCATAGTGAAACTTGAGGCTCTAGACAGTGATAAATATGATTTAAAGGGCTTACAATCTCAAACTGTTTCTTACAAGCCTAAAAACCTTATTAGTTTATTCCCTAGAACAAAACAGGGCCTGAGGCAAGTTGGGGACTGTGTTCTCTGTATGTGTGCTCTGAAAAGATGAAAGAGGAGGGAAATGCTGAGGACACGCTGCACAATTTCCACTGTCTCTAACAGCATCCTGAAATCTAGGATGAGTAATTCATATAGCTACAAGGTTGAAAGGCTTCTGAAAGAAGATATCATGATATAAATCAATAGTATAAAACCCTTATCCTATAGTTGCAAGTCTCCAAAATTTGGCTTGGCACATAGCCAGCTAATAGTAAAACATGTATATTCAGAAAAGATTCAGACATAGAACAAAAGCTGTCATGTAAGCAACATCAGACAAAACAAACTAAAAAATTCTCACTTGCTACAGCAACACAAGTACTTAAAATCAGCTTAGTGTTAATATTTAGAATGTGTAAGACAATGTTTTCAGCAAAAAAAAAAATTAATTCAATTATGCAAAACTATATGCATGACAAGTGTAGGAGAAATAACTTAATATGACTAAAGCCATTTTAACCTCTCTCAGCTTTAGTTGATGCACTTACGTGGTATGTAAATACATATATTCCATATATAAATAGAAGAATCAAGAGGTGCTGATTGTCTCACAAGACATGTGAGATACAAATTAAAAAACACACATAAAAACGATTAATGACAAAGTGAAGGAAATATAAAGTGTTTCAAAAGTAAGAAAGCTAATTCAAAAGTGAGACATATTATCTGATGAAACCTCAAAAAAATATCTTCACAGCACAGGTACACTATTTGTATATAAAAACAACTCCTTTTGAACTTTGCAAGTTAGCTTTTCTTTTTCATTAAAAAAGAATTTGGGCTAGCTTTAATATACTGAAATATTATATTAAAATAACAACCCATTTGTACAGTCTGAGAATAGAGAGAGACAGCCTTTTGGAGTCAGACATAACTTGGACCTGAATCCCAGGGCTGGGGTCTGTCATATTTACTTAGATATATGATACATGTTTTCTATTAGCAAGTTAATTTACATAGTTGGGCCTAAGTTTCGCCATCTATGTTCTGGGATTTAAAAAATCCAAGTTACGAGATGAAATGAGAATTTAGCTGTAGTGTTTGGCACTTAGTAAGTCTTAATAAAGATTATCCACCTCCAGCCACTCCCGCAACCCTCGACTTTTACAATCTTTTTGGATAGCAAATTTCCCTACATGCCATTCATCCTTGTGGCCTCACCTTTAATACTCCTCTATCTTTTTTAGAAGTAATATCCTCTCCCTGCTCAGCAACAGCTGCTGCTGGGCTTCCTCCATTGTTCTTGGCACCTTCATCAGTAGTCATTATCTTTCGTAAGTAGAAAACCTGCTGAGAAGAAATATGTTTTAGGAAAAACATCACTTCTTTATGTGTCTTAAAATGCCCTCAGAAACTGAGCTTTGCTTCACCTAAGATATATACTCAGGGGCAATAAGGTTAAACACTGAAAATGGAAACAAAAACATTTGCAATGAGCCTGTGCTGATGTCATGAGGCATGTAAATAAAATATCATCCAACTCTTCAATTTCCCATCCAGCTCTGGTCCCAAATTAGACAGTATAAGTCAGGTTAGGTAGTGATTATATTTCTTAACATAATTACACATTGAGGAGTAGTCCTTTCAGAACTTTGAAAACGTCCTTTTATAGAACCATATTCTTGAGAGAAAATTAAGAACTTACCGGGTAATCTGATCAAAGAAATGACAACATATCATCGTGGTAAACAGAACAAGTTTGGGAACCTGACAGACCCCAGTCTGAGTCCTAGCTCCGGCAACAGCTATTTGACATTTGCAAACTTACTTAATCTCACTGAGCCTGTTTCACATCTATAAAATGGACATAGAGTTACTGAGTTACTGAGTTATTGTTCATAGAGTTACTGTGAGGCATTAATAAGATAACATGTTAAGAGATCAATAGTCATACTTAAAAATATAAGCATTTATTACAATTATTTTTGGGTCTTCTACATTTTTCATTTCTTGCTCAAAAATACCTACGGAATGAGATTCTTCCCTAGCATGATCTTCACAGCCCTTCACAATCTGATCCTAACCTATCTTCCAGGTCTAATTTTCACTACTTTCTTTTGTTTTTTTTCATGCAGCTCATGCTCTAGCCCAAACCAGACCAATTCCTCTTCCATAACGAGTCCTGTGTTTTCTCATCTCCGTTGCTTTTGGTCACTCTTTTTCTTCCCCTTTCTCCCCCTTCAAAAGCTACCTCTAGCATACTAACCTTAACCTTATACTTGGAGCTTGTCTGCCCTTTTCATACTTCCTTAGCTCTTCCCTTGATTTGTTGTAATGTATTCATAAGAGAAATGACTTGTTAGATTTAAAAGATCCTTGAGAGCAAGGGCCATGTTTTGTTCATATCCAGAGTCTGTAGAACACCTCTACCTTTTAGACTGGTAAGACAAAAAGAGCAAAGAATTTGGAGCTCCTTAACAAGCTATTTGATGTCAGCTACTTTAACTTCTTATAAGCCCTTTTTCCCTACCTGCATAATTAGACTAATAGCAATATCTACTTTCACAAAGTGATCTAGAACATGTGTTCTAGGGTTGAGGCTAACCTGATTCCTAGATTTGAAGCTGACAGAAAATTGTGTTAGGCATGTGGCTCCAGGAACCTTTTTTTTTTTTTTTTTTTTTAAATCTCAGGAAAAGACCAGCTGGGCACATCAGTCCCAGGTGACTGGTGTTGCATTTTTAATAGATGTCAACATCCTCATCTTTCTGCTATTGTATGGTGTATTCTCACTTCAGTGGTCAGTGACTAGTGTAGAACGTCCTCCTTGGCCTGTTGCTAACAGATTCTAAAGTGGGACTCTAGAGTGAGTTATATGTTCACATTCTGAGCATATTTGCTATATTAAATGTATTAAACAGTACAATGTCTATTTTAAAAGTATATTATTCCAATGTTAGCTTTTATTACACTTGATCTTAGCCAAAAGGCTGAGAAACAATCAATATTAGTCCTTATTATCTATCAGCCACCCAATGGCAGAGACTTTTTTCATACAAGGCAAACCAATGTTACAAAGACTAATCAAGAGATGAAACAAAATACATGGCTTACTGCCATGATTAATTTCATGTGCTCTCCTGGTTAAGCAAGGAAAGTCAAGAATTAATCACTTTTATAGCTATTCCACAGTAGGCTAATAATGGACATAAGGCTCCCTAAAGTCTCCTGCTGGGCCCTCTTGTCTACACAGTCAAAAAGAGCTACTTTTACTCTTGTGAAAAATGTCTTATTGATACAACTGACAATTAGACAACTAAAACATGTATTGCAATGCTTTAACTCATTTTCAATTTACCTAAGTTTACTTCAGTGTCAACAAAGACACAAGTCAAATTTTACTGTGCCCCAAAATCTTCAAAGAGGACACCAAAAACCAGGGTCTTTGTTCTAACAGTTTATGCCAAACACAAAAGATCCAAATGTTTGGCTCAAAATAAGGGAAAGCCCAGAACAAAGTGTTCTCAAACAAATAACAACAACGAAAATTAAGTATCTAGTTGTATGTGATGCTGGGCTAGATTATTAGAAAAATTAGATGAACAGGGTTGATTTCTAGCTTCTGGAAACCTACCACTTATAACAGATTTCTCTGATGCACAGAAACTTGTAGAAGACACGTCAAAAACGGCAGAGAAGGAGCTTTTATATATTTTGGTGGTCATGGACTATATCCTTGGAAGAATACATACACACAAAATTTCCCCAAGGCTTCACAGATACCCTGATATCCAACAATGGAACCTGGGCAAACCTTGAATTAAATCAATAATCAAATGAACACCACCAGGTGAAAGGTTATTAGGGAACACGACAGCCAAATGGTCTCAAAGCATGAACCTATAAATTACTTATTATTAAAAAAGGTAAAAGAGCTTTCCAATGAAGTGGTCTGACAGATATCCCCTTAACACAAGTGACCTGCATCATGGCCAAACTCTGTATCACCAAGAACAACACAAACTGGTAATATTGTGCCTCCTAATGTGATGTAATGAAAAAGCAGACAAATGGTAGTCCTACGAAAAATGCTTAACCTGAAGATAATGACAGTAAAAGACAAAATTAGATTGTAGAACATTCTACAAAACAACTGGCTTAGATTCCTCATGTTAATGTTATAAAAGACCAAAAAAAAGGAAGAACAAAAAGATGGGGGCACGCCTGTTCTAGTTTAAAGGAGACTAGACACAACAACCAAATCCAATGTGTGGTCTTTGCCTAGATCCTGGATTAGAGGAACGAAAGGTTATAAAAGTACATTTTTGAAAGGATTAGAAAAATTTGGAAAAAGACTATACATTAGATTATTACTACTGTATAATATAAAGTTTCTGGAGTGTAACATAGTATTGTAGTTTTACATAGAATGATATCTTCGTTCTTAGGAGACATGCTGAAGTATTTAGTTAGGGGTTAGATGTCAGGATGTCTGCCACCTACTTTGCAATCATTTAAGAAAAATCATGTACAAGCACAAACATGGCAAAAAACTAAAAACAAAGATTGCGAAAGCATGACTACAATACATCCAAAGACAATGTCTTTCTTTTGAATGCTCCTCATTTAGAGATGAGCTGACATTTTTAATAAAAATACTGTCAACCAAAAAATATTTGCAGTTCTATACCTGACCTTTGGAAACAATGGCTTTCTAAAATTCAAATAAATAGGAAACTTATGTGATGATGTGCTACCTCTATGTGTCCCATTCGATAAAGGAATTTGCCCTTCATTTTCGGTTCTAACGCTTTAAGGGATACAAGTGACCTTTGGAATCTCAGAGAAGAATTCTTAGTACGGAGTTAATATGAAAAGGAGTAGCATGAATAATTAAAATGCAAAGATTAAAACAACAATAAAACAGACTTTTTTTAAACTTTAAAGGCAGATAAATCTGGAAGAATAAAGAAACTGAACTTCAGAGTATTTCTCCTTAATTCCAATAATGCCATTTGGGGTACAGATTTTTATAAGGAAACAAATGAAAAAAAAAAAAAAACCCTTTTAAAAAAACCCTTTTTCTTTGATCTAGTGTTACATGAAAAAAGGCAGTAAGAACAGTTCCTAACAACCTATAAGACACACTGAGAAAGTTTCACTTTTTTCATAAAAGAGCCTTTTCTTCTTTCCTTTACCCTAGGTTTATTCTGGATTTAAAACCACTATGTAGCTATGGATATTAATCTATGATAAAACTCACTGTTCTGAACTGTCCAAAGGGGAGAAATTGCTACTCAGTACATCAGAGAGGGAACGCACAGTTCCTTCTGTTATGGACATGCCAGATAAGCACACGCTCTCCAAAGTGCTAGTCGGCGAACACCCGAGACACCCAAGAAAAACGAGAATACGCTTAACATTTTATCATCGGTATACTGGAAACTTCAGTTAACCTAACTAAATTGTCACATCCTCCCAAATGAGAAGCCATTTTAAAGCTTTATCTACTAATTCCCCATGTATATTACTTACTATGTTTTTTATTTTGTCAAAATATATCTTGTACCAGGATATTCTACTGTCTAATAGGAGAGTTTTCAGAAGAAAAAAAAAATTGAAACTGGCTACTTTGTTAGTAGCACAGAATTACAGCATCATTCTTTCTAAGTACAACAGATGTCTGGGCCATAAAAGGCTTTAGCCTCCTAAAACTAAGACACAAAAGAAAATAAAAGGAAGGAGGTATATCTAAGGTGTGTAAGTGAATTCAGTGTAAATGCATCTTCATTTTGAATATATCTAAGGATGAAATGGAAAGCCCTCATTTACTTTCAACCCCTGGCTTCTCTCAAACACTCATGTCCAGTAACAAGGAGTGTCAGGAGGAGTTATTTATTGGTAGACAAGACATACATATAAAAAAAGAGATAAATATGCACCGATAGAAAGCAGGATGAAATAGAAAGACAGACAGACAATACAACTATATGAAACTACATGCTATTTTCCTATTTTCCTCCAGTTAATTTCCTGCCTCCACACTGGGGTGGAGAATTGGGAAATGATGAACGATACTCCTATACATACTCATACATTTCTATTTTTCTCCTAAAAAAAAACAACAAAAAAAAACCTTTGAGAAGATATACAAATGGCCAATAAGCACATGAAAAGATCAACATCATCAGTCATAAGGGAAATGTAAATCAAACTCACAATGAGATACTATACCCATTAGCATGGCTATTATCAAAAGAGAAAAAATGACAAGTGTTGGTGAGGATGTAAAGAAAATGTAACCCTCATGCACTGCTGGTGGGAATGTCAATGACGGAGCCTTTGTGGAAAAATTTGGTGGTTCTTCAAAATGTTAATCATAGAATTATCATATAATCCAGCTATTCTACTCCTAGGTATATTTCCCGAAGAGGTGAGAACAGAGACTCAGACACTTGTACACCAATGTTTATAGCAGCATTATACACAATAGCCAAAGGGGTAAACAATCCAAGTGTCCATAAACAAAATGTGATGTGTATATATGTATCATATATTATCGTTAAAAGACTATTATTCAACCGTAGAAAGAAATGAAATTCTGATACATGATACAACATGGATGAACCTTGAAAACATTGTACTAAGTGAAATAAGCCAGACACAAAAGGATGAATACTATATGATTCTACTTACATAAGATACCTAGAATAGGCAAATTCATAGACAGAAAGTAGAACAGAGATTATCAGGGGCTGGGGACAGTGCTGATAGAGAAGAGTAGCTGTTTAATGGGTATGAAGTTTTTATTTGGGAAGATGTAAAAGTTCTGGAGAAGAACAGTGGTGATAATTGCACAACAATCTGAATGTACTTAATGCCACTGTACGGTACATTTAAAAATGGTTTAAATGGTAATTTTTGTTATGTATATTTTATCACAATTAAAGTGAGAAGAAATCAGTCTAAAGCCAGAGCAGACAAAAATTAACTTAATAGAATGGTCAGCCAGACTTAAACTTCTCTTTAATCCTCCTACCTTCCCTTTAATTGAGGATGCCTTTCACATTTCCAGTGTGCTTCCAAAGTTCTGAGTCAAGCGTTTAGTAGTGATCGCTACATCAGCTCTTCAGGAACCAAAAGCTCTAAGATGTCCAGTTATGAAAATAGGTGAGGAAAGGGAATTCTAAATGGAACTGTCACTTTATAGTAACAAATTATATCTTCCTTTATTGTATCTCTTAGATATAAACACCACTTTGGTAAACTCACTCTACTTCTCAGTACAAGAAATTAGCTCCCAAGGCAAGCATTTGGGTCCTTCTTTGGTACTTTGACTTTATGGGTTGCCTCTGACCTCTCACTAGCTGTAGCCTGCTCCACATCAAGTCATGACACCCATGGCTCAAAGGTATTATCTGATATATATATATATCTATATCTGACATATATACTACTAATTCTCAGTATCTTTTCCTCCACTTCTTACTTAAAAAGAAAACCTCTACTTTTTATTGGACATGAAGCTTCTCAGAATAAAGTTCCAATTTCTTCCCTTACAGCTAAGTGTGGTCATGTGACTAAATTCTGTCCAATGAGATGAAAGAAAAATATATCCATAAAGGATCGTGCTAGCCAGCTCAGGCGGGAAGAACATTATAAGAAGGGAACATCTGAGTTGAAAGCTGAAAGGAGCCATTCACCTATCTGCTCAATAAATATTTACTAAACACCTATATTTGCCAGGCAATGGAGATACAGCAATAAACAACAGAAAACAATTTCTATCTCCATGGAACTTACATTCTGGTAAGACTAGAGACAGCAGGAGTGAGTCTCTACTACTTATTCATGTTTTTGACAGAAAAATTAACTTTCTACCTGTGTCAGTGGCAGATAATTAACTTGGGTTGATTCATTAGGGCCAGTTTGACTGCAAATCTGTTCACGATTTCTAAGAATAGGTCAACAAGGTAACTTATGACAAAGGTCTACAAACACTGTATAGGTGGAGAATGTATCCTATTCATTTTTTTACTCCTGCCACCTAAGATAAGTGAATAGCATATGAGACACTCGGTAAACACAGAAATGAATTATTTTCAAAAGCAACCAACATAAAGATGGCAAAATATCAGATACTGTAAGGAATCAGTGCTGAAATATCATATTACCAGTTAACTATATTCCTTCTTTCAGTCTACTCTGAAAAATCTAATCTGGACAATTACATAGCACCTGAATGTTCAACTACAGAAGTAAAAATAATTTTCTGTTCTAATAAAAAGTGGTAATTAAGAAAACCCTAGCATAATATCTCTCTGAAATGCACTGTTAAGTATATGTCTGTGCATACATACACAGAGCATATTGATCTTATTAATCACATGACTTTGGCTTAAACATGGGCAGTCAAGGACACAGAACCATAACTAGCTGTCAATCTCTGAGTAGAGCCGTCCGCCCTTATCCGTGGTTTTGCTTTCCAAGGTCAACTGTGGTCTGAAAATAGTAAATGGAAAATTTCAGAAACGAACAATTCATTGGTTTTAAATTTCGCACAGTTCTGAGTAGCTTGATAAAATCTCCCACTATCCTGGCTCCGCCCTGCCTGGGACCTGGGATGTGAATCATCCCTTTGTCCAGCAAATCCACACTGTATATGCTACCCACCCATTAGTCACTTAGTAGCTATCTTGGTTATCAGATTGACTGCCTCGGTATTGCAGGCCCTGTGTTCAAGTAATCCTTCTTTTACTTAATTATGGCCCGAAAGCACAAGAGTATTGATGCTGGTAATTCAGATCTACCAAAGAGAAACAAACCATAAAGTCCTTCCTTTAAAAGGTGAGTATGATACGATATTTGGAAATACAAACCACATTCATATAACTTTTATTACAGTATATTGTTATAGTTTATTATTAGTTATTGTTATTTCTTATTGTGCCTAATTTATAAATTAAACTTTATCAAAGATATGTATGTTTAGGAAAAAACAGTATATGTAGGGTTTGGTACTATGGAGTTTTAGGTATTACACTGGCAACTGGAGGAAGAGATGGTGCAGAGAGCTGAAATGCAGAGCAAAGAAACCTAGCATAAAGGTTCTTTATCAGGAGTCCCCAACTCCTGGGGCCTCGGACTGGTACCAGTCCATGGCCTGTTAGGAACAGGGCCACACAGCAAGAGGTGAGCGGCGGGTGAGACAGCAAAGCTTCATCTGTATTTGCAGCTGCTCCCCAGTGCTAGCATCACCACCTCTGCTCCAACCTCAGATCATCAGGCATTGGATTCTCATAAGAGCACTGGTCCCTGTTGCCAAAAAGGCTGGGGACCACTGTTCTATATAACATTGCATTCTCTTATAGTATTGTCTCATTAAATGCTGTAATATGAATTAAACAGATTTAAAACATGGCTTATCTTTTCTTCCTGACTCATCAGGCTACAGGTTTATCAATTTTACTCATCTTCTCAAAGAGCCAGCTTTTGATTTCATTGACTTTCTCTGCTGTTTTTCTATTTCACTGGTTTTGGCTTTTATCTTTATTTCTTCTGCTTATTTTGGGTTTGTCTCTTCTTTTTTAGTGTCTTAAGGTGGAAACTGAGGACATTGATTTTCAACCTTACATCTTCTCTAATATAGGCATTTAGTACTATAAATTTTCCTCTGAGCACTTGTGTTAGCTAAAGTTTTATGTTGTTTTCATTTTCAGTTAGTAAAAAACACATTCTAAATTCATTTTTGATTTTTTTTCTTTAAATGTTTTAGTTTCCAAATATTTAGGAGTTTCTCAGATATCCTTCTGTTATTGATTTTTAATTTCATTCCTTTTTAGGCATTCTTTTTATGATTTAATTTCAAATTCACTGACATTATTTTCTGTACCAAAATATGGTCCATATTAGTGAATGTGCTGTATGCTACTGAACAGAACCTATATTCTGCTGTATTGAGGAGAATGTCATATAAATGTCAAACAGGACAACTGGTTGATAGTGTTGCTTAAATCTAAATAATTACTGATTTTTTTTTTTTGTCTACTTGTCCTATAAATTATTGATAGGTGAGGTACTGAAATCTCCAACTATAATTGTGGGTCTGTTTCTCCATACAGTTCTATTAGTTTTTGATTCATTTATTTTGAAGTTTTCTTATTAGGCGCTTAAATATTTTCATCTCTAGATGTTCAAATGGGTCTTTTAAAAATATTTTATATCTAGTTCACTTTCTCAATCTTTCCTCTACTTTCTTGAACATATGAAATATAGCCATAACTGCTTTAATGTCTTTGTCTACTAATTCTATCATCTGTGTTATTTCTGAGTGTGTTCCTATTTTTTCAATTTCCTCCTCATAGGATGTATTTTTCCTGTTTCATTCCAAGTCTGATATTTTAACTGGAAGCAAAATGTGAATTTTACTTTGGTGAGTGCTAGATATTTTCATATAACTATAAATATTGAGCTTTGTTCTAAAATGCAGTTAAGTTACTTGGAAACAGTTTGATCCTGTTGAGGCCTGTTTTTAAACTTTGTTAGAAGGAATTAGAGCAGCCTTTAGGGCTTCATTTGCCCCACTGCCAAGGCAATGCCCTTCTAAATACTCTACCCAATGTCTTGTGACTTAGGAGGTTTTCTCTCTTCAGCTGGTGGGAACACAAACTATTCTTAATCATGACAAAGAATCAGCGTGAGGGGGTGTTCCCTCTAATCTTTTTGGGTTCTTTCTCAGCTTTAGGTAGTTTTCATATAACACATGCACTTATCAGTACTTATCTGAAGACTTAAGGGGACTCTCTGAAGACCTCTGGAGTTCTTGCCTTGTGCAGATCTCTCTTCTCCAAACTGCAGTAGCCACTTTGGCCTTCCTGGACTCCAGCTCCATTCCCTCAACTCAAGGAGACTGCTTGGCTCTGCCTGGGTTCTCCATCCTTACGTAGCAGCCTGGAAACTCTCCAGGCAGTAAGTTAGGATTATTGTAGGGTTTATCTGTCTGTTTCTGCTTTCTTGGGGATCACTGTCCTGTGCTACCTGTTGTTCAGTGTTTGAAACTTCACATATTTCTTTCTGGGGTGTCTGTTGTTTGTTATATGATTACAGCCAAGAGAGTAAATCAAATCTGTTATTCCATCTTAGCAAGAAGCCTAAGTTCATGAGTACATTTTTAAGCCAAAAAAAGGAGACAGAGTAAGAAAACCTAACTATTATGAACGGAGGTCCAAATAGGGAAAAGTGTTTGATAAAATAAATGCTGTTTAGAAAAAGTTTTGACAGTCTGAAATTTGAAGGGTATAGTTTTCCCATGACATTACTAAAGTCAAAGCAGTAACTGATGATAATAAATCTCATTCCCAAAATGGCAGGTATTTATTTTAAATTAGCATTCAAAACTATGGTCGTGTGCACATTTCTAGAAATATGGATAACTGCAGTATCTCTTTTTCTATATATAAGAAATAATTATTTTAAATCTTACAAAAAATTTTTAAATAAGATTCTACATTTCTAAAGGCCATTAATAAATATACCACAATTTTTTAAAAATCCAAGTTAAAAGATGGTTTTTCTCCTTTTGATTAATTCAACTAAATAATATACAGTGGAAATTATCTTAATTGTTCAAAGTTATAATGCTACAAAAGTTGGCTTGTGGTTGATAATGGTATTAATAGTCTTTAGCAGGTCTATAAAACTTGCTTTTGTTTTAGAACAAATCTCAAATGGACACCTATAATATGCAAAGCCTATAAAGTATTTCATTATATTGCAATTTTAACACTGCTTAAACTGGAAAGAAAACCCCTAACCTATTTAGAATACAGATACTCTGTAATGGCACTTATAAACAATATATGAACAACAGTCTGTCACCAAGCCACATGGCTTGCTTCTCTGTGTGTCTAAAGTTTCCACTAGCCCTAGCATCACCTGCAAATCTCTGACCTTAAAGAGCACATGATTTCATAAGAAAACAGCATATACAGATGGAAAGAAATGGAAAGGACACGATGGCGGCAGTAAAGAGCTCTGCTTGAATGACTTCCTTTTCTCCCTTTGAAAACTGCTTTCTATCAAAGTGGCTTCCGTGGCTCAGACTGCATATTCTGGCTCCTTGCTCTCAAGCTGCTCAACCACCATTCATTCCAGTTATCAATGGCAATTATACAACCTAGCCAGAGCCCAAGAATTTCATCTAAAAATGACAATTTCACTGAGGAAATTTCTGAGGAAAGTCCTAAGTTAAGGTGTGGGGGAGGGCTTTTAATGGAGAGTGAGAAGGCAGAGAAGAAACTGAAGGAAACTCACTGAAGAGAGAAAGAATTCAAGGAGCTGAGTGTTAAATTTGAGACTGGCTCATTCTTATCCATAACCTTATATGCCAGCTCCTCACCTTCATATACTCTTCCTGGAAGGTTAGGTAACTCTGGGTTTTTACCTACAGAGGTAAGCACTGCCTGTTGAGTTAAAAAATTATTCTATTAGCCAAAACTTACTTAAAATTTTAGAAATTATAAATGCAACATATTACAGAAATTTTGAGAAATAAGGAGAACAGCATTCACAATAATCCAAATATTACACTTTAAAGGTGCTTTTTAAAAAACAGACTTAGTTTTTTAGAATAGTTTTAGGTTCACAGCAAAATTTTGAGTAAAAAAGCCAAAAGAGCCTTGAGAAGAACACAGTTGGGAGGACTCACACTTCAGGGTTCCAAAACTTACTACAAAGCCGCAGTAATCAAGTCAGCGTGGTACCAGGATAAAGACAGATACATAGATCAATGGAATAAAATTGAGAGCTGAGAAATAAGCTCTTACTTTATGGTCAGTTGACATTCAAAAAGGGTGACAAGACAACTGAATGGAAAAAAGAATAGTCTTTTTCAACAAATGGTGCTGAGGACAACTGGAAAGCCACATACAAAAGATTATTAAGTTGCATCTTTCCCCACAGCACATACAAAAAAGTAACTCAAAATGGGTCAAGGACCTCAATGTAAGAGCTAAAACTATGAAGTTCTTACAAGAAAACACAAGAGTAAATCTTCACTGACCTTGCATTCGGCAATGGTTTCTTATGTAAAACTGAAAGCACAAGCAACAATGAAAAAAGCGATAAATTAAACTTCAGGAAAATTAAAAACTTTTATGCTTCAAAGGACACTATCAAGAAAGTAAAAACACAATACACAGGATGAAAGAAATTCTGCAAATCATATATCTGATAACAGGATTATATCTAGAACTATTAAGAACTCGTACAACTCAATAATAAAAAGGCAACCCAATTAAAAAAGAGTTCAAATAGACATTTCCCCAAAGAAGATATACAGGCACATGAAAAGATGCTCAATATCATTAGTCATTAGGGAAATGCAAGCCAAAAGCCACAGTGAGATACCACTCCACACCCACTAGGATGGCTATTAGCAAAAAGACAGATAATAACAAGGATCGACAAAGATGTGGAGAAAGTGGAACCCTCACGTATTACAAGTGGGAATATAAAACAGTGCAGCTGCTTTGAAAAACAGTCTGGCAGTTCCTCTAAAGTTAAACAGTTATTTGATCAACAATTCTAAGAAAATGAAAACATATGTCCACACAAAAACTTGTACTTGAGTGTTCATAACAGCATTATTCATAACAGCCAAAGAGTAGAAACAATCCAAACATCCATTAACTAATGAGTAAACAAAATGTAGTATATCAATACAATGGAATATTATTCAGCAATGAAAAGCAATGATATACTGATAGCATGCTCCAACACAGATGAACCTTAAAAATATGCTAAATGAAAGCCGAACACAAAATGTCATTTATTGTATGATTCCACGAAATGTCCAGAATAGGCAAATCTATAAAGACAAACGTAGACTGGTGGTTGGTTGCCTAAGGTAATGGGGGAAGTAAAGGGTGACTGCTAATGAGTATAAATTTGTTTTTGTGATAAAATGTTCTGAAGTCGGATAATGGCAATAGGTGAACAACTCTGTGAGTATACTGAAAACTGACTTGTATACTTTAAAGAGGTGAATATTATGCTTTGTGAATTTTATTCAATAAAGCTGTTATAAAAATGATTCTATTGAATGGATGGGTTATAATTCATGATATACATCACTTCTACATAACACTGGGTGAACATTTTTGTGCCCAGGCTTTTAACATATCATGTAATTAAAAGTATGGATTCTTCAGACAGTCTGCTTCAGTAGGTATCTTGGCCTGACAACCTAGCAGCTGTATAATCTTAGGCAAGTCATTTAAATTTTTTTGTGCCTCAATTTCTCCGTAAGATTAACAGTATTTATACCTCTTGGCATTCCAAGGATTAAATTAAGTAATGAACATAAAGGGCTTTGCATGGTGCCTGTCACATAGTAAACTTTCAACATTAGTAGTAGAGGTAGCTGTTATAATTATCATTCTAATTTGTATTATTTTCTTAAGATGTTTCTCAGAAGTGATATCACTAGGTCAAAAACCATAAATATTTGTGTCTGAATAAAATGGGTGCACTAATTTGTGGTGCCAGTAGTAAACATATACGAAAGGGTAACCATGCCATCATCAACATTATGTTGTATTTGTTTTGTTAATTTAACAAGTGTCCCACTTTGTTCATTTGTGCTGCTTTTGGCCCTTTGCAACTTGAAACCTAATAGTTTTCTAATTATCCTATGAATCCTGCACACCATGAATACCCACTGAAAGTGAAATATGTGTAAGATCCTATACAAGGGGCTACAATGGAAACTGAAATGAGTTAAGGCCAAGGATTTTGCATGAGTTAGGCCAAAAAAAAAAAAAATTAATTCAAGATAACGATGATTAAGTATAAGAGAGCTACAAAGTATAATAGTAGGGAAAAGACAGCTATATATAAAGGTTTATAGAGTAGGGAAAAGATGGCAGTGTTTGAGCTGGTTCTTGAAGGATGGGCATAGTTTCAACTGGCAAGGGTGTGGCACAAGTAAAATCCAAGCTGGTTAAAAGAATGTAGTACATTCCAAGACTACGTGGCTTGAGTACAAAGTGGCTATGGAAGGGAATGGTGAGAGAACAAGGCACAGGGTGCTCTATGAGCACAAAGAGGACCATCTAAAACAGAGCCAATGACTCTGTGAGCTGAAGGGGTGGGTTTCCTCACAGGGCAAATAGCATGCAGAAAGACACAAAGACACAAAACATCATGACCTATCCAGGGAACTGCATGTAATCCAATTTGGCTAAAGTGAAGGGTACAAGTGGGAAGGAGGCAGATGATGCTAAATAAACAGGCAGAGGTCTGACTGTGAAGGACCTTGTGTACCGAAATAAAGCATTTGAACTTTAATCCAAAGGAAATAGAGAACTGAAGCATTTTTAAGAAGTGACCATCAAGACTGGCCTTAAAAAAATTACTCTGGCAACACTCCAATGGCTTCCCATCTCTTACAGGATAAAATCCAAGTCCTTCTTATGTTTAAAACCCCATATGCCAGTCAGTGGCTATCTCTGAAATTTTCTATTGCTCCTCTCGCTCACCCTGCTTTTGCTACACTGACCTTCTTGCTGCACCCTCCAATAGGCCCCTCCCTCAGGGTTTTTGCACTAGCTATTCTCTTCTGCCTGAAACTGTTCCCTCAGACAGCCACACAGTTTGCTCCCTCACTTCCTTCAGGCCTCTGTTCAAACACTTTCTTATCGGAGAGGCCTTCCCTATTACCCAGTATAAAAGAGCAAGAAATGACAGCAATCAGCCCTACCATTTTTGCTCCCCCTTCCCCCCACTTACCACCTGGGACATATATTTGTCTCTTGCCTATCTCTCCTTACTAGAATGTTAAGTTCTATGATGGATCCTGTCAATAACCGTATGACACAGGAACTATTATGATCATTTCCAGGTGGCAAAATTAAGGAGCATAATATTCTAGTGAACAGTGTAACCAGGTAGAATGACTCCTGAGTGTGCACTCTAACCATTTCACATACTGACTCTCTAGTAGGGTCACATGTCCCTGATTTTGACTTTAGAGCATTTCCTGTGAATAGGCTCCATCCTGACAAGTACAAAGATAGTAAAAACTATAAATTTGCACTATGTCCTTCTAAGAAAATATGGATTCTTATTGTTATTAGCCAAGTTTCAAAAGCCAGAAAACATTTTTTAAACTATCAATTAAAATACACACGGTATCTGGACTTTTATCTATTTAACAACAAGCTGTATTTTTTCTTGTTTAAGACCCACAGATATTAAAACAAGATGAAAAGATTTTATGAAACTAGAAGGAACATAGCATAATACCAAAACTATTTTTTCCAAGAACTTTTTTCAAGTAAATATTCAACTTCAGGAATAAAATTCTAAAATAACCCATCAAAATTTTCTGAGGTATCACTACCAAAGGAAGAACATGTTTTCCAAGTAGATAACACATTATACAGTAAGTATAATATCATATGCAGAGTAAAAGAAAGAGAGGTCTCAGTAACATCTCCTCATGATTCTTTTCCTACTCCTCAGTTAATTTCATCTTTCCCTGATTATTCTTTCATCCCATCTCCCATTACTGAGAGTACTCTTTTTCAAAATGTAGTTCTCAACCCACACTCTTAATTTCAGCTATGTACCTCTGTTAGGGTAACTCCCAAATCTAGTTACAATTTCTCCCTCGTCTTTTCTCTAGTTTCTGTCTGACTACAGATATACTTCAGAACCCTTTTAGATCCCTATATTTTTAAAGAAAATCAACTTTTTCAAAAGTGGCCCCTTCTCTATTTACTTCATTATCTGTATTATCTGGGTATTCTAGGTTTACAACTTTAACATAATTTTTCTCCATTTAATCCACAGAACCTGCCAACTGTTCATTGTGTTTCCTATAATCTTACTTTCCAATTCTACAGCTAACACCATATTTTGGATTTTCTTCATTTCCTCCCTGAATTGCCACAGTTCTCCAGCTGACTTGCCTACTTCCAGCCTACTCACTCACTTCTATTCATTTCATACATACTGTCAGTAAAAGCTCACTCATACAGTACACTCCCCAATTCAAGGACTTTAAATAGTTCCCCAGCACCACAAATCCAACTTTTCAAACCAGCAGTCAGGGCCTTCTACCCCTTCAGACTGTCATTAGTAAATGCTTATGTTAAATATTCTAAGGAGACAAAAACCCTAGAAAACCAGCATCTTGATTTTCATATCTGAATCAGTGCAATGCACACTATAGTCTGTAGAGAATACAGTTTACTATCCTACACTTCATTTCAACTAATTACATCAAATAATGGGAATATATTACTTAATCTACCATCTTCTGAACATCTCAAGTTACCATGAGGATTCATTTTCGAAAGTTGAACACTTCTAATCCACAAAATGACAATGTGTATGATTATCAGGAAAAAACACCTCACATCCCTAGTGAACATTAGAGTACAAAGCAATAAAATATTTTAAAGGGCGAAATTTGCTAATATCTACAAAAAGCTTAAGTATAAATATCCTTTAGCCCAGGAATACCATTTCCAGGTATTTACCTGCAGATATTCTCACAGAAGCAAGCAAAATTATATACAGAAGGATATGAAACACAACATTGTTGTAATAGTTTAAAAAATGGACACAACTGAAATTCCCTTACTGGACAATTATTAAATGTCTCCACAATGAACTATTATGCAACAATTAAAATTAAAGAAGCAGCTGTATATCAATTGATATGGCAAGATATTTAAGAATGGCATAAAGGGGGGAAAAGCAAGTTACAGAATAGAATGTGTATTATTCTACTCGTGTAAAGGAATTGCATATACATTTGTAAATGTAAGAAAATATCTAGCAAAAAATATATGCCAAATCATTAATAGTAGCTAATTCTGGAGAATGAGATTTAGGGGAAGAAATATGGGATTTTCATTTTTTGGTGTGTCTGTGTATATAGTTTCAAAAAAATAATCAGTTTATTAAATTTTCATTAAAAAAAAGAAAGAAATGACTGAGTACAGGGAAGGCTCTTAACTTTAGATGAATGTAATTGATCTTGATTATCCACAGTGCAGGAAATATGAACTACTCAAAATGCTTAATGAGAAACTCCTCCATTCATTCAGCAACTATTTATGGAACACTTACTATGTGTCAGGCATTGTGCCTGATGATGCTAACATAATGGTGAACAATAAGGACCTCAGCCCTGCTCCCAAAAAGCTTACGAAAGGGTTTTGGTCTTCATTTTTCCTGTTTCCTTTGTAAGAACCACTCAGACATCCAGGTTTGAATTCTCATTATGCCTATTATGCCTACGGTTTCCCATAAAATAAATGCAAATTAATAGACTATATCAAACAAAAACAAAGGCTTTTAAAATTAGCTCATTTCTTTCATAATTAATTTAAAAAAGTTATTAGAAGCATAATTTTTAGAAAGAATAGTTCAACAAGTATCCTTTCAAATAAACTAATAAGAAGTAACCTAGATATTAAATGAAGTTTAAGGGAAATTAAGACCATCCAAAAAGTAAAAAAAAGTTACAAGAAATTTTTATTTTCTACATTGATTATATATGTTTACTCAATTTTGTACGATGAACATGGACAACATAGGAAGATATTTAAAATTGTTCTCAAAGAACCATCTACTGCAATAACAAATCAGTTGCTGATAAAGTTCAACCCCTTAACTCACTACATACCAAGACCTTTATGGTCTGGCCTTACGACTCCTTGTTCTGTCAGCTCAAAGCCCATTCCCCCTTCTGCTGTAAACAGCATTCTGGGACTTTCCACTGGGAAACCACTGCTCCTCACCTCTTGGGGTGGACCCAATCCCCAATCTTTGCCAGTCAGTGCTTTCCATCCCCTTGGCCACCACGACAGTTCCCAGATGAACACATGACCCTAACAGATTCAAAATCAAAATCGATCCTGAAAAGAGTCTCATTTTAATGAGGCTATTAAAATGATTATCATTACTGACATAAAATGCAGCTGAAATTCCTAAAAAAGAACCTTGTAATAAATAGAATTTTCATTATGTGGCAGTGAAATAGTCATGTTACCTTTTATTGAAATATACTCCAATGGAACAGCAACGAAAAATACATTATCAAAAAATTACCATTTTAAAGAAACTGTTAAAACTTCACGCTTGTCTCAAAGAGTGAAAACATTGAATTCATATCAATCACATTGTTAAAAAAAAGCTAAGAGGAACAGCAAGAAAATACAGGTTACTAGGCATATATGTTAATCACATCTCTCGACATAAAACTTTTAAATAACTTCAGAAATAAAGATCCCTATGGGTAGCATTTTCTGAGGCACCTGAAATGCCACAATACCAATGTTTTACCTCAATAAAAAATTAACAAAAATAAAATAAAATGTCACAATACCAATGTTTTACCTCAATAAATAATTAACGAAAATAAAATACCAAAAAAACCCCACTTAAGAGACATTTAACTTTTTAAATCGTTTTGATCAATCATTTCTTTTCAACACTAAGAAAACTTTGGAGTATATTAATAAATTAAAGAGAAACAAAGTTCAATTCAATATGAGAAAATAAAACTTAACCATCAGAAGTTCCTAAGAGTAAAATGGGCTACCTTGTAAAAGAGCGACGTCCCCTTCCATGGAACTAAACTAAAACCAAAACTGCAATTCTCTGAAAATAAGACATCCTTGAAGAATTCAACTGATGTGCCAGCTGTTTTATTTCTTGAAAGCATATAACTGAACACATATAAGAGTCTGTTGCATTTTTTCCCCAGCATTGCACAATTTTCCTGGCCTACAATGCACATACTGTATCTATTATCATATTTAAGCATCTGACAGCAATGTTATAAGAATCCAATATATTCATCTTTAACTAAATGCATATATAATTTTCAGTCTTCAAATATTCAGCCATTAAGTATCATATATATATTTTCCATAAAACCTAAATACAATACATTTCCTGAACTTTTAGCTTTCAGTTTCCTGTTCGTCAATGGCTACAACTCTAGAGGCAATACATAAACACAGCCCAGTCATGGTATTTCCACTTTTGACAACAGTGGACATGAACTTAATATGACCAGATATAAATACAGTCCATGTAAGTGGTACACAACAACTAAAATAGCAATAGCAGGAATTTAATAATTTACAAAAATGAAAATGTAAATTATATTCCATATATAAGAATTTACATAATCTCTTTTATAACCAAGAATTCAGAAAAAGTTTCTCCTGAAAAACTGATAAGCTTTATCAGACAATAACTATGAAACCTATCCTGTTTCCTATTTTCTCTTGCTTGCCAGGAAGCTCAGAGCTAAATTTAATGTTCAAATACAGAAACTATCTTGCCTCAGATTACTGATGTAAAGATTTCTTTGCACTCCCTCATCCTGCTCATTATTTCTTGCGTGATTTATGCTTGTTTTCTGGCTTTGTTTTTAAAAGTCCTTGCCTTTTTTGTTTTAATTACAAACTATCAAACAATTTCAATGAATAGGTTAATATAAATTATAGAGAAATTTAAAATTTAAGAGAGTATACCTTTACATCATCGAATAATCTGTCAACCTAATCTGTTAAACAAAATCTGTCAACTTACATTTATATAAAACATAGGCTCTAAAATATATCCTTATTTTCCTCTTCTAAGTTAATTATTTCACATAATTCATGATTTGCTTTTAGAAAAGCCACTGGCAAGTTTCTAAAATAAAATGATAAAATGACACAGGATAAAAACAAATTACTAAATTCAGGACACTAGATTAGGAAGATTTATAATTTTTAAACGTTTTTGATTTACTAATAAAATTGGTCTGGCAAAGTTTCGTAATTGTCATAAAATATTAATTCACATAAAGTGTATTTACAATCTTATATATTGTTATCAGCATTCTTAGATGCAAAATAAATAATAGATATAAAAATATTTAGTCTAGAAATCTTTTAAAGAGAAACTTAGTCATACTTTTTTAGAAATTATAGACACATATACACACACACGAAAATGTTCACACAGTACCAAAAAGGTTAAATGGAAATAAGATATTAATAAAATGAACAAAAACAATATGAAGATGAAAAGAAACTACAACTCAAATTGACAAATCTAGACAAAAACTAAACAAAAATATATCATGAATTAAATAAAGAAAACCTAGAACATAATCATATCAAAAACAGAAAAGAGAAATAACACATTTTATAACAAGGGCTACAATCTAAAGGAATCCGTAATATAATATTAAAGCTCTCCACTTCCAGGAGTCACAAACAAAAAAAACAAAAACAAAAACAAAAAAAAAAAAAAAAGAAAAGAAATGATAATAAACAGAAGAAGACAGCCAAACATATAATTAAAGGGACAAAAAATTACAAAAAAAAAACCTTAATATTCTAAGAGTGAAGTTAATAGCAAAATGTATTACACTATATAAATTTAGAAAAAAAGGCTAGCGACCACTCATATATAGTTTAACAGACTTCTTTTAAACAATAAAACAATTCAACATAAAACAGTTAAAATAGAAACAGAAAATCCTATGTATTACATGAAGAAAGCAGCTAAGAAAAATCTACACACACACAAATCCAGCCCTCAAAACAAAAATCCAAAATCTAATTTTGAAGTATTTCTCTTCCCTCCTAACAGTATAGAGGATAAAATCTGTTATAAAGAGTGATTCAAATACAAAATAAGTAGCAGATCATGAGAGAGAAAAAAATCCTCTTCTCCCTTCAGAAAAATAAAGACAAGAAAAAGAAACCAAGCCATAGAAAATACAAATAAGTGATCTGCTATAATAAAGCATTGATGACATGGATTTTTTTTTTTTTGTACAGATTTACAATTCCATTTCACGGTGCTTTAAAGTCATAAAGAAAAAGTAGCATTTCAGTAAAAATGAATCTAGTCTGGACATCTTTTTTTTTTTGGAAGGAATATGGCAGGATGAGTAGAAATCTAGAGCATTTTTACATAACCCATGCCACTTTTTCTTTCTTTAATCATGGGAAAGAATACAGAACATGATTACCAGTTGCAAAATGATTTCATGATAAAATTATGCTTACTGTGACTAAAAAACATTTGTACACTTCACAAATTTTCAAATTGTAGGGAGGGCATCTTGCCAAAATTAAAACAATACATTTTGAGGGGGAAAAATTGTGATAGGGATTTGGTGATTAGGAACTGACATTATTTACATATGAAAAAAAGTCACCTTCTCTGTCAAAAGAGAAGAGAGTATTTATTGAGCAACTAGAGTAACCAGACCCTAAGCTTAGGGCTTTACAAATATTCTATCACATTTCTTATCTAGGTAGGAAAACAATGTAGGAGGAAACAAAATTTAAATAAGTTTTTCACTATTATTTGCGGCATATATTTCAATGTAAGAGACTAAAAAGATGTAAACTTAGAGATTACTGAAATAGTATATGTACAGTGTCGGGGGCTGTGAAGTCAAAGTACAATAGTTCCCAATTTTTTATGCTAATCTTACTGTCCTACCAATCACTCTGTAAAAGAACCTGTGTTCTACCATGATAGAAACACAAAATCCACTTTATTTGAGAATGCTATTTATGTTTACAACACTATTACAACTCTAATAATTTGCAACTCTAAAAATGAAAGAAACCCTTTCTTCTTAAAGCAGATTTTGGAGTCTTGGTTTTAAATGTTACTCTAAGAGTAATAACGCTTGTCCAAGAAATGTAATCATGGGCTTCTCATTAAAAAGGGTGATTATCACATCATTCCTGGTGTTAAAATTATTGGTAGTATCACTGTTAACTCCCACACAGATGGGTGAGAATCACACTAGGATGACAGTAAGTAAAAAAACAAAAAACAAAAAACAAAAACAAAAAAAACCCCCCTCATTTAGCTCTGATAGGTAGGGTCCTGCTCATTAATTAGCTGTGGATCTTGAGCATGTGACTTTACTTCCTCTGGACCTCAATGTCCTCATCAGTAAAACAAGATGGCTAGACTAGAGGCCATTTCCCTCCCTTCTCTCCCTTTCTCTGCTCTCCAGCCCTTTCCACTTTATGGCTTTGGTGATTTAGGATCCAGACTGGGGTTTTCAAGGACAGAGAGGAAAACAGTAGCAGAAACTCAATAAACTGGAGAAAAGAAATGGACATGTTTACAGAAAGAAATGGACAAATTAAAGAGGCATAATGATTCAGGAAAGAAATCATGAGCTTCATTGTCAAAATTAGTTTGAACAGAAGCTCCAGTTATACTGAAGTCAGAAAAGATAGTTAGAAATGCTAGAGATACAGACTTAGAAATGTCATCTATAACACACAAGAATGCTTCACAAATTACCTAAGAAATCCTCCCAAGTTTCCTCAGTACATATGGAAAAAATGTCATATTCCCTGGCTTACTCATTCATAATTCTGCCCTGACATAATCACCATTTTCCAATAGGTTATTCCCTTCAGCCAATTTGGCTTCATCATTTCAAACAAACCTAGGATTACCTTCATTATCACTCAATGTTCTATCTGAAATACATTTTCCCTTTTCTCAATTCATAATTTATTACGTTGTAACCATTTCTAAGGCACATTCTAAGCGCTTAACATGTAATAACTCATTTAATTCTCTCAATAATCCTAAGAGAGAGATTAAGTAAATTGTTTAATATTACAAAGTAGGAGAACTAGGATTCTAACACAGGCAATCTGGCTCCAAGGAGCCTGTTCTTTTAACTTGCTAACTAGTCCTTCAAAGTTCAGGTCAAATTCTGTCACCTTACTGAAGTTCTCATCTACTTAGCAATTATCCTGCCTCTTGAGTCCTTAAACTTGAGACCTAGGTTGTTATTTACCTTTTGTGCATATGTTCTATCTTTTCTAAAACAGGATCTTGTTTTATTTATTCTGTAACAACACTATTTAGAACCTAACAGAATTTAATATATGAAATACAAAAGTGTCTATTACTGAAACTATAATAGCATTTAATACTTATTGAAAACATATACCAGGCTCTGGGCTGAGTGCCTTATATATGTCGTCTCATTTAATTCTCACAACAATTCTGAAGTAGGTATTAATACTACCCTTCCCCAATATTATAGATGAAGAAAGTGAGGCTTAGTAAAGCTAAATAGCTTGTCCAATATCACAAAGTGTCAGTGACAGTCTTACTTAAAGTTTTACTTAAGATTCTATACCATCCTTAGAGTCTCCAGCCTACTACAAAACACCTTTAAGAATCAGTCATAACAATTCAAGTTTTACTTTGCAGCGCTACGCTAAACACTGAGGATTCAGAATTAGAGGTACAGATATTGCCCTCAAGAAACTCACAGTCCATCAAGACTTCAGGACCAAACTTTGATATAACCGGCAGAGTCACCATCATCAAAAGTTAAATATTTTAACTTACATATTAAATCAAAATATCAAAAATCCTTGAAAACTCTCTTCCACACCATTCCTTCTCTCTTCAGTTCTCCCACTTCCTTTACCCTAGGACTCATTTCTCTAGTTTCTGTATTATAAAGAAGGTCCCGTTAATCCTTACAAGTATTAGGATGTCTAAATTTAATTTAGTGACAGATCACTATCTATTTGATGGCTTCCATGCGCATAATGAAATATAGGCAATGAAGGAGAGCTAGAAAAAAGCAGTGGCAAGGAGAAGCAATGAAAAGAGAGAGATGAATGTCACACTGTTAAGCAAAGACAATAAAAAATGAAAAACACAAGGCAGGAAAATAGATACAAATAGAAGGTGAAAGAGTCCAGAATTAATTCAGTGGAGACACATAGATAAATGAAAACACTAAAATCTAATCCATTTTATGAATGCTGACTCCTTTATCTCCTAACAAAATACATATATTAAGAAGCCACTGAAAAACCATTACCTAGGAACAGTATGAAAATTAGGAAGTTTTTTTCCTGAGAAAACATTCATTTTAAAATTTCAGAACTGCAAAGAGACCTTAAAACACTATCTAATCCAACCCATTCATTTTACAACTAAAATAAGGCTCAGAAAGGTTAAATAACTCACCCAAGATCAGAGTTTACTTAGTAGCAACACTTCTGAATCTCATCCCAATGTCTATGCCTACCACACCAGCCTTCCTAGAAATGGTGTCTTCCTCTTCCATTTTTCACTCTTAATAACCATTCAATTAATTTCTGCATGAGCATCTCAGAATTCTCATATTATTCCTAGTTCCCTTAGGAGAAAATCTGATATTGTAGATTATCTAAAACAATATAAAACGATTATCTTATTCAAGTTAGTAATCTTAAATTGGGTCTTGGTTCCTACCAGGAGAAAACACAAACATGTCCGGGAAGAGTAGAAAGGTGAAAGATCTCCATAAACTAACCAAAAGCAAGCCAAATTCATAAATTACAATCCCTCTGGAAAGGAATCAGGCCCAAAACCCCTGGAGGCTGGATGACTGCTAGTGGGAAGTAGAATGGATATCACTTATTTTCCCCTTTTTATTTTAATATTCTCCCACTAACCCCAAGCTCCGTAAAGAAAAGGGAAAGTAATGCAACAGAGTTATCATATCACTTTCAGCAAAGGTGGCTTTTTGATGGGTACTATCTTGGCCAGGAAATATGAGACAAAGGATAGGAGAAGAGTTCTAAGATAAACCCACAGACCTATACTTTTTGCCATGAAAATATTAGGAAGTCCTGAAAATGTGTTATCTATACTCAGTATTTCCACCACTGCAAAGCCTTTGTTGATATTCTGGGCTGGAAGGAACTCATCCTGGTCCATCTGTTATCTAAGAAAGTCTGCTTCTTATATTCCTTAATAAACCATGGGCCCTGACAGCCACTGTTCACCAGGTTATTCAAGCTGAGTGATTTGGAAATCATCTAAAATTATACTCCTTTATCCACGGTTTCACTTTCTACAGTTTCAGTTACTCTGGTATATGGAAATTTCCAGAAACAAACAATTCATAGGTTTTAAACTGCATGCCATTCTGAGTACTATGATGAAATCTCGCTCCATCCCACCCGGGACGTGAATCATCCCTTTGTCCAGCTTATCCACGCTGTACATGCTACTCACACATTAGTCACTAAGTAGCTGTCTAGGTATGGCAGTGCCTGTGTTCAAGTAACCCTTTTTTTTTTTTTTTTAACTTAATAATGGCCCTAAAGCAGAGAGTAGCTATGCTGGGAATTAGGGTATGCCAAAGGGAAGCTGTAAAGTGCTTCCTTGAAGTGAAAGGTGAGTAAAGTACAAGATATTTTAAGAGCCAAACTACATTCACATAACTTTTATTGCAGTATATTGTTATATTTTATTCTTAGTTAACCTTTTACTGTGCTTAATTTATAAACTAAACTTTATCATGTGTATGTACAGAAAAAAACATAATATGTATATATGGGTCAATACCATCCCTGGTTTCAGGCATCCACTGGGAGTCTTCGAATATATCCCCTGCACATAAGGGGGAACTACTATGCATCATTTGGTTTAAATACAATGATTACCGAGACCTTAAACATGATTTATTTGCCTATAAGGCTGACTGAAGCCTTCTCTAGAAGGGAAGAAAATGCCCTATTTTACTTTAGAAATATACCTTAATTTTGATACATATGAAGTTCATTGTAAATTAAGGATATCTTCCTGATTTAACACGTTTTAACCAAATGATAACTATTGTAGAAATGAAAAGGGCAAAAGGATACAAAGAGACATTTTAAAGTTAGAAACAAAGTGATTTAGTGACTCATTGAGTTTAAGAAGTAAAGGAAGAGTAAAAAATGACCAGTAAGAACAAGAACAATGGAGTCATTAACAGCTGAAGAGAAAAAGTCGGGAAGAGAAGCAATTTGGGGCGGGGGGAGCAGAGGTGCTGGGTATGCAGCTGCTATAGAGATAGTATTTAAGCATATTTATAGTTTCAAGACATAGGTGAAAATTTGAGCCTCAAATTTGGAAGGCCTCAAGTTTAGGTAGAAGATACAGATTTGGGACCTAAAAAGAACAGCAATTACTGAGTTTCTGAAGAGAAGGTAATTCCTCAGATACTACACTTCGAAGAGAATCTAACTTTCCAAGTGAATAGTACTTTATTCTATAGATATAGAATATTTGGACTAATAAATTCTAAATGAAAAGCTAAACAGTTAATCTTTCTTTTCCAGGCTATGAACTGACAGAAAGAAAAGATAAAAATTGTTTCATAATTACCATTTGTCCAAAGTCAAATCTCTGAGCTAAAATACACTGCTTTTTAAGTTTCTCTGTAACAAAACTTTTGAAAAAAATTGAGAAAAATCTGGTGCACCAATACCACTATTTCACATCTGTGCAAATTTAACAGTTTTAAAGGTACATTAACCAAAAATTCGTGTAGTTCTGTGCAGTTCTGTGTAGTTTGAAATTTCTATAATGAAAAGTCTAAAAAAAAAAAAAGGCTACATTCCAATATTTTAAAAGTTCTATCTGCAGTAAAGGCTTGACAACTCTAAACAAAATTCTAACATAAAAATTTTTCAAATATTTTATTCATTCTTGATAACTAATGAAATTTAGTGTGTATGAAGGGAGAAAATGCTGTTATTTCAGAGGAACATGAATATGTTCGTTAACTGGAAAAAGTTAGTCCTTTTATCTATGTTGGCTGATGTTGGATATCTGTCATTTTTCTGTTGAATAAACAAATTTTTGTTCAAGAAATATATACAGGCCAATAAATGTAGTTTTGGTTAGTAAAGGCAAAATAGATGTTTATCCCCAGTATCAATGATCAATTTGTTGAACCGGCTGATTCATCTCTTATTACTTTAAACATCTTCCATTCTAGTAAATAACCAAATAAATAACTTTCCTATGTAGATGCAAAAAATTAAATAAAAATTTTTAAGTGAACCAATATCCATAAATTATACCTAATGCTAAATTGTGAAGAACATATATATAAAACAGTAGAGGGACAGTGTTGAATGTTACTTAACAATTATAGTCTAAGCTATGATTTAAATAGATGTAATTTAAATCAAATCACTCTACCGAGACTATTGAAGCACTAAAACTAATAGAGAGTAGCAAATTCACCACTTAGTTTTATCATTTAACAATGAGCAGGAACAGTTTATATGGTTTATAAGCATCAATCTTTCCTATGATAAATAGCACCACCCCAAAGTGACATTTGCTTTTCCCCTGTCTGGTAATGACTTGACAGTAAAGACTGTACATGTCTGTGCAAAACCTAGCACACTGTAGGTGTGCAACACTTTTAACAGGAATAATCACCATCTATTAATTTCCAGAAAGCTACTGCTAGCTATCTGTCTCATTCCCTAGGAGACATGCATAAGGATAACAAAGTAAAGCAGGGTTTCCCTGCTGGCAGTTCTGTCTTGAATCATTTTCGGTATCCTGTTTCTTCTAACAGAAATGTCTTCATGAAACTTCACAAAGAAACAGCATAAATACATATATGTAGAGACAAAAGACTGTCAGTGATTCTCTTTTTCTACATCATTATTAATTCTGGAGAGAAGTTATTTCACATTTTGCATATAGTAAGATTGTTCTATCTTCAACAATTTTGTACTTTTTACCCTTCTAAAGTAAAAATCATATGCTGTAAGATGCAAAGATCTTAAGTACTCAGTTCAGTTAAGTTTGAACAAATGTATACACTAACAATTGGTGAATCTGGGCATTCTTTGTAGTAATCTTGCAACTTTTCCGTAAGTTAAAAAAAATCACATGAAAATAAAAAGTTACCAAAAGTGTACACTTGAATTACCATCACCTAAAACCAAGCTATAGAACATTTCCATCTCCCTTGAAAGTTCCCTTTTGCCCCTTTCCAGTCAACCACAGCCCTAACCCAGAAACCACTGACCTGATTTCTATCAGTCTTCCCTCTTCTTATATTTTTTATAAATGGCATCATTTGTTACATACTTGTGTCTGGCATCACTTACTCTGAATAATGTTTCTGAGATTCATATACATTGTGTGAATCAGTAGTTCACTCTAATGAAAAAAGCTGCTATAAACATTTTGCATCAAGTTTTTTCGTGGACATGTGATTTATTTTTCTTGATGCTGTAAGATTTAATTTAAAATGTGGGGGGAGATTCACAAATACATTTAGCAAATATAGTTACATATATAAAATGCAAAGAGATTCATATATACATTTAGCAAATATACTTACATATATAAAAAGCAAAGAACAGACATTTCACCTAACCTGTGTGCGTATGTGTGTGTATCTATGTACCTGTGTGTGTATATATACAGTTGTCCCTTAAACAACACTGGTTTGAACTATGCGGGTCCACTTATACATGGATTTTTTCCATTAAATGCAATAAGTGTATTTTCTCTTCCTTATGATTTTCTTAACATTTTCTTTTCTCTAGCTTACCTTACTGTAAGAATACAGTATATAATAAATATAACATAGAAAATACATGTCAATTAACTGTTTATGCTATCAATAAGGCTTCTAGTCAGAGGTAGGCTATTAGTACAGTCAGTTCTTCACATCTGCAAATTCCCAACCACAAAATGAAAATACTGTTTTGGATCTGCAGTTGGTTGATGTAAAACCCACGGATGTGAAGGGCTGATTATAGTTAACTTTTGGGCGAGTCAAAAGTCATATGAGGATTTTCAGCTGCTCAGAGGTGGGTTCCCCTAACCCCTATTCAAAGGTCAACTGTACACACATACATGTATGCATGCATGCACATGCATGCACGCACACAGACACGAATAGATTCTGAGAAGTCCATTTAGGACCAAAGGTATATTAAAAGAACTTATAAAGTTCATAGTAAAAATAAATCTAAGATGGGAAAGATAACCATCTCAAATTTCCTTAGTAAGTATTGTTTTAACCTAAGAATAATTCAAAAAAGAAAATTTTCTCTCCATGTTAGTTACTCTGTTCTGCTTCCATGAAATACCCTCTTCTCATAACAAATCCCCTTTCCAAATTAGAATTTCAAAACATTAAATGTTATCATCTACCATGTAATAATTTTTAAGCTAGGGGCAAAACCTAAAATGTGTCAAGATTTCAAGGTTTTATTTTATTGTCTTGCTTTTTTTTAAAGTTAAACATGGAAATCATTCCATTGGTTAATATTTAACATGGGCAAAGACCATTCCATCCTCATTCACAATATATTCCAATAAGGACTCAATCTCTAGAATATTTTCTGTTCCAAAAAGTAATTTGATGAGGCATTAAGTCTGTAATAGAGACATTCTGACTTTCAAATTCCACTGTGTAATTTTCAGCTGACAATTGAGATTCTTTAATTTCCAGAGATAGAAACACTAATAAACATACATGCAAATCTTATTTTTGAAGAGATCAAACTGAAATTCTCAACCCTGCTTCTGATGATCGGACAGTCATTTTCAGGTACTAGGAGTGGCTCTTCATTTAACATCATCTGTAAATCGCCAAAATGGAGGCAGAATATTACAAATGGTTGTAGAAATAATCCATTGCCTGCTTTAGAAAGGGTCTGCAACTACAAAAGGAGGGAAAAAACCCTCATCTAGTCTTTGATCTTTCTTCATCTTTTATTCCTTCTTCCAAAAAATAAGCAATTTCAAAAACATACAAGTGAAATGTACTACATTTTTAATCTTAAAAAAATCCTTAATATGTGGAGGTTCCCTAACTTTCACAGATGTATAACTGTCTATTTGAAACCTATTCCTTCATTCTTAAAATACATCATTTTTGTTTTTCTAATAAATGTACCTTTTTATAAAACAGCCTTGATTAACTGTTACAAAAATGTCAGCAGCTCCAAACAGGTACAAATCCCCAATTTACTTTCAATATCTTTTGCTCAATTGTTTTAGAAAACTAAAATAAAATTTTATTCTTATGTTTAAAGTATTTTTCTTCCAGACCAAGGGTAGAAAACAAGTAAACCAAATGTGTAGACCCCATATTCCATCTGGTGATCCTTCACTCTCATTAACCAGATGTTTCCCAAAAGACATACTATACCAAATTAAGCATAAAATGAACATGCCCCATTTAAGGACAATAGTCTTACATGTTTAAGTTTCAGCTGAGTGCAAGTTAATTCTCATCATAACTACCAGGTGCAAATTATTTTGAGTACTCGAATTTGTTTCAAATAGTGCCAAAATATCCTTAGTAACCTGTTAGCTACACAGATTACAGTTACAAAGGTGCAAAGGCCTTATACCATAAATTATTTTAACCTATCTCATTTGGCAGAACTGGTTTTTTTTTTTTTACATAAAAAACATCTTATTTGTAAATTAAATCACGCTTAAGTGGTTACTACTTTTAAATCAATAGTTATATGACTGACATAACAATGACCCATCCACCTAGTCTCTGATGAGTGTATATTTAACTTTACACTTTGAAAAGTTAATGTCAGAAGTTAAAAATGCATTGTAGAAAAATTCAGAAATGTAAAGTAATGAAAAAACAAAATCTAATTACTAACCAGCTAGGTTAGAAAGTCCAAATAGTTTCAGAATTGTAAAATATACATTTTAATTGCTCAGCATTAAATAATTACAAAATTTCATGTGTCAAAATATGTATAATATATATTCTCCTTTAGGAATTGTATAAATTATGTTAAAGGCCTACAGCTGATATTTCTCACGCCACGGATATCTGGCATGCATATTACTGTTAAATAAAGCAGTAGTAATGTCTAACAGTGTTATTTGATTTGTCCTTGAATTTAGCTGTTTTAATGTCTTTTTGTTTTTTTGTGGGTTTGTTTTGGTGGTGTGATTAATTCAAAAATATTTGCCCACTCCCAAACTCAAAAGGAGCCACACCTGGGGGTAAATGACCTAAAAACACTCCCAATATTTACTGTATAGATGTGAGAATTAAACTTATGTTTAATTTTGAAACTGAAATGTAGTTGATAATTTTATGATCTGGTCTACCACAAGTTAAAATGGACAAAAATTAGATATCTAAAAACTCAATTTGAAATGGGCTTTTAACTATAAGTCACTTTTAAAGTTCCCGTAATATGCTTTTTGTAAATAAAATTATGAGATATAACTTTAATTTATGGTATTTGAGCATCATTATAGGAAAAGATTATAAAACTTCTAATTATTAATAATTAAACTAATACATTCTATACACTTTAAAGAGCAATTATAAGATTCTCTACAACTATTTATACAGAATAAAACTCACTTTACATACAGACGAGCCATCATTCTACCAATCTACTCTAAGGGTCAAAAAGCTAACTCAACTTTTTAATAGTAAATAACGTCCTCTACAGCTATAGAAGGAGGATATTCTTTCTTCTCTAGACTGATTCCTTCTAAGCTAAGAAAACTTTACTAAAAATAACCCAAGCTAGGTATTCTTTTCCAATCCAAGAATAAACAGAAAATTTAAGATTTAATTAGTTGCCTTATCCAGTATTTTTTAAGTTTTTCATGTTGAACTGGTTAAAATCCCCAAAACTAAAAAAAACCTAAAGATTCAGAAACTTACTTTTGTTAAATGTTAGACCAAAGGCCTCAAAATATATAAGCCTGTTGTTTTAGAGAAATAACACATTTATAAAAACCATCTTTGATTATCTTTTTAAAATCACAAATAGTCACAACTGGTCTCTTGGTTAAAGAATTCAGTTTTAAATCATGTGACTAATTGGCTAGGTAAATAAGTAAAATTGTCATTCAATGAAACACTAATAAGGTAGCATATTTAATCAAAATTATAACTTTATAATTCTTAAAAAGTTAAACTTACATCTATTATGTATAAATCATACCCAATGCAGATATAAAACAAGACACATTGGGAAAAAACTGAGTAAACTAAATCGTGTTTCTTACAAATGAATGTTAATGATCCTCGTTTAAAATATACATTTTACATTTTTTAAATAATTACAAAAATTATTTTTAAATTTATTTTTCTACAGCTGCCCTAAATTGGTCAGCGCCATACTGTAGACGGTTAAATGGAGGTCAGTTGGGAGAGAGACAAACTGAAAATAAGTGCAAGTATGACAAAAAAAAACTTTCCGCAATAATTTGTCTATTCTTGAATTGTGACTCAAAAAGCAAGAGAAAAAGCTACTATAATTCACTAAAGTTTTTAAAAACCCTTGGGTGGGGAGGAGGGAAGCCCACGGCAGAACTCGACAGACGAGTAAAAATAGCCATTGTTGCCTTAACTTTTCCCTTGTCCACAACCTAACAAAATGAGAAGACAATGAAAATAAACACTCCTGTCTACCCTCAGAGAGGCAAAGAAAGCTCTCATTCATTGCTAAGTCTTATTCCACTGGAAAACATACTCCTGAAAAGTAAATCCAAAACCACGAGCTCAAACTGCTTCATGCAGAATTTACTGAATGGCGGCCAAACGTTGTACACGCTGTCCTGAACCACACTGAAGGATATCTAGAGTTCTGCGTTCTCCATTTACAACTTGTACCTTACTATGCTTTCGCCACCACTGCAAAAACCGATTTTTTAAAATGAGACTAAAAGGTTTCTCCTGGCTCGTCAATCGAAAGAGGTCAATCTGAAGGCTGACTCCCACCCCCATTTTTTTAATCAACACTGAATTTGACTCCTACATTATCGTCAGCACAGCTCTTTAGACATCAGTAAGTGGTAAGGCATTAATAGGGTCCCAGGAACGAACTAAATAAAGAGCCCTAAAACAACTTTTAACTGGCTTTCAGCTGGCACTAGAATAATCACCTGTTAGAATGGGCGCTGCACTGGCACCCTCCAAGAGCGCCAGAGAGCGAGGATGCTGTTCCCAGTCACTTGTCCCAGGGCGGCAGGTGAAGGCAGTGACTGCGCATCCACACTCACCGCCCCGGGAGCGAAAACCTAAAGCGAGCACCGCAGCAGCCGGACACTCCGTTATCCTCAGCCTCCACGCGCCCTGCCAGGTGAGCGAGGTTCCATCGCGCCCTCGGCGTCCCGGAGCACGGCTCACCCTGGCTCGACTTCTCCCGCCGCCCGGGCCCCGAAAGGCGAAGTTTCTCTCCCGCCCGCGGCGGCAGCTGCTCACGCGCCGCCCGGCGGGTCCCGCCGCCTGCTCCAGGCTACTGCGGTCACGGGCGCCGGGCCTCGGGCGAGTCGGGGACCGCGGACGGGAGCCGGAGCCGGGACCTGTCAACCCAGGCGGGAAACAAAAGCCGGGTGAGGACGAGCAGGCGCGCCCGCCTCGCCTCCGCGAGCGAGTGCGGGGCGGGGAGCGGCTCCCGCTGCTGCCTGGCTGCGCGCCTCCCGAAGGGAGCACCGGCTCGGCGGCCGGGCGGGGCGCAGAGGGGCCCCGCAGTGGGGCTGGGGGCCCTTCAGCGCCCTGGCCTCGAGGCTTTTCCGACCTCGCTCGCCGGGAAGCGCCGTTCCCGGACTAGGGAGCCGCGCGAGGGGGCGGGGAGGTGGCGCGGCGGCAGCCGGACCGCGAAGGAGGAGATTCAGCTCCCGGGGCGCAGCAGCCGCCCGCCCCATCCCTGCGGCCATGGCGCCGGTACCTGTCGCCACGGTTGCTCGTCGACTCCGTCTTTCTCCACCTTACCCGCACACCACTCACCCCTCAGCCCGCCCAGCAGGCCGCCCGCGCACTGGACACCGCTGCCTGAGACTAGCAGCGCCCACAAACCGGCCCTAATCCCCGGGGCAGCGCCCGGCACCGTCCCACCCCCGCCGGCCGTAGGACCCGCCTTCCATTGGGTCCTGGAGCTGTCAGTCCGCCCCCAAAAGGCGCGCGGGCTGTAGCTCTGCTCCACCGGATTGGTAGCCGCGCGCTGTCCATGCAAATAAGGCCCCGCCCCTGCCTATTTGCACCTCCGCCTTAGTGTAACCTCCGCCTCTTCACGCCAGCCCACGTGTCTGGCCCTAGTCCTTTGTGGGGGCGGGAGAGAAGGGATGGAGGAAACTGACCGACCCTCCCACCCCCACCCACACCCCGCCACACACACACCGTCCCTTACCTCCAGAGAAAGTAATGCCAGAACAAGCTAGTTGACTTCACATTCGAATAGTCTTTCTGAAAGCTCTGCCCTCCTATCTGTCCACCCAGCCTGCCGGGAGGATGGAGAGGGGCAGGCCAGGTTGTTGTGTCAGATAAGCAGGCTAGGTTAGCCCCAGGAAACAACCCCAGGAAGTCAGTGTTGCCCAGTCCGACTGGGCCTGGGGAAAATCCCATCTCGAGAACCAATTTAGCACACTGCGCTTCCCTCGGGGCACTCTGTTAAGACTATGCTTTCCCATGGCTTTCTACCTTTCAAGCATGAGATCCCAGCAAAGGATCAAAAAAATGTTCGTATTCTCTATCACCACTCCTCCCCCAAAGGGTAGGCCTGCTGAGCAGCTCAGCTTCATGAGGGGCCCAGGATTTCCTGGGCATTGAGGAATAGCTCAATCCTTTCATTCCTTGAGGAAACATAAACCGATAGCTATGGCGCATCATAGTTACCTATGAAAACTATTGTCTCATAGCCAGATTAGAAGCCACATCTCCTAAACTCCAAATCTGCTCTCTGCACTGTACCACACTGGACATTTAGGTATTTATGAAGAGCCACTTCTACAAATCATCCTGCCTTGGAGGGACAATTGAAGCCACCACTGAAACCGCCTCAAGGGCTAGAGCCCTGCCTTGGTGCCTAGATGCTTCCCTTTTTACCAGGAAGAGTCACTGAAACAATTTATTCATATATTAATTCAGCAAGACAATGGTGATTAAAACTACTCTGCATACTAACACCAATTAATTAAGTATCTACTATGTTCACTAACAGCAGATTTTTAAGCACTGTACTATGTACAGGGTATGCAGAGGTGAGAAGACATTGTCGCAGCCCATCAGGGCTCCAGCCTAGGAGACAATCAACATCCACATTGCATGACAGTGCTTTTCATGTTACAGGCACTGTGACAGATGTCTGCATAGGGCACAGTGGAAGGCTCCAACGAGGGAGGAATCAGCTCTTCCTGGAAGAGTCAAGGAAGGCCTCGTTGAAGAAGTGACACTACAGCTGAGTCTTAAAAGATGAAGTCTTAAAAGGTTGTGTTTACCAGACAGAGGGATGTAGAAGAGAGAGGAAAGGGACTCCCAGGTGGGGATGGGTGAGGGTCAGGGTGGGGATAGCATGAACAAAAAGAATACAGACCTGGAAAGGCTTAGTAATTGAGGGAACAGCAAGGAGCAGTGTAGGCAAATCCACAGGGCTGTGTAGCCATGTCATATGCTCTGGAACCAGGCTCTTCCAGGGGGAAGACGGGCAGAGAGGCTGCCAGGCTGTGTTGTAACACACCGCAGCAAACAACAACAGGCCCTGTACATACAGCTGCAGACTTTTTTTTTTATAGGCCAGTCTGTGGAGAACAGTCAGTTCCACAGTTCCAATGGCAGCCTGGCCAGCCCCACCCACTCAGAAAACCACTCTGGTCACTGCACTTGCCCTCCTCAGCATTTGCATTTGGAAACACGTGTGCTTGCAATTTCCCTAAATATTGCTACCCTTCAGAATTCAAAGATAATGTGGGCTACAGCAGCAGACACCTGGGTGTGGGTTGAGCAGTCCTTTCCTAAAGCACAGAGCAGTTCTTTGCAGGGCTTGCCACTGAGGCTGGCTTTGTGGGCATGTGAACTGTGCTTGACTTAATGCTCTGTTGTCACCATCTTGAAATTCTTAGTCATTTACCAGCAAGGGGCTCTGCATTTTCATTTTGCGCTGGGACCTGCAAATTATGTAGCCAGTCCCTGTCACTGTTAGGTGCCCCTGGAATGCTTGCAATAGTATTCAAACCACATCTCACTTCCAAAGCACTTGGCATTCACTAGGTTTATTCACATGTATTATATCATTTGATTCTCACAATAACAATGTGGGGTAGGCTAGTATTACTAGTCCCATTTATTAGTTGAGAAAACTGAAGTTTGAGGAACTTCTCCAGGTGGCACGGCTAGGAAATAGCAGAAGTTGTACTTGAACTCAGCACACACAAGCCCTATTCCATCTGCTAAGGAGCTACCTTCATGATGGTTTTGGAACCCTTTCAAAGGCAAATTTATACATGAAGAATGTACTGTTTTAAGAGTCAGAACATGTGGTGGAGTGGATATCTGTCATTTCATGGCTTCCTATCACCTTTGGAATAGTTTTTCATCAATTTGAAAAATTATCAGCCCTTATATGTTCAAATACTGTTTCTGTACCTTTTCCTCTTTCCTTCTGGGGCCCCAATTAAAACACGTTAAACCTTCCACTATATCCCTTTCTTCTGTATTTTCTATCTTTAGTCCTTCCACGCTTTGTTCTAAAAGTCTTTTCACTATTTTTCAGTTCACTAATTCTCTCTTCGGCTTTTTTAAAAAAGTCTATTAAACCCATATGTTGAGCTCTTAAATTTGGTTATTCTATTTTTTTTTTTTTTTTTTTTAGTTCTGGAAATTCTATTTGGGTCTTTTTCAGATCTGCAACGTCTCTTCTTATATCTCTCAGTGCCCTGCTATAATTTTCAAGCTTGGCTTTCTCTCCGTAAGCATAGTAAGTATAGTTATTTTATGGTCTGTGTCTGTTAATTCCAATCTGGAGGCCCTATAGGTCAACTTCTGTTGTCAGTTTTTACTACTGGTTCTTCCTCATGTTGTTTTATCTCCTCATGTACCTGGTTATGTTTTGGACATGGCATTTTAAAAATTTACAGCAACAATGATAATATCTTCCTCTGGAAAGAATTTCCATTTGTTTCCTCAGGCGTCTGAAGACACAAACAAGAAAGGATCATCTTAAATCAATTTTAGGACTTCTGATTACTGAGTCTCCCAGATGCCTTGAAGCTGGACTTATATAGTCTATGGGAGGGTTTATTTATGGTTCCCACTTACTCAATGCTGCAGTTCTTTGAAGTCCCAGTAGAAGAGAGGGAGTGTTTTTAGTTATATATTGTTCCATAGCAAACTATCCCAAAATTCAGCGGTTTAAAACAGATGTCAGTGGACTTTGTCTTCAAGGGCCAGATAGTAAATATTTTAGGCTTATAGGCCATATGTTCTCTGTCACAACGATTCAACTCTGTCATTATAATACAAAACAGCCAGGGACAATACATAAATGAATGGCATGGCTGTGTTCCAATAAAACTTTATTTACAAAAACAGGCAGCAATCTTCAAATTGATAAAGGGCATCTATGAAAACCCACAATGAATATTATACTTAATGGTGAAAGATTGGATATTTTCCCCAGAAAACAAGATAAGGAACAAGACAATGATTTCCACTTTTGCCACTTGTGTTTAATATTGTACTGGAGGTTCTAGCCAGGGCAATTAAGCAAGAAATAGAAAGTATAAGGCATCTAGATTGGAAAGGAAGAAGTAAGACTATCTCTATTCATAGATAACATGATCTTCTTTATAGAATATTCTAAGGAATCCACTAAAAAACCATTAGAACTAATAAATGACTCAGCAAATTTGCAGGATATGAGATCAATAACAAAAATTAATTGTATTTCTGTACACTTTCAATGAACAATCCAAAAATGAAATAAAGTAAAATTTTTTTTATTTATAATAGTATTAGAAAGGAATAAAATACTTAGGAATAAATTTAACAAAAGAAGCGCCAAACTTATACTCTGAAAACTATAAAACATTACTGAAAGAAATTTAAAAAGACCTAAATTATAGGAAAACATTCTATGTTCATGCATCAAAAGACAATATTGTTAGATGGCAATACTCTCCAAACTGGTTTACAAATTCAGTGCAATCCCATCAGAGTCCCAGCTGACTTCTTTATAGAAATTGATAAGCTGATTCTAAAATTCATATGGAATTGCAAGGGACCCAGAATAGCCAAAATAATAATTTTTTTAAAAAGGAGGAGAGCTCACATTTCCTGATTTCAAAATTTACCACAAAAAAATCAACACTAGGATAGACATATAGATCAATGAAACAGAATTGAGAGTCTAGAAATAAACCATTGCATCTGTGGTGAACTGATTTTTGACAAAGGTACTTAGTGTTGGTGAGTATGTAGAGAAATTGAAACTTTTGTGTACTGCTGGTGAGACTATAAAATAGTATAGCCTCTGTGAAAAATAGCACTTCCTAAAATGTTAAACATAGAATTACCATATAACCCATCAATTCCACTCCAGGGCATATAACCAAAAGAATTGAAAACAGGGATTCAAACGAATACTTGTACACCAATGTATATGTTATTATTCATAATAGAGAAAAGGTGAAAATAATACAAATGTCTATCAGCTGATGAATGGATAAACAAAATGTGGTGTGTCCGTATAGTGGAATATTACTTGGCCATAAAAATGAAGTACAGATCTACAGATGGACCTTGAAACATTATGCTCAGTAAAAAAATCACAAAAGATCACATATTATATGATTCCATTCATATGAAATATCTATAACAGGGAAGGCAGATGACAGGAAGTCGATTAGTGACTGCATAAGACTGGGGATGTAGGAGAAGGAAAATAGGAAGATGCTAGGTAAAGGGTTCAGGGTTTCTTTTTGAGATGATGAAAATGTTCTAAAGTTAACTGTAGTGACACTTGCATAACTCTGTGAATATACTAAAAACTACAGAATTGGACACTTTAAATGGATTAATTTTACAGTATGTGAATGAGTTATATTTCAATAAAACTATTACAAAAAACATGCATCCATCTATGGGCCCTAATTTGCTTACTCTGGGCTTAAAACAATAACTACTGTATTTATTTGCTTATGAATCTACAATTTGGACAGGATTCAGCAGAGACAACTGATCTCTATATGGCATCAGTTGGGGCAGCTTGACCAGGGCTGAATGATCTACTTCCAAGATGGTCTTACTCTCACAGAAGGCAAATGGGAACTCAGCTGGGTGGGATGTTGGCCAGGGCCCTCAGTTCTTCTCCACATGGTCTCTCCATGAGACTCAGTTTGGCTTCCCACAGCGTGGTGGTCTTAGGGTAGCCACACTTCTAAACACGGTGGCTGGCTTCCTTCAAAGGGCAAATGTGGAAGCTGCCAGGCCTTTTTAAGATTTAAGCCTGGAACTGAAGCATCATTTCCACCATGTTCTGTCGGTTAAAGCAGGTGACAGGACAGTCCAGATTTAAAGGGAGTGTACTGATAATGATGTGAATATTCAAACACATAGTTCACTAGGGGACACTAAAGTAACAATCTGTCACAGTCCACTCTCTGTCCCCTAATGATTCACTTGCCTCCACATGCAAAATGTACTCACCACCTTTATGATCCCCATTACTGTACCAAGACTAAGTTTAAAGTCTATAATTTCATCATCTAAATCAGATCCGGGTATGGATGAAGTTTCTCAGGTGATGCTCCTCTGGATCTGACAACCTTTGAACCAAAGAGACAAGTTATCTACTCCCCATAAGAAACGGCGAGGCGGAGAAACAAAGGAAAATCTCAATAGATATTCCTGTTCAAAAAGGAGGAAATGGAAGGCACATAACAGCCACAGGTCCATAGTAATTCTGAAATCCAGCTGTCACCAATTCCTTGGTTAGGTCCCAGTTCTTAGGGTAGTTGAACTTCTTACATGGCAACTGGCTTCAAAATATGGAAGCTACCTTCTTAAGGCTTGAATCAGACCTAATACAATATCACTTCCATCACATTCTATTGGGTAAAGGGGATCACAGAGCCATCCCAGAGTCAAGAGGAATACACAGAGCATAAATATCCATAGCCACAGTGCATTGGGGATCATCAAAGTATAGTCTGCCACAGTAGTGGTTTATCAGATTCTCCAACCTTGGTAGGCTCTGAACTTCAATTTTGTGACTAAAAAGCTTTCCAAAGCACAGCTTAGCTTCTCCAGTGACTCAGATTGGCAAATGCCTTTGCGCAAAAGCAGCCCCAAGTGGTGGACTCACTTTTCCAGTGGGATTGCCAGATTTAACAAATAAAAGTACAGGACACTAAGTTAAATTTGAATTTCAAATAAACAACTAATTATTTTTGGTATCAGTATGTCCCAAATATTGCATAAGTATGTTTATGCTAGAAAATAATTTGTTGTTTATCTGAAATTCAAATTTAAGTGGGAGTCCTGAATTTTTTCTGACAACTCTAATCTCTCTGTACCTCTATCATGTCGTGTAATTTCATCCAGTAATCCCTCACTATCTTGTTAGATTTTTGATGCTTTTAAGATTTTAAAATATTTGTCTAGCGTATATAGTTGTCTTTGATAGAAGGATTGGTTCAAATTCTAAATGGCCTTTCTATATTTGGGGGAATTCCCTGTTAGGAGTTTTACCCTTCAACCTGGATGTCAGAACTCAAATTTCCAGCCTCCCTTGCAGCTAGAACATAGACCTAGCTTTACCAATTACATACCAAAAGAGACTTCAATTTGGAAGTGCAGAACATGAGGCTTGGTGAGGGGCTCCACTTTTCATTGGAGAGGTGGCTATAAACAATTCCATTTTTTAAAATAAAGCAAATCTGTTTACTGTAGCAGAAATTGTTACATCCCCTAATATCCATTCTTTTCTTCTCTTCTGATTTTTGAGCTGGGTACATGGTTACCTGGAATAAAGAATGTTTCCATGTTTCCAAGCCTCTCTTGTAGCTACATTTGTCCGTGTTCTGGTCAATGAGAGTTGAGCAGATAGGAAGTGTCTGTAATACGAAGAAGGATGTCCCGTCTCTTTTCTTTTTCTTTTGGCTAGATGCAGATGTAATGGCTAGAACTCAGACAGCCATATTACACTTTGAGGTAGACTCCCTATGTTGAAGATGGCATGTAAAAGACAGGGGGAATCTGGTCCCTGATAATTGTAGAGTCCTAGTATTGCCTAGCTACTTACCTCTGGATTTCATTAATGAGAGAGAAATCAATGTCTAATTTTGCTAGGCACTAATATTTTAAATTTTCCATCACTCATAGCTGAATCTAATCTTAACTGAAACACAATGATATGGAATTATTTATAAAATAAATTGTTCAATAAAAAATACAAGGTACAGAGTAATGTATATGGTATGGTACTATTCGGGGGGGAGGGGGAAATACACATAGACATAGCTATGTTTATATATGAGCAACCTCTTCCAGAAGGATATACTATTTGAATTGTTCCATGTGCAAATATCACTTATTCAAAAGCTAATTTTAAAAAATAATTTAAAATTAGTTAATAATTTTAAATGGTTTACACTTTTAAACCAGAATAATTTGATGGAACTATGGCTGATTTTCCTCCTCTTTCTACTTTTCCATATTTTTAGGTTTCTAAGCATATTTACACATAAAATCAAGTCACCTCAGATAATAAGAATAACTTATGCTTTAAATATTTGTTTTGCTGTTAGGAATACACTTTAATTCCCAGTATATTGAATATATGCTTTGGATTGCAAATTCATTCAACAATATATATTGAGCATCTGCTATCTATCAGGCACTGTTCTAGGTAAAAACAGACATGATATCTTTGTTCATGCAGCTAATGTTCTTATGGGGTAGGCAGTCAACAGACAGACAAACAAACAAGATTCTTTCAGATGGGGCTCGTTACTACAAAGACAAAAATAGGGTAATGTGATAAAAAGTGTTGAGGACACCAATAGAGAGAATGGAGAGGAAAGACCTCTGAGGAGGTAACACTTGTGAGAGACTGAATGATGAGAAGGGGCCAATTATGGAAATTACGAGAGGATGAAATTCCAGGAAAGGAGCCCAGAGCATGGGAGAAACAAAGAGAAGGTCAGAACAGATAGGGAGAAGGGGTGGGGTGGGAGTAGTGGTTCCAGAAGATGTTGGAAGGTGGGTATATGTGCGCTTGAGTGAGAGGTCACTCACGTCTAACCAGATTGCTAAAATTAAAAAGACCAGCAATACTAAGAACTGGCAAAGATGTGAAACAAACAGAACTCTCAAACTTTGCTGGTGGGAATATACAGCCACTTTGAAATACAATTTGGTAGTTGCTTTGGAAGTTAAACATATACTTACCATATAACTCAGCAATACTGCTTCCAGAAGAAATAAAAAAAAAAAACCATGCGTTCACAAAAAGAGTTGTACAAGAATTTTCATAGCAACTTTTTCATAATAGTCTCAAACTACAAACTATGATAATCTCCACCAACACAGTAGATAAACAAATTGTGGTACAGCCATGCAATGGAATACAATACAGTGATTAAAAGGAACAAAATAATACACAGAAAAACATGGACAAATTTCAAAAACATCGTGTTGTGCAAAAGAAGCCAGATGCAAAAGAGAATATACTATGTAATTCCGTGTATCTGAAAGTCTAGGATATACCAATCAAATCCAAAATGACAGAAAGCAGATTAGAAGCTGCTCAGGCCAACTAGCGATTGATTGAGAAAAGGAACAAGTGAAGCAAATGATCTATACTGTGATAGAGTTTTCACAGGCAAACAAATTTTCAAAACTCATCAAACTGCACACTTAAATAGGTGTATTGTATAAATGTAAAGTTGATCACACACACACACACACACACACACACACACACACACACACAATGTATGTATGCACTTATTTACTAGCCTGACACATTATCTGTCTGCCTCTCTCTCTATTTCTTAGGAAATGGTTTGTAAATAATGGTTCCTTACCTGCTCACTTGTTTTTTTCCCCTCTACCACTAACCCAAAAGTGAATGAAAACTGTCACCCAGAATTTCTAACTTTTGAAGCTGGCTTCATCACCTCAGCCCTTACCACAGAAATGTTTATCTCCATTGAACAGAGAGCAGAGGTCCACCATGGTTAAGTCAGCAGGAGTACTTTCCTTGGAGGCATCCTTGGTAGATTTAGGGGTGACCTTCAGAGCCCTCATTGAGTTTCTTTCCTCTGCTGACCAATGCCTAAAATTCACAAGTCCCATTATCATCGTTTCAGCATTAGACTTTGGGAGCCTGGGAAGGGAGATAGCACCGATCTTGCTGACTCCATTAATGAAGAGTAACCCCTTGCAGCTGAGCATTTCATTTTACAAGCAGGCCCTAAGGGGATTGGGGGCGCAGAGATGAGTAACACTGAAGCCCTGTGATTGAAGCATTCACAGTTTCAGCTGAGTGGTCTCCATTCAGTGGACCTAAGACAGCCTGGAACTTGTTAGAAACACAGACTCCTGAGTTCCTGGGAGATTCTTATTGGATGGGCATTAACAAACTCCCAGGTGTCCTGTGCAGATTGTCTTTGAGAAATAGTGGTTGGGACAAAAAGAATACTAAAACCATTTAGAATAAATAAAGGCTAAAATTGTTCCAGATTTGCTGAACGAAACCCAAACAGGATAAACACAATAGAAATCTCACCATAGCACATTATAATCAAGTTGTTTTTAAAAAATCGTGATAAAGGGAAACTCTGGTTTAGAAAGCTTAGGCAATATGGGGGTGTTAGAAGAGAGCCCCAGAAGTGGGTAAGAAGGGCAGGATAGGAGGAAAGGTCAACCTGCTAGTTCAAAGTGAATCTTCAAGGCCCTCATGGTTTGCTAAGGAGCAGCCAGTTGGGCCTGGCACTGGGAAAGGGCCCAGGCTCTGTTTTGTAAGCTAATCCCCTCTCCACCTGCCCCTTCGCTGTGAGGAGCCAGATTTGTATCCCATCCCAGCCTAGTTCTCAGAGATCTTTGGGCTCTCTTTGTATAGCTGGATGGTGCCATCCATGTCATGCGAACAGCAGGTACAGTATTTCCCAAGCCCTGCTACATGCAGGGCTATAAGCTGGCCGCCCCTGAGGAGATGAGAGGCACCAGCACCTACTCTCTGGGGACTTAACTCTGGTGTCTGGAACCTGGCTGACCCTCAAACTAAAGCTGGCTGTGTGCCCTGTGCACTCCCAGAAAGTATTTACTCAGGTTTCATTGTAGCTTTCCTGTCCAGGTCCTACGGGCACAAAGGAAAATTAATCTTATCCTAAGAAACCAGTGTATCAGTCTACATAAGTAAGCGGAGGCAAAAAAAAAAAAAAAAAAAAAAAATGGGGAGAGTGACTGACTTGGGACATTTGGTGGCTGAGGAGGATGTTGCTCGGGTCAACAGGAATCACACCTGTGGAGAGAATCCTGGGACTCGAGAGAGGTGGCAACAAGGCCAAATCCTATGGCCTGGAAGAGGGAAGAGAGATAACCCAGTGAAATTTTGTATCATTTCGAAAACAGAGTTATGATATTAGCTAATGTCTATAGGGTACTTATTGGAAACTGGACCATGTTCTAAGGGCTTCAAATTCCTTAACTAATTTAATCTTCAACAACAACCTCTGGAAATTGTGCCAATGACTTGCCTACCCAGCAAGTGGCAGAGCCGTGGTTTGTCCTCTAAGCTACACCACTTTTCAGTAGTGAATGTAGGAAGACTGAAGCTGTTGGCTGGTGTGGTGGTGAGTCAAGTGTGGTAGATTGTAGGATCAGCAAACTCTCTTGCTCTGGGGATTCTCATTTGAGCTTGTCCCCAGGCTTAAAGGATCAATTTTGCATATAGGATGGCAGAAAATAAAAAAATTAGCCACTTGTTCAAAAATACACAGCCACTTAGGGTGGAAATGAATGCGATTTCAACCCCTTCCACTCTACCATGTGGTTGTTACCTGCCTGGTCTCACCACCCATCATATCCTCTCTTCTTTCCTGCTTTCCTACCTTGCCCTTTCTACCACCAAACCTGGGGATTCAAACATTCTCTGGACTTCCCTGACCTTCTCCCTTCTCTCCAATTATCAGAATCTTTCAAGACTCAGACCAAATCTCACCTCTTCCAGAAAGCCCTCACAAACAAACCAGGTCGGAACAACTCTGTCCCTGGCCTGTGCACTGAGATGGGGTGTTCTTTCAGCATCAGTCACAATTCACTTTGCATCAGGTTGCTTCTCAGTTGGTCTGTCTCCCTGGTGGCATAACCACAGGGATGGCTCAGTGTGTAGCTGACACCTGCCCATGTCATGGGCAGCAGGCCATGGTAAGCAGGTCATTAGAGGATCCTGAGGACATTTCTCCTCATTGGCTTGAAAAACTTAGGCTTGGAGATCCATATAAATTCCATGTAAAAAGCAAGAAGATAAGATGAAAATATGATATACAGGATTTAACTTTCAAAATCTATTTTCTTTAAAATTTTCTATGTTGTATAAAAATAAAATAGCTTTAGCATTGCAGATATCTCACCTAAATGAAGATGAGCTCTACTTCTTCATTCCATTAAATTTTAATGAGTTCTTTCATTCAGACATTAACTGACTCTGAATACTCAAAAGCTATATAAGTTAGCAAATACATATAACAGTGAGGCTGTGTCATGCAGGGGTTAACTGCACAGACTCTTCAGCTGAACTGGCTGTGTGTAAATCCCATTCCACCATTTATTAGCCATGTCACCTTAAGTAAATAAGTCAGTTAAACTCTCTGCATCTCAATTCCCCATCTACAAAATGGAGATGATAGATGGTAGCACCTATCAAGGTTGTTATGAGGATTAAATGAGCCATATCTATATCTGTATCTTATCTGTATCTGTATCTAAACAAGAAAACCCATTTGGATGGGGTAGGCGAGGGCAGATCTGGGGTGGCCCCCAAGTTCTTGCCCAGGGCTGCCATGTGATGTAACTAATATAGGAAATACAGCAGCAGGACCAGACAGGCAGAGGTGTTTGTGATGCTTTGGGCAGGGGTGGATAGAAGTGATGGCTTCAGTGTGGAGCATGTCGTGTTTGAGTTCAACTCCCAAGGATTGTTCTGCCTGTGTGGTGTTCCCTGGCCTCCCCCCACCCAGACAGACTCTCTCTGTCTCTCTCTCTCAGAACAATTACTGTGTCTTACTCATTTCTATATACACTCCCTCACCCTCTCCACCCACCCTAGCACCTTGCTGGGCACAGGCTCTATGCTTGGTGATCACAGCTGAATTGAGTTTAATGGAATCCCAGCTTGCTCTCTGCCCAACCCTGTAGATACAGTAATTGTGTCACAAACACAACCACTCCTTCTCACCAGTTTCTGCATTACTTCTGTGCTACCTTGGAGGAGTCCAAGAGAAGCCCCCCTTCCACTTGAGGGGGCCAGCTTGCCTGAGACCCTGCTGTCAGCTCCAGAGCTATATCAGTCCTGGGACTAGGCCTTCTTCAAAGCCTTCCCACCTCCCTCTCCACAGGAAGAGAACATGGGCCTGAGGCCTCTGCAGCAATGAGAAGAATGGATAGAATGGAGTGAAGTGTGTGACAGTGAAAGCAAAGAGAAAAGCAGCCTAATATTTACTGGACCCACAAAACAGTGGCTGCTTGAAGACATATGTTCATAGAAGTAATAGAATCTTACTTTGGAAATCTTACTGCCCTCTCCTACTTCATCCAAATGGTATCCCATCCCATGGGTTATTCTTGTCTCATCCTCCCCATCCACTCTCTCCTTTCAGGGCTCACTGCTACTGCCTTGACATCCCTCACCACTTTCCTTCCAGGGCTTCTAAATGGGGGGGGGGGGAAATCCCACCTCTAGGCTTATACTATCCTCCACATTACTGCCAGAACCATACAGCTGATCTGTAACTTAGAACCCTTCACTGGCTCTCCATGACCATCAGGATGAAGGCCCAAATAGCTGACATGGTACAGCCATCCTTCCACGTACAGCATGCATAGCTTCTGCACCTCTCAGCTTGCCCCCTCCTGCCTCCATTCCTGTTAGGCCCTCAAGCAAGGTGTTGCACTGGAGTGAACTCATAGCTTTTAGGGCTTTCTCTGCTTCCCAAGAGCCATCAGTAAGGAAAGTTAATACAAAATACCCGTTTGATATAAATCTAGAGGCAGCTGGATCCCCCAAATGGAGTGTTCTCCTCATCCCACGTTCTTGTGGAGCATCCTTGACTCAGCAAGTATGAGCTCGGCTCACCTGAGAGCTGCAGGTGGGAAGGAGGCCACATCATAGAGTGTGTACATATATGTTACCGTATGTGTGTGTGCCCATGTGCCCGTGTGCCCGTGTGTGCATGCATGTTAGTGTGCGCACCCAAGGCACACGTGGGCATGACTGTATGCTCCTGTGCATGTCTGTGTATGCCCATGTGTGCATGTGCAATGAATGCATATGTGCGCACAATGCCTGCCTGGGGGAAGGGCAGGGGAGCAGAGGGAGCAGTGAGTACATTGTTGCAAAGTTGCTAGTCTGTTTGTGGGCAAGCAGGTAGAAGTGGGTTTGGGTGTGGTCGTGGGAGCCGAATGTTTGCTGTGAGGGAGGGTTTCTGCCCAGATGTTTGTGAATGAGGATGGGACAGGTGAGGTGGGGCAGACATTGTTCTGGCTGAGGCCCTGTATGTTCTTCTCATCCTTCCTGGGGTCACCTCCCAGTGTGGCCAAAGTTGCCCAAAGTGCCCCAATATGATACCCTTGGTTGCACTGGCCTGCCCAGCAGCAAGGCACAATCTCTTAGAGGCCCTAAGGAAAGATGGGCTCAGTCTCAGTCTCTGGAAACTGAAAGGGACACATGGAAGTGGGGTGGGAACAAGAATTACTTTAACTCCTCCAACAGTGTCCTACAAAACAGATACCTTCCCCATGGGAGGTCCTGCCCTAGGATGGAAAGGTCACAAAATGAGGGAGACTCTGTCCTGTGGAGATCTAGGTGACACCACTCAATGGATCCCCAAAGACTGTGGGAGCATCAGGGGACAGCATTTGAATTAGGCCGTAAATGATTGGGAGAATGTCAGAAAAAGGAAGTGGGAGGTAAGGGGGCATTCCAGAGAGCAGAAACAGTCTGAGCAAAGGCACCCAGGCAGTAAAATGCTGGGTACACTGGAGAAAGAGCTAAAGGAACCTTTAAAGCTCCTCTTTAAGGAGGCAGCCTTCCTCATGTACATGGAAGAAAAACTGAGGCCCAGGGAGAGGAAGTGCTTCTAAGACCTAGAAGCAGAAATGAAGTCCCCTGACTTTCAGGTCAGTGCTCTCTCGGCTACTCCAGAAAGTCTGTGAGGGAGAAGGACAAGCTGTCAGGCTATTGATTTTGCTTCCTGTGCTTTCTTATCTCCAGCTAGGGAGGGCTGAGTCAAGGGTCCCTGTTCTTTGCCTCCGTCTGCCTGCAGCCAGCTATGTGATACTGAATGAGTCACTTTATCCCTCTGAAATCCTCATCTAGATTGTGAAGGGAGTATAACCTCACCTGAGATTGCTACCTTTGACTTTCTAGGGAGTTAAAATTTGTCTTAGTCATCTTCCTATACCTCACACCTAGCAGAAGATACAGAACAATGTGGGTGCTCAAATAAATGTTTTAAATGAAGAAAAGAAGAAATGATGAGCTCCATGACTCTTTTACCACCCTACTTTGAGAGCCTCCACCTCTCCCTTCCCCAGACCTCACAAGGTGAAGGAGGCCCAGAATCATGAAGACTTTGAAAGGGAAGGCGGGAAAGATAAATAACCTAATTGTGCAGAGGCTCTGACCTCTCCCTTTCTCTGGGCAGATGCCCTTGAGAGTACCCTTCCGTGCATCCTCGGCCTTGCTGAAAACTGCCAAGGTGAGGGGGCTAGAGGAGGGGCACCGGCCTCTAGCAGAACAAAAGGGCAGCTGGACCCAGGAGAAGCCCTGGCAGGCCTCTCCTTTTCACTCACTGCTTCTTTGCTCTAAGAATGTTCCAACCCGTCCTGTCCCAATCCTGAGGGGTCAGGTGGGCACTGGAACCTCCTGTTTCTCAAGCCAGTGATTCCTTAGTTGTTGTTGTTGTTGTTTAATTTGAATGACCTATTTTGAGGCCCCCTTGTCATGTGAAAAATGTTATTGCCCACTTCCCTCTTCCATGACAGAAGCTGTATTTCTTTTAACATTGTAACACGCATGAATCTAATCTATGGTGATAGAAATCAGATCGTGGTAACCTTTGGGGTGGGGACTGACTTAGGGGAGGAGGCATGAGGGAACTTAGGGGTGCTGAAAATGTTCAAAATCTTGATTTAGGTGATGGTTATGTGGGTATACACCTATGTGAAACTGCATCAAGCTATACACTTAAGATTTGCCTGTGTGTAGATTATACCTCAATGAAGTACTGCTAGCATCTGAAAGACACACATACAGAGAAATATATAGACCAGACCTGCTTAGCCTGAGTAAACAAACCCAGAATGCCTGGTGCCCCACAGCGTCCACAGTGTTGGCTGTAACCAAGCAGCTCCCCTTGGACCCCAATACCACAAACCGGGTATCTTGGATACCAGGCAGACTGCAGACACCATGCTCCTCTTGCTCCCCAGATTTATGGGGACACAGAGACCAGGGGTGGGGTGGAGCCCATGGAACCTAGATTTCCCATCAGTGCTTGACTGCAACTCCTGTTCTGGTGAGTCGAAGGAACAGAAAACACACCCGTTTCCCCTTTCTGGGAGGGGGGTTTCCGTACTGGCCTCTCCAGGCCAAGTCTTGGCTGGGGGGTGGGGGATGTCCCCAGTGAAAGTCCAGGAGTAATGTGCCTTCCCTGCATCCCTGCTAAAAATAACCCCAGGCAGAGCTGCTGCCACTGAGCAGCAGGAAGGACAGAATGGTGTTTTGCTTTAAACCTAGAAGCAGCTCAGCAGTTGGGGGCGAGGGAGGGGTGGGAGAGGGAGGCTAGGGATCTGAGAACCCTGGCAGGACTCTCCCCACCCCCACACCCCAGCTGCAGCTGGTCCTCTCAGGGATGCCTGGGAGGGGTGAGTAAGTGTGTGTGTGGTGACAGGGCGTCAGCAGGAAGCTGGGAAGGTTGGGGATGGGTCGGGGAGGGGTCTCTGTTCTGCTAGCTGGAGTGTACAAGCTGGAAGGGCAGGAGTCACGTACTCCACGGGGTCTACACCTCCTCTGAGAAGTGCTCTGTCCCAGCAGCCCACGCCAGGCTCCCTCTGCGGTCCCTGCCCTCCTGCAGCATGGCCGCCTGCCCTTGGGGGCTCCTGGTACACACAATGCTGAGGATTGTCACCTCACAGCTCTGTCGATCTGGCTTCTGCTCTGCCCAAAGATGGGGGCGGGAGGGGGGCAGCGGTGAGGAATTTCCCTGGAAATGGGAAGTACAAGATGTGTCAGTGTGAGATCCCAGCACCAAGAGTGAATGGTTGAGTGAAGGGAAGAGGCCCTCCTAGCCGCCCTCTCCTGTTCTCTCTCCTCCCACAGCTCCCCTCCCTGTCTCATGCATCAGAGGCCTCACATGGGGGCAGAATCATTCAGCAGTTGCCCTCAGCTTTCTGAAGTAACAATAAAGAACTACCATGAATTGAATGTGTGCCATGTTCCAGGCACCCTACTGTACCTTACGTGGATTACCTCATTTAATCCTCTCAGCAAGTTTGTGATATTGGAATTATTACTCTTATTTACAGATGACAAAACTGAGGCTTATAGTGATGAAGTGTTCCTCCTAGGATCCCACTGGTAGTACATGACAGAGACAGGGTTTGGCATGATTTGGAACAAAGAGAATGTCCAGGATGACTGTCCAGAGGACAATGAGACTGAATTTTGGAAATTGGACTTTCCTTAATAATTTAGGATACATGGTTGCTATACTTGATACTTCAGTACAAAAAGGGGCAGTGGCTTTAGAGCTCACATTTGTAATATTAGTTATAACTTTGGCCAAGGAACTTAAACCATCTTGAGCCTCAGTTTCCATCTCTACAAAATGGGTACAATAATCCTTGCATAGCATTGCTGGGGATTAATGAATTTGAACTCAACATTTTTCCTAAACCTAGAAAACACTTAGCTCCTTCCTGCATCAGAGCCTTTTCATGTGCAGTTTCTCGTGCCTGGAACCCTAAGCCTCACATATTCACATATGGTTTGTTCTTGTTATCTAGGTTTCAGCTCAAACATAATTTTCCTTAGAGCAGGCTCTCCTGACTACCCAGCCCACCCCATTACTCTCATTGCAACGCTCTGTTTTATTTTCTTTGCACTTAGCACAATCTGAATTTATCGTGCTAATTTATTTGTTTTGTTTCTTTGTTTATAACCTATCCTTCCTCCCCAACTGCCAAGGATGCAAGTTTCTTGAGAGCCGGGACCTCTGTGGGTTTCAATGACCCACTCCCGGTGCTCACAGCAGCACCTGGCAAACATCAGAGCTTGCCAACAATTAAGAATGAATGAATGATTATATCTTGGAAACGGCATTATATTTAAGTGTCTGACTCTCCCCACAGGACTTGCTGAGCCCAAGAGCGGTAAATACAGGTTAATCTGGGCTTGATAGAGAGCTTTGGGCCTGGCCTAAGCCCAGCCCTGAAGCTCCAGGCTGTAGGGAGCCATGAAGTCCTTTTGGCTTCTGGCTGCTCCAGGATAAAGGTCAACCCCCTTACTGGAACACGAGGTTCTGCACCATCTGGGCCTTCCTGCCTCTGGCCTCATCTCCCTGGGCTCCCCAACCTGCAGACTATGTCCAGGCCAGACCAAACAACTCACAAAGTGCCCACTGGAGAACATGGGATGGCTTCATGCCCGTGTGCCTTTATATGCACTGTTCCTTCTACCTGGAATGCCCTGCACCCTTGCTCTGGCTGGCTAGCTCCTTAGTCAGAGCTGAAGGCTAGCTTCTTCGGAGAAGCTTTCCCTGACCCCACTAGCCACACCCAGTCCTCAACTTCCCAGGACATTATAATGATCTGTTTTTGTGTATCTTCCCAAGTAATTTAGCGATCTCTCGAGGGCAACAACCAGCTTTTGTACTCCCAGTTTGAAGCACAATGCCTAATGCACACAGTAGGTGCTTAATAGATGCTCCAGCACAGCGTTTGGACTTTGGGTTCCCAGGCATTAACACAATTCCTGGAGCACACAGTAGATGCTCATTAAGTGCCCACTGAATGCATGAACCTTAGCAAGCTACTTTGGCAGAAGCCGGAGGTGAACTGAGGAGTAGGAGTGGGGTATGAACGGAAGATGCTTCTTGGGAAACAAGACAATGTCAGAGGGAAGAAGGCAGAAGGGACCTTAAGAAATGTCCCAGGAGAATAGACATACAAAAAGCAAAAATAAAAAGCAAACACGGATGGAGGCATATAAACAGAACTCTCATTGAGCAAGGAGAGAGAAGGAAGAATAAAAGAGGAAGCGAGAACTGGGCTCAGAGGGGACAAAATGTGCCCATGAGAGTCACAGAGGACAGGAAGCCAGAGACCAGGACAGATCAACTACCTACAGGATGTCTGGTGCCCTTGCTTCAGCCTCTGAGGGTAGATAAGGGTGGCATGGGCAGTGTAGTGCTATGGTCCCTTCCTAGACTGATAGGGCTGGGTGAAAGGCCACATGTCACCAGGTTTTGGAACATCTTGGGAAACTCTTCCTCTCTTAGCTCAGGAGAGGCCCTGTGTTATGAAATAAAGCACCCCAGATATCAGTCACAAACCTAGTTTCTTGCCCTTGAGTGAATAACTTAGCTGCTCTTGCCTCAATTTCCCCATCAGGAAAGTGAGTAATATTCTCCTTAATTTAGAGAGACATTAAAATCATACTGAGTTTGGACATGTAAGTGAAATGTACACAGCCCAATACAAGTGCCAGAGGTTGACATGTGATGATTTCTCCCAAAGCCCTGCTATGAATGGGTCCTAAGAGAGGCCATGCCACCATGACACTGGTGCCACAGACAGATCTGAGTTCAGAGGCCAGGAACCCAGGCTCAGCCCCTGGTTTTTAGATTCCAGTGCCAGATCAATACAATGAGGCAAAGTTTATTCCCCGGTGATGGGGTGAGCGGCAGCAGGCGTGCCAGCTGGCTGAGAAGTAACTGAAGCTGTCCACAGCCAGCAGACCTGACTATCTAACTCCACCACTCAGTGTCCTTTGGAGCCTCTGCATTTCAGCCCATTAAAAAGGGCTGAAAACACTTTTCTGGCTAATCACACTTCAAGGTATGCATGGGCTCCAAGGAGGAGACAGAGTTCCTGGAATCAACCTGGAAAAGGAAATGAGACTCCAAGGCTTGAGAAACGGAAGACTTACAATTTAGGTACATGATCTAAGCAAGCTACCAGTTATTTAGAACTGCTGGCTTAGGTATCAGATAGACTTAAATGCGAACTCCAGCTCTGCCACTTCACTGAGACTCAGTTTCCTTAACTGTCAAAGGGGGATAACAATAGTACCCACTTCCCAGGGTTCTTATGATGCATAAATGAGCTCATTTATATAGAGCCCTAAGCTCAATGCTTGGACCCTAGTAAGTGATCAGTATTAGCTATTATGTGAATAATATCACACGCTCCTGGGGAGGAAGGCCAGGCCTCTGACTATCTATGCCACTTTGGGGAGATTAAACTTGTCACAACTCATTAAGTTACCAAAAGTCAAATTCCATTTTGCAGTATCTATCAGGAATGTGTGACTCCTGGGCTGAGGGGTGGTATCCCCCCATCGCCCACCTCTGCTGTGTTCTCTGTGACTGATGGGGGGAAGATCATGGATTAGCAGGTTTGCCAAACTTTTGGGGGGGCAATTTAAATAGAGCCTTGAGCTTGCTAGTCTATCTGGACTCAAGAATATTGCTGAGGTGCTCTGCTAGCAAGGAATAGGGGATCAATCTCAAAGGCCCAGAGAAACTTCAGACCAACTTGGAGAGTCCAAGGTATTGGAGACAGTTTCAGGGCTGGGGGATGGGAGAGAGAAAGAGGACCAAAGGCTTTTCACCCTTTCTGGTCCAACTCCTCTCCTCCAGGGCTCTCTCTGCACCCCACCCGCACCACCCATGGTGGGTGGGAGGGGGGCAGGTGAGAGGTGAGCAGACAAGAGCAGGGGTGACTGAGAGCAGGATGTCACAGCTGAAGAAGTAAGTATAAATATAAAGCGGCTAGTGTAGGACTGGACAGAGGCCATATGAAACACACGGTACATTCCAGCCCCAGCAACAAACTGTACCAGCCTTTTGGAGAGCTGGGAGTGCTGAGGAGGGGAGGGAAGAGAGCAGAGGTTCCTTCGAGATTGGCCCTGCCTCCTCCTCCCCCAGTTCTCCCAGAGCTCGGGCACCACCGGGAAAGTCCCAATGTTCCTTTTGCAACCACAGGAAACCTACTATCCCTGCTCACATTCTGTACCCAGTGTTCTCAGCAGCTCCCAACTGGGAGGGAGCGATGAGTGTGTGTGGGGGAGGGGATGGTGGGGCAGGCAGCCACAGCAGCCCAGGTAACATCAGGGGAGGTGGCAAGCATCACTGGGACACTGACTTATAAAGTCACAGCCTGTAAGCGCTGCAATGGAGGTACAGATGACAGCAAGGTGTAGGGAAGGAAGTGCCTTGCCCAAGGTCACACAGCCAGTTGTTCAGCAGGGTGGGACCAGAATGCATCCAGAGCTGGGCAGTCCTACTGGGTGTAGTGGGTAGGAGTGGCAGGCCAGGGAACAGGCAGTGCCCGGGGAATGAGGGTGAGGAGACCAGACCAAGGCTGCCTCTATGCTCTGGTTGGCTCTGGGCAGGTCTGGCTTAGGCACCGTCCCCTCTACTCCTCTCAAACCTCCCTCCCCACCTTAAATATTAGAGATCATGAATGTAAAGTGCCTAGCACTGAAGCTGGTTTGTCAGCCAGCATGAGTCACCTAAACGCCCCCTCTCTCCTACTCCACACACAGCTCAAGGCCTAGAACCCCCTGGGATCTTTCTCTCATATCATCACCGCCCTTCTACTGAGTCCTTATAGCTCTTACACATATTTGGTACTTACCACCTGCTGGCTTGGGTTATTATTTAACCTCAACGCTATGTGTTTGTCTGTTTGACTTGCCTGCGAACTGACCAAGGGCAGGAAATTATTTCAATACACCCAACATTTATTGTACATCAACTCCAGGGCCAAGCTTGGCCTGCGGGGGATGAGCTGGAGGGATGGGAGAGGCCTCAAAGAAGTAGACTTTGTTTTTGCCTCAAGGGGTTTTCAATATGGTTAGAAGAACAGGATTAGTAAACAGATCACTAGAATATGGGACAGGCCACACGCTGTGCCGTGAGAAAGGTACAAACTCAGTGTGTGGGGTGTTCAGAGGCGAGAGGAATCAGATTTGGCTGGCACTGTTGCAAGCAGGCTTTATGAGCTGGAGCTTGAAAGATGGGTAGATATGGAGTACCGGCTCTCCCTGCATGGCAAATGGCACAGCCACCTTTGGAGGTGGGAAGGAGGGAGAAGAAAGGGCTTTAGGAATTGTGCCTTTAACAATTTTAATTTAATTTTAATTTAATTTAAAATTTTTTTAATTTGAATTTTAATGGCAACCTTAGCAGGACCCAACAGAGCCTTCCATACACTGGTAGGCGTTCAGTCTAAGTCCTTTGTCCCCTTCTTGGTTTGGAGACTGAAGAACCTTCAGGATCAGCACTCAGCAATATCTTTCTGCAGAAGGATGGGTAAGAAGAAAACGTGGCTCTGAATAAATCCTTCGGGCTGGACAAAGGGAGGGGCCAGGTTCCAGTTTGGGGTCGTCTTCCTCCACCCTGCTATCCGCTCCCACCCGTTAGTGTCCGGGCTCTTCCTACTCTTGACGTCCTGCCAGGGGGTTCCCAAGCGATCCCAAAGGGCTGGGCTTGGTTTGCCAGCCCCTGGAAGTCCCTGGAGTATCCGGGCTGGTGCGAAGAAAGGATCAGGGAAGAGAGACGAGGAGCTGGGAGGCTCCTCTGGGGATCGCTGGAATTGGCCCCCTCTACCCGGCTTCCGTTGTCACGTGACTGAATCCCAGGTCTCCCAAGTGTGGGACTGGCGCGCTCCCAGCTATCCTCCTCCAGGCTGTGGTGGGGCTTGGGCGGCAGGCTGGGCGGCTCCTCTCCCTCGTGGAGCTACACCGCCTACCCCCGTACCCCGCCAACTGTGCTACTCCAGGTCCCACACACTCCTGGGGTTCCACGCAAGGGCTCAGGTCGGGGATCGACAGGTCTGGGTGCTGTAAGGCCCGGGCACGCGTCCCTGAGGTTGCACAGGCGACCCCGGATGTCCCAGGGGCCGACTGGCCCCGGACCCAGCGCGCACACTCGCAGGCTGCTGCGGCGGCAGCGGCTGTGGTGGGGAAGCTGCGCGCCGAGCGCAAGCCGCGAGCACAAACAGGGCGAGGAGGCTGGTGTGAGCGCCTGGGCCCGGTGCCAGCGCGCCGGGGCTGGAACACAATGTCCCGAGCGGGCGGGCGAGCGGGGAACGAGAACAGCCTGACTCAGCAGCTGGGTAAGTGGGTGTGCTCGCTCACCAGATTAACCGCTCTTGCAGCCTGCGGTCAGCTACGACCGACTCTCGGAGGCTCCCTGGAGCGGGAGGAGCGAGCTCACTGCCGGCTCCTGGGCTCCCGCCCCTGCCTGCCACTGGGTCGGGACCTCCACGTGGCCGTTTGGCGTATCCCTTTGCCTTCTCGCCCTTTCGCTAAAGCGTCTCACAGCCCCCAGCCTGAGCAGAGTGGTCTCTACCCACTTAGGAGGTGCAGTCTTTTCACTCAGCCCGGCAGGTGTGGCGGGGCATACAGCTTCTGGATACATGTCACATTTCCTCCAAACTCCACCACTCTGGAAGGCCTCTGAAGGATATAATTCTTCGTTCCAGACGGAGGTAGAATTTTGTTCTAGGATGGTGGGGAGCAGAGGAAGAGGATGCTGGGAGAAATGGGATATAGGGCAAGATCTCCCCTATCTCTGTCCTCAGTTGACCCAGAGTTCAGAGACTCTTCCTGTCCCCTCCCCTCAAAACCACTGGGCCCCTGAAGGTTTCCTCAGAGGGAAGGAGAAGCAGGTGGGGAGGTGCTTTGAAGCCTGAGACCCTGCTTTTCTGCCTTACCCACCCTCCTACCCAAAGCCACAACAAAGACCCATGAATTCTGCCACCCAGCCACAAAGCTTCTCCTTCCTCCTCTGTGTCTGCTGTCCCCTGTGGTCTGGTGGGGCCATTGTGAGGATGAAAGCTCCAGAGTGGGGAGCTCAGATGGCAGCCCAGAGCAGGACTCTTCCTCGTGGGTGGGGACCTGTCTCATGCCCTAGGCAACTTGGGTGTCTGCAAGGTACCCCAGGGGACATGCTGTGCCTGGAGTGTGCCAGGGCAGGCAGGGAGGGGCTCCATCCCCTGCCGACTTCCAGGAAGGGCCCTGGCAGCAGGCACATGCCTGGGCTCCAGGGCCTCCCAGGGTGGGGCTGGGGGAGGGACCCTAGGCTGCTGAAGTGCCTCACCTGGGCCTCACATCCCAGGGCACAGCCGATGGCACCTCTGGCACCTTCTGTAGCCAAAGGTGAGGATGGATGCTAACACAGGCCTGGGCCATGGACCACCTTCCCACACATATAGGCATGCTGCCCACAAGTGTTTACCCAGCCAACTCTCACAGACTCTCCCTGTCAGCGAGCACCTTTCACTGTCATCAATTCCAAACTTCTACCTGATGTATGAAATCTGTCCATGATATCCCAGGTCAGTGATTGTTCTGAAACTGTTTGCACACCTATAGTGACAGGGACACTCTCTCACAATGCAGCCCACTGTCCTTCTGGACTTACCTATCTCCAAGCCTAGTTACCTACAGGACACCTGGACTCACATGGCCTAAAAGTGACTGAACTTATCCTCATGTCCTTCACACCAGCTCTTCCCCATTGCCCACTGTGACCCTCCCATCCCCCCAACTCACCATGATGGTGGATTTTTAATTATCTTTTTCCTTCACTATTCTATATCTGACCTATTACCAAATTCTTCCCTTTGTTGTTTTCATTACAAGATGCACTGTTTATTTTTCTCATTCACCCCTTCCTCTCCAACCCCACAGATTCCACCTTTGGCCCAAATTCCCACTGCAGCTGCTACACTGTCCTTTCTAGCCCAGCATTTTCCTTCCTCCTACACACCCTGCTTTATCAAACACTGTTTATTGTGTGTGTTATCAACTTCGGAGTTTTCAACCAAGCACACTGGGTACACCAGCTGCTAACCTGTGTGTTCCATATGAAGGGATCTGGATTCATTCATGGCGTGCCCAAACCACAGAGTCCAGCACAGGGCTGGTGCAGAGCAGGAGGGCCACAAAGTGACTGATCCATTTGGTCGCTCCTTTCTCATCCATTTCTCTCTTCTGACTTGGTCTCCCCATTCCCATCAAGCCTATTGGCTTCCTTATGCTGACTCAGGCCCTTTTGTTTGGAAGAGCTACCACTTTTTGTTTTCCAGAATCTTCAGACAGGGGTGGGGGAGAAGCTGACATCCAAGTTAACATCAGTTGGAGCCAAATATCAACTGCATAAACCTTGACTGCAGAGTGGAATGAATGCAGCAGCCTGCTGGAGGTCCCTGCTCCAGTAAGAAACAAAACCACTGGGGAGGGTGGAAAGTAGAGAGTGGGTATAATCAATGGCCTTGGGGTGTTCAGAGGGATCTTCTCACCATTGGAGATTCCAGCCTGCCTAGCTCTGGGTCCCTGGTCTGATGCCCTTAGGTTCTTTCTTGGCACCATATCATACACACACAGGCACATGCACACATACATGCACCCATATACACCCCAATCACCACCTCATAACCCAGCTCAAAATCTACCTCATGCAGGAAGGCTCTGATAATCTCCACCTTACTCTGATTATTTTGTCATCGACTTCTCTGTGAGCCTTATGAGCTGCCCTTAATCTTTTCAAAATTTATGGTTTAGTTATTACCTGTAGTTTTTTCAACCCTATAAATTATAAGCTCCTTCATCGCAGGGACAGTGTCTTTTATTTATTTAATATCATCCATTTATTTTAAGAAGGAAGCAAAGATAGGGCACTCAGACTTTGGAGGCCACATAGACCTGGGTCAGGATTCTGGTTCCAACATTTAGCTGTTTGGCTTTGGGCAAATCTGAGCCAGTTTCTTCATCTTTAAAAGTAGTGATACTTACCTTTGCAGAATGAGGAGCCATGACAGAGAAGACAAAGTGCCAAGAAAGTGCCTGTAGCATAGTGAGTAGACAATAGCTTGTCTTCCCTGCAGGGTCGGAGCCTTTCCTGGATTGGGGGACAAGCTTCCTTAACTACGCCCCCCCATATTGAAATACTTTTAAGCGTGAAAAGGGACATTATTAATAATTACATCGGTTCTACAGATGACTCTGGGACATATGGCCAGCCTGCCCTAACTCATAGTCACAAGTGAGAGCAGGGTTCGGATTGAGCGCCGCGGTCACCCACCCAGTGTCTAAGCACAGCGCGAAACATAGTTCAAGCTCAATGAACGTCTGTTAAACGAACCAGCGAACAGAAACTGTCCTTCCCTCAGTTTCTTGGCGCACCAGCTAGTTAAGAAAAGATCGAAAAGCCCGCCCCCACCGCCTCCCCACCCCCACCCGGGTCCCAAAGCCTCCCGCAACCTTTTCTCGAAGGTCTCCCCTTCCCCAGCCCGCTTCCGCCGTCCCCGGTTGCCTTGGCAACAGTGACGTGCCGTGAGGGGCGTCACCTCCATCCTCTGCTTGAACCCGGGGCCCCTTCTCATCCCAACTAGGAAGAGAATGAGGTTAGGGTGCTCTACCTTCCTGCTCCACTGCAGGGCCTGGAGCTAACTGCACCTACCTGGCCGGCCCCCTCTGTGCGCGTGGCTTGGTCTAGTGCGGGTACCCACCCCCAACCCTCTCCGCAGCGCTGACATGGCAGGGACTGAGAAGATGCTGGCCTCAGGCCGGGGGCTCTCCCTCCATCCCTTCACCCCGGATGAGCCAGTGAATCCCGAGAACCCCCGCCCAGCGCTCAACCCAGGCCCGCCCCTCTGCGGGCAGCCCTCGGTCTCCCGGTGGGCGGGAAGGATGGGACTCCTGGGGGCAGCAGGGCGCGGCGGAGCGCAGGAGAGAAGGAGTTAAGCTAGGTGCCGGCGCCGAGCGCGGCGGGGGTGGGGGAGGGGAGCGAAGGGAAAGTGAGAGCGGGGGCGCGGGGGCGGGTGTGGGGAACGGGAGCGAAAGAACATCCTGTGCCCGCCGCCGGATGCGCGCTGGGGGGAGGTAGACTGGGAAGGGAGGGCAAGACGGGGGAGGCCCGGGGCGGGGAAAGGCGCGGCCTCCACCCCCTGCCTCCCCTCCTCCTCTGGGGGCGCCGCCTCTCCGCTCCCAGTGGCGTTCGCAGCGGTTATCCCTGTCCCCACGCCTTCGCAGAAGTAACAAGCTACCGAGAGGCCCTTGAATCTGGTTCCTGGGCGGGGTGAGCGCTAGCTGGGGAGGGGACGGTCTCGGAGAGTGGGATCCGCAGCAGGGCACTGCAGCCCCCGTCCCCCCGCTTTTCATCACTACACTGCTGGCTTTCTGCGAGGGAAGCTCGCACGTGTCGAATGTCTTCTGTGCACCGAGAGTCATAACACTCATTTCTGACAGCAGCACTTCCCGGTAGTAGGTAGGTATTAATAGATCCGTGTTCCGGAGGAGGAAATTGAGACTCAGATTGTGGAATTTGCCCAAACCCATGGCGGTCGGGCTCCGACAGGCTTTTCGTTAGACATAGAGTAGGCAAATTTTCCTTTAGCTTCTGTGCATTCAAGCTCTGGGCCCTTCCAGAGTCACCCTCCTTAATGTTCTTGCACAGTAGATTTCTGTAATTTCTCTAATCCGAAATTATTCAAGGTAGTTAAATGGGTTACAGGAATTGAGAGTGATTAGCCTGAAGACCAGGGTAGGACGGGTAGAGGGTGAGTGGAAGGGGCTAAATGATGTATCTTTTAGGCCTCATTGAGGCCCACCGCCTGTATGCTCACTGCCTTCCAACGTTTTTTTACAGGTGAAACCTCCTTATGATAGTAACTACTTTAGTCAACATCTAGTGACCTCTGTGTGCTGAGCACTGTTCCAAGTACTTAATCCCCACAACCCCATGAGGTCGGTATTATTATTCCCAAATTACAGGTAGGGAAAATGAAGCAAGAAGAAATCTCAAAGCTAAGTCAATGACTGAACCGGTTTTGAACTAGCAGTCTCACTAGAGCTCATACTCTCAACTAAATTTCACCTAACATGATGGAAACAGCCTGGAAGGTAGAAAGCTGGTGCAGATGGCAGAGAGAGGTACGTGCTAGGACAGCCCACTTCCTTTTGCCTTGGTGAGGGTAGGTAAGAAACTCGGGGCTGGCTGTGTGTATATGACTGTCTAGCCAATGTTTCCAGATTTCTGGATTTGACAGACACCAAAAACGAAAACAAGAAAACAAAAGCCCAGTTCCCATGAAGAGTTGCAGCTTTAATCTGTGCTCCCTATGAACATTAAAAAACACATCTACCACCTATTATCACCATCATTTTATAAAAGTATATTTTAATTCTCCTCAAACTAAGATATCATCTGAATCAAAAGCAGTCATTCGCAAGAAAGAACAGTCATTGATTTTACCCCAACAAATAAGACATTTCTCTATTTTTTTGTTGTGCTGTAGACCAATGAAAATATACTGGGGATGCCTATACCTGTAATCCGTTTGAGAGTAGAACCAAATGAAACGGGCTTTCGGTGTAGCAGGAAGGAGTTAGATTAGAGCCAAGAAAGCTCTCCTTTGGAGGTCTTTAAAGAACATGTAAGCACTGTGTTTGCTTAGGATGTGAGGGTTGCAGAGTCAACTCCTTGGATTGGCGAGACCAGTAACTCTGGGTCACACCCCAGAGAAGAGCAGGAACCTTGTTCTGAGGGTCTATGCTCAGATCCACCAGGGGAGCCTTGGAACCCAAAATGGACCTCATCAGGCAACTGTTTCCTTCCTGGAGTTCAGGGGTGGTGATTGGTGGTCCCGTGGTGGTGAGGAGGCCTCTGAGAGTCTCTACTCACTCCAAGCAGGGAGTCCATGTAGTTACACAGTTTGGGGCTGCGTAGAGTGCTAGGAGTGACCTTTGAGGACCAAGGATGGAAGAAAGGAAAAGAAAAGAATGGCCACTTAGGAATATTGCCTGCAGCCCCAGTGTGGTGGGTGAAGGCTATGGGTGGACGGGCCTGGTTAGCTGCAGCATCCTTGGGACAGCTATTTCCCTATTTTTTCACCTCCTTTAAGCCCAGGTGCAGCCCAGGACCCAGAACTTTCCAACAGGAGCTAACGGGCAGGCAAGGGCCCTGTTCTGGTACAATCGTGCTTAGTGATGGCTTTGGGTCTGAGCCTGGCTTGGGGCTTGTTACCTCCTTGTTCTGTACCAGAAGGTGATACCAGCAGTATGGGGATACTGGGGGCTGGGGGAAGGGAAAAGGGTAGGAAAGGGTCTGGTCTCACCTGCTCCATTCTGGTGGTGGAGATCAAGACCTCCAAAGTTGAGCTTTCATTCTCCAGGGTAGTGGCATCTGACTACAGAGGCCTCAAGCCTCTTTCTGTCGTGCGTGCGTGTGTGTGTGTGGTGGGGAGACTGGGGTGTGGTACTCACAGATTTAGATCCCCATGGTTTAAAAGCACAGACCTACCCAAATTTTAATCTTTGAGTTTTAGAATGGTAAATCTGGATCTCGTTAGGTTACAAATGCAGAAACTGAGACCCAGGCAAGGGCAGTCCCTCCTCTAGGGTCACACTGGTTAAATGGGCCTGGAGTCCCATTTCTATGTCAGATTCTATGTCACGGTTCTGCCCTCAAGTCCTCAAAGAATGATAGAAGTCATGACTTAAATACCTATTAAGTGCAGGACTCTGTGCTGAATGTTGGAGATGCAGACAAGTGCCCTCAAGCACTTTTGGTCACACAAGTAAAAATATACAGTAGACATGCAGATGCTGAAAGATGATAAATTTATCTCAAAACTGTAAAACTTTGTAAGGTGCTCCCTTCTCCTCAGGAGGGCTGTACTTGCAGAAGCACCTGAGGCCCAGCAGTAGATCTATGGGGAAGTGAGGGGAAACAGGGCTGCCAGTGGCCACACCCCAAATATCCCTCCCAGAAACATCCAAAGGCGGTTGCCGGGAAATTGGGTCTCTGCTGTCCTTTAATTGAGGAAATGTAGCCTCTGGCGCCGCCTGCTGGGGCCCCACCAACCTGACTCCCCTAAAGAAAAGGAGACCTGAAGGATCTTTCTGCCCCAGACTTTATTCCCATAGAGTCTGGACCCTCATTTCCTACAGCCTCTAAACTAAACTCCTTCCAAGCACTCCTGGCTGCCCCGGTTTCCTTTGTTGCCCAGGTTCTGATTCTAGTACCCTGGGTTCCAGGCCCTGCCAGAGTTCTGGTTCCAGAAGGTCCTTGCTGGGTGCCACGGGCCTAGCTCCCACCTGGGTGCAAGAAGACATGGGCAAGAGTGTCCCCCAGGAGCTGGGACAGCTAGACATCCGCAAAAGTGTAGTGGGCCTGGCCGTGGGTGCTGGGGCCATCTACCTGCTCTACAAGGCCATCAAGACCGGCATAAAATGCCAACCACCCCTCTGCAGTACCTCGCCCATCTGTATCGCCCGTGAGTGTCCGGGCCCTGGGGAGAGGGCTCTGTCCCAGGAGGCACCTGCTCCCGAGGCCTCCAGTGTGGGAGGGCCCAAAGGTGACTCCTTTAAGTTCCTTTACTTCCTCTTTCTTTTCTGTATCTTCCTCAAACCTGTCCTATAGATGCTACCTCAGGGTCCCTGGGTAGTGGATGGCACTGTAGGGGATCTTCAGGACTCATCTGGCAGGTCTTTAAATTCTTATTCACCCTAGCTTTCAGGATGCCACTGAGTGGAAATTTGGCATCAGCAAGCAGTTCTCCCCAAGGGAAAATTGGGGGCCTGCATGCCCAGAGTCTCCACTAGTTCATATGATGACTTTGTGCATATGCCAGGAAATGGTTACAGTAAACATTAAAAACTATGATGTTTACAATATGAATAATACATCATTAGATATGTGCCCTTGTGCAGTACACATCCTGTTCAACTGTACATGGGGGGGCCTACATATAGCAAGAAAGATTCTCTTCAGAAAAGGCAAGGCAGCTTTGTCCCCAGTTCTTTCTCCCTCACCCAACCCCATTCTTTCATTACTTCTGAGTCCACAGCCTGAACTGGGTTGGGGGGGCTGTCTAGGCCTGGCAATCGAGCGAGAGCGGCATGGGAGGGACTCAGGTGAACTCCGGAGGCTTCTCAACTCTTTGGAGTGCAAACAGGATGAATACACCAAGAGCATGATCCTGCACAGTATCACGCGCTGTGTGTACTTGCTGGAGGCTGAGGTGAGGGAAGGGAAGCAGGAGGTTCCTCCCAGTCAGCCTGGCCCCTGGAGGCTACAGCAGATCCTTGCCCCCTCGACTGGTCAGACTGTCCTGGGACCTGTCTCCATGTGATGGTGGGAGGGGTTGTGCTGAGGGGTCTTGGTGATATGGCGGGGGGCGGCGGGGGAACTGTGGGCCCAGGACACCCGCTTTTCCTGCCTCTTCTGTCTCTCCTGGCACACATTAGGCCTCTGCTTGTACTACTGATGACATCATGTTGGTGGGCTCCATGCTGGATGACAAGGATAACAGTGTTAAAATCCAAGCTCTGAACACACTTAAAGCTTTCTCTGGCATCAGAAAATTCCGGCTCAAAATCCAGGTGAGCCCAGGGGCAAGTGGTAGGGCAGAGCACACAGGATATCCCTACTCCGTGGGTCCTTTGACGGGGGTAGGATAAATGGTCATGTTCCAGAAGTTTGTTTAGGTCTGAGTTTATAATCTAGAAATATGTTTTTCCTTGGAAATATGTGGGGAAATGGTGGTCAGCTTCCCAGCAGGGGCAAAAGCCTTTGACTCTCAGGACGAAACTGAACTAGGGCACTGGGCGTACCTCTGAACCCCAGACAGCAGAATCCCCCCTGAGGTTCTCTTTGACACCAGCCAGTTTTTACAATTCAATTCAATCTGACACTACCTGGAGTTAGCACAGGCTCCACAGGTTAAGGGTTTAGTCCAGTAAGACTGACTACCCCCACCCTTCAGATGCTAGTCACAAGTCCCAGTACTTCTTACTGACTGGGCTATAAATTTGGAGGTTCCCATGACTCTCCTTTTGGGTTTGATAATTCACTAGAACAGCTCTCACAACTCAGGAAAACTACTATGTTTCCCAGTTTATTATAAAAGATACAACTGAGGAGACAGCCCAATGAAAGAAATGCGTACGGCAAAGTCTGGGAGAAGGTGGGGTGCAGATCTTCCATGACTTCTCTTGGCATACCACCCTCCCAGCACTTCAATGTGTTCACCAACCTAGAAGTTCTCTAACCCTGTCATTTGGAGGTATTTATGGAGGTTTCATTATGTAGGCCTGATTGATTAATCATTGGCCATTGGTAATTGAACTAAATCTCTACCCACTCTTTTCTCCCCAGAGGTCAGGATAGGGCTAAAAGTCTCAATCCTCTAATCATGGCTTGGTCTTTCTGGCCACCAGCCCCTATCTAGAAGCTATTCAGGGGTAAGCCATGAGTCACCTCATTAGCATAAACCCAGGGGTGATGGCAAGGGGCTCATTTATGACTAACAAAAGACCTTCCAGTCAGGAAAACATTTTAGGAGCTCTGGTCCTGCAACCAGGGACAAAGACCAGATGTATTATCATACCACAACCCTCATGCTGTGCTGGTCAGAGGCTGGTAGCTGGGCCACTGAAGCCTTCTCTACCACCTTGTAGAGAAAATGTAATCCACCAAAAGAGAGTTCCTCCAGCTTCCTGCTGTCAGGCTCCCAGCCTTACCTCTTTCCACACATCCTTTTCCTGCTTTCCTGCTGATGCCATGAAAAAATGGCTTTCTTCCTGTCTGTGGTCAATGTTAGCCTCTGTCGTGGATCCCATCCCCCTCCTTGAGAGCCTCTTTCCTCATTAGCCTCTCTGATAGGGCCTTTCCTGCTCTTTCCCATTTGTATTCAGCATGCTCTATTTCCTCCCACCTTAAAAAGCAAAAGTAAAAAAAAGTCCCCCCTTGACCTCCAAACATCTCTATAGCAAATGCTCTATCCCCCAAATTAAAAATAAGCAAAGTATTTAAAACTTACAAACATTTTATGTGTGTACGGTAGAAAGAATAACCATAAAAACAAAATACATATAACCAAAACCCGGGCTGAGAAATAGTACATAACCAATAGATTGGATGCCTGCAGATGCCCTGCCCCAATCCTAGACTCTTCTTCTAATGACAATCATTTTACTGAATTTTGTTAATCAATTCCTTGGTTTTCTTTGTAGTTTTACCATGTATGAATACATCATCTTATACTGTAACAGAGCAAGGCAAACAATAAATGAATAGGTAAAATATAGTTTGGAATGTTTTTAAGCTTCAGGTACTTGGAAGTATGCAGTGTGTATCCTGTGGTTCATCTTTTCCCCCTCAATATTGAAAGATTTATCCATTTTGATGTGCATAGCTGTTTCCTTCTTTTCCACTGCTTAGAGTATTCTGCTTCATGAATACCTACAATTTTATTTATCCATTTGCCCGCCCATGGGTAAGCATTTGAGTTATTTGCCTATTGTGCTGTGAACATTCTTGTACACATCTCCCTTGCAGACGTGGGAGACTTTCTCCCTTGCAGGAGTCGAATGGCTGGGTGAAAGGGTAGGCCCAACTTTTCAAGGAAGGTTGTATCAATTTACACCCTCAATTAGCCTTGTACAAGTGTTCCTGTGGCATTATTTTCTCCCCAACCTTTAGTATTCTCACACTTAAAATTTTTTTTGCATTAAACTTTTTTTGGGGGGGGGAATGTCTCTAGGTCTTCTCTGTCTTGCTGCCTCTGCTTCATCCCTTGGCCCTCTCAGTTTCCCAGTGGCTGATTCTCAGGGGTATCAGAATTCTCTGAAGGGCTGGTTGAGAATGAAGATCTCGGGGCCTCACACCCAAAAAGTCCAGCGCAACGGGGAAGCTGTGTTTTTCACAAGCTCCCAGGAGATTCTGATGGAGCTGGCCTCGACACCACTGTTTCTTCTTTCCCCTGAGGTCTGTATCCTGTGAGGACCTGTACTCTGTTCTCTCTCTGGGTGAAAGCAGCCACTCTCTGGCCCCAGTTTCTATACAGATGTGCTGTCCTGGTCTCTGTCCACAGCCTGGGGTCTCCCCTGACCTCCAGACCTGTGACCAACAGCTCCACTTAACAGCCTAGTGGTCCTTTAACCACACATCCAAAATGGAGCTTGTCCCTATTCTCTAAGTTAGACCACCCTCTACAGAGGGATCTGATCCCATCCACCCACTGCTTTGTCTTCCTCAAGGCTCTCAGCATACACTGCACTATCAGCTCCACCCCAACCCCAGCCATTCACACTGTATGTTTCATGCTCTCCTACTCTCTAGTCTTTGATCTGCTGTTCACTGCCTGAAATCCCTTTTTAGACTTGCTTACTCCTGCCTGTCCTTCTGTCTCAGCAGATAGTAAGGGGTGGGGACAGGGAGGAGCTAGGGTCTAATGGGAATACTGTGGCCTCACTCCAGGATTCTTGCCTCCCTCTTATGTGGCTTGCAAAGATACAGTTTGTGAGGTTACCTATCTTAGGTAATACTTCTTGGTCCAAGAATCTTGCATTTCAGAAGCCAAGATCTCTTTATTCATTCAATAAATATATATTGAGCACTTACTTTGTACTAAGGCTAGGCTTTGGAGATACAGCAATGAACAGAACAGAAAAGATCCCTGTTCCAGTGGAAATTCTATTCTAGCAGGGCAAGCCAGGCAGTACACAAATAATAAAGTATGTAGTGTGTTTTATGTGACAAATGCTATGGAGAAAATTAAATAAAAGGTTGGTAAGGAAGGCTGATACAGAGATGGTGTTGCAGCTTCAAAGGAGAAAATCTAAAAGATTAAAAAAAAAAAATCTTTGGGACCTAGGGGGCTTGATGGTGAATCTGTAGAAATGACACCAAAAGCATGATTTATGAAAGAAAAAATTGACAAATTGGAAGTAATTAATGGAAAACATTTGCTTTACGAAAGACCCTGTTAAGATGATGCAAAGATAGACTGCAGATTAGGAGAAAATATTTGCAAACCGCGTATCTGACAACTCACATCTAGATTATATAAGTAGCTTTCAAAAATCAATATTAAAAAAATCCAATGAGAAAGTGGACAAAAGACATGGAGATATTTCATTGAAAAGATATACAAATTGCAAATACATACATGAAAAGATGTTTAACATCAGTAGTCATTAGGGAAATATAAGTTAAGACCACAATAAGAGGTAACCATACACCTATTAGATGATCTAAACTCAAAATTAGTGACAATACCAAATGCTGATGAAGATATAGAGAAACTGGGTTTCTCATAAGTTGCTGATGGGAATGTAAAATGGTTGTGACAGCCACTCTGGAAAAACAATTTGGCAGTTTCTTGAAAAAAACTATACATTTATCACACAAACCAACAGTTGCACTCCTAAGCATTTAGAGAAATGAAAACTTAAATTTGCACAAAAACCTGTACACAATTGTTCACAGGAGCTTAATTTGTGATAGTCAAAAATTAAATAACCAAAACATCTCTCAACAGATAATGGTTAGACAAACTGGTAATCCATATCATGGAACACTACTCAGTAGTAAAAGGGAGTGAACTATTGTTGCACATATTAATTTGGTTGGAGTTCAAGGGGATTATACTGAATGAAAAAACTCAAGACTATCACAAAGCATGATACCATTTACATAACATTCTCCAAATGATATAATTATGACATGAAAAGCAGACTAGTGGTTGCCAGTGGTTAGGGGCAAGTATGACTATAGGAGGTCCCACAAGGGGGATCTTTGTGGTGATGAGACAATTCTGATGGAATAATCTGTTGATTGCAGTGGTGTTTACGTGAATCTACACGTGATAAAATGACAGAACTACACACACACATTGTACCAATACAAATTTCCTGGTTTTGATATTGTAATTATGTAAGATGTAACCATTGAGGGAAACTGAGTGAAGAGCACTCTCGGGACCTCTCTGTACTATTTTTGGAACTTCTTGTGCATTTATAATGATTTGAAAATAAAAATTTAAAAAGTGTGTTACATGTGACATGCTATGGAGAAAAATGAAATAAGGATGGGGATAAGAAAGGCTAGTATGGAAGTGGTATTGCAGTTTTAAAGAAGGAGGTGGTCAGGGAAGACCTCACTGAGGACAATAAAGCAAAGTCTTGAAGGAGGTAAGAGCGAGCTATGAATATCTGGAGGAAGAACATGGTAAGTGGAGGGAATAGCCTATGCAAATACCCTAAAATAGGTGTGTACCTGGCATGTTTAAGGAATATCTAAGAGGACATTGTGATGGGGACTGTGGAAGCAACTGTAAGGACTTTAGCTTTTGCCCTCCATGAACTAGGGACTCGTGAGCTGAGGAGTGACATGTCTAACATGGCTGCTGTTCCAAAAATAGATTTGGAGGTGGGGGATGGTCGGGTGAAAGCAGGGAGACAGGAGGCTATTGCAGAAATCAAATGAGAGAGAATGACTTGGAACAGAGTGCTATAAAGGGGATGGTGAAAAGTGGCTTGATTGTTGATAGTTTTGAAAGTAAAGCCAATGGGATTTTCTGAAGGATTAGAAAAGGGGTATGAGAGAAAGAAAGCAGTCGAGCCACTGATTTTTGGCTTGAGGAAGGAAGGAAGACAAAGCCAACAGTTGAGACAGGGAAGGTGGTGGAAGGAGCAAGTTTGTGGACCAGGAGCATGTTAACTCTGAGAGGTCTATTAAACATTCTGGAAAAGAAGTGGAATTGGCACCTGAATATATGACTCTGGAGTTCAGGGAGAGGTCTGAGGTGGAGACAAACTTGAGGAGGTTGGCCTGAAAAATCAGGAAAGAAGTCTATGAAAGAGAAGCAAAGTGAAGAAAGAATTTCGAGGATGTGGGAGTGGTTGACTAGGTCCAATAATGTTGAGAGTTTACATTAGAGAGATTTGTCTCTTGGGTTTGGCTCAGGCATCATGGGTAGGGGCAGTGAAGAGTGAAACCAGAGGATGAGACAGTGTTGGGGATCCTTTAATAAAAGCAGATTCTTCTCTCTCTCCCCTTCCCTCACCCCCCAAAGGAACACTCCATCAAGGTACTAGAACTGATATCCACCATCTGGGACTCCGAGCTGCACATTGCAAGCCTCAGACTCCTCAACAACCTTCCACTGCCTGACTTTGCACATCCACAGCTGCGAAGGGTGATGCCTGCCTTGATGGAGATTCTTCAGTCAAACTATATCCTGGCACAGGTGCCTCAAGACCATGGCCCAGGCCTTACCCACCTGACCAGCCCTGGAACAGCATCTAGGGGGAAGAGAAAAGATTTGTGTCTTCTCTGCTCAGGCCCAGACTCACTTGCCTTCTCACACTTTACTATTTCCTTTATTCAGGTGCAAGCCATAAGATTGCTGAGCTCCCTGGCACAAAAGAATGATCTTCTCTATGATATTCTCAACTGCCAGGTGAGAAAGGAACTGAAGAGGGGCTGATAGATTCTAACTCAGATATTGGAGAAGGAAGAATCATGGATTCTCCAGACAGATTTAGACCCAACAAGATTGTCTTGTTCCCCTTCCTGCCTCTGCACTAGATACGTTGAAAACCATTCTCTCTTCTATTATCCCAATAGAGTCAGAATCCATTTTGTTGGGAGGGGAATCTTCTTTGAGTGGTTATCTAAACTCTGAGAAACAGGAACACAGGTGACAAAAGTTAATGTAGGTATTTTGATATTAAGTAAAAATTCTAACCATTATTAGGAATAGACAAAGTCACTTTATAATAATTAATGGTTCAGAAGGATGAAGCAACTCTAAACTTATATGATCCTAGAAACAATCTCAAAATATATAGAATATACTTGATAGAATATAATTGATAGAATATAATTGGAATGCAAGGAATTTTTTCAGTTTTATTGAGGTGTAATTGACATAAAATTGTAAGATATTTCAAATATACATTTCAGTGATTTGATACATTTATATGTTGTGAAGGATTCCCACCACCTGGTTAACACATCCGTCACTTCACATTTTTTTGGGGGGGAGGGAGAGGTAAGAACATTTATGTCCTAATCTCTTAGCACATTTCAATGATATAATACAGTGTCATCAACTATAATCACCATGTTTTACATTAGAGCCTCAGATCTTACTCATCTTATAGCTGAAAATCTATACCCTTTTATCAGCCTCTCCCTATTCCCCCCTGCCCCCAGCTCCTGGCAACCAGCTTTCTCTGTTTCAATGAGTTTGGCTTTTCTTTTTTTAGATTCCCCATAAAAATAAAAGTGATATCATGTAGTATTTGTCTTTCTCTGTCTGGCTTATCTCACTTAGCATAATGTCCTCAGGGTCCATTCATGTTGTTACAAATGGCAGGATTTCCTTCTTTCTCATGACTGAATAATTATAAAGAAAAATTAACACATCCACTACCACAGTGGAAGACATGAAAAATTTACCTACTCTTTTCAGTAGTTAATAGATAAAAACCTAAAGCTAGTAAGGGTATACTTGCTGTGAACAACACAAATAAGCTTCAGCCATTAGATACACCCAGAACACTCTCATTAGAAGATGCACATTCCTCTCAAGCACATAAAATATTTATAAAAGTTAACCACACATTAAACTTTAAAGTTTGTCACATTTCCCAGAATCAATATTATTACCAGATCACTCGTGTTTTCTGACTGCAATATAATTATGTTAGAGGATGATAATGAAAGGAAAAATTTAAAAATCCTACAGTTGAATCTGAAACTTACGTATATGGGGGAGTCAAGGCTATAGGAAGATGGAAGAACTTTAGAACTAGCCTTGAATTCCATTCCCATCTTCTCTGCATCCCATCACAGGTACACTCCAACTTCCTGAACCTGTTCCAAGCCACACAACCGGGGAGCCTGCTGTTTGAGGTGCTGCTGTTTGCCGAGCGGCTGAGTGAGGGCCGGAATACATCCCACTACCGTGCTGTGAAATGGCATTACAATGAAAAGTCTCTGCATGAAGCTCTCTTTGGGGACGAGTCACGACTGGCAGATCGGCTGCTTGCCCTGGTCATCCACCCAGAGGAGGAAGTTCAGATCCAGGCCTGCAAGGTCATAGTCAGCCTGCAGTGCCCCCAGGATATGCAAATGCGGCCCTCCTCCTGCCAAGCCAGTCATTCCTACTTTAATGGGGAATAAAATTAAGGAGAGCCAATAAATGAGGATGGGAGAGAAGCTTGAGGGGCAGTGTCTGTCCAGGGCCTTTCAGGGCTGGGTAGAGATTTCATATAGCATATCCCCTACCCTAGAACATGACAAAGCATGGGCACATCTCCCGAAACACTTTCCCACTTTCTTGTTTAGGGGACAGAGTTCCTTCTTTTGCTGCTTTTCAAATTGAATGTGGAGTCGATGCTTTCAGGGAGCTTCAAGGAGAAGGCAGGTTTGGGGACTGAGGCCAAAGATCATCAACAGGAGACAGTATAGCATTGGGTTACTCAGGATGTGCTAGGCTATGCCACAGTAACGAACAACCTCCAAATCTTAGCAGCTTAAAAATGATCGAGGTCATTATTCACACTACATGCCCATCCGGTGGGGGTGGTGATGGAAGGGCAGGCGTTTGTTCCACATTGTCTTCTCTCAGGGACCCAGGCTGAGGGTGACTCTTCATTGTGTTTCTACGACTTCTAGAGAAGGAAAAGGAAATGTGGCAGTCATCACTGGCTCTTAAAAGTTCCACCAGAAATGACGCTCACCACTTCTCACATTTTACTGGCCAAAGGGGCTAGGGGATAACAATCTTACCATGTGTCCAAGGGAGAACTGAAAATATTCGGTGCCAGCATTAATGACAGAGAACCACAAGCATATTGAAATCAGACTCTCGGGTTTAAATCCCAGCTCTGTCATTAGCTGTGTGATCTTGAACAACCTATTTACTCTACTGGAGCCTTAGTCCCCTCATCTGTAAAAATGAAGTAATAATAGTACTTACTTTATGAGGCTGTTGGGAGGATTCTAAGGGGATTAAATTCTAAGGGGATTAATGAAGATAAGGCACGATGTTCTGCCGGAAGAGGTTATTCTTTAAAGATTGGCTCTGAGGAGCTAGGAAATCATTGAGAAAATGAAAGATTAGCACCGGAAATGTCCTTGGAAAGCACTGAGTTCCTCTGGTCTCAGGGTTACAGGCACTAGCACCCTGAAATGCCACTAGAACTTAGCTTTAGAAACCAGAGTGACTGTGTAATGTAAAACCATAACGCTGAGAAAATACCTCAATATTTCTGGCTTTTAGTGGCCAGTTTAGGACTGAACTACTTGAGATCTGTCCCTGACCCAGGACCTCGTCGCTTAGGTGGGTAGAGGTGGGCTGGGAGGACGGTTATTGCTGAGAGACAGCCAGTTCCTACTAAGGGACCATCCTTGTCATCATCTCCCAAAGTCTGACTTGTCACCTCTGAGTGGGCGGTCGCTATGAGATCTCCATCATGAGCTCTCATCTCTCTCTTGAGTTCAGGACTGAGGACGCTGCTTCCTGCTATTTGTGTACACTGCAGTCACCTCAATGAAAGCTGTCAAAAGCCAACCTCACCCTACCCACCTCTCAACCAGAGCTCTCGTATTTCCATGTCACTAGCTAGGTATTAGGCAAAGCCTTCAACTGTTCCTGCCTATCACCTCCAGCCAGCCATCTAAACATCTCACGTCTACCCAGTTCTCCAGTTTTTGCTGCTACCTATCCTCTACATCAGAACTTTTGCATAGTCATTTTCCTACTCTTGTCTCCATCCTTTCCAGCCCTACACACTCCAGAATAATCTTAGTACCATACATTATATCATCCTTGAGAACCTTTAGGGGCTCCCCATTGCCTTAGTGAACTCTTCCTTAGACCCAAAGCTGTGTCACATGATCTGACAAGTATAAGTGTACATATAGCAAAAGCAAATTGTGTTTTGTTCTCAAAGATGGTCACTGGACCCCTTTTGTCATGATTGCATCAAATGAATTAGCTTTACATTTAAGGCCATTCATAGTATGGTCATCTTGCCTTCCACTAACCTACCATGTGAAATCTCATCTCCAGCCAAACTGGAGTGAGCCAGTCTTGCCTCTGAGCTTTTGGTACAAACTTTTCCCTGCCTACAATGCTCTTCTCTCTCCTTTGTATTGGTCTGTGTCCTATAGTATCATCTATTGCAGCCTAGAACTTCCTTCAGTTATGCCAGCCTTTGGTGGTTGCTGTGGCACTTCTCATCTAAACCTCTCACTTGGCATTTGGCAAATAATTAAAACTTGGATCTTATGAACTTTGTTCTTCCTTTTGCAGTGGGTCATACATATCTGACTGCTTAGAAGCCTTGAAGGAAGAACCTTCTCTGGGTAGGCATGGTTAACAGTTAGCTGGTGGAAATAGTTGGATGTGGGTAATGAGATGGAGAAAGTTATATACTAGTTATTTGTCACTGTGTAACAAATTATGAAAAACTTAGTATATCAATATGGGTCCAATCAAGAGAAACCACACAGTAATTTGAACAGGAAAATTTTGCAACAGGGGATTGGAATATAATGAATTTATTAGTAGGGAGTAAAGAGAACTTTAAAGAATACACAAATAGCAGACATAGGATCATCCCCTAACCCCAGGACTGAGGCCAAGGATAGGGCACCCAAAAAAGAGATACCCTGCCCCACAAGGCTGAAATCCAGACTGTTGAGGAGAACACAGCCTGTGGCTCACCAAATGGCAGAAATGTCACTGTGGTGTCATGCCAGTGGAACTTGCTGGAAATATGCCCTCTAGGATGCCAGGGAAGGCTCTTTATGGGAGGTGTCATAACAAAGGCACTCTACAATGAAACTACCTGAGCTGGGTGTGGGGAAGTGGCTACCAGCTGGGAGCTGCTGGCCTCTACGTTCTGCACGACCCTGGTGCTAAAGAACCTGTGAGCGCTCCAGGGATCTCATGCTGCAGAAGCCGTGTGTACAGCAGTTACTGGAAGCTGGAGAAGCTGCAAAAGCTGCAGGAGGTAGAGACACTTTTCTTACACTACTGCCCAAGGAGGGCAGTGCCAGGAGAAGCAGCTAGCCACTGGGAGTTACTGGCCGCTCCAGGAACTGGGGGCTGGTGAAGCTGTTTGTACTGCCAGAGCTTACCAATTGAGCATGCTAGAACGAGGAAGCAAAAACCTTTTCCTCTTGCAGTGTCCCTCCAGCTCCCTCCCTCTTAGCAATTTAAAACATCAATAAAAATTTATTATCTCTCACAGGAATTCAGGGGCCTCTTGGCTGGGTGGTTCCGATTCAGTCAAGCTTTGGTTGCAGTCAAGTTTTTGGCCAGGACTGCAGTCATCTGAAGGCTTGACTGGGGCTGGAGGAACCATTTCCAAGGTGGGTCACTTATGTGGCTGATAAGTTGGTCCTGGATGTTGGCAGGAGGCCTCATTTTCTCTGCATATGAACATCTCCATGAGAATGCTTGAGAGCCTTCATGACATAGCAGCTGGCTTCCCCATGAGTTAATCATCCAAGAGAGAACAGGGCAAAAGCTGCGATTCTTTTTCTGACCTAACTTCTGAAATTTGGTTACATTATCACTCCACCAAATTCTATTCATGAGAAATGATTCTTCAGAGAAGAGAGGAGAGAGGCAGGGACAGCCTTCTAGGGTAGGAATCTGCTTGACCTTTACCAAAAGAGAAACAGATCAATCAGAGTTTCCCTCTGATTGGATTACGGTAGAAGCTGGGGTGTTGGTAGATGGTATTTTGCCATCCAGACTGCCAGTTACTCCTGTAACTAATTTCCTGAAGAAGAAAGTGTGAGATGGAGACTCCAAGCACCACTAGACAGCTTCTAAGAGGACCCCAACACACACACACACACACACACACACACACACACACACACACACACAGAGCATAGACTGCTAGGCTGTGGCCTATGCCTGATTTTTATCTGGGCACATGGCTGTCTAAAATAGACAATACATACACCAGCTTTTCTTGCAGCTAGGTATGGCCATATGACTTTGGCTGGCCAATGGAATGGAAGAGTCCTTGAATGGAGAAGTCAGGCTCGCTCTTTCCCTATCCTCCATTCTACTGGGTAATATGAACAGGTTGGTAAACAATCTTGGACCATGCTGATGAAGGCAATTCTGATACATGTCAGAGCAATGAAATTAAAGCAGCCTGGACCGCTGAGGCTGTGGAGCTGCCACTTCAACCCTGGACTGTGTATGCATGGACTGTTAAATGAAACAGAAATAAACTATCTTATATTAAGCTATTTATTCTGTGGTTTTACTGCAGCCAAATCTATTCGTATATCCTACAGCCCTGTCTTGGTAAATGAGATTCCACTATTAGTAATTCATTTGTTTTATAATTTATTTATCAAAGAAATATTTATTGAGCTTCGAGTACTCTTATTGTATCCTCTTAAATAGGAGCTGGAAGGTAAGCATGGAGCTGGGTACCAGGAAAGGGAGCAAGTTTGGTTCATCAAAAGATACAGAAAGGGGAGGTGAGTTTATCTAACTGCCTTGTCCTTCCCAGGAACATCTCTTGCCTTGGTTTCCACAGAGGGCATTTTTCATTCTCTGTCAAGCAACTGTTTTTAGGGAGGGAGACTATGATTACCATGGAAGTATAGAAGGGGATGAACAAATTCAAGTTACCAGTGACTGAAGGAGGATAGAGCTCTGAATTAGCACTTCCTGGTCCCTGGGCATTTGTTCAGCAAAGACTGATAATGACACAAAGGAGAGGGAGCATTCTTTCTTGGTTATTGCTAGAAGAAAGTGACAAAAGAGTGGGTAAGTGGAAGCTCACCTTCCAGAGAGTGGGCCAGGGTGGGTACATAACTGCAGTGCAGTTGGTAAGGGGGAAGGTTGTAGTGGAGATTTCTCCATCAAATTCCCACAGGAGGGGAAAAACCCTGACCACTGGAAATGTGATTAAAAAACCCCCAAAACCCATCATGTTGAGTATACATGAAAGAGAAGCATAGAAATAAGAAATATAGGTTGACATTCAAAGTGATCTGCCTCTGCGAAAATTGAAAAATTTTCATACAGGAGATAGAAATTTCTCTTCACCTCATTCAGATAACCCATGGACTTTCAGACATTTTGTCCCTGTGGTGGCTACTATAGATGGCTTGTTCAGTGTTGGTTCCACCTTCTCCTCATGTGCCTTCTGTGCAGCAGGGCAGGAAAGCTGAACACTAGACTTTTGCACAGAGGGTTCCAGATGTGGTTTAGGTATTGCTGGTTACATGCGCTGCCTAAGACCTAACATGAATGGAGTTAAGGGGGCAGAGGAATTTGTGTGTGAGGCTTCCTTTCTTCCTTCCTTCCTTCTTATTTTCTCTTTCTCTCTCTCTCTCTCTCTCTCTCTCTCTCTCTTTCTCTTTTTCCCAGGGCAGATATAGCAAACACAGGAAATAATTTTGGATGGCATCTTCTTGATTCTGAGGTCACAGCTAAGATGTAGTCCTGGAGCCAACAATTGCAATGATGGCCTCCTGACTCCCGCCTTCCCAACAGTGGCAGAGGTAGTAGATTCCCTGACAGCTCAGTTTTGCAGTGAGTTTTGGATTTCTTTCCTGGAGGCTCAGTCTGATTCCCATCTCTCTAGCCCTTTGAATGACTTTGTAAGTCCCCAATTATCTGAATTTCATCCCTTTCTGCTTAAAATAGATACAGTGTTGTCTGTTACCTGCAACTGAACCTTGTTGATAAAGTGCCTGATATGAAATAGGTGTCACTAAATGTTTGTTGAATGAATAAATGAATGAATGAATGAATGGGTGGTTGGCAAGTGGAGATTGCCCAGATGTTCACAGTGAGTTGGGCAGTCATACCAATTGGACTCGATACAGTAGTAAAGCAACTGACAGATCATAAGTGGGTAGTGAAATCAATTTGGTGGATTCTAACTAAAATTTTTAAAGGATGAAATAAAATAGAATAGGAAATCTCAGAGTAGATCACATATAGTAACATGAGTATTGTTTTGTGAAACTTTAGTTACGCACACACACACACACACACACACACACACACACACACACACACAATTTGTAGTGATGATTATCCAAATACTCAACAACCAGCATGACATAGATATCAACTGATAAGGATGGATGCCAACAATACCAGTATAAAATATATCTTTTGTAATAATAAAAAAAAGTGATTGAAATCCATTGGTCTATGGAACATAGCTTAAGGCTTTTGGGGGATGGGAGGCAGCTAAGGCAACATGTCCATAATTCATTCCTGCCTCTGGAGCGCTTCCTGAATCCAGAGCAACTCTCAGTGTGCTGCAACTTGGGATATTCTAGACACCTGTGTTTCTGCCTGCTGGCATCCATTCCCATAAGGAACCAGCAATCCCTCATCTCTCCTGCCCAGGGTCCATGAGAGTCTGCTAATATCAGTCGCTAGCCCTCTGGTCACAGTGATTGGCCCAACTTGAGCCAATCAAAATTTTCTAGGGCTTCATATACGGGTGCTGAAGGGAAGTGCTGGGGCTTTACATAGCTTTGCCCTCCCTGCTTCCACTGTCCACAGGGAGGCAGACTCCTTCTGGAGAGGGAGAGAGTGAGGCCAGTGCAAAGGCTGAAGCCAAGGAGAAAGACATCTGAGGTCAGCATGTGTTTCTCTGGACCCCTGAAGCCAGCCTCGTACAGCTACTGACTCACTACTGTTCCTTTGGTTTTTATTTTTAAAATAACTTAGTCTGTCTTGGGTTTCTTTCATTTGCAGCTAAAGGAGTAGTGATAACCTCATGGATCCTCGAAGTGGGCAAGGACTGAGTGACTGAGTACTAATTGCCAAAGTGACTGAGTACTGATGTAGCTCAGAAACTCATTGAGTGAGAAAGGAATGAGATTCTGATCATCTGGCGCCAGTGAGTCTACACATGTACCCTACACTTACGCAGTGTGGGCAGGATGCCAGGAGGGAGCATCCCCTGTCACACCTCAAAGCTGCATAGAGCCCTCTGGAATCTGTCTCTTGCGTGAACATTTCACCTGAATATATAGGGTTTGTGGGAAGCCCTCCACAGCCCCTCTGAGGAAGGCCTGGAGAAGCTCGGTCCACTTCCATGGGTGGTGGGCAATGGCCACCAGGTATGACTGCCCACTTCTGTCCTCCAGGTAGGATCCCCAGGGTCTAATGGCTGGGTAGGTCTGGAAGAGGCTACTGGTCAGTTAGCTCTGTCTTCTCCCTCTAGGCCTTTCCCTGCAGCTGAGCCGATAGCCCTTGGGAAGAAATGAGAACTGTGTGTTCTGAGCCCTGGGTGTGTGTGTGTGTGTGTGTGTGTGTGTGTGTGTGTGAGAGAGAGAGATAGAGAAAGAGAGAGAGAGAGAGAGAGAGAGAGAGAGAGAGAGAGAACAACAGACAGAGACACAGAGAGACAGACAGACAGTCACAGACAGAGACACAGTGAGACAAGAGACAGAGACAGAGAGAGAAATAGAGAAATCCTGAGGTTGGGCAGGTGTAGATTTTCCTCAGGGCATGCTGTACCTCTCCCTCTCTCGGGAGTCTCCTCCTGTCCTCACAGAGAGAGCAGGGCAGCCTCCCTCACCCTCGTACCCCTGGCTCCCAGGCAAGGTCTGGGTCTCCCAGCCCTGACTCCAGCACTGCCATCACCAGCTCAAACTGTCTACTGAAGTGCCATTTCAGCTGGGGTTACTCTTATGGTCCTCCAAGTTCCCTGGGGGCACAGACTGCCCTGACTCCACTCTGCATCCCTCCACAAGCGGACAGCCCATCCTCACTGTGCTCTGCCTGCACTACTCATTCTCACCTCTAAATCTTTGTTCACTCTGGATCACTGCCTGGAGGGCTTGCTTGAATCCTACTCAACCTTCATGCTTTGCAAAAGAGCCCAGGGCTATCCTGGGCATTCTACATAGGACCTTGGGACCTCTACCTCTTTATCTCCAAACACGTTCCTTAGGTCTTCTTCTCTAAGAAGCCTTTGCTGCACTGTCTCCACATGTCAAACTCTTCAGGCACCTACTTGTTCATCATTCTTCCCAGATTACTTTCAGAGTTCTTTCAGAAATGAACTGAGTAACAAAATTTCCACTAGGTCACTTTTCTCCAAAATTTTATTTTGGATATCGCAGATTGTTAAAACTTTCAAAAAATTTTGGAGACCGACAGCATTTGTGTATATATATTTAAAAACATATAAAACAATTAAGTAACGACATGGAAAACTGAACAAGACTACCATTGTGTTATTGCCACTGTTTCATAAAAACAATGGACATCAAAAAAGTTGGAAGGATATTATCTCGAAATAAAAAGTCATTCTTTACATTTATATTTAACCAAAAAAACCAGACTACCCTTATTTTTTTCATTTTGCTGTAGACCAGTGAGAACATTGTCATGGAAACCACCAGAAAGATAAAGGAAAGAAAAAGAGACACTAGAGAATGTCAGAGAGGGAAGGAGAAAGGATAAGGAATGAGGAAGGTGGGCAGACAGAGGTCCATCAGTGAGGGGATGCTCTGCCCTGAACTGATCCCCCATTCTCCTTTTACAAGACTGGCGTGGCCAGACTTGGGCCCTGACCAACAGGCAGAGCTGTGGCCATGCTCATAGGTCAGGTGGCTCAGTGACCACTCCACTGGCCCTAGAGATTCTGGAGATCTGTCTCCCACCCCCTCCCAGTGCAGAGGTGTTCTGGACTTGTGCTCATGTCCAGTGCCAGCTGGATTTGGGAGACAGGCCATCGGTACAAGAGAAAAAGTACAGGACTTAAAATCAGGAGCCTGAGGTATAGGCCTGGCTCTGCTGAGTCACTTCGGGAAGCCCCTTCCTTCTCTGGGCCTCAGTTTCCTCCACTTCAAATGAAGATTCTGAACCAGTCTTGAGTCATTTCTGAGGAAAACTGAAGCCCTCTGTCAAAAATAAGTTTTTAAAAGCCCTGAACAAAATATTTTACATAGAATTTCAGGGGCTCCATCAACTCCTCAAGGCCTTCAATTCCCAGGGGCCCCTGGACCCCAAATCGAGAACCCCAACCTGCCAATCTGGACACATAGCTGTTGGCCTCTTGCTTTCAAATACTCCCCTTTACTGAGCAGTCAACAATATTTTCCAGTCATCACAATGGCAGGGCCAAACACCTCAGGGAAGGTGGTAACTCTGTACGAAGAATTATTAGCCCCTGGGGCTCCTTGCCAGTTCACAGTGGAGCTGTGAAACACAGTGAACTTCATGGATGGAGACACGGTATAAAGAGAGTTTCAGATTGTGACTATTGGAGGGAGAGAACACAGTAATGACAGGAATCCCTTTACTGGGGACAAAGCCTTCTGGACACCCAACAAAGTGTAGGGCAGTGGGAAAAGCTTAGGCTCAGTAGCTAGAATGCCCTGGGGTTAGATCTGGCTCTGCAAATTAATTGTGTTATTTGGGCAAGTTATTTTACCTTGAACCTTCTGGTTTCTCATCTACAAAATGGGGATAAGAATTATGCGGCAGAAACGTTAAAATTCTCTAAGTATTTCTGGATTCCTTTAATTTCCCAGCCTCCCTTGCAGAAGGTTGAGGTTATGTGACTAGTTCTGGCTAATGGTCTATGAATAGAAGAGCCACATGTCACACCTGGTTGAGGCACTGGAGTGTCCATGTGCTTCCTCCATCTCTCTCTTCCATCTTCCATAATGACCCCAGAGGCCAGTCTTCCAGATGGCGTGGCTACAAAGTGGAAGAAAGGTCTCTGGTTCCATATCAGACTTCACATGAGTGACAAATAAAGTATTATTATGCCACCGAAATTTCGGGAGTTCTTGGTTGTGACAGCTAGTGTTAATTACAGGGAGGGCTAATTGAGATAATAGACACAAAACCCTGAGTACAGTGGGGGCTATTATTTTTAGAAAAAATACCTAAGCCCCCCCATATTAGTCAGCTCAGCCGTCATAACAAAATACCATAGACTGGTGGCTTAAATGACAGAAGTTTATTTCTCACAGTTCGGGAAGCTAGAAGTCCAAGATCAGGGTGTTGGATTGGTTGGGTTCTGGTGAAGGCTCTTTCTGGTTTGCAGGTGGCTGCCTTCTCACTGTGTCTTCACAGGACAGAGAGAGTGACAGTACCTTCCAAAGGCCCTGTCTCCAAATATTATCACACTGGGGGTAGGGCTTCAGCATGGATTTGGGAGTACACAATTCAGTCTATTGCACACCCCTCTCAAGACCAGCCTCCTCAGATCTTTTTTTTAACCCCCAAACCTTTTTTTTTTTTAAGAGCACATTTTTAAATGCAGAAGCAGGCAAAAGTGGGGTGAAGTGGGAGTTTCATCCAAGGGAAACCTTGAGGAAGGCCTGCCTCCCCTTTTCCACTGATTGCTACAGGCACTCTCCTTTCATCCTCTTTTTCCTTTGAGTTTTTCTCCCTCCTCCCCTCCATTTTTCCACACCCTGACTTTCATACAATTCACAGATAAACCCTTAGCCAATTAATCGACTCATTAGGACTGAAAGACTCATCTTGTCTTACCTCTTGATCCTTACAGATGACAAGACCGGGCCTGGAGAGGGTTTGAGAAGCACCAGAAGTCTGGGCTGATTTATTCAAAAGATAAGGAGTTGGGGGGCGGGGCGCAATTTGGTGAAGCAAGGGCAGAGAGAAAGTCACACTATCAAGAAGGGAGCTATTTTCATTTCAGTATACAAGTTTTGCATATTTTTTTCAAAATAAAGTTTTATTTTACAGTTTTAAGTTTTTATTTGGAAGTAATACATATGGAGGCCCCCAGATCCCCATAAATCCATAAAATTCGGCCTGTCCAAGACTTGAATCAGGGTCAAGGCTTGAATCAGGGTCTCACGGGAACGCCTTTCCTTACTCTATCCCTTTCCGGAGCGCTAGAAAAGGGCTTCTGCCGTGTTTTTGTCTCCGCTCTGAGACAGCCAGTGACCATTAACTTTGTCACCCTCCTCTTCCAGCCTAGGGCGGGCCCCGGGGAGCTGGGTCACGTGTTAGGGAAGGGGGTTTGTCCAGGCGGCCCCTCTAGAGCTCCGCCAGACCTCTGCCGCCCAAGCCCATGGCCACAGCCTTCGCGCTCATCGCGGGGGTCCTGCTCCCCGGCTGGGGAGAGTTCTCTCAGTTTAAAAAGGTAAGTCAATGAATATGAGCCGAAGGGAGTTTAGAACTTTCCACTTTTGTAGAGGGTGTTGGCCGAGGCATCATAGTGTAGCCAGAAGGCGCCAGCTGGGTTTGTAGAGAGAAATGGCTGGTGGGAGTGGAAACCACCCCAAAGTGGGGATTTGTTTCCAGGCTGGAAGCTTGATGTGTTCCCAAATGGCCGTCAACGCTCTCTTTCATCTGTCTGGTAGTCTGGAGGTGAAAGAAAGTGGGCTTATGACCAGCAGTACCCCCTTACTCCACCACCCAGCACCCACTCTGTCCCTCTCAGTCCTGGGTCCCCCAGGCATACCTGCCTGCTCTGTTTTCTCCCCCTTCGCCCATACTTGCAGGCACAATGACTCTTTCTTCCCTTCTCCATCTTCCCCTGCCACTTTCTGCCCACACTCCTACTAAAAGTATGATCTGGAAGTATTGGTGCCCCTCCTCCCCGCAAAAAACAGGTTACTCTTTTGGACTCACAGAAATGAGAGGGGCCCGGGAAAGGAGAGACAGAGTGAAAATCATTAAATCCCCACTCTTCCTCTTCCCTGCTCCTCTGAGTGCTGCTTGGGGCCTGGGGGGTGGGGGCAAGGGTTGTGCAGTAGAGGGTGGGACCTGGGGGTGGCTGTCTCATGGCTTCTCTTCTTGGCAATGTCGAGAACCCTCCCCCACCATCCCATACAGCCAGAGAGCTGGTGACTCAGGGCTTGTCCCCACAGGTGAATGGGGCTGTATGCTCTCATCGCTCTGAGTGCTTCAGTGACTGCTGCCTCATAGACTTGGACCAGGGTGGTACCTTCTGTGCCCCCAAGGCCAGAATAGCCATGGCGTGCTTACCCCAGGTGAGGCTCTGAGGTGGGGCAGCCCCTTTTGGCAAATAGGGTGGGGAAGGTTAAAAAAAACTCCACATGACTGTACCTGCTTTTTCGTCCTCTGTTTGGGGTACCCTTTCTCCCTTCTCACGGAACACTCCTGTTTGTCCTGCAATACAACTCCAGCCACCCAATCTGAGAAGCCCTATACATCTCTTTGGAATTCCCGCGATAGGCTCATACCCTCCGCAGAATGTGGATCTCCCTATTTGCTATGCCTTCTGTCTGCAGCGTATTCATCTTTGAACCCCCTACCCCTCAGCTTAGTGCTCACACATAGTATCTGCTCAACAAATGTTTGTTGAATGAATGAATAACTACCCTAACAACACTGAGGCAAAATAGGTGGGAAAAGATCTTCTCCCTAGTAATCCTCACCTCCCTGCCACAATGGCTTTACTTCTAGTGATGAACATGGCACTGCAGTGGCTGGAGCTGGACCTGAGTGTAAATCTTGTTTTTCCCACCCCTTGTCTTTATGACCTCAGGTCACTTCTGTTCTCTGAGCATTAGTTTCCTCATCTGCAAAGTAGGGCTAAAATACCTACCCCACCAAGTTGTTGGGAAGAGTGTGTGATCCTAGCAATGACAGTGATCAACTGCGCATGGTTGTTATTAGCTGATGGAGATGCGGGAAGCAGAAAGCACAGTACGTCTGGTTCCTGCTCATCTTCTCTCATCTGGCCCTGTGCCCAAACCTTTCTAGGGAGGATGAGCTCGGCTTTCATGTTCCTTGTCAGGGGAGCTGCCAGTGCCCTTAGGAACCAACCAGGCCCCTGCCTGGCCTGAGCTGAAGTGGCCAGAGGATCTTTTCATTGTTAGTATTTGATCTACTTTATTTCATTTAATCTTCACAATAATCTAGGAGGTAGGTTGCTATTGTTATCCCCATTTGACAGATGAGGAAACTGAGACAAAGAAGCTCATTAACTTGCCTAAGGTCAGGAAGTTATAAGCTATAGAGCTGACAGACCCCAGATCTGTCTCTCTCCATTACTTGTGCTCTTGTTCTTGCTCCCCAAGAAGTTTAAACCCTCTTCTTCCCTGCACCTTGGTGACCCCCAACTCTCATATTAATTTCTCACAGACCAAAGGAGCCATCAACATCATATGCCCCTGCCGAATGGGCTTGCGTTGCAAATCCAAGGATATGATCTGTCCCCGCCGGTGCTATTTGTTTTAGAGGAGGATGCAAGATTGTCATTGCCATCCTCCTCCCTTTCCTGGAGCCAGAGGCCTTGAGAGCCTCCATCTGGCTAAAAATCCAGCTCCTGAACCATTAAAGTCACTTCCTGGCTCTGGCCTCTGTCTGTACTTCTGGGGAGAAGGAACCTAATAGGGATTGTTCCAGTTTGGGGGTGGGTGAAAGGGGAGACTGGAGGCATGAAAGAGCTTCCCATGGGGTTTGGCCTTGTCTACAGGCTTGGTGGCCTCAGGGAGAGGAATGGGAGTAATAGGTTGTGGATGAGAGAAGGGTGGGTCCCGGAAGGGCCAAGTCTTGGGATGGAGGGCTGTATGAGAGGGACAGGGTTGAGGAATGTGCCTGAAGAGTGTATGTTGAGGTGCCCACAGATGGGTGTGCAGTAGGAGGGACTGAGAGGGGCCATGTAAACGCTTTTCAAGAGAAGCAAGAGGGCGGAGGTCATTGAGAGAGTATTTATAAGAGTATAAATGTAAAACAAGTATAAATGCAAAAATGCTTATGCCTGTGGTTGGAAAGGGGCAATGATGTCTCCACTCTCTCAGATATTATCAGTTCCATTTTATGGATAAAGAAACAGGCTCAGAGAGCTACACGACTTGTCCAAGGTCACACAATGGGAATATCAGTGAGGACTCTTTCTGCTGCAAGTATCAAACAAACAAACAAAACAAACAACAACAACAACAACAACAACAAACAACAAATTGATCTAGATAATGAGGGAATTCACTGGTGGTTGGAACTAGAAATTCAGAGGCAGGTCTGGTTGAATCTATGACCCTCAGGGTAAATTCCTTTCCAGTAGTCACAAAAGTTCCAGGTGCCACCTAATAAAAACAGCTAGGGTTGAGGAATATGCCTGGAGAGTGTATGTTGAGGTACCCGCAGATGAGTTTTATTGAGCACTTACTATGTCCCAGGCACTGTGCAAGGTGCTTTATAATCTGTATTAATTCATTGTTACAGCAAGGTTATAGTAGGCACTATAATTGTCTTTATTTTACAAATAGGGAGTTGAGTTAAGGCTCAAAATGCCCCTCTCAAAGGTTCGCAGTATGGGGTGGGACTTGGATTTGAGCCCAAGCTGTTTTGCTCCAGAGGGCAGGCTCTTAACTACAATTCCACCTCACATAAGCATATTGTACCTTCCAGAGAAAAGAAACATCTCTGTCCCAGGATTCTTAGCAAATATCCTAAGACTGATTTTGATTGGATTGATTTAGTCTGCAGACTCACCCCTGAACAAGTCATTGTGGTGTAATTTGCTGATTGGCTTAGGCTGAGTTATGTATGAGGGTGGAGTCAGTCTCCCTGGGATGGTTCTGATAGGGGTGGGTGCACAACTATGGCACCCATCTGGCATCCCCACGGCCAAGAGGGCACGAATGTAGTCTGGACTCAGAACTCTACCCCCTCTCCTGGCCAGATCCTGATGAAGATCCTGGCCTCAACTCTGATGTCTGGACCCACTCTCCTAGATTAGTCCGGAAACTTGAGACTCTACGTCATCCGAAGTTTAGTCTTGCCTAGGGGACACCCTGTCCTGGACCCATTCACCACTCCCCATTTGACATAACCACAGTGCAGCTCAGATATCATTTGTTTCACACAGAAATTAGAAATTGCCTTTTCTCCTATATCATTATATCTTGATCGTTTCCTCCATGTTACCAAAATATTTTTAAAAGCACTAATTACTGCTTAATTTTTTGTATATGTGGACCATGTTTTGCTTAACTATTTCCCTCTGGGTAGACAATAAGGTAATTTCCGAATCCAAACCATCTATGTTCTTTAGGATACAAGTTTATAGCTACAGAAACAGAAACCTACTCTAATTATGGCTTTAGCAAAGTAGATTTCTCTCACCTGGTAGTTAGAGGAGGCCGAATGGGGTTGTCCATCCAGCTGGGTGAGCTTGTACATGCTCCCCACCTCCTTTAATCTTCTCGTTCAGCCATCTGCTGCTCTGATTCCTTTTTTTTGTTTTTCCTTTTTTTCACTTTTATTTATTTATTTATTTATTCATTCATTCATTCATTCATTCATTCATTCATTCATTTATTACAGCACGGCACACATAGAAACATGGCATCTGTAAATCACCTTAGGGTAAAAATGTAAGATCTTTGGGGCCCTAAAGAGGCTCTTCTGAGGGCAGAGGGGATCGTTACCTGTAGACACATTAGTCAAGAAGCTCTGCCCTAGGACGTTTTGTTTCTTCACATAGCTGAAGATGGCTCATCACCATATCTGCTTGCTCCACATTCCAGTTAGAAGAAGAGGGTAGAAGGACAGCAAATGCTCACACTTTCTAAAAGGACGTGGACAAGAGGCAGCATGAACTATTTTCAGTTACATCCCAATAAGTAAAACTTAGTCAGATGACAGTAGCTAACTGCAAGGGAGACTGGTAAATGTGGTTTTCATCTGGGTATCTATGTGTCTAGCTAAAGATTGAGGTTCTAAAGGACAGAGGGAGAACCTACAGTGGGAACAACTTGCCACCACAAAACCCTTTATTATTATTTTAATATGTAAGGGGAGCTTGGATCCCATGACCTAGAGCTATTGGTGCGCTGGTAGGCAGCTCTTTCTTTAGTTGTGTACTCTGGTTTAACCAGAGCGTGGTAGTGGATGGGGAACACATGACCCTGAACTTCTCAGCAAGCCTTGTGGTAAAGCTCGGTTGAGTCATTGTTGGAAACATGGTTGAATCATCGACAGTGCTCAGGAGAGTAGCTATCTATATCTACATCTACATCTGTAATAAAGTCATGCTTTCTTTTCTGCAAGAGGTAAACATGGCAAAATTTTTATGATTGAAGATTTTTAAAAAAGGAAAAATTTGAGTTTCTATCACAGACTAACATATCATCCTACCCCAAACATTGACATCATGGTATCCCTAGGCTTAATGATGAGTTTTGTGGCAGATGTTACTCCTCCTCTTCAAGTCCCCCTACAAGTAAAACACCCTGAAGCCAGACTTGAGCATTGGGAGAAGGACAGAGTGGAGAAAATACATAAGCACACTGACTCCTCACGGCCAGGTGTACTTGGAAGGAAGGTGTGTCAGTCATTTGCCCGTTTGCTACCCTCCTGCTCTGCTCTTTATCTCTGGGAACTACATTTCCCAGTATCCTTTGTCTTCTGGCTTCTAAGACTGGCTGAAGATCAGGGGGCAGGAGGACAGGAGATGGGGTGCTTGCTCTCCCCCGCACCCTTTGCCTTCCAGATTCAGGTGATGTCACCGGCAGTCCTCTTGTCTCCTTTAGGACAGCCTCTTTCCTGCAGCCCCCAGGGACTCCAGTCACAAGGCATTATCATATTGTTTCTCCAGCCATAAGAGGCTGGAGATGTCTTCCTGCTATTGCCAACCTCCCTGTTGCTTTGACATCCTGTTTGGTTTCTCTGCTTCTCCATCACCTGTGTGACCATTTTCATATATTAAGTTTTCTCTGTTTCAAACACCTAGAGGAATTTCTGTCTTTCTGACTGGACTTTGACTAGTAGAGAAGGAAACCTTCCAAATGGAGGCAAAGCTGTTTCTGGAATGCTAGCTCCTCCTTAAATGAGTAGAATTCACTCAAAACACAATGGCTTTGGAAAGAGAGCTAAGAATGGTAGTGACTTATGAAAAGTCTTATAAATACTTTTGTTACTGTTGGGGCCGATGGGAGTTTGGTGTCACCCCAGTGGCAGTAGTGAGGGAGAGGGATAATGGCCTCACAGACCCATTTTTCCTTGGTTCTTCCTCAACTGACTCAGTGAAGAATCACAGGTTATTGAGATTTAGAAAAATTTATTAAAAATATATTTTAGAAAGATAAAGAATGCCCCAAGAAGACACATGGAGAAAGACAAAATATGCCCCAAGGAGGCACATGGTCCCAGCACTGTAACCAACACAAAGGGGTCCCAAAAAAGGCCACAAAAAGAAGAGCCAGAAGCGAGAATGTCTATCTTATATTTGGGCCATGATGGGTGGTTCCAAAGGTGTTACTAGGTGATTGGCAAGTGAGGTTATTTTGATTGACACCTGGCTGCTATATATCTCTTCGCCTCGTGGGCATGTGCTTACTCAGAATTCAGTCTGTTATAATTAGATTCATGAACTTTCAGGCATAAACGTAGATTATAATGAAGTTTAATTGTAGGCAAATTAGGATAGTACCTTCTGCACAGGCATCTGTAGCCAGATTACACTAGCTAAGACTATGACCCTCTTGTCCTTTGTCTCTGGGGATACAGTAGGGATTCTCTAACTACCGGTAAGGTGTTCTTTGAGTGGTCTCTGGGCTGGGCCCCTATTCCTTTACTCCCCCTGTTACTCATGTCTGACTAGCTATCTAACACATTTACTTTGAAAAAACTTTAAAACCATTAAAGACAATACACTAAATAAAAGTTATGTCAATGACATTTTGCATTGCTTTAAATTAGGCATAATGGGTGGTTTCTTATAAATTCCCATTTGCCATACCTAAGGAACATGTACTGACTTTGCCTGACAGAGATTCATTATTCTATTTTGCTTGGTGACTCTGAATTTCCTGGAAGAAAGCCACCCCTTCCATTCTCAGTCCATGAGGTTGAGTGGGGCTCCATCCACATCAGAACACTGAATCCTCTAGACATAGAGACTGATTCAGTGGGTGGCTGTGAAGCTTGTTCTGTTGCCCTGGCTTTAGGGAAAGGTTTGAAGATGAGCACATGACCCAGTTTGTCCAATCGAGGGAAGCCAAGGATTTGTATGAGTCAGTAAGATAAAATACTTTCTCTTTCCCTGGACATAAGCATGGGAGAGAGTAGGTCTGTGGTTATTGGCAGCCATATTATCACTCTGTGGACTCAGAATCAAACCATCACAGAGGAGAGAGGAGCCAGGTTATAATGTCTTCATTTTAGCCCCTGGAACAAGCTATGCCTTAAACCAGATAGCTCTATCACTGGACTTTTAAGTTACACAACCCAGCAAATTCACTTTTTTCCTTAACCATTTTGGGTTGGGTTCTGTCGCTTGTAACTAAGTAAGTCCTGACTGATTCTCTGTCCCTTGAAGATGAGGAGCTTTTCAGAATCTCCCTTTCTTGCTATAGAAATAAATACTTGTTTTTGTTTGTTGCATTATGGTAGTTAACATGCTGATTCAGAGGTGCTTCTGCATCTGGACATTCAAATGTTAATATGTTCCTCACTTGGAATTTTAGAGAAATAAATGATGCTGAGAAGGCAAAAGCTCCAGGCCACTGGAAAGATTTAACCAAATCTTTCTTTTCCAATTCTAACAGCCCTATCTCTGCCCAAAACACAATCTCAGTCCCTCTCAGAAGCCTTATTTCTAAGGTGAGTTCTCCACTTCTTTAGCTTTTTCTTTTTTCTAATACAGGGCAGAGACAATGCTATGAATTCACTAAGTTCCACTTTATCCTCTTCTTCCTCAGCACCAGAAAGACTGCCTTCCTGCAGGTAGCTTGGGTTGTGTGAATATTTCTGGCCAGTAAAGTAACAGGTGCAACTTCTGGGCTAAGGCAGAGAAGAGCATGTGCGATATAGTAAAAAGGAAGACTCCATATTTGATGATTGGCCAATGACAGCTTTCAAGCCCCCACTGCTCCTCTTTTGCTCCACATCTTGGCAAGTCAATAAGAAAAGCACACGCTCTTTCTCTTGGCAGTGGTGGGAAGTACAAACCACACAAACCCCAGCCTGCTCACAGGAACCTCACTTTGATCCCATTTTCTAGCCACAGAGAAAGTTAAAGCTATGTACCCCTTCGTTCATGCCACTCACGCCTCTTTTTTTTTTTAATTTATTTTTATTAATTTATTTTTTTATGCTGACATTGGTTAACGAAATCCAATAAGATTCAGCTGTACACTTTAACAGTAAGGCATATATATATTTACACTGTGAGTTCACCTCCTATAGTTAGATTTCTTTCTGTCACCACATTTTTGACCCCTTTATCCCCATCTACCTCCCCTCTCCTCCCTATCCTCTGATAACCACAAGTCTATTGTCTATGTCCATGAGTCTCTGTTTGGTTCATTTTTTTTTAATGCCTACAGTACCCGGTATTCCAAGGTGGTCTCCCATCCAAGTGATAACCAGGCCCTACTCTGCTTAGCTTCCGAGATCAGACGAGATGGGGCACATTCAGGGTGGCATGGCCATAGACAGTCCTGTCCATTTGTTGCTTTTATGTTTATATCCCACATATAAATGATATCGTGTGATTTTCAGCTTTTTCTGTCTGGCTTATTTCGCTTAGCATGATTATCTTGAGGTCCATCCATGTTGTCGCAAATGGCAGTATTTCATCTCTTCTTATGGCTGAGTAATATTCCATTGTATATATGTACCACAGCTTCTTTTTTTAGTTTACATATTTTATTTTGTTTACTTTTTTAAAAAAATTAAGTTTATTGGGGTAACTTTGGTTAATACAATTATATAATTTTCAGGTGTACATTATCATTTGACATCTATATATTCTATTGTGCATTTACCACCCAAAGTCCAGTTTCCTTCAGCTACCATATTTGATCCCATTTACCCACTTCGCCCTCCCCCTAAACCCTATATTTGACCCCCTTTACTCCGTATACCTCCCCGCTACTCCCCCACCCCACTAGTAACCAACTAGTCCGCAGTCCTCTGGTAACCATTAGCCTACAGTCCATGTCCATGAGTCTCTGTTTGTTTGTCCTACTCGTTTGTTGCTTTTAGGTTTATATCCCACATATAAGTGATATCATGTGATTTTCAACTTTTTCTGTCTGGCTTATTTCTCTTAGCATGATTATCTTGAGTTCCATCCATGTTGTCGCAAATGGCAGTATTTCATCTCTTCTTATGGCTGAGTAGTATTCCATTGGATATATGTACCACAGCTTCTTTAGCCAATCATCTATCATAGGACACTTCGGTTGCTTCCATGTCCTTGACCTTGTGAATAATGCTGCTATAAACATCGGTGTACAAATATCTTTTTGGATATGGGTTTTCAAGCCTTTGGGGTAAACACCCAGTAGAGGGATTGCCGGATCATATGGTAGGTCAATTCTTAGGTTTTTGAGGAACCGCCATACTGTTTTCCATAGTGGCTGTCCCAACTTGCAGTCCTACTAGCAGTGTATGAGGGTTCCTTTTTCTCCACATCCTCTTCAACATTTGTTATTACTTTTCCTGTTGATAATAGCTATTCTAACAGGTGTGAGATGGTATCTAATTGTTACTTACACCTCTTTGGATCTGTCCTGCTATCCCCGGAAAGTTCTGTTACTTGAGTAATAAACCTTTTCTTATTGTCTTGGTATGTGTGACATCATTAGCCCGAACATCCAAACCAGTTATGGGTGGGGGTTGATTTCACCTTCAGCGTGATACCAAGAAAGCCTGTGAGTTCTACAATTTTCTTTTTTAAAATTATTATTATTATTTATGCCTATAGCACTTGGTTTTCCTAGGTGGTCTCCCATACAAGTACTAACAAGGCCCGACCCTGCTTAGCTTCCGAGATCAGACATCAGGCTTGTTGAGGGTGGCATGGCCCTAGAACATGGACTGTGGCTCCACTGGGGCATGAACCCAGGACCTTCTGCATGTAAAGCAGATGTGCTAACCACTACACTATAGAACTATGTCCTACAATTTTCTTTCCTTGTCATGGCCAGGTGGTATGGGACAGGAGACACCTAGATCATTAAGTTACCACATAGAGGACAGATGCCCTGGAGAGTCCCCTGACCCACAGCAGACTTTGCATGAGCAAGAAATCCACTTTTGCTGTGTGAAGACTCTGTCACTTCTGGTAGTTTGTTCCTACAGCAGTGCCTGGCCTGCCCTAACAAATGTATATAAAAATGACTCTTGCTGCTCTGCCTTCTGCATTACCACCCATTCCCACTCCTAAGACTCAGTCAGTTTGTTCTAATATCTGACATGATAAGCAACTCATGGCTTGTATGTCCCGGGCTTGTAATTCTTGTGCTTGCCAAAAAAAGCCTACAGACGTGCATCCAGGCATACTGGGTTTTCTCAAGAAATGGAGTTATTGAAATTCTAATTGAAGGCCTCTAGAGGAAGCGAGTACAAAGAGTCTAATCTGTCACTTGATAGCTTAGTAACTTTGGGGGAGTTTGGTAACCTCTTTGGGCCTTAGTTACCTCATCTGAGAGACAAAATGTTCATAATGATGTTTATTAATAATAACATACATCGGATGAGAGAATCTTTCGAACTCCCTCTAACACTGAGATCTTCTAATTCTAAAGATAATAACAGCTTTGGTTTATCGAATGCCTACTCTATGTGAAGCACAATACCTGCTTTTTAATTTAAGCATTGCATCATTCCCGTGATGTACTATTATTATCCACCATTTTGCAGACAGGAAAACTGAGGTTCAAAGAAGTTATGTAGTCTGCCCAAGATCTCACGGCCAGTAAGCAGCCAAGCTGGAGCCAAACCCAGATCTTGCCAGAGCCTAAGCACACAGACTAGACTATTCTGCTGGCAGCAAGATGAACACAGCAAATGGTCCAGGATGCAGCAGTGTTTCTTGGGGAATTTCCATTTTACCCCCATTGCTGGTTCCTCTATTTCTTTGGTCTGGAAGCCAGTATAGCAGTGCAAAGCCTCTTCTGTCAATGCTAGGACTAGGCAGTCACACCTCATTACCTATCCTCCGGGCCTTTGTCACATGGCAGTCACATGGCAGATGTGGGGTATTTAGCTGGACCTTAGAAATGCCACCACCGGTGACCTGTGAACCATGATTTGGAGACTTCTGCTCCTGGTCTTCCTCCTCTCTGTTTCCTTCCTCCTCAGCACTGGCTCATTTTTCCATGCACAACAATCTAAAAATTGGCAAGGAAACTAGAGGGTACAGTCACCTCCTCTGCCACCATCCTAAGACCTGTACTGTTTGGAGAGTGTGGGTGGGCTCAGAGGCTGATGTGGGTAAAAGCCAGCAGTGGCGGGCAGCAGGAAGTGTTCGGTGAAAGATGTCTGGGAAAAGGAAGCTCATCTTAGTCATGGGACCTGTGCCGAGGTGGAGCCAGATGCCGCCACCACAGAGGTGAATATGACACTGCTCTCCCTTCTACCTCCAGGCTCACATCTGGTAAGATAGATATTCATTTATTCATTTACTCATTCATTCATTCATTCATTGAGCACCTATTAGATGTAAATTATTTTTCTAGGTGCTACGGCTAGGACTGTGAGCAAGACATAAAATTCCTTGCCCTTGTAGGGCCAACATTTCTCTGTAGGAAACAAATAAATAAAATATTAATGCATCCCAAGTGATAAACACCTGAGGACAAAGAAAATAAGGAGGGGCTTCAGGAGTGGTGATAGGAGGAGAGGTTGCAGTTTTAAACAGGGCAGTCAGGAAAGACCTTACTAGCAGAGCAATGAAGACCTAAAGAGAGTGAGGTCTTTTCTAAAGAAAACAAGATAGGAAGATGACTGGGGAAAGAGTCTTCCAGGTGGAAGGAACAGCTGGGACAAAGGCCTGCCCATGGGTCCTTGCCCAGTAAATTCAAAGAATAACAAAGAGGGGTGAGAGTGGAAAGGATAGGAGATGAGATCAGAGAGAAAAGGACAGAGTATTACGATACCTTCATTTATCCAGCTGTTCTGCATTCAGTACCTACTATGTGTGAGGACTTTAATTCTAGGGGCTAAGAAATACCATAGCCGACTAGATAGCGAAAGATCCCTGCCCTCCTGGAACTGAGGTTCTAGCAGGCGGAGACAAAAATTTTTTTAAATAAAAGATAAATAAAGAAGATAATTTCAGAGTCATAAGTGTTGTGAACCAGGTGATGGGGATTGCTCTGGCTGGGTGTTCGGAAGGGCTCCTACGGAGGCCAGGAGAGACGGCCAAGCAGAGCTCACAGGGCAGGGTGTTCTGGGCAAAGGGACCAGCAGTATAAATGGCCTGGGGCCAAGGAAATTGAGTGCATTCAGAGTCCCAGTGGTGGCTTGGCTGGGTGGGGGAGCTGCAACAAGAAATCTAGTGATAGGTGGCCAGCCCTGGAATAAGTAGCCTTGCAGATCCCATAAAGAGTTCATATTTAAATGCCCTAGGAAGCCCTTGGAGGTTTTGAAGTAGGGTGTGATGAGATTTACCTTTTGGAGAAGATTCTGCTGGCTGTTCTGGGAAAACCTGATGAAGGGGAGAAGGCCTGGGGGATGGGAAGGAGAAAGTGAGAGGGCCTGAGGTAGGGGGACTGGGGTGGGTGGGTTATTGGCAAGAGTAGATATCAGGGAGACCAGGAAGAGGCTATTGCCAATCCAGTCCTTTCCTGCTTTATTTTCTTTATAGCATTTCATCACACATAATAGACGTGATAATATATATAATATAAATCATAATTATTAATTAATAACACCTATCATATATATGTTAGGTTAAAATTACATACAGGACAATGCCCAAATCTTGATTTATATGAAAAGCGGTGGATTTTAAACCTATGCAAACACCCTTATAAGCATTACTCAGATCAATTTACAGATCATTTCTAGCACCACAGGAGGCTCCCTTATGCTTGCTGCCAGTCAACAGTCCCAAGGGTAACACTCTCCTGACCTCTATTGTCGTAGATTAGTGTTGCCTATTTTTGAACTTCGTATAATGGAATCAGGCAATATTGATCTGGGCCATCATTTACAAATGTACTTACAGAACTTTTAATTTTTTTTTTTTAAGTATACACAGTTAAGTTTTTTTCTTTTCTCTTTTCTTTGGAGAAGAAGCCCTAGCCCTCAAACTCAGATAATTACCCTGAAACTGGTGACTCAGGTCCTCTGGCTATTGATATGGATCATTGAAACTCAGAGTTCTTGGTCCATTGTAGGCAGAAATGGCTTTAGGCCAGGCAAGGCCCTCAGAGTCCTAGTCCTAGAGTGGGGACCTTTAACTCAAGGTGTTTTTTTTTTTTTCTTTTAAGAAATATATTAACCAAGCCTGTTTTCCTTTACTCACTAACTAGGCAAATCAATAATAGAGATATAACTAGATATATGATTTAAATAATAAGTATGTATCTTCTTTTTTTCCTTGCCTAGGGGCAGAGGTGGCATTTCTGCCAGATACAAAAGACTCCGTCTTGACTGAGACAAAGGGAAAAAGCTCCATGAAACCCCAATAGGCAGGGACTACAATCTTCCTCAGCAGGAAGCAGAGATAGAAGAAGAGATCTCCCTTCCTTCAACATCCATACTAACAAGAAGAGGTTCATAGCTCTTAGAAAAAAGTTTAGGCAGGGAAGTTAGATAGGGTTTTTGGGTCTTCCTGCAAAATGCTGAGGTCATCCTATTCTAGAAAGGATCCACCCCAGTCCACCCACAATTAAGCAAGCTAAAAGCCATTTCTGGGCTAAAAGTAACTCATACAAGGAAGCAAGCAAGCAGAAAATTGGGTACTAGTTTAAGCCAATCACTCGCACCTGCGTGATGAAGACCCCCCAATGACCTTCTAGTCACCTGAACCTCATTATACCATCATTATAATGTAATGCATAGGCCTGGAAGTTCATTAATAGCATTATAACAGATTGAATTCTGGGAACGAACAGGCACAGAAAGCAAATGATGAGTCACTGAGTCCTGTCAATCTTAGTTGTCAATCAAGAAAGCCCACTCCTCTAAGAAAAGTAACCAACAGCAAATGGGATAAAAACCCTAAAGACTTTGTTCCTAGGCCTTTGAGCCACCCTCCTCTTGCTCAGGCCCACTTCCTCGTCTGTTGCTTTACTTTTCCTTCCAATAAAGCTATTTTTTTCTGCTGTACTTTGGTGTCTTGCTCAAGTCTTTGTTCGAGACATCAAGAGCCTAATGGATGTGTCAAGAGGGGGAACCCCACTCTCTGGTAACAGTGTTTTTTAAAAAAATAAATCTGGCTTCTTTTGCTTAACATTTGTGTCTGTGACACCCTATTTATGATTTGTCTTCTCTCTTCGAGCTGTGCTACCCAATAGTGTAGTCACTAGTCAGATGCAGTTTCTTAAGTGAAAATTAATGAAAATTAAACAAAATTTAAAATTCAACTCCTCAGTCACACTCATCATATTTCAAGAAGCCATATGTGGCTACTGACTACCAAATTGGACCTTGCAGATTTTCCTCATTGCAGAAAGTTCATTGGACAGCTGCTCTGGAATGTGAGCTCCAGGAGGGCAGGCATTTCTGTTTGTTTTGTTCCCAGCTGTATCTCCTGTGGGAGAATAGTGCCCGGACACAGTGGATGCTCAGCATTTGCTTGATGAATAACTATTGAAATTGTCTAACAGAGAGGCAATGGGTGGCTGTGAGAGAACAAACGTCATAAGCCCCAACATTGGGGGTCATTGATGTGTGTGTGTGTGGTAGGGGAGGTGACATTTCAGCTCAGGTGAAAAGGTAAGTAGGAGTTTGCAAGAGATGAGTTTATGCTGAGGAAGGAACTGCATGAGCAAAGACAGGAGGGTCTGGATAACCTTGGTGTGTGCTAAAGAAGTCAACTATTTTGGGGCACTAAGGGCAAATCTTTGAAAACTGTTTAGCCCTTTCAGGCACAAGTCAGGTCCCGCTAGGACCCTCTTTCCCTGCTTTCTACCACACAGATGTCCCCCAGTCCCCAACTAGAGATGACCCAGTCTGGTGGCAGTGGGGGTGGTGGTGAGGGTGCAATGTTGGGGGAGCCAACAGAGAGAGAGCCCCTGGCCGGTGGGCCGTGGGCTGTGGTGGAGCAGGGTGGTGTCCTCTCCCTACAGGACAATGGGAAACGTGTATCCAGAGCAAGACATGCAAGAGCGGATGCTGCTGTTCAGAGTCCTACAACTGCAAGTCACAGTGAGCCATAAAGGGAACTGAGAGCAGCTTGTGTCACACACAAGTGGGTGTAGGCATGGAGTCCCAGGTTGGGGGTGGTTGAGGGGAGAGGGACACACAGAAAGGGAGAGACAGAGGTACCCAGAGCCTAGGAAAAGGAGGGAAGGGTAAGTGGGCAGAAAAGACCCAGAGCTGGGAATTCCCTGCTGCTACTGCATCTCCAAGCCTCCTGGGGCCTGATGACAGACCCAAGGTGGGTCCCCATCTGAAGGGCTTGGAATCCTGGATGAGGTTATGAGGTATGGCAATGCTTTCCTTTCTAACAGGGTTCCTTTTCTCCACAGGCCATCTCAGCAAACCCCGAAAGTAGCACTGTAAATGGGCACAGCTAGATGGTCTGGCCCTAACCATAGCTCTATTCTGCCTCAGACCTTCCCCTCTCCTCCAGCCCCTGGTTCTGCTGTGGCCCAGGTGTTCCTGGTGGGAAGCAGGCTGAGGCAGCCTCTGAGCTGGGTGTGCAGGAAAGGGGGGTTGATTTGCTCATAAAAGGATTTAGGGGAAGAGATAGGAGGGCACTGAGTAAACTTAGGGGTCAGCCTGGAGGAGGCAACCAAAGACACAGGCTCTGACAGTTGGATGAGGGGTTCCTTTGTGCTCTGGCTCTTCTTCTGTGCATAAGCAGATGGGCCCCAGAGCTGGGTTGGGGTGAAAATGAGGGCTGCCCCCCAGGGCTGAGGGCAGAGCAGCTGCTAAGGTCAGTGTCAAAGTCCTGGCTTTTCCAGACATTCCTGGGCCTGTATAATTAGTGTCTCTGTCAGCCGAACCTGACTTGTGTGTTTCTGAAGGTTAAGAACTCATTTAAAATTATCTATGGCCGTTGTAAGAAAATTGAAGAAAAGGGGCCAGTTAAAAAGTTTTTTCTAATGCTCCCTCTTTCTTGCTTCCTGCCCCTTCTCCAGCCACTCCTGGGACTACCTAGAACTGTGTGTTCCTGCCCCTGACCCCTAGAGCTTCTACCAATAGGGGAGGGGCAGAGAGGAAGGGATGATGGACCACCATTGTAAAAAACAGCTTTCAACGTTTGCTGCCTTGGAGCTGAGAGTTGGGTGGACCTTCCTGTGCTGGGACAAGTTCCTGGGGCAGTGAGGAGGTACTGAGGGGATGAGAGAGGAAACAGGAAGGTATTCTCTTGGGCTTGGGGTTAGCAACAAAAGTTTGTAGCCACTGATCCACTGTCAGCAGGACTCCCAAGTCTGGGGTGTGTAAAAGAAGAAACCTTACTCAGATGAACAGCTTGCAAACTAGGGAGATGCAGCCTCCAGAAGAAGTCAAAAGTGTGCTTTGCTAAGATAGAGGGGAGGCCTGTTTTTATGGAGAAAGTTCCCACCCCTGTCTCTGATAGATCTATTTCTATGCAATTAAGAATCCAAATGTGCTATCTTATTGGTCCGAATAATACTGTTCTGATTGGTTGGAATCATGCATTCTGATTGGCGGTTATGAAATTGTTCTGATTGGTCAGCAAAGATGCAAATGAGGATAGTGTACAGGGAGCGTTGCAGCCCATTGGTTGAAAGACAATTCCAGGAGCTCCTTTAAAAGGATTGGCTCAGGATTTGGTGTAACCTCAGGCTTATGGTGCAAGTGCTCAATAGTTGAGGTAGAAGCTGTGGTTGTAGAGTGTTCCCCTGTAAATTGTAGCAAAATAAACTGTACCTTGCTAGAATTTGTTATCCTGTACTAAATGTATCAGACAGATACACAGTGTTACATATTACATCGGATAGATATATATTGTTGTAGTCCATCGTGTTACATGAGCTCCCCCCATTTAGAGAAAATCTATTAAACAACCTTGAAAGGAGAGTTTGCAGGCTGGAAACCCAGCCTCCAAGGATACCTGATATCTTAGAAGTTAGAAGGGAAGGGAGGAAAAAAAAATGTTACTGTTATGATTAAACTGGTTCTAAGTATTGGGAAGGAAAAACTTTTCCTCTACCTTCTTAGGTTCAATGTTTGGGGGTCTTCAAATTAAACTGACAAAAGACAGACTATCAAAAGAAAAGACAGATTTTTATTCACGTTTGTAGAAAGTTCACAGAAAAGTGTGACTCAATGAGGCAGTTAGAATTTGGGGCTTATATATCATTTAAATTGGGGAAGGGCAGGGAGAAGGAAACTTTGGAAAATGACTTCTTAAAAGGGAAAGGGAGGGGGAAATGGGGCATTTATGTGAAAACAATGACTTTTAGGAAAGATAAATGGGCCCTTAGGAGAGTAGATGGGAGATATGATAGTTTTGTGACAATGTCCATTTAGGATTGAGCAAATGTCTCTTCTCCAGTGATGAATAAATCTTCTCTGGTTATAAGAAATTCCCCAGGAGGGAATTTATGACAATTGAGTTCTTTTGGGAGGCTCTGCTTATAGATAGATACGGGAGTTCAGAAAAAAGCCCATTCTCACATGTCTTTGGCGCAAAATAATTTTTATGCCACAGTGGCATATTCTGGCCCCTTCACAAGCCATGGATATTCAGTTGCCCCTGTGGGAAAAGTGGTCATTGGTAGGTAGAGGCCACTGATGCCAGAATGTAGAGAAATTGTGGAGAGAAAGTAGCTTGACGTGTAAGACTATGCTTCTGCTATGGTGAAGAGTCAATTCTCTGATGCTGAAAAGCAGCAGAAATCAAGCATCTGCAGCAGCACTGTCTGATGAAAATAAAATGTAATCTATAGATGTCATTTTGAATTTTCTAATAGGTATATTAAAAAGTAAAAAAAAAAAACAGGTAAAATCAACTTTCATAAGATATTTTATTTATAATCCAACCAAAAATTGTAAAAATTATTTGAGATTTTATTTTTTTATAATAGCTCTTCAAAATCCAGTTTGTATTTTGTACTTCTCTCATTTCAGATGAACCACATGTCAAGTACTCAACATGTGGATAGCTACCATATTAGACAGCATAGGTTTCCAGAGTCCAGCATTAGGAATTTGTTATGGATTCAAGGCTGCAAATATCCCTGCTTCTATAGCTGAATATCTAACAGGTCTAGAAAAAAGTTACAGCAAGATGGGGAGTTCTTGAAAGTAGTCTATTAGGGTGGAAAATGTCAATGGCAAGGCTACAGCTTCTAGGAATCAGAAAATGGCAACTCCTCTGGGCTCAAGGCTTAGTGAGAGGAAGTGCATTTAAACAACAGTGACAACAACAAAGTGCTCCCTTCACCCAGCCATCTTGTATTAGTCAAGTTCAGTGTAGAAAAACAAGTACCACTTCAGGTATTTCAAACAGATAAGATTTAATTCAGGGGAACAGAAGTCTTGGCCACTTGCTTCTGCAGAGCCCAACTCCCTATTCCTGGAAACTAGGGACATGTCCCCCATAGTGTGAAACACAGTGCCAGGCACTGTAGTTATTCAGTGCAAGTATGAAGAAGTGAATGAATGCAGGGTTCCCCCAGGGCTGAATCTGGGCACCAAGGAGTATGACTCACCCTTGCCTCAGGGCCTGAGACACCTAATGGGTTAAGGTGTTGAAAGCCCCTTTGGTTGAGCACTAACCAGGTGTAGCAGACACTGTTACCAGCCATTGCCCCCCTTCCTTGCTAACTGAACCCCAATATTGCTTGGGTAGTATGTGCCCAACCCTGGGAGAGGGATCATAATTAGCCTGAGCCAGTGATGGCAATCCCATTTCCTTTGCCTAATACTTGTTTTCCCAGCCTCCCTTGCAGCTAGAGTTGGTCACGTGACCTAGTTGTAGCCATGGAGATATGGAGAAGTCTGCCTGGATGCTTTAGGGCAAGAAAAGAAGGTATGCTAGGAGAAACACTCTGCCCTCCCCTTATCCCACCCACCCTCTACTCCATGCTTACTTAGAATTTGGTGAGAGGATATGACATTAGGAGCTGCTATGAAGGCATTTGCTAACCATGAAGTCAGGAGAATTATTGATCTGCCAACAACCAAAAAAATGCCGGTGCTCCAATCTCTAGACTTCTTATTCTCGAGAAATATATGCCTCTATTTAAGCCATAATTACATGGTTTTTTTGTCACAGCTGAATCCAGTTCCAGCTCATCAACTTAATGGTTACTCAAAGAAGTCATTCATCCCGGAATTACAGAAACTTGGGGCTGGGAGAGATCTCAATTTCATTTAGTTCACTCTCCTACATTCTTTGTGTAAATCTCCTCACCAGTATCCTTACTGAGGGATCAGTGAACCTCCTCTTGCACATCTCAGAGAAGGGGACCTCAGGACCACCGAAGGCAACTCAGATTTGATGGCTCCAGGAGGCATGAAATTGTTATATTAAGCAAAAACTAAATTCCCTGAAATTCCACCTGATTGTCTTGGTAATGAATAATTGGGAAAGTACAGAGAATTGTAGAAAGCATAGGAAGGTAGCGATAGATGGTTTATTGCTAACTTTTTCTAATTATGTGAGATTGGGCAAGGTACTTAACCTCTCTGAACCTTAGTTTCCTTTATCTACAAAGTGGAGACAATAAATTCTCTCTCTCAGGATCATTGTGAGGATTTGTGAGCTCAGTGAGCCACAGCAATGTTAATGGTCTGACCCTTCAACACAAGGGTTGTGTCTACCAGCTGTCACATCTGAGAGTTGGGCCCAGAAAAGAGGTGTGAGCCCAGGACAGGGGATGGGGAAGCTCTGATGCAGGGCAATAAATATGGGTCATTATAACTCCTCACCAGAGGCTATGTGTGCATGCACACTTGCCTGAGAACTTGAGGGGCACAGAGGGCACCCCAGGAAGGTGGTTTCTCCCCAGAAATGGAAAGGTTTCCAGCCTGGCTGGGTCTGCTTCACAACCTTGTCTCCAGTCTGTCCAGCTTCATCCTGCCTGGCACCAGACCCATCCCTTCTTCTTCTGACCTATTTGACACCTGCCCTGATGGAGCAAAGGCTTAATAGAACATCAGGGAAGACGCACACTCAGCAAGAACATCCAGGAGCCTGGAGAAAGTTTGCAGAAGGGGTTTTAATTGCCAAGAACCCAATCAGAAAACGGCGATGCTGGTCAAGGGGGTGGCCAGCCAGGGAGAGGTAGAGGATGAGGCGCATCCTTCTGTGTGCTGGGCTAGGGGCAGGCTGGGCAGGTGGTTTCATTTTCTGGAGCTGTTAGGATCTTGGCAGATGCCAAAGTTGGTGTTGGTGATGAAGCCCATGATAGACTTGTCCACCTCGCAGGTCAGGCCCCGCTCACAGGGACACTTGTAGTAAACCCCATAGAGTGTCTGCAGAGACATGGAGCCAAGGGAATCACAGGCCATGGGGGGCTACTTTGAGTATCAATTGCCGCCTGCCTGACCCCAAGAAACAACAGGCCAGCCTGTCTTTTCAGTTTGTGTTTCTCCGACTGCTTCCCCAGGGGGCGCTGTGGGCCTGAAGGGCCCAGGTTCTGGTTTCCACTCTGGCTCACATGCTGATATTAACTGGATCTCTCTGGGGGGCCTCTATTTACTCATCCATGAAATGGGGATAGCAAATCCTTGCTCCCACCCTTCTCACTAGTTAGTTGTGAGGGTCTAGAGAGACCATGAGATGGAAAAGTGCTTTGAAGCCTGTTGACCCCGCTCTCTTCCTCTCTTCAACATTTGAGGTCCAGGATGACCCTGCTCTCTGATCCCATCCCTAAGCCTTGCGGTCCCTTCTCCTTTGGACTGCCCCTCTCCCCTCCCAGCACCACCACACCCAGTCCTCCGGCACTCACCTTGGCAGAGCACTCGCTGTTCTCGCTGGCCTTGGGTGAACAGCGGGCCAGGCTCAGCCCACTTGTACGGTAGCAGCACCTGCTCTTGCACTGGATGCTGTTCAGGCAGAGCTCGCCCTCATCCTGCCATGGGCAACCGGTCAGCCCAGGACTTCCTCCCCTTGGTCCCTTCTCCACCCAGACCCTCACCCACTACCACTGACAGTGCCTCCCCTGATGGGTGTGTGTGTGAAGGAATCCAACTCTAGGGTCCTGGTGGCCTCTCTGTCCACCCTCAGCCCCCACTCACTTGAGAAATGTGTAATTTGGTGCCAGAAAAGCAGCTCTGGGCTGGGAGCAGGACACCTGGGTTCTAGTACCAGCTGCACTACCAATTAACACCCTGGGTGACTCTGAGGAAATCACTGCCCCACCCTCTGCCTCAGTGTTCCCATCCATGGAATGTGCACATTTGGCCCCCAGAAAGGATCTCCACATTCCTTGAGAAGCCTGTGAAAATCAAGGACCATCTTCCTGGAAAACTACTTCATCCCTACCTCCAGACTTTTACATACAATCTCAGTGGGATTCTGACCCCCGAGCCTGTGCAAGGTCCTGAGTTAACGACCACTGGATGGGGCAGGTGACCCCAATGGGCTTTCCCACTTCTGCCCTGTGTGGAGAGGCGGTGTGTGGCAATGGGGAGAACATGGCTCTGGAGCCTCCAGTCTGGGCCCCATCACCGCTCAACACTTTCCAGCTGTGTGATCTCAGGCAGGTTGCTTAACCTTCCTCTACTGTCAGCTTTGCATCTAAAACAAGGTTGATAATAGTACCTGTCTCACGTACTTAGTATGAGGACTAATGAGTAAATATTCTTGAGGCATTTAGAATTGTGTCTGGCACACAGGAAGTGTGTGTCCTAGGTCAGAAGCCAGAATCACTGGGGAGCTGAACCTTCTGAGCCAGGTTTCCAGGGTGGATGCCTAGGGTTCTGGCTTTTTGAAAGCTCCCTCAGCCAGGTTGAACCACTGCTCTGAGCATGCGCCATGCTCATCAGCCTTTCCAGGAACCCTTATTGAAGAGGTGCAGGAAAGGGCATGGGCAGTAAAGGAAGAGAGGTCTCACCTCTCAGCCCCCTGCCGGACCCAGGTGGAGACATCAGAGGTCAAGAACCAAGCTTTAAAAATTCCCACCTGGGGGTTCAGTTGACTCCCCTGAAGACTCTCTTACCAGGTTGATAATAATTCCTCGGGGATCAGGAACCGCGTAAGCCACTGCAAGGGTGACGAGCAAAAGGACAAGGATCTTCTCCATGATGAATGGGCACAGCTGGTGGAGGTAGCCGTCAGCAGGTCAGGTGGCAGAAGACAGAGCCAGTTGGGGTGGTGAGGCTATAAAAGGGGCTCTGTCCACATGTGACCTACCTTTCCCATCTTGCAGAGCCTGCCCTGAGCAGAGGCCCAGCCCTAGCCAAGCTGCTGGGAGGTGGGGAGGGTCCTGATAAGGTAAATGGGTGACAGCTGGGCACCTGGTACTTTGTGTGGGGTAGTGATATGCATCACGGTTAAGAGTGTGGACTCTGGAACACTTACCGGTACAAGTAATTAACTGGGAGAGTTATGTGTTTGGGGTCTCAGTCTCCTCATCTGTCAACTGAGGATAATTTCAAGAGTTGTGAGGGCTAACATAATATTGAATTAACATAATATTGTACATATAAGTAGATAGATCTTAGAATAGGGCTTGGCACATGTAAGCAGTAAGTGTTAGCTACTATTATTGTTGCTGTTATTCACTTCTAGTGCCCTGAACTCCTTGGCAGGGCTGGAACTAGGGTGAGGCAAGAGAGGCATCTAGGGTATATGCACCTGCTTAAGTTTTTACTCTTTACCTCTCGCCTCACCCAAACCCAGGTATCGGACAGCATTAAGCTCAGGTGAGGAGGGTCCTAGCCTCCTCACTCCTCAACTTTCCCAGGCCCCCTTGGGGATTTTAGGACAGGCCCAGGTCCCTGGGGCTGACCAGCTCTGCACCTGCCTGGCCAGGGGATATGTGTTCCCGCTCTGAGTGTACCTCCTCCCGCTCTCACACCAGGGGGCTGCCTCTAGGGGTGATTTCAGGGGCCTTTAGAAGTGCCTCTCAAATGATTCTCTCTGGTTTTCTTTCCATTTCACTTAATATCTGCAATTCCGGCACTTAAGACTCACCCTGTCCCCTACCCAAGGCCATGTGTGAGTGGGAGGAGGTCTGTGAGTTTCAGATGGCCCAGGGGCTGGAGGCTGGGAAGGGTGCAGCTGCCTGAGTGTGTGCTCAGGTGTGGGACTAGAGCAGCCTTCCCAGAAGGACTGGTCATTGCAGCCAGGGATCCCTCTCCCAGCCCAGGAGGCGGAAGACAGCTCCACTGTGGAGGTACTTGATTGGATTGCCTCTAGCACAGCTTTGATCCAGACAGACTTGGCTTCAAAACTCAATACTGATTAGCTACATGACCCTGGAAAAATCATGTAAATGTGTAAGCTCCCTGAGCCTCAGTTTCCTCATCTGCCCAAGGAGGATAAGGGCTCCTTCATTAGGTCAGGATCAAATAAGACAATGTATGTGGAACCCCTGTGGGAGGGCCTGGCATGTAGTAGGTGCTCAGCCTGAGTAATACTTCCCCATTTCCTTCCCCTTACATCACTGGAGGATGGAATATAAAGGAGAAGCTGGAGGAACTAGCCAGGAGACCCTCAAAATCAGAAGAACCCATCCTGTTCCAGAGACATGGAAATACCAATGATTAAAGGAACACTGTCCCTTCTTATTTTTATGGAATTCAGTGTTTAAAACTTTTCCCACATGGCCTCATTCTGGCCCCTCCTGCTCTCTCCGTCCCCCTTCATTCCAATACACCTGTGAACTGAGCCACAGGGAAGGTGATTATGGTTTCCTTCTCACAAGTTAACACTAGGAGTCTGGGGAAGGAACTGAGGAGCTATTTCTACCTGTGAGTGGAGCGGTGAAAACACATCAGTCTTGTCTCCAGCTGATCACTGCTGACTTCACAAAGGAGAAATAATGTTTCTTCCATTACAAATGAAGAGTACAGCAAAGAGAACTTTGGCAATATTTGTGTTTCCAAAATATAAGCAAGGATTAAGTACTTTTTCTACAAAAACCTCATAAGGTTTAACTACCCCTCCCCAAATCTAAAGAGTGTTTTGGGTTTTCCCTCTCAAAAAAGAACTGTGTTCAACGTGAAGTGAGAAAAGCCATAGACAAAAGAATACAGACTGCAATTCTATTTACATGAAGTTTGAGAAGAGGCAAAACCAACTGTGGTGACAAAAGTCAGCAGGGTTTTCTCTGGGAAGTTTATGGACTGAGAGGGGGCAGGAGGGAGCCTTCTGGAGCATTGGAATTGTTCTAAATCTTGATCTGGTGTGTCAAAAACACATACGTAAAACTACCTAGCACTGTGCTTAAGATTTGAGTATTTTACCATATGTAATGTAGATATCGTGCCTCAATGAAAAAATAACGCGCAAAATCCTCCCTGGTCAAGTTTTACCATCTGGGGTTGTGGAGGTTGGAGTGATGTCATGCCTGCTGAGTGGGGTTGGGGCACAGTGGCTATAGATCTAGAAATGTAACTTACTCCTCTTGGGTGTCTCCCAGTCTACATTCCCCAAGATCTGCCCGAGACACTTGACGATGGGCCCCTGGCAGCCATGCTAGTAAATGAGCCTGTCTTTGTTCCCCACCACAACAGGCTGGACAAGGGACGGACACCCAAGCCCTTCTCCTGGGATATAGACTTGTGCCCAGCAGTTTACTTTCCAGCTGGTCTGAAACATGGAACTGGGGAAGCCCACAAAGGCGGTTTTCTGATGTGCTAATGAAGAAATGGAGAAAGCTGGTTTGCAGAGGGAAGGGAGAATGGATTTCCCACTTAGGAAGAAGCGGTGGCAGCCATGCCCTGACTTCCTGATGGATTTCCAGGTCCTAGTTACACACACACACACACACACACACACACACACACACACCCTTCCCATGGTGGGCTTAATTTCTGCCCCTGTGGGGCCTTGTGTCCCTGTAAATACATCCCCTTTGTTGAAGCCACAAATAGATATCTCAGTTCTAAGAAGGAGCTCAGAGCTCTGGATCAAGGTCAGATGTACAATAACCCTGGAGTCATAGCAGGGAGCAGACAAGAAATCCACTCAAGATTCAAATTCCCCATTAAGAGACTCAGGTTGACTTAGCTTGTGTCCTCCAAACCCCTACCCATGATCTGCACTGTGTAGAGGAGTGAGAAGGCTGAGTCTCATGGCAAATGTTTGTTTCAATTTCTAAGAGATGTCAAACTGCTTTCCAAAGTGGCCGAATTGATGTGCATTCCCACCAGCAATGTAAAGATTCTAGTGGCTAGACCTCCTTGCCAGGACCTGGCATTGTCAGGTGTTTTGTTTTTAATTTAGCCCTTTTTTAGATTAAGTTTATTGGAGTGACATTGGTTAATAAAATTATATAGGTTTCAAGTGTACAATTCTATAATACATCATCTGTATATTGCATTGTGTGTTCACCGCCCAAAATCAAATCTCCTTCTGTAACCACAAATTTGACCCTCTTTACCCTTATCTATCTCCACTTCCCCGCTTTTCCTCTGGTAACCACTAAACTGTGTCTGTGTCTATGAGTGTTTATTTGTTGTCTTGTTCATTTGTTGCTTTCAGTTTTTTTTATCCCACATATGAGTGAAATCATATGTTTCTCAACTTTTTCTGTCGGATTTATTTCACTTAGCATGATAATCTCAAGATCTGTCTATGTTGTCTCAAATGGTAGTATTTCATCTTTTCTATGACTGAGTAATGTTCCACTGTATATATGAACCACATATTCTTTATCCAGTCATCTATCAAAGGATACTTTGGTTGTTTTCATGTCTTGGCCACAATGAATAATGCTGAAGTGAACATTGGTGTGCCTATATCTATATGGTAACTGTTTTTAAATTTTTTGGATATTCAGAAGAAGGATTGCTGAATCATATGATAATTCTATTCTTCATTTTTTGAGGAACCTCAATATTGTTTTCCATAGTGGCTGTGCCAATTTAAATTCCCACCAGCAGTATATGAAGGTTCCTTTTTCCTCATAACCTTTCCAACACTCGTTATTACTTGTTTTGTTGATAACAGCCATTCTAACAGGTGTAAGGTAGTATCTCTTTGATTTTGATTTGTAATTTAACCTTTCTAATAGGTGTGTCATTCTACTGCCTAATGACTAATGAATATTTTTTAATGTGCTTAATTACCACTCATATATCTTCTTTGATAAAGTGCTTGATTTTTTTTTTTTTTTGCCAGTTAATCTTTAATTGGACTGTTTTCTTACTATTGGGTTTTGAGTTATAGATGATATACCAGAGGGCTCAAAGTTTGTTGAGGTCATCGGGAGCCAGTAGTGACTGGCTGTGTTGGCCTTGGTGGAAGATCCATCTACTGCCTCCATCTATTCCACCACGGACAACTTGTTGTGAGTATGAGCCAGTGTGGGGTCGGGTGCTGAATAAGGAGACTGGCTAGCATTTGCAGAATGAATTGTCCTGTCTAACTGGTGTTAAAAGGCTTTATAGTGGCAGGCCTCTGGAGAATGTTCTTAGAGGGCTCAAATATTCCCTGGTTTTGCCCCTATTCTGAGAGCTCCATCATCTATCCTTTCCCTAAACTCTTACTTAACCCTCCACTTACTCTATCCAAGATGACAATGATCTGGCTGGTCTGTTAGCTGCTGCCTACAATGTGTTCATCTGTACCTGAGGCCCTCTCTCCTTACAAAAGAGGTAGTATATTTCCTGAGGCTGCCACAAATTACCATAAACTTGGTGGCTTGAAACAACAGAATTTTGTTCTCTTGTAATTCTAGAGGCCAGAAGTAGAAGTCAAGGTGTCGGCAGTGCTTCACTCCCTTACAGAGGCTCTGGGGGAGAATCCTTTCACATCTTTTCAAGCTTCTAGTGGTCACCAGCTTCCTTGGCTGTGGCCACATCATTCCAGTTTCTGCCTCTGTGGTCATGTCACCTTTTCTTCTTTGTCTTCTCCTCTGTATGTCTCTTAGAAGGATAGCTGTCATTGTATTTAGGACCCACCCAGATAATCTGGTAGGATCACTTTATCCCAAAATCATTTGCAAAGAACCCTTTTCTAAATAAGGTAACATTTATAGGTTCTGGGGGTTGTGATGTTGATATCTGGGGGACAGATAGTTATAGCACTTTAAGTTCTACCTTCCACGAAGATTTTCCTTCCTGCTGTCCTCAGAGCTATCACGAGTGGGAGGTGTCACACCACAGAAGTCCACTGCTAACTGGTGCCCTCACATCATCAGAACTCTCTCTAAAGCAGGCAGAGGAAGGGGCTTCCACAGGGAGAGAAGGGGCCCACCCTCCCCCCAGGACTCACACAGCAGGATATCACCCTCACATAGGAAGATGGTTAGGATGTTGGTCAGCCAAAACCAAAAACAAACAAAAATGTGACAAATGGCCGCAGAGACAGGAGTCACCACCTCTGCATCTTTTGAGCCATTGATAGTGACTAATTTCTAACGTCCTCCTAGGGACATAATGCTATTTTTAAATTTATTATTTGGATAGTGAGAGGGAACACCAGGGGCTTTGGCTTAGCTCTTCCTGGTGTATTAACTTTTTAGTTCAATTGTCAGGGGCCAGGGTGAGGATTCCACCAGTTCCCGAGGTGACCTGGTCTAACCATTCAGAACATGGAATGGTTTGAGGCCTTGAAGTTCAGTATTCTAACACTCTCTGAATCTTATTTTAATGGCCCTATGCCCTATAGCAACTAGCCTTAACAGATTCTTTGAGCCATATCACATGAAGGTCTTGAAGATGATTTTATTCCTTGAGTCAACAATCTAGATTTGAACAATGCCATTATAAGCAGCCATCTTATTCTGTGTTTCTGGTTTCTTCATTCCCTGTAAATCTGTCTATGGCCAAGTCCAGTCAGTTCTCCAGAATGTGACCCTCATGATCCCTGGTATTTTCAGCTGATAATTTGATTAGCTGTTTCTCTTCTGTGTACCATGGGCAGCTGTTTTCCCAATTCTGAACATAAATAGGAATCTCAGAGCCTTTTGCCTGAAGCCTGGGCCTGAAACCCCCTTTCTGGTGCAATATTTGGGCCCTTTGGTCAAAACTTACTCTGGCTAATGAAAACAAAAGGGAAGGAAATAGAAGGATACCAGGTAGGTCACAGGTCACAGAACTGAAGAAGGAACAGGGCAATCAGTCTTGGGTCTGAAGCTCCCAGTAGCAGGAGTTCATGGATGGTTTCTTGAGGATATTGTCATGACCTGACTATGCAACAACTTTTTTTCCCCATGTCAATCTACCACCAATTCAAAGTCCCCAGCTTCGTTTTTATCTAGGGTTTGTATGCCCTGTGATTGGCTGTTCCATTAGAATCTCAGGAAGCAGGAGAGGCTACTCTCAGAGGCCAGGGAAGCTATGCTGGGCAAGCTAAACAAAGGGTGTCCACCAGCCCCTAAGACTTTGGCTCCAGCCTAAGGCCTTTTCCTGATGGGAGGAAATGCAACCCCTGCTCCAGAAAGCTCTCAGTCTGATGGTGGAGACATAGACAGTGCCCTCAATGAACTTCTGGTCTAATAGTGAAGACTAGTCACAAAACCAGAGATTTAAGATAAAGAGGAAACATAGGTAATGGCACAAATATGTTCAAGGCAAGGTTCTTTTTAATAGTGAATAACCAGAAACTGCCAAAACACTCCCAAAAGGGGAAATGATTAATCATTATACAAACACCAAAATACAGTTTTTAAAAAATAGTAATATGAGAAACTATTAATGATGTAATGCTAAGTGAAAAAATTGGGCACAAAATTGTGTGTATATTGTCATCCAACTGTGTAAAATAGTATGTGCAAAAGGAGTAAAATACACCAAAATGTTAACAGAGATAATAATAATAATAATAATAATAATAATAATAATAAACTCTTTAAAATATTTTTATATCTGAGGCCCTGAGCTAAACAGTTTATGTGTTATTTTACCTGACCCTTATGTGATAGGTATTATTATTATCCCCATTTTGTAGATGAAGGAACTAAGCCTCAGGAAGACTAAATTCATGGGTGGTTATTTATCTAACAAGTGGCTAACTCAAATCTAGATCTATCTAAAGCCAAAGTCCATCTTTTTAAGATCATCTTATCTCTCCCTAGCTCTTGATGTTGGGGTTTTGAGTGATTTGTATTCTTTAATGTAACTTTCCTGAATTTCCTAGTTCTCTACACTAACCATATATTTACCTATAAAATCAAGAGAAATCTATCTATTTCAAAAAAGAGGGGGAAAAAGAAATATGCAGCAAAAATGTAAACAAGAGGAGAAAGACACTGTATTGAACAAAAAACATATATTAAGATCTGAGAAGGCTCATAAGGATCGTGTGTTTTGTAGTTGCTTCTGTTATTACACTATCAGCCTGTATTGCTTATATAAAATTATTTATATATATTTATATAAACTATATATAATATATATAATATTTAAAATGATCTATTAGAAATATATTTCAAAATATATAGTATGTGTGTGTGTGTGTGTGTACATATATGTAAATATCTCATTATCTCACTGTCTTTAAGAGCAGGGACTTTTTTTTTTTTTTTTTCCAGTGTAGGGCTTAACACATTGTAGACTCTTAGTAACTGTTGATTGAATGATAGGGACTAGATACACTCAGAAAAGGCTTTACTGGCCTCTGGGGGACTGGAGGTTCAGGGAGGGTGACAAGGGAGCTGGGGCCGGGTGGAGTGGGGTGGGGATGGCACTCAGGAAGCGTTTTTGCGACAGGAATTGAGCAGGAGGAATGTGACAGCCACCGTTCCATCCTCCCAAATTATTGCCCTCACTTAGGAGAGTGAAGAGGGGTCGGTTTCCTGTGGTGAGGGTGCGCGGTACGTGCGTTGGGCAGCGAGACACTCTGTGCCTCCCTGGGCTGAGTCCGTCCCTTCCCTCACTCCCCGCCTTCCCGCCTCCCGGCCCTGCCCACCCTCCCCAAGTCCTGGAGCGCTGGCCTCGGTGCTGAAACAGAGCTCTCCGAGGGGGGAGGGAGGAGGGGCCGGGCCAAGGGGGCGGAGCTCTCTGGAGCTCTAAGCTGGATATCCGAGAGGGGCAGGGCGGCGCCCGCCCGCCGGAGACCCTGGAGGATTCGAGAGGAGGCAGGATACTAGAGACAGCCCTGGCTAGGCAGATACATTCACCTGGACAAGCTTTCCCCGAAGGAGCCAAGGTCGTCGTCCTTGTCTTGTTAATCCTCTTTCTTCCACCTTGGAGGGGCCCTCACCTTGTGACCTGACTGCAGCCTCCTTCCCAAACCAGACTGGCGAGTGACCTGCTTCTGGGCCTCAATCCACACAGCCACCAACTTCCAGTCCATAGGGCCCCAGCTCAGGCCCCTCGCCCTCACCATGGTGAAGTTGCTGCCTGCCCAGGAGGCAGCCAAGATCTACCATACCAACTATGTGCGGAACTCGCGGGCGGTTGGCGTGATGTGGGGCACGCTCACCATCTGCTTCTCGGTGCTGGTCATGGCCCTTTTCATCCAGCCATATTGGATCGGTGACAGCGTCAACACACCACAGGCAGGCTACTTCGGCCTTTTCTCCTACTGTGTGGGTAACGTGCTGTCCTCAGAGCTCATCTGCAAGGGTGGCCCACTGGACTTCTCCTCCATACCCTCTAGAGCCTTCAAGACTGCCATGTTCTTTGTGGCCTTGGCCATGTTCCTCATCATTGGCTCCATCATCTGCTTCAGCCTGTTCTTCGTCTGCAACACAGCCACAGTCTACAAGATCTGCGCATGGATGCAGCTGGCAGCGGGTGAGCAGGGATAGTGGGAGGGCAGGCAGGGGCCCACCTCAGGCCATAGGTACAGCTGCACCCTCCCATTTTCCGTGGAGGTTCTGGGTCTCCTACTCAGCTGCCTCCTTTCACCCAGCCCTACTCAAGGCTCTGTAGTCTCTTCTGAGTAGTAGAGAATTTTAGAATGGCTGAGACAAAAAGGACCTTAGAGATAAAATTGTTCAACTGCTTCATCTTGCTGATGAGGAACTGAAGCCCAGAGAAGGCAAGTGACTTGCTCAGGAGCACAGAGCTAGTTGGTAGAAGAAATCATGTGTCCTGACTCCCAGGCCACACCAGAGGTTGTTGCTGCTCTGGGGGAGAGAAAAAAGGAAGTTTCCATTGTCGGCCATATGGGAATAGGACCCAATTGCAAGGCAAAATAGTGATGCCAGTCAAGCACTGGCAAGATGTCCCCATTTCCCACTTCTGGGCATTTGTCCTTTCTCCTTTAAAGATTTCTATGTCCCCGCTCTCACACCTTCCTTCCCACCCCAAACTGCTCTCAGGGCAGATTCTAAGGTCAGTCATTGATTTTAGAGCTAGGAAGAGAGGGCCTAAGACTTTATCCTGCAGTGTTTGGTTCCTCCCCAATGCAAGGACAGTACATAGACTGTCCATACTGGGAAGATGTCCAGAAGCAGTGCTGAGAACTGCAGACTAGAGTGAAACCATTTTGACATCATTGGTTAAAATGAGAAGCAGTGTTATCCTTAACAGAGGGGAATGAAACAGGGATCAGAATTGCAGACAACTAAACATATAGACTCAAGACTGTGAGATTTGGAGGGGACTAAAGAAACCTATACCCCCCCTCTCCCACAACTATAGATGAGAAATCTGGATCTGATAAGACTTAGCCATGCTATAGTAGATCAACTGTAAGGACCTACAAAAATTAAGACAAGAAACTAGATATATTCTAAAGACATTTTTGTTGAGCCACACATTTATGTAAATATAATGATTTACAGAGTACCTTTATATAGATTTGTCTGGAGGAACCACATCATGGCATGGGAGGAGCGTATTCCTTCTACTTTATGGAGAAGGCTCCTAGTGGGTAACTTGTGTTCGAGCACACAGGTAATGAAGGACAGAACGTTTGATTCCAAATCTTGTACCCAGGTTACTCTCCTGGCTCCAGAGCTGCCTTCTAAATCCTCTTTACCATCTCCCTCTCTTCTGTAGTCTCACTATATAATGAGGGAAAGGCTGGGGCAGGGGTGAGGCAAGTCTTGGTGGGCAGGGGGAAGAGCGAGGGGGAATGAAGATTTAGCAGTTTTTGACAAAGAGGAGTAGAATGGACACTGGCATGCTTGCCAGCTGGTTCTGCACATCAGAGTTATGGGACCCTGAAAATATAACCATCCCTCTCATTCTCTGCACTGCCCCCTCCCATAACAGGTGTCATTTGCTAAACAGGCAGAACTGGGAAGGTTTTGGTGGGGGAAGGGTTAGCAGGCCTTCTGAGCCAGACTGTGTATGGGTCATGGAGCTGGAACACTATTAGCAGAGGTGGCCAGGTGCCATCTTATAAAACATTTATATTGGGGCAGAGCAAAGGTGGTGTCATGTTCCAGTCCTCAGTGCTGGGGAAGGGAAGATGACTCAAAGGGAGGTATAAGTAAGTGGTGTGCCCCATAGCCAGCACCTGGGAGATGTATCCATTTGAAGAGGCCTAAACCAGTTAGTTTGACCTTGCCAAGAAAGCCTGGGACCGAGGAAAGAAAAAGGAGAAGAGAAAGAGGACTGATGACGGGGAGGGTGGGGCTATAGCTTAATAATATTAATTGAGCTTCTGGATGCCAGGTGTAGGCTGAATGTGGTCCCAGCTCCTAGAAACACAGTTAGGGCAAGTTGCTTGTCTCTCTGAGTCTTGGTAACCTCATCTGTAGAATGTAGCAACAATATTCCCTAGCACAGTATTCTTGTGAGGATGAGATGATATCATGTATACAAAACATCTTGCACAGTACCTGACACATTACCATGTGCTCAGTAAATGTGAGAAACAAAAAACTGCAACTTTATCAGTCAGGATGGTTGAAGTGATACCACAGTACCAAACAACTTCAAAATCTTAATGGCTTAAAATAAATGTTTATTTCTTGCTTGTGGTACATGTTCATTGAGGATCAGCTGGGGGTTCTGCCCTCACTATTCTCTTCTGGAATCCAGGTGGATGGAGCATCATCTGTTGCTGCAGAGGGAAAGAGAGCCCTGGAAGGTCTCATACCAGCAGTTAAATGTTCTGGCCTGGAAATGCATGTCACATTTCTGCTCACATTTTATTGGCCAAAGGAAGTCAGATGGCCTTGCTTAACTTCAAGGAGTGGGGCAAGGAAGTATAATCTTACTGTGTACCTGGAATATGTGTAAACAGCTCTAATGACATCCATATCCACTGAGGTTGCTTCCATCTGACTTCAGTGATGGTCACAAGAGCAACAACTAACATTAGCTGGCCACTTACCATGTACTCTAGTAAGCATTTTGTATATCTGATCACACTTAATCCTCATAACCCTGCTATGAGTCAGATATTATTATCCCTATTTTACAGACAAGAGAATGGAAGTCTGAAAGGGTTAAGTAAACTTGCCTAATACTGTGCTAAGACAGTCCAGAGACACCACAAACGGGGTTGACCCCTACAGTGCCCAGGACCAGAGGTGTGTGGGCGGGGTGCTCACAGAGGGCCATGGCATCCATAGTTAAACCTGTTTCCAAGGCAGAGAGATGCTATGGAAGGAGAAAGGGGCCAAGGGGAGGAGTGATCGGGAGAACGGAAGGTTCGGAAGGACATCTCTTTTCCACATTTATCTATTCGCCTATACACTGAGCATTTGTGCATGTGTGTGTCTTTACCCACCTCCTTCTCCTCTATTGAGCTAGGGGCCATGCCAGGCACCAAAGACTGATCTCATACCAAGAGGGCCACAGGTTCTACCAAAGAGCTCTGGGAGGGTTCCCTCTTCCCCAGCCATAAGTATCTGCCTGAAACACACTTCAGTTTGTCATTAAGTCTGAAATGTCACCACTAAACACATTCAGCTCTTTGGAGAGATGTCAAAGCCTGGGAGAATTGATTTTGAAGTCAAGAAAGTCAGGAGCCATGAGTTCATGTCTTGGGTCCACCATAGCTGGATGACTGGGCGAGTCACTTGGTTTCTCTGAGAACTTAGTTTTCTAATTGTAAAATACGATATTAATAAATAGCTTATTTATCACAACTGTTGTCAGAATCAAGAGAAAAAATGGCACATGAAGTATTTTGTGATCTATAAAAGAACTATATAAATGAGCTCCTCCTATTAAAAAACCAAAATAGGGTTGACACATTTAGGTAGGAAAGTGGGACCCCAATCTTTTCGCCTTACTGTGCATTCGCTTGATCTGCTGACCTTCCTTGCAAGAATAAGCCAAGCCCATGGTAGGTAACTTTAGGTCTTGTAAGGTCCTTCTCTGAGGAGCCCCTGGGTAGGGACAGCCTTGGAACTAAAGAGCCTCTGGTCTGTGGAAGCAGGGCCTGGGGTGGGAAAATGGCATGGATAAGGGAAGGCACACCCTGCCTGCATGGTGGTTGCACTTGAGGTTATTCTGGTCACATCCCAGGATTATGTCACCTCTCTGTGCAGCTAAGGTGGGATGGTGGTTTGGTGGGAGGGCATAGGAAAAGAAGGGAGAAGGTGGGGAAAATGAAATTTTTAGTTTTAAATACTAAGTTGATGAAAGTACAGGGTGGGATAATAGTAGCTAACATTCACGAAGTGCCAAGTATGTGCCAGGCACTGTTCTGAGCACTTTTCCAATATTAACTCCTTTGAACTTCACTGCAATCCAAACAGGTAGATACTATTATTATCTTAATTTTATAGATGAAGAAACTGTGGGAAAAAAACCAAAAACAAAACTTAAGTAGCTTGCTCCGACTCACATGACTAGTTAGTGAAGAGCTGGGCTTGAAATCCAGTCAGCCTGCTCAGTGTTCTCCAGCTTTTCCTATTGAGAGAATCACCTTGGAAAAGTGCTTTTAAAAACAGGGGTTCCTGAGCCCAACCCTGACCTTGGGATCAGCATTTTAAGCAGGAGATTAATTCAGGGAATTGTGGCAACTTCACTGTAATGGACCGGGTAAGTGTGAGGAGACCCAATTGCTTGAGTGGAAGGTACATGAAGGAAGCAGTAAGAGATGGGGCTGGACTACTTTCTATATTCACTGAATTTAAGATACCCAGATTGTAGGACACACCATTATCTTATGTGCAGTAAAAAGGAAAAATAATTCTAATGAAACTATGGCTGAAAGCTTTCTTACTACACTCATGTCAGAGATGTTGAAATATGAACAAATGTACATCTTAGGTATGATGAGTTCTCTGGTCTGGGACCAGATTTTAGAGGGCTTTGAAGTCAGGGTTGGCAGTGCCTCATCAAGTCTGAAGTGGGGAGCTGGGTGAAGGCCTGGTAGGACTACCTGGCATGGTGGCAGAACCCTCCCTAGGCCGAGGAGCTCTGCTTCCTGCGTCTACCTCAGATCGCTTACTCTCAGGGGTAAGCTGCTTTAGCTCTTGGAGCCTCAGTTTTCTCCCCTGTGATCTACAAGGGTGGTAGGACCTGCCCCTTGTGCCTCTCAAAGCCGTTAAGCTGAGGAGAAAAGAGGTGACACAATGACAGCAGTGCAAGGAGAGAGGCAGCAGGCTGAGCACCCCTAGCCTGACATATTTGCACCCCTTCCTGCCCCCTCAGCTACAGGCCTGATGATTGGCTGCCTGGTGTACCCAGACGGCTGGGACTCGAGTGAGGTACGGCGCATGTGTGGGGAGCAGACAGGCAAGTACACACTGGGCCACTGCACCATCCGCTGGGCCTTCATGCTAGCCATCCTCAGCATCGGAGATGCCCTCATCCTCTCCTTCCTGGCCTTCGTGCTGGGCTACCGGCAGGACAAGCTGCTCCCTGATGACTATAAGGCCGATGGACAAGGTAACTTGCTATCCCCCAGGGAAATGGGGCTTCCTCTCAGCCATTCACCCAGGAGTGGACCTGGCCAAGAGGTGGGGACACCAAGACTAATCAGACACAGCCCTTGTCTCAGAGGCCAAAGGCCAGTGGAGAGTAGCAAACTGGCAGGCAATGAGGTGATGACAGACATGTGTGACACAGGCTGTCTGTGATAGATAGAGCAGTGTCCTCCTGCCCCACTGCACTCTCACGGTCTACAGGGGAGAGAGTCCTGATCCAGCCTGGGAGTCAGATGTGGCCTCCCATAGAAAGTGGCACTGAGGCTGGGTCTCAAAGTAACACTGGGAGTTGGCTAGGAGGGGAGAGGAACAACAGAGAGGCAGAGAGGATGAGTTGTTGGGGAAGGAGGAGAAAGGCAGGTTGAGGTGCAGAAGTGACAGATCCTGGACTACAGATGGTGGGAGCTGAACACCCTGGGGTTAGAGTAGTCTTGGGGGTCTCTGTAAGCCTATCCTGTTTTAGTTCCCTCTCATGCAAATCCTACTTCTCAGTCATAAAGTCAGCTGTAGCTGACCCTGGAGGCCCAGGCAGACCCTTTAGGAAGCCTCCTCAGATTGCTTCCCACTGACCTGCCTTCTTCCTAGGGTCCTTCCTGCTCCTGTCTCTCATTAGGCTCTTTCTCTATCTTGAGGGGCTAACTTTTTCAGCACATACATTTCATCTTGTAGTCATAGGGCAAGGCCTGTCTCACACCCTTGTGAATCCCAAAATGCCTACTACCAGCAGGTGGCCACTATGAGGGGCCTGTCACACCTCAGAGCCTCTCCAGTCTCCTTTCCCCATAGTTGACTTTATATCACCCCTTGGACCTTAACAAAAAGAAACAGCCAAACTTCCTTATCTCCTGTGACCAAGGACCCTTCCCAGATGAGGAATTTGAATCCCTGGATGGAGACCATCAGGAGGGGCACAGAAAAGTGGTAGCAAAGAGGAGCCTAGATCAAGTCTCTGGCTGAGCCCACCACCCTCTTCTCCAGAGGAAAGTAATTGGAAACATTTCACCCTTCTTTGGAGGTGGAAGAAGAAAAATTCACAAACCTAAGTTATGAGGTTAAAGATGGAAATCAAATTACCAGAATGAGCTGGGCCAAGGAGGAGAGAGAGATATGTTTCTAACGCAGGAGATTCAGAGAGTTTCCGGGTGCTGGGAATGCTTAGGGCCTGGGGCCCACGAGGGCCCCATAAAGGGAAGGGAAATGGAACTAGTATTTATTAAGCCTCTTCTATGTGCAGGAGTGATATAAGGTTTGTTCATAGGGGCCATTTTTTATTTAATCCTCTCAGTAATCCTGCAAAGAAAGGTTGGAGGCAGGGATTCCAGCAGCAATCTGCACAACCAGCACTTTCTGCAGTGAGGGAGGTTCTCCCAGGGAGGCTTGAGGAGGTGGATCGTCTAGCTCCAAACTCCAAGGCAGGGCCACCCTTAAATATGTCTGGCCACACACACACAGCATTTTTATATTGCTCATTTGCTTTCTCTTTTTTTTCAGAAGGGAGTCTTTTAGCCCGCAAGATATTTTATTCACATAATTCCTCTTTAAAGTATTTTCTTAAAAAGAGATCGTTTTGTTCCTTTGACACTTTCTTTACTAATCAAAATGTCAGTTTGCTTTACTCTCCTTCCTTGTCCCTCTCCTTTCATACCCGTGTACATTGGCCCCAATCTTTTCAGACATTTTTTCTCTCCATACTTTAGCCCCCTCACTATCATACAGGATTTAATTTATCCTTTTTGTTTATTACCTGTTAGGAAACACCCATATAACCTTTCTGAATACATCTAACTACTTGAAGAAGTAGTCATTGCTTCTGTCAAAGCACAAAACTGGGTCAGGAGAGCAGAGTTTGAGTCCCAGGTCTTCCATGTCACTTTATGTCAGTATTCTTTCTAGTAAAAAGGGGGACACTACCCCCTGCTCTGCCACTTTCATTAGTGTGCGGCATGAATGAAACAAAGCAGAAGTGAAGCCTTGTACAGTATATGGTTGCTAATCTACTCTCTAGGGGTTAAGGAGGCAGAGGAAAATGAGTATGGGCTCTGGAGTCGGAACTGGATTTAAAATTTTGGCCCCATCGTTACCTAGCTGTGTGACTTTGCAGATGTCATTTAATTTCTCTGAGTCTCAATTTTTCTCATCTAAGCCTCATTTCCATAGGGTAGGAGGCAGATTTTTCTTCATTTGTGAAAAAGTACCTACTTCAAGAGATTGTGCTCAGGAACAAGATAAGAATGTCTGCTCTTGTCATTTCTATCACTTCTATTGAAGATTGTACTGAAGCTTATGATCAGGGCAATCAGGAAAGAAAAAGAAATAAAAGAAATTGAGTTTAGAGAGGAAGAAGTAAAACTGTCTTTTTAGTAGATGACATGATTTTGTATATGGAGAATCTTAAGTAATCCACTGAAAACTATTCGAGCTAATATACAATTTCAGCAAGATTGCAGGATATAAGAGATACAAAAATCTATTGGATTTGTATACACTAGCAATGAACAATCTAAAAATGACATTAAGAAAACAATTTCATTTACAATAGCATTAAAAAATAAAATGGGGATAAATTTAACAAAAGAAGTGTAAAACTTATCCATGAAAATTTAAAAACATCATTGAAAGAAATTAAAGGCCTAAGTAAATAAAAACATCCAAATTCATGGATCAGAAGACTTAATATTGTTAAGATGGTAATACTCCCCAAACTGATCTACAGATTCAATGCAGTCTCTATCAAAATCCCAGCTGACTTTCTGCAAAAATTGGCAATCTGATCCTAAAATTCATATGAAAATGCAAGGGACTCAGAATGGCCAAAACCATTTTGAAGAAGAACAAGGTCAGAGGATGGACACCTCTTGATTTCAAAACTTACTAGAAAGCTAGTAATCAGGATGACGCGACACCGGCATAAGGATAGACATAGAGATCAAAAGAATGAAATTGAGAGTCCAGAAATAAACCTAAACATAAATGGCTAAGTGATTTTCAAATAGGGTGCTGAGACCATTCAATGTGGGAAATAATAGTCTTTTCAATAAATGGTGCTGGAACAATCAGATATCCACATGCAAAAAATTAAGTTGGACACTTACCTCACATTATATACAAAAATTAACTCAAAATAGATCAAAGACCTAAGCATAAAATATAAAATTGTCAAACTCTAAAGAGAAACATAGGTGTAAATCTTTGAGACCTCGAATTAGGCCTTGGTTTCTTACATGTGACAACCTACTACACAAACAACCAAATTAAAAAATAGATATTTTGGATTCCATAAAAAATGAAGACCTTTGTGCTTCAAATTATACCCTCAAGAAAGTGAATAGACAACCCACATATTGGGAGCAAATATTTATAAATCATAATAATAATTCTAGTATCGAGAATACATTAAGAACTCCTACAACTCAACAGTAAAAATACAAATAACCCAATTTTAAGAATGGGCAAAGGATTTGAATAGACATTTCTCTAGAGAAGATGTTCAAATGGCCAATGAGCACACGCAAAGATACTCAACACCATTAGTCATTAGGAAAATGCAATTCAAAACCACAAGGAGATACCACTCCACACCTACTAGGATGGTTATAATAAAAAAGTCGAACAATAACAAATGTTGTTGAGCATGTGAGAAATTAGAACCCTTGTACACTGCTAGTGCAAATGTAAAATCTTGTGGTGCTTTGGAAAACAGAACAGCAGTTTCTCAAATGATTAAACATAGAGTTATAAGGTGACCAAGCAATTCCACTCCTAGGTATATACACAAGAAAATTGAAAACATGTGTTTATGCAAAAACTTGTCCACAAATGTTCATAGCAGCACAGTAGTCAAAAAGTGGAAACAACCCAAATGCACATCAATTAATGGATAAATGATATGTGTATATTCATTTAATGGAATATTATTCAGCCATAAAAAGGAACAAAATACTACAAATTGCTACAATGTATAAATTTGAAAACTTTACAAAGAAGTCAGATGTGAAAGACCATATACTGCATGATCTCATTTATATAAAATGTTCAGAACAGGCAAATCCGTGGGGACAGAAAGTAGATTTCAGTAGTTGCCTGGGGCTGGGAAGAAGGGGGACCAGGAGTGATTGCTAATGGGCACAGGGTTTCTTGGTTGTACAACCTAGTGAATACACTTAAGACCACCAAGTTGTACACTTCAAATGAGTAAAACTTATGTTAGTGAATTATATCTCAATAAAAAAAAAGAATGTGCTGAGGATTAGACCGTATATAGAGCACTAACAATGCCTGCATATTATAGGTGATTAATAAATATCAGTTCTCTCTCCCTTCTGCTTTTCTACTATCCCCACTTTTTACATCATCCATCAGCACAGCCAATAACAGCTCTTGTGCTCAGTTGCCCATCAACGTCTTTAGGCCTAGGGGTTACCAAGAAGGGGGAAGTCTAAATTGGACTTTATAGTCTAGTAACAGAGACAATCTAGCAATATGGAATTATAAGCTGAAAAACATGATGAATAAAAAGTACAAGCTTTCTTGAGAGTGAATAAGAGGAATTTGATCTAGTGTGGAGAGTGAGTAGTGTGAGGGGAATTATCCTGAAAACAAGACTTGGTTGTAAGCAAATACTGTTCTCTTTTTCATTGCAGAGGAAGTCTGAAGCCGCTGAAGGTCAGTAATTCCACTGAGGGGTGGTCTGTGCGCCTTTGGAAGGGCTGTGGCCTTTGCTTCCTTATCGAAGCCTCAGGCAGAATAACTCATGGGGCTAGACTACAGGGGCTGTGATGCGGTGTGGCCTGGGGACCACCCAGGGGGCAGGAGCCAGCTGGCATCTGAGACCTTTGCTGAAGGTAAACAGGAACCCTGGAGTTGTGTCTTGAGAAGTAGAAAATAACAGGGAGAGAAGAAATAATTTAAAACAGGCAGGTGGTTTCATAAACTATCTTTTTGTGGAGCCCGGCAAACACGAAATGGCTGTTTAGAAGTCATTATTGTAATTTGGACCCTTATTTTCAGAAAGAATTTTAACTGATTTGTAAGAAACATACTAGAAAACCTAATAAAATAGAAAACAAAAGTCATGAGAGGAAAACACATATTACAGAAAGCTAGGCTAATAGAATTACTGTGTTGAGTATTAAATTTAGCTCTATGTTTCCTGATAGCTGAGGCAAAAAACAAAAAAACAAAAAAACAAAAAAACAAAAACCAAAAACACAATTTAACCAGTTTTAATATATGGTTGAAAAGGAAGCACAGCATATTAATTTCCTTATTGTCTTTTAAGTTTCCAAAATGTGATTTTAACAAAAACATTAAGGAACACATTTAAAAAAAATAAAAAGAAAAAAACCCCCACAACAGTATCACCTTCCTAACAGCTGCCATTTATTAAGGACCCACAGCTGGCTGGACACTTTGTGGGTAGGAGGGAATTTCTCCATTTAAACTATTTTAATTTTTGCAAAGTACCTTCTAGTCTGTGACCACATAGATATGTTTTTTTTTTTTTAATAATTATAGATTAGCATTAGCCCCTACATTAGATGATTTTCAAACTTTGATATGGACCCAGTCACCTGGGGATCTGATTCTGATTTTGGGAGTGGTGCCACAGATACTGTATTTCTAACCAGCTCTCCAGCGATGGGTGCTGGAGTAGGGGGTCACACTTTGAGTAACACACTAGTAGAATATAGACATTTTCTTATGTTTTTGCAATGTTCATTATAAATCTTTTAAAAAGCCTCAGACTCTACAGTACTGGTGTACCATTTAATTGCTAAACCAAGCTGTGGTATTAGCCATTTAGGATTGCTGTTATAGATAATAACTTTTTTTACAAATTCTGGAGTAGAATTACTGAATCAAAGGTAACTATACCTCTGTGTATGCTGTTTTTTTTTGTTGTTGTTGTTCTACATTTTATCTATATTTTAAGACATTAAACGCAGTCTCATACACTAATGAGGAAGTTTGCATGTCCGGGTAGAACTAAACCAAAATGTGAGCGTACAGGGGGAAGATTTTTTTTTTATTGGCTTTAGAAGTGTCAAATTTTATAATCTTGCAATCTTTGTTGTTTTTATCTTAATACCACAGGTCATCTACTTCCCTGACAATGGAAAATTAGGGGACAGACTTCTTCAGAGATAAAAACTTGTTCCTGCCAGTGTCCCTGTCACTGGCTACTATAGGCCGAAAGTCCTGAAGCCTTTCATTATAGGATTATTAGAACCTGACAGTCTTCTGAGACAGGACCTCCTACTGTCTATAGAAAAATTTCAGGTGAAACAGAACTGCAGTGATCCACATCAAAGATATTCAGAGAAATGGGTGGTATTCTCCTGACTGGGGACCCAAGTTCTCTTTTTGTCCATTTGGACCTGAAAATCGTTTTATCCTCACGAGGCTTCTCTATCCTCTGTAAATTGAGATGATGGAATGAGTCCATGTTTAGAGGACTCCAGATCTGAGTCTCTGAGTGCCTCATTAACTGAGGGTACCCTTGTCTGAAGGCACACCATGAACACTGGCTGTAAGGGGGGACTGAAGAAGAGGTGTCTGTGAGCATGCTGGATTGATTCAGGTTGAAGTTTAGGGGGTCCTTTGCTTCTCTTGTTTTATTTTCTTATTGATGCTCAGAGGTGGGTAAAGAATAGAGAGGCCACCAGATCCTGAATCCATCAGGAAGTCTAATAAAGATTGGGTGAACATAGGATCTAAAACCTTATGAGACTAAATTGACTTTTTTCGCTTTGGAACTCCAAATCACATTTTTTTCACAGTGCCCACACTGACTCATCAGAACTGGCTACCAGCTTTGGAAATTTGTTACTTGTGTCCAAGTAAGTTATAGTAATAGATGACATTTCTTGTAAAACATTTTGGATTTGGCATAGTAAATGGCACAGTTTTGCCAGCTTCCAGAGGGGAACTCAATTTAGAAAATACCTCATTGTAGCAAATGCCAAAACAATGACAGGTTCTTTGGGCTGTTCTGGGCCTGTGGGGTGGGGCATTATACATAAGGTTTTGTTGGTCATCTGCAGTGAAGTATCCAGAGGAAAAGGTATGTTCTGGTCTTTGTCTATTTATTTACTCAGGAAAGAGAAAATGTGGGTGCTGTTCTCTCACAGGGGGTAGGGGGTAAGTGCTGAAAAAAACAAAACAGAACTATGGATCTTGTTGTTGCTTGATCAAGCAGCAATGACACAGAAAACAGGTTTCTTGTTCCTGGGCTGTAGGGCATGGTTTTTAACCAATATACTCTGACAACCTGCCCAGTCAGTGCAGTGTTTCTTCTCTAGTTCAGATGGGCTAGGAATGAGAACGTTCCCTTCATTGTCCCAGTTGTCGCTGACGGGAATTATTAGAATGGGGTTTAGGAACAGCCATATTCATATTTTCTTGAGTTGATAAAATTATTTTGGAGCCAGACCCTGCTTTATGTAAGCTTGACAGATGGCAAAATTTGATAAATTCTGTAGCCTAGTGAGTTTTCTAGCTATTTTCATTTATTTCTTATAACTTTACTTTTTATGAGGCAAAAAGAAATTTCTAGAAGCCTCTCTACCCTCATATTTCTCACTGAAATGGCAACCATGGTGGTTCACAGAAGCTTCACAGGGTGGGGGGCACTTAAGGTGCATCTGCCAACAAACAGCCCACACCTCACTCTTAACAGGAACAGCGAGTTTCAGTGCTGGGAAAGAACCCACAGTCATATGACCCAGTGTTTCACTTTAGGTTTGTCTTTGAGGAAACTCAGAATTTGCCTTCTCCAATAATAGTGATGAATTTGGTTGATACCTAGTAACTACTTGTTCACTCTTTTCAAGTGGCTTTACTTTTAAATAAATTCTTAGAAGGCACCTCAAATCTCATCTATGAAGGTATATAGAAAATAAAACCAGCATTCTTCTAACCAAGTTGCCTTATTCCTTCCTTACTTCGGGCTCACCCCTGCCTTAGACTGGGGGGCTGGTGACAGTTGTGACACTCAAGTTTCACCAACAGTGACTAGTCCTGAGCAGATCTGGCTGAGAGGACGGTCTAGTCATTTATAGCTGAAATGTGAACTGGATGGCTATCCCAAAGGCTTTATCTTATACCCTTATATTAATTACCTATTGCTGCGTAACGAATTACCCACAACTCAGTGGCTCTAAAACTTGTTACTGTGGGTTAGGAATCCAGCAAGTCTTAGCCTATTGTCTCCACCTCATTTTCTCACAGGGCTGCTATTAAGGTGTTGGATCTGCTTCCAAGATCAATGGTTGTCTGCAGTATTCCATTCCTCCCAGGTGGTTGTACTAAGGGCCCAGGTCTCCCCACAGGTATATTCACACAGCAACTTGCTTCCCTAGAGAAAAGGTAGGTACACAGAAGCCACAGCCCTTTTGTAACCCCATCTCAGAAGTGACATCCAGTCATGTCTTAATCTGATAGAACAATCACGAAGTCCAGTCCACATTCAAGGAAAGGGGATTACACAAGTTGTGTGATTACCAAGTGGGAATCATTGGCATCCTTTTAAAAGTTCTTTCATAGTTACTCCTAATTGTTTGCTGAAATGGGAATTTAATGAAATGCTTTATTGGAATTGACTAGATTCTAGTAACTTTATGTGCTGATGGATATGTTTGTTTTGTAATAAAATAAGTTGCTGAAGATGAAGGGTCCTAACCCTCAAAACTCATCTCACTTTTATCTAACCTCGAGGACTTATAGTAGGGTCCATTAATTTCCAACATCGACCCAACTTTCCTCTATATTTAGTAAATCCAAAGCTACCTGTGCAATATCTTGGGGGGATAAGTTCTAAGAACATAGCTCAAATTGTAGGCAGCGGATGCACTTCCTTAACACAATCCAGTTGTCAATTGTAGGGCAAGGCTTGTTGTATTAAAATGGACAAAAGCTAGATGTAAATCAGGGACAAGAGATTATAATAAAAAGTGAACTTGGGAGGATATAAAATCAAATCAATTACCTATGTATTAAAAACCCTCCTCCCTTGGTCCCTCTTTTCTCTGTCCCTATCCCCGTCTGAGTCTGTCTCCGAGAGGAGACTGACTACGCTGTCTATGGAGCATTATCCCTTCTCTAACTTTCCTTTTGACTAAAAAAACATCCTCCGTTTATAAGGAATGGTGCAGTTAGTAACAGAACTAGGTACTAATGTAAACTTGCTTAGTTAAAACTTCTAAACACTTAACATATCTCAAATTTTCTGGTTTCTGAACTGGGATATTTCTGTATCACAAGGACTTGGTGTGGATTAATATTTGTGCAACGACTTAAAAACAAACGCACAGCACACGTCTAATTTTTTAATTCCAACTTTTAAAAACAAGACTTCAGTGACAAAAAAAAATTCTTCAGGTCTCAAGGTCCATATATTACTTTTACATACTGTTTTGAAAGTTTTGAAAGAGCTGTACGTTACCAATGCCTTGCTAATTCCAAAGGCACCAAATTGGTGGCAAAACAGAAAGGACTACTCAAGCTTCTCTGGTGTCCTAAGGCCTTATTTTGGGAGCAAATTAAGTTCAGATTCTATCCTCAATAAATCACCAATTTTCCATGATGCAACAGTCTAAGAGTAAATCACTTTCCTCATAAGGCCAAACTGGAAGACTGCAGGTTTCAAAATAAAAGGATGGGCAGTAATAAAAGCCATCTGAAACCTGGGCCTGTTCTGGAGTTCCCTGCGGACACTCAGGGCAAATGAAGGGTTAAAGGTGGGGTTGTACCTTCGACCCAGTGCACTGGTTCTTTTGAGATAGCTGAGCATTCCTATGACGGCACCAAAACCGAAGTTTTCCAAAACCGTGAGAGTTCTTGGTACAAATAGTTAACACAAGGCTTAGTGGGACTGCCTAGATGGGTCAGTCTGATGAACATATTGGTTTGATAAATCCCAATTTAATTTTTTTAAGTTGTTTTTTAAGACAGGTACATTCTGATCAACACTACAATATGAATACACTACAAATTAACTATAAGTTTATGTAGTTCAGGAGTGGGGAAGGACTTTCTATAACACTAAAAAATATCACAAATGAAAATGAAAGGCAAATTAAAACCTGGAAAAGTATGTGATAGCAAAAATACAAAAATGTATTAACTTTAATATGTAACAAATCCTTACCAAATCATCAAATAAGGAAGCATACCAGAAGAAAGGTAGGTAATATAGGTAAATGACCAATAAAACCTATGGAACAAGTTTCTGACTTCACTAGTCACCAAATATGCAAATTAAAACAAGATACTCCCTTTTTTGGGCAAACTATTAGGAATAAAATGAATGAGATTACAACAGACCCATTCAAGTACTCTTGGTCACAGCCAAACAGCCCAAACTGTTAGGCAACATTTATTAAAAACCTTAAAAATGTGCTTACTCTCTGGCCCAGCCATTCAATTTCTAAGAATTTATCCTATGGAGTGAATGAGACAAGTGTATGAAAACTTGTGTACAAGTATTCACCATACCACAGTGCCTTCGTCAGAGTTCACAAATCTTTGGCATTTTGCACATATGACTGTAACCTGAGGGGGGAAAACACACCACAAATATTTTGGGGAAAAGCCTATCGGATGTAGGAAATAACAATTTTCTTAGAATTTTCCAAAATGTACTGTTAGTCTCACTCTACCCCCAATTTAAAGCAGAAGCAACGCTACAAACCTGACAAAACAGCATGTGTTCAAGTTATAGTTTCACTGCATACTGAAGTTAAAGAGGCACACACACTGACCTATCCTTTCCTCGACTCGGAAGGCTGGGTCAGACCAACTTCTACAACAAATGAACACAAGTCTTCTGGAAACATGTAGGTTATTAAATTATTTATTGTATTGCATTTACAAAGAAAACAGACAATGCACCCAGTAGAAAGAATAAAAATGTATTCAGGGTTTTATTTTTAACTGACAGCAAATAGAAATCCTTTAGTGAGATCATGGCAATCTGATAGTATTATGATTAAGTTCAGTAAAGGTACATGGGGTACTTGGAAGATCAAATTCTACAGCTGCCTCTTTCTACAGCTTCTAATTCATCTGGGTCCTTAAATGAAAGGGGGAAAAGCCCTTATTTGGTGCGGGAAACATTTCCAAAATGAAATTATAGGTTCTCTCTTACTGAAATTTCATGTCAATTGTTAAGATGGGGCCTTTTTAAATATTTTTTAGTTATTTCACCTTAATATCATCACCAGAATTCCTGTAATTCCACAATTGCGATTTTTACAGTATAGAAAAGAATTCAGTTCTAGTCTGCTATTGCTTTAGATGTATGTTATCACTGAAAACCCAAAGTGGATTAGAATTGCTGAAGGATTTTCCCTGCCGTTGTTTGATACGATCTATTCTCTTTATTCCTGATAGGTGCATAGACAGCCTCACTTAAAATTCTTTCTACAGGAACATGTCTGATTTCAGGACTACCCAATCAAGGATCCGATGAATGGCTGGTCATAGTTACTCAGGGTAATGTTTATGAGTTAAATGGATTGCATAATTGCACCACTTTTTCCTTTGTCATTGTTGATGGATAAATGACAATCTAGATTCCAATCTCCTGTATAGAAAGCTGGCTACCCAACAGTCTCATTGGTAGCTTTGCTAGTAGAGCCTCAAGTTGCACCTCCTTGGCTTTCTGTAAATCAGAGTCCTGTAGCCACTTCTGGAGAATGCTGTAATCCCAAAGGCCTACTTGGTCCATGCTGAAGCAGCGGTGACCTCAATCCTGCCCCTCTTTTGCTTTTCAGTATGATCCGAGGAATATGCAATGTTTAGGGCAAGTCTAGGAGAGGCCCATCCTAAAATAAGATTCACAAAGCCTTTCTCATTAAAAAAAGAAAGAAAGAAAAAAGCCTCAAGTACATCTCAATCATCTCAAAATTGCAGTTAAAAAAAACTTACATTATACAAGGAAATAGCAGCAGAGAATGGCTAATCTTCAACCAACCAACCAAAACAAAAAACAAAACAAAAAAACAAACAAAACCCACCAAGCCCTCAAAATGAACAATAAAAAAAGTGCCATCCCACCCCTCCCCTTGGGTTCTTTTATCCTGGGATTTCACTTAAGACCTGAAGCCTCTGAGAAAATGAGAAAGGCAAGGCCACAGAGGGAAACTTCTTCAAGGCTAAATTTTGGACAAAGTAAAGAAAAAGCTGTAAATAAAAGTTAAGGGACTGTTTGGAAAAGAATCAAGAACTCCAGGATATTTTCTTTAGATGGGAAATCTGTGAAATCCAGATCACCTTTCTAGAGTCATCTTGAATTCTTTAGTTATGGGGCAATAAACTCAAGTGCAATGAGTAAAGTGCCAGCCAGGGATTAAAAACAAAACAAAACCCCCAAAACACAAACAGCCAATCATAATAACTCTGCTGTTAGGGTAACAGAATGCACACAGAAGAGGACTGTTTGCAGAACATCTGTGGTTCTGAAGAAATTCCTAGTCAGTGGTTCTGTTTTTATTTCCATCAAAAATCAAACTGAAGATTCAAGGATCTTAGAGTTATTAAAGGATGAAAAGAATATGACAGTGCTTTGAACAGTGATAAAATGGTACCCAAATTTGGTGTTTATGCAGCTCATTTAAAAAGACAGTAGCTTAAAAGTCGCAGGAGAAAATATGAACATAAACAACAGAAACAATCCAGGAAGGTGATGCAGCCTGGATACAGCAAGTTTAATGTCTCTGCTGTACAGAGAAGTAAAACCCTTCTCCCCCTTCTCACCCTTATGCTGGCAATAGGATATGCGCTAGAAAATTTGACTCTTAGAGTCAGTGAATAAAAGGATGAGCTCATATATCTTCATAGCTCTTTTAAAAAAGGCTGCTTATAATTTAAAGGATGTCCTAATGGAAAGACAAGGGTACAGGGTGAGAAGCTGTTTCACATTTTAGTCCATTAGTCTTTGGCAAAGCCCAATCAAGGCCAAATTCACCTAGGATGCCCAATGGCTGTGGGAGACTCTCCACAGGGTCAAGTAAGCAAACCCAAATGAACATGTTGTATTAAAGAAACAAAAAACGAAACTAGAAACCCTTGAAGGAAGAGCTTCATCCTGAAAAGGGAAGAGGGAAGTGCTAGGAGAGGAGGGGTTGAGGGCCTGCGGGTACGCTCTGCTGCGGTGCTGGCTGGAGCTTAGGAGTTGAGCCAAGGGTGCCGGAGACAATCTGCAGCAGTGGCTCTCTTCTCAGGGACCAGCTCCAGCATGGGCAGTAAGAAATCCGTGAAACCAGCTGCTTCTTCCTGAGACCACTCGTATTTCTCCACCAGAACCTCAAAAAGGCCCCAGGGCTTCAGCTTTGTGATGTGTTTCAGGTCACCTACGGTAAAAACAGTACAAAAGAAACTGACCAACACTGACAAGTGACAAAATTCTTTTGTGGAAATCCAGGAACTAATCCAGGTAGTCCATAAAGAATCAAATTTTGCCATCAGAATCTAATCATCCATTCAAAAAGCTCTTCTCTAACGTATTCCTTGGAAAGAATTGCCTCCATTTTCCATGAGGGTCTAAAAATTTAAGAAAAGTTGTTTGTTCCACCATTCTGGGATTTTAGTCCCAGTCAAATTGGGTAGGCCTATCAGGAACTAGGTATTCACTAAAATGAATATTAAATGCCTATGTACTCAGCATGGTTTCATTTGGTGGTCAGAGACAGCTTATAATCATATACCAAGAAGTGATGTTTCTGATGTTTCTTCCATGGGGAGTGAATATCTATTTAACTGCCTACTTGGTGCACACATGCCATTAATCTGACTTTGCACTCAAGAAGGAACTCTTATGGAGCACTTCACCACTTCTCAGCCCCAAGGAGGAACATTAAGAAATCTTTCTGAGTATGCATGCTATCAGTGTTGGGAAAAATGATTTTTCTCAGCACAAATGTACCAGATGTGAAGAAAAAAGGAACCATGCCAAAAAGGGGAAAAAAAGCCAGTTTTCTAATCCCTTCTACATCAGGTTTTCACATTTCAACCTTTAAATTTTATTTGCAATGCATAAGAAATACGTATTTAAATATGCCAACATATATTATCAAGTCAAAAATCTGAGGCGAGAGTTTTATCTTTGTTTCTTTTATGAATAAGTGATAAACTTATGAAACTACAGAGTATAAAGCTAATTCATATGACTATGTTAGGTGTCAATAGGCTATAAGATGAGTGACATTTAGTACTGCCCTTAAGCTTAAAAAAAACCATTTGCCCTTTGATAGAGACAGTTCTTAGGCCAAATGCTAGCAAAAATTTGCCCATTTTTCAGAAATGATGCATAGCAGTAACCAACCTACTTTGTGCTAGTCACTATATGCATAGTAACTAAGTTAATAGGAAGTAAACATTATCCCAATTTAGAAATCAGCAAACTGAGGCCACATAACTAGTGGAGAGGCTAGGATTTGAACTCAGAGGATCTGGCTTCAGTTTCTGATCTTGACCACACTATTTCACCCCTCTGCTAAGTAATCTCAGTATTCAAAGTAGGACCATCCTTCTGTAGGTGCCAGGAACATGTACTCAGCTTACTTACCTCTTAATTTTTAAACATTTTTGTTCCCTTAATGTTTGGGAACAAACACATCTATTTTACCTTTTTTGGTGAAAAATTCCTTGGAATATTTTCCTGCCACAATGAGCTTGCGAGGCACCTTCCCCAGAAGTTCTATGATCAGTGCAATGTGATCTGTATGTTTCAAACATTTCAAAAGGGGGAAAAAAAGACATACATAATAGGAGTAACAAATCCAGTTCTAGACATTAGCAGAAAGAGTAGCATGCACACCTCTTTGTCAAACATTTCAGGCTTGCTTTCTATCCTAAATGGGAAGAAGAGGACTCTATCCATCTAATGGAGAATCCAGAAAACCATAAAAAATCAGGGGCCCACTCCAGTGGGACCTGAGTGATAAGTAAAAACAATCTTGGTGTGAATGCTCTGCTTCCTGAAGTTGTATCCTTGGGGCCTAGATGAAAACTCATGTTAACAATACTACCTCTGCGATTGAAGAAGTCCTGTGAGTATTTCCCACTGAGGGCAAAGCGTCTTGGAATTCTGCCTATCAGCTCTATAATGTGCGCAATGTGGTCTAAAATAGAAGGGTAAGAAGAACAGGATCAAGGATAAGCTGTAAAAGAGGTTTTTCTATGAATAGCTTTTTCAAAGACTAGCTATTTAAAAGTAACTACAAATAAAACCAAGGATACTTAAGGGGAGACTGGGAAAGCCAAGAATTATTTCAGGTGGTTGTCACCTGACAGTAGTTGGCATGTCCCATTCTGGAGTTTGGAGGCTTATCTACACCTTTATTTCTATTTTGTCTATATACCTAAGTTCAGGTGGGTTTTTTAGGTAAGGTATCAATATGCTTTAGACATTCCAGAACTGCTATTTATTTAAATACTGCTCTATGCTTCAATCAGTAAAATATTACTTTATGTAAAAATATTCATGATGATTAAAGCACTAACATGATTATTTGATTTTTCAAAATCACCCTGTGAAACAGGCCAAAGATTAATATGCCATTTTAAAGATGAGAAAATGGAATTTAGAGAGAATGGCCTACTTGAAGCTATAGAGCTAAAAAGAGGTAGAATGAGAATTAAAACTTACATCTTATGTCTAGTTAAGAATTGTGTTTTTTTTTTTTTTTTAATAAATCACACCTTTAAGTTAAACTTAGCACAAATATTTTTAAGCATACCTATTTGACTATTTGCAGGCCACTGAAAAATCTCAAGTCATGTAGTGCCTTGTAACTGTCACAGTATGAACATGGACTGTGAACACTGATAGAGAGGTGTGTAGTCTGTCACCAAGAAGTGAGCTTGAGACCAGCCAGTATCCACACTTACAGATAGCTCTACTACCCTTTTCACTCTGCAGGTGACAGAAACTAAGAATGTGAAGAGGGTTTGAAAGTGATGGCTCCTAACCACAAAAGCTTTATAAATGAGTTTAGTCCTACAGTTACAGACATCATTAATGTCAAAAGGAATCACTTAAAACCTCCAATAATGTATCGTCTAGGGGAATAATATGCTAGAGACAGCCATATATCTGGGAATTTGTGAAGGTTTCAGATCATATCTGTTTTTCATGTAAAGAACTCACTGGTGTCATTTTAAAGGAATTTTATATTCACAAATTCACTATAACCTTTGGGCAGTTTTGACTGAATTGGTAACAAATACCTGGCTGCCAACAAACTTCTGCTGATTTTAGACAGGGCCTGCAAATACATGTCTTTGTATAAGTTAATTGTGAGGCAAGAGTTTACTTATTGTAAACTTCCAAGTGTAATGTGTAATATTGGTTCTTCTAATATTTTTCCTATATGGAGGAATTATTTTTCCCTTGAAATTGTTATTTTATATGTAATTCCAACAACCTATTCTGGCTTATCAATTAATTATAGCGTTGATATATTTGGTAGGCAAAATTATCAAGTATTATTTCAAGAGTTTAGGGCTGTGGAACGTCAACAATAACAGAGGACATGGTACTTAGGCCCCTGTCCTACCATACTTGTAACAAGTTGCATACACTAGTCAGGGGATAAAGGTTTGCTTTTTCTTGCTCTTATGGGCCAAACTGTAGTTTGAGGTTTCATCTAAGGACTGTTAGTACTGACTGGTACAGGAAGGAATAAATTAGGATCTAAATAACTAGGGTAGATGGCTCCCACTTGTCATATACATTTCAGTTTTCAGGTTTGGTAGCATAAGATCCTACACAATATAATTCTAGACACTATATGTGTTCCATACCACAATATATTTATAGGGAGTCTAGGGAAGTAAAAGGAAAAAAATTAATTACCTTCCCAAACAGATATAGTAGGGCATTTCTAAAATAAAATATGTATCTATAATCCCAAACTTATAACACAGAAAAAAGCAAGAGAGAACAGGGAAAATAATGTGTTTATACACAGGTAGTATACAGAATATTCTTACACGGAACTTATGTACAGAAAACATGTCCAAAATGTACCAATTAAAATAGGCATTTGGCTATGGGAGTTAACACAGTAGTTTCCAAACAGTATGTGTTAGGAATATCAGCAGACCCTACTAACACTGCCTATTAATATAACCCAGGGGACCACAGTTTAAGAAATAGAGAGCATTCTTGTTTCTAGAGCACAAAACCTGATTTCCCAAATTACTGAGGACATATTTTAGTAAAGAACATATTTTCTGTATTGGAAGGGTATATAGCTACTGCTTTCAAAGTAATCTTTATTATTCTTGAAAACAAAAGCTGCCTAAACTGTATAATAAAGAAGGTAAAACATTAATAGCTTTTTTCATTCACATTATTATTTCACCTAGTTATCTAGATGCTGCCACAACAGAAAAAAATCCCCCCACACATTCAGTCATGTTTTCACAGCCTATCAGACAAAGCGGCTATAAGCTTGGGCTTTTCCCACTGGCTACCACAAAATGTAAATCAATAAATTGTGTTTCAAAATGGAATTCTCAATGTGTGATTTAAAAAGAAAAAAACATGGCTTTAATTTTCAGAAATGGGAAAAAAGAATGCTAACTGTAAAATTTATATAGACAAATAGGATGCAGTTTCTGCATTCAAGTAGTGTGTCTGTATTAAAATTATTGACTTCCAAATAAAGTTGGAGGCATAACTGAGCAAAAAGTTTATGAACAGATAGATTCAGACTTGGTAAAGAATGAAGCACTAATTTATATAGATAGGAAGATAATAAGCTGTTTTAGAAGAGTGCAAATTTTAGTTTAATCCATTGTAGCCTTTTCTCTAATCCTTATATAGAGTTCCTTAATATATATTATAAAATATCTAGAATATCTAATATCTACTATAAAATATCTTATATTTCTATCTTTTTTGGGATTTATATATACTCAGCACAATAAAAAGACTAAAGCTCTTCAAATGATGTTAGCCACATGTGAAAAGTATAACTACCATGCACAATGCACAGACTTTCTCATTTAAGGAGACTCACCTTCATCTCGAGTGTACTCTTCCCCTGAATGAGGTTCAAACAAATAGTCACCTGTGGCTAGTTCAAAGGCCTAAGAAAAAGAGGACAGCATATAAAAGTATTAAAAAAAAAAAAAAAAAAAAAGAAGAAAAAGAAAAAGAATAAAGAAAAAAGAGAACAGAAAAAAAAAAGGAGACCTTTGGGAAGCTTACTATTTGGCTCCATATTACATAAATTTTCTTCTTGGAAAAACCTGCAGATGATTATTAAAAAAATATCTAAGATTATTCCAAAAGATCTTTTCTTCCACATTGTATCTTAATAAAATGGAAGCAGAAAACTGTAAAAACTCAAGTTAATATCAACATGTGGATTATTACATGTCCCCCACCTCAAATCAGTAACTCAGCTCTCTTGAGTTTTTCTTTCTTCTCCGAGAGGGGCATATCTGTATATTCATTCAGGTGATTCTAAGTTATTAAATTTTCATAAAAAGAGGTCTTATCTTCTTACATTATAATTTCATATGGCTAGAAATTGAGATTTTGTACCCAAAACTTAAAACAAAAAATTCAGACATTTCTCTACTTATGACTCTTTATTGTTTGGCAAAAGCACATTTTAGAATTCTGCTTTGGAAAGCACTCCCTAAACTAATCTGGATAGAGAGTTCCCATTTCCTAGTCCTATAGAAAATAAGAAAAAGATTAAATGTAAATGGAGTCAGGAGCCACTCATATTCTATGTGACCATCAGGTTTGCATTCACCAAGCAGGAAAAGAAAGGCACATGTTTCCCACAACAAGAAACCTCTTATAAACAGTGTGTAAGAGTGTCTGAAAAAGTGATTTTCTTTGGAATAAATGTCTAGGAGGATGAAAAAACAAGATCTAAGTCATGAAACTATATTAATTTTTCATAGATTAAAATGGATTAAAAAAAACAATAGAATAGTTTTAAAAGGTCTTATTGATATAAAAGTACAGTGATACGCCAAGTGCTGATCGTGGGCCAGTTTTGATTGAATCGCTGTTACTTGGTAGTCTAGGCAATTGGAAGAACTGTGGGGTGGATTTAATTGGGGCACATTCTCAATTTAGACCTAGGTTGAGGTCTCGGTGGCTTGCTAGTCTCAGTTTCTGCAATTTCACATGACATGACAGCCTTTCTCAAACTGTATTACCTGGGACTAGAGCAAGACCACAAAATCAGAAGTTTTAGGATTGCCTCTAAAATGTCAGGGATGCTATGGCTTCCTGCTAGGCTTAGCTTGTTTTACATTCCAGCAGTTCATTATGAAACTGCACCACACCGGTAAGAGCAGACACTTCTTCTACCCTCTAATCATCCTGAGGTTTATAGTCCCCAAGCAGAACAGAAACAAACTGATTCTTATTCATCGAAATTTGTTAACATCTTCTGCAATCAGTACTTTAATTTTTCAAAGTCTCATAGTGGGAGTTCAGTCAATAAAGATATTGAAATTGAAGTTTTTTTTCAAAAAAGAAAATTTTCTAAAACTTAAATTTAAGAGCCCATCCTACAATCCAGGGGTCCTCATTCCCACTCCCATCCTTGTCTCACACTGACCAAAGAGCCTATTCTATGTTAGTCAGGATCACAGTGACAGACACAGACAAAATCAGTTATAAAATCCAGTGTGCTGGTACATTCAGACAATGGAATTATTCAACTAATCAATCATGAAAAGACATGGAGGAACTTTAAATGATTATTACAAAGGGAAAGAAGCCACTCTAGAAGGCTACATGCTGTATGATTCCAAGTATGTGACATTCTGGAAAACTACAGAGATGAAAGCAGTGCTAGACAGGAGTTGAGGGGAGGGAGTAATGGATGAATAGGTGAAGCAGAGAAGATTTTTAAGACAGTAAAACTCTTTAATATGATACTATAATGGTAGATACATGTTATTATACATTTGTCAAAATCCACAGAATGTTTGGAAATTTATAAAACATCTATTCTTTAATTCTTAAATGTTCTTCACAGAACATTGCCTTTATACACTACCCTTCTACATACACTTTGTAGTCTCAGTCATCAAGGGACCAGGCAATGTTACAACTGTCTCTTTACCTCTCAGAAAGGGTCCCAATTTTTCTATCAATTAATTGTCCTGGATGCAGGATGATCCATCTCTCTACGCACTTCTGATACTCCAGGATTTAGTTTTACTCTCTGAGTATGGCCAAATTTAGAGCAACTTTTCTACATCTATCAGTACAATGAGAGACGTGTGGGGGGGACAAATGGAGTTCAAGTTCTCGTGATACTGTCTCATGTTAAATAAGTACTTTCTTTCCCTTGGTCAAAAAAATTCCTGCATGTGAGCTGGTCCCAACAGGAGGCAAGGTTAATTCCTCTTTTATCTTTTTTTGCCTTAACTATGTTAAATAGCAAGCAGAATTTTTGCCCTCAAACAATCTACTATTAAGAACCACATCGTATTAAATAAGATCTATATACTAGCTATATTTTATTGTTGGTAGTACTGTATCACTTATTTTCTCTAGCAAATCGATTCAAATGAAATTCCTTAAAATCAAAGCTTTAAAGTATAACAAAAAGTCATACTTTATTCAAAGTCCTTTCATCTGGTGCGCACAATACCAAATCTGACTTTATTTCAGACAGTCCTCCACCTTCAAAACCACTGATATGCCATAACAAAATGATTTATAAAGTCATGCCGTATTAACAACATGTTAATTCTATTATCTTTGGAAGACAACGTTTTTCAGGAATGTTTAGTCAAGAAATCTATGACTAAAACAAGTAGAGGTTTCTATAGTCTGTCCTACCTTTTCAAGTGTTCTCCAGAATTGACCATGAATACTAAATGTTAACTAAAATGACAGTTTAAGATATGTAGCTCATTCCTTAGATGGTCCACAAATATTTATTAAGTACTGTTGTATAATAAAGAATTTCTTTGGTCTTTGTTTGTATTCTGGGAGGCAGCCTCTAAACTCTTTGAATTTCCAAGTAATAAAAAGTGCCTTTTGTTATTCAGTGGGCCCTGGGCCACACTTAAATTTATACTAATTAGGTGACTCATGATGAGCCTGAGTTTTATGAGTTATTCTAGCAAATTACTAAATCTGAAAGTATAGTGGAACCCCTCAATTTGTAGACAGCTGGTAAAATGGGCAGGTGGCCTGTGGACCTAAGAGTTTGTGGCTTATGTCTGAATTGAGGGGATCCTTGTGGGAAATCATGCCTTTACCTGTGAAGTTTGTGATAACTCTAGGTAGTCAGCATCAGAACTACACTGTGAACACCCACTTGAAATGAGCCTGGGCCTGAACCAGACATTTAGCTGTATATAATAAACATGAATCCTGCCAGCATAGCACTTATCGCCTAGTGGAAGAGAAATAAGCAAATAAACACAAAATTACATGTAAAGAGATGTACTCCATTTCAGAAAACAATATCAAACGATCCAACGTGGCGAATCATTTAATATCAACTAACTCTGACCACCTGAGTAGTTGCTTGCCAGGCACAGACCAGCAACTTATGAATCTATTGATAATTGAATTTCACATCTTATAAGATATCTGAGTAACTGCTGAACTGTACTGAATAAAAATCTGAAAAGAGATCAGAGTCGAAAAAGCAAGGGGTACTTGCAACCTCCTAATCAAAACTAACAATTTGGAGCAGTTGTTTTTAATCCATCTCTCCCTACCCACCTGCCCAAATCTGTAGTAAGAAACATTTGGTTCCTTCATCTAACAGGAATTTGGCAGGCATAAAATGAAATGCTAGATATTTGTAACTAGCTTTTGAATTTAGATCTCTCCAGACACAGGATTTAGAGTGCCAATGATAAGCCACACAAAAAAATTTTTTGATTGTTAATTTGCTGGTCTATTGAAATTAGCAAACAGGGCAAGGTATGTTACCACCAAATAACAAGTGAAGGTCAAGGGAGAAAAACATTACCATGCATGCCGTGCTCCAAATGTCAGCAGGGGTATTATACCCAGATCCTATCAGAACTTCCAAGGAGCGATACTGCCTTGTTTGAATATCTTCGGTGAAATGTTTGTGCTGAGTAAATGGAGAAGAAAACAGCATTTTAAAATTCATTTATTCTAAAATGTAACAAGTTATGATTGCTTACTAATGAAGATTAAAATAATTTCTCTGAAGTTTTCTCCAAACCAAAGTTTTAGTTTAGCTAATTTCTTAAGTATTATTTTGATGCTATTAGCTGCAAATAGCACTTTGCTTTACAGTCTACTCCAAATTACTTTTGCAATCATATGAATTTTAACTTAATATAAAAATAGATTAGAGAATAACAATTTTTTAAGAGGTAGGTTTCAAGTTTCAAGAACCTTATAAACAGCATTTATAAAGAATTCATAACATCCGCATCATTGCAAAGTGAGACACACCCTTTGACTCCTTCAATCTAAAACTAGTGGAAGATCTATAACTCAAAAGATTCCTCTGATCGACACACTAGGAAGCCTGAGAGATCCATACATCTGTACATCTGAAGGTGGGTGGATGGGAATGCAAGGAAAGGTGGAACTGGGGGAACAGCAGGGACGATGCATGGGACCTGGTCTAGAGGTGGCAGCTAAGCTCGAAGTCCCAGTGAACATGGCAGCAGTAAAGGAGAAGGAAAAGGCTCGTGACTCTGGTCCCCACTCCTCAACAAAGAAAAAGGCAAGCAGCAGCACAGGCATGAGCAACTCTGGCTCCTTCCCCTGGCTGTGGTGGTGCCTGAGACTCAAGATGACTCAGAACACACTGGGGCATCCACCATTCTGGTGACCCCAGTGAAATCCAGGACTACATTAGCACTGGAAGCAGCAAGGCACCAGTGACCCTGGAGGCAAAACCAGGGAGGACGAGAGCACCTGTGACACCTCTGGCAGAAGCTGTGCAAAGTGGAAAGTGCTGGCTCTCAAATATAGCCAGCCCGTCTGCTCAGGAAAGAGAAAACAAAACCTTGTACTAAAGTGCCACCTACTGGAAAACAACAAAAGGCCTTTAATTATGAACTTGTTGAGTTGTTAGAATTAAACCAAACTGTACCTAAATAAGAAAAGTGTGTGCTACTTCAAATGTGCCAGCAGAGGAACAACCCATCAAGCACCATGAATAATCAAGGTATCACAAAAATAAAATGACAATTCTGCAGAAACCAAACTCAATGTCCTGGAAGATTGTGATCTACATGATCGAGAATGCAAAGCAGCCGTCTTGAAGAAACTAAAGGAGATACAAGAAAACTCAGAAGCGTAGTTCAATGAACTCAGGAATAAAATAATGAAGAGAAGGTGTGCTTTACAAAAGATACTGAAACTCTGAAAAATAATTGAACAAAAATTCTGGAACTGAAATCTCAATAAATTAGATGAAGAATGAATTAAAAAGCACTGGAAACAGAACAGACCAGATGGAAGAGAGAATGAACGAGCTTAAGGATAGAAATCTAGAAATGATTCAGGTGGAAGAGCAGAGAGAAGATTAAAAAAACCCACAAAACTGTGAGAACTATCCAGCTTCATCAGAAAAGATAACATAAGAATAAAATTGACAGAAGGAGAAGAGAGGGAGAAGGGAACAGAGAACCTAGTTAAAGAAATAATAGATGAGAACTTCCCAAACCTGGAGGAGCTGGACGTACAAGAAACTAATAGAAAACCTAATTATCTCAATGCAAACAAGCAAACAAACAAACAAACAAAAACCAAAGACAAAAAAACCCCTGAAAATACCCTTCTCTAAGACATTATATGAAAACTATAAAAAGTCAATGATAAAGAAAGAATGCTAAAGGCAGCCAAGGAAAAAAACCCAGGAACTTACAAAGGAGCCCCTATCAGGCTATCATTCAAATTTCTCAGCAGAAACTCAACAGGCTAAGAGAAAGTAGAATGACATATTCAAAATATTAAAGGTAAATAAAGGCTTTCCCAGACAAAGAAAAGTTGAGGCAGTTGACCGCAAGACCTGCCTGGCAAGAAATGTTGAAAGGAGCTCTCCTTCCGGAAACAAAATGGCAAAAGTACACAAAACACTGAGTAAGATGATAAACAGAATCAGAAAATTGCAACTGTATTGCAGAATACAGGGTTAAGCACTTAATTATAACATAAAAGTTAAAGAGGAAAAAGTATTAAAAATAACTATAGCTACTTCAATTTCGAAATGAACACTCACATAAAAATGAATAATTTGTGACAACAAAAACATAAAAGGAGAGGAGAAAAAGGAAGAAACTTACACAGACAAATGAAGATAAGATACTATCAGAAGAAAAATGACTAATTTATCTATGAGACATTTTATATAAATCACATGGTAACCACAAAACAAAAATCTACAGCAGAAATCCAAAACATAAAAAAAGAAATGAAGAAAATCATATAAAACCACCAAACTAAAATAGCGGACAGAAAAACAAAAGGAAAAGAAACAATGGAAATATAGAGCAATCAGAATATAAAAAATAAAATGGCAATAGTAAGTTTTCATGTATCAATAATCGCCCTAACTGTAAATGGACTGAACTCACCAATCAAAAGGTACAGAACAGCTGAATGCATTAAAAAAGACTCAACTCTATTCTGCCTTCAAGGAGAAACAAAGGCTCAAAGCAAAGGGGTAAAAGATGATACTCTCAACAAAAAGTATCCAAAAGCAAGTGAGTGTAGCTATACTTATATCAGACATAATAGACCTCAAGCCAAAAAAAGGTAACAAGAGATAAAAATAGGTATTACATAATGATAAAGGAGACAATCCATCAAGACACAATATTTTTTAATATACATACACTCAACTTGGGAGCATTAAAATATATAAAGTAATTATTAGCAGACCTAAAAGGAGTAACTGCCAGAAACGTAATGGCAGTAGAAGACTTTAACACCCCACTTACATCAATGGGTATATATCAACAAGACAGAAAGTCAACAAGGAAACATCAGCTTTAAAGGACACATTAAATTGACTTAATAGATATATACAGAACATCCTATCCAAAAGCAACGAAATACACATTCTTCTCAAGTGCACATGGAACATTCTCAAGGATAGACACAAGTCTCAATTAATTTAAGAACAACATAGCAAGCAGCTTTTCTAACCACAATGGTATAAAAATTATAAATCAACTACAAGAAAGCTAGAAAAAAATCACAACGATGTGGAGATTAAACAACATACTACTGAATAATTGGAGCAACAAAAAAAATCAAAGGCATAATCAAGAAATACATGGAGGCAAAGGAAAACATAACTACAACATACCAAAATCTATGGAATATGGAGCAAAAGAGGTATTAAAAAGAAGTTGATAGCAGTACAGGTATACTTTGGAGATATTGCGGGTTCAGTTTCAGACCACCACAATAAAGTGAGTTGTAACCTTTTTGCTGGTGGAGGGTGTTGCCTTCAATTTGTAAAAAATGCAACATCTGTGAAGCACAACAAAATGAAGTACAGGCCTACCTCATGAAACAAAAAAATCTCAATCTAACCCAACACCCAAAGGAACTAGAAAAAAACAGATGAAACCCAAAATCAGTAGAAGAAAATAAAAATCTGAGCAGAAATAAATGAAAGAAAGACTAAAAAGACAACAGAAAAGATCAATGAAATTAAGAGCTGGTTCTCTGAAATGATTAACAAAATGGACAAAACTGTGGCTAGACTCACTAAAAAAAGAGAAAAGATTCAAATAAAATCGGAAATGAAAGAGAAGTTACAACAGATACCACAGAAATATAAAGGATTGTAAAAGGATATACACCACCAAATTGGACAACCTAGAAGAAATGGATAAATTTTAAGAATAATAATATCTTCCAAGAATGAATCATGAATAGAAAATCTGAATGGATTTGCTAGTAAGGAAATTGAAACAGTAATCAAAAATCTTCCAAAAAACAAAAGTCCGGGGCAACGTGGCATCACTGGTGAATTCTACCAAACATTCTAAGATTTAATACCTTTCTTCTCAAACTCTTCCAAAAAACTGAAGAGGAGGAAACACTTCTTAACTCATTTTACAAGGCCAATATTACCCTGATATAAAAAACTGATGAGGTCAAAACACAAAAAAGAAATTATAGGCCAATAACTCTGATGAACATAGATCAACAAAATACTAGCAAATCAAATACGACGATACATTAAAAAGACTATACACCATGATCAAGCAGTATTCATTCCAGAGACGCCTGGGATATACTTCAAAATAATCTGGTGTGGGTGGCAGGGTGGGGATATAGGTGAAAATAGACAAGCAGTGAATTGAAAAGTGCTAGGCAACACTAATATAATGGCACAGGAGTTTGTTATTCTATTCTCTCTAGTTTTGTATAGGTTTAAAGTTTTCCATGATGAAAAATAAATACAGAAAAAGAAGCACAGAATAAATCATAAACAGGAAACAAAATTCAGATAATACCAAAACATGTACAAGAAAGTGTGGAAGAAGATTCTCTAATCCTACTGAATTCAAAAACAAGAAAGTGGCATTTGGGAAGAGAGGAAATTAAGTAGAGAAAGCTTCAGGTAGAAAACCAGTACTGACCAGAGTTTCACAGGGTTCAAATTAGACTAAGTTTGACCAAAAAAGAAAAAATTACTCCAGGTAGAGGCAACATCACAAATAAAGGCACAGAAATTTGCTAAAGCCAGATAAAGCAAAATGCTACGTTAGAGTTTAGATTTTATCTGGCAGATAAGAGAGCATCACTGCATGTTAGTGAATAGGAAAGTGTGCTATAAGAAGCCTGATATGACATCTGAGAACATCATTTAAGTAATCTTCTGGATGGTGGTCCGATTTAGGGTTATTAATGAAAATCCGAACAATGGCTGTGGAAATAGGAAAGAGTTAAAAACAAGGACATACATAGAAAGAAAAAGCAGAATTTAAAAATTCAATGGCTAGGTGTGGGAGACAGTAGAATGAGCCAAAAGCAATTCTGAGGTAGAGGCCTGTAGGGTTGGCTGTCTGTTGACAAAAACAGAGATGAAGAGACTTAAGAGAGGGAAGTGGTTTTACTGGAAAACAATGGGTTCAGATACCGAGTTCGAAGTGGAAATGTACTGCAGGTAATATATTCAGAAAAATGAACATGTTGTTCAAGGGAGTCATCTTTATTCTTTGTGCCTCACTATTGCCTTAAGAAGATGCTAAATGAGGTCAAGAATTAGCAAAAGTACAGAAGGTTGATTGGATATATACACACGTTATCTACTCACTCCTGAAACTCCACTTTAGTAGAGAATCCAGTATTAATTTTTAAAGCATATACTAACAAAGAGAGTGACAAAAAGTCAGAGCAATAAAATTTAGAAGTTGGAAAGCAGAGATCACTGGTAAATGTCTTAGTGGATCCAAGAAAGCTGAATAAGACACTGGTGAAAGCTGAGAAGCAATGTGATGTATACCACAGCACTCCTCTCTCCAAGGCTCAGGATTTGGTGTTATCAGGTATCACTCAAAGTCGGGGTGAGGGTGGGATTGAACACAGTAATACTGATTTAAAACATCTTTTAAAGAAACAGAGCCCCAGAACACAGGGCATGATGCAATCTCACAGCCTCTTCCCTGGCCCACAGAGCACTTAGAGGTTTACTTTGGAGTGGGTAAAACAGGGTCTCTGAAGGATGCTCCACACAGCTAAAAAGAGTACCATTCTAAAAACAGAAATTCAGTGACTGTACGCACGTGCACGTTGAACCCCCAGTTTTCTTGTTTAACTCCCAAAACACTAGTAGCCATGCATTTACTCTCTGTGTAGGAGATGCGAGGAAGACTAAGTCTTCTGTGGGAAATATCAGTCTAAGAGGAAAGATCCAAAGATCCTGACATCTGAGGATGAACTAAAAAGACTGATATAGGCACAGAGCTTCCAAGTAGCTTTTTAGCACTCCATTTATATGGTCATACAGTCCTTTGTTAGTGATCCTAAATAGAAAAAAAAGACAACAGACATTATATAGGAAGAAGAAAATGTCAATAATGGAGAAAATAATCAATATCATCTGAGAGATAATCAGAGAACCAAAAAACTCTTGGAAAGTAAATATATAATAGGGGAAACAAGAATAAATAAGGCTTATGAGAACAAGTTGAGAAATCTTCCAGAAAATAAAACAGAAAGAAAATCATAGAAAAAAAAGGAAAGGCAAGAAAACAAAGAGTACCTGCATAGGTCGAATATTTGAATAGTGAAATTTCAGAGCTAGAGAACAGAGATCAAAGAGAATTAAACAAACAAACAAACAAAGCCAAAACCAAAAACCAGAGTTTCAATATTGAATCATTAGCATAATGATGAAAATAGACCTAATGGGGCATATTGCCATGAAATGATGATCCTACAGACTTCCATGGGGGGAAAATCTTTATACAAAAGATCAAGAATCAGAATGGCATTGGTCTTTAGCAGCAAGACGGGAAAGCTAGAAGACAATAGAGCAATGACGAATGTTCTGAAGGAAAACGATTCTCAATCTAAAACTTTACACTCAGCCAACTGACTGTGAAAACAGAATATAAGTGTTACCAGACACTTAAGGTTCCCCACTGTCTGCCCAATGGCACATACCCTTTCTACTGCAAGCTATCTGTACTTCAAAAACAAAACAAAAACCAAAACACAAAAACAAAAACAAAAACAAGATCAGAGAGACAGAAAATGGGATGTAAATAGAGAGTAAACAATAATGTCCAAGACGACAGGGAAAGGATATCCGAATGGCAGAAATGCAGCAGGCCTACTGGGTAATTGAAGTGATGAACAAATGGGAAGATTCCAGCTTCCAAGAGAGAGCTCTTTAGTTTGAAAAAGTAGTTGAAAGAATATCCAAGGTATCTGTCTGTATTAAAGTAGGTTTTTATACTACTAGGTGAAAGTAGGGGGTTGAATTAAGTGATAAGCTACAAAGGTGACTAAACAAATGAAACATAATGTTACGCAAAAGGCATCACTACACAGATATGCTCAGTTCAGCTGAGGATAGCATTAGAGTCCTAATAATGTAAACGCAGAATGACTGCACAGCCAAAAATCATATTAAATTGGGAAGACTGGGGACAGGTGTAATTATACTTTTCAGGAGGAAGAAATAAAACCTAAAATTGAAAAAAAGAATTGAGAACAATATATTCGTTATTTATCAGCGACATGAAGGTAAATATTGTTATGTGGAGAGTGAAAAATTGAATCAAAATCTACATAACTGACTATATACATGTATAAATAAACAAAAGTGTATTTTTACAAATCAAGCTTTTTGAAAATCACATATGTGAATGAAAAAGGGGCTCTATAATAAATCTGAGAAGTCCAGTGACCAAAAGTAACCTCACAGGGTGATCATAAATTCCTAACTGGGCAGGTCATGGTGGGTAGTCACACCCCAGGCATATAATTTCTTTAGTAAAAGCTTTATCTTTGCCTTATGCAAGCTCTGTCCACTGTTTCTGTGCATCTATTAACACATCTTTGAAATGCTTCTTTTTCAGTCCCCTTGGAAGTGTAACCACGCTCAAGAGAACATATAATCTTGTTAACTATCCTGTAATCCAATTTCTACCTTGCTTTCTTTTATCTTCATGTTCCCTCCTTAATTCCCAATGCAGAAAAGAACTGCAAAACTGTCATTCTGTGGAGCATCTGAGATCTTGCTCCCTGGCAATGTCACTTTGGCTCAAATAAGCTCTTATAAAAATTCATTACAGGTCTGGATATATCTTTGTCAACACATAAAACTGTGTTACTGAATGCCAGATGCTCCTGTGTTAAAGAGACCAACATGTGAGTTTGACCAGGATCCAGCTGAGCCAAGACATGCACGTCTAGTTCACCACACTGTGTCCTAGTGCTCAGGTCAGACTATGTGCCAATTACATTGTTGAATGAGTGAATGGGTGAAAAGAACATAAAGTCATTTTGGTGTAGAGACATGTTAAAAAGAGATGCACATAACAGTTGAAGATAAAAGTGTCGTAGTAAAGGTGACAGGAAAGGTTGTACCAGAATAAAGCAAAGTGTGCCCGGTGGGTAAGGAAAGCATGTTACGAACACAAAGGCATGGAAGCTTAAAATATGGTGTGGGCAGAAAACTTACAAACATTTGATGTTTGCACCACGTGATTTTGGTACAGAAACAATGTTTCTCTACAAATTCATTTACTTAAATACTTATTATATCCTATGTATCACACACTGTTTTAAATATCATAGATATAGCAGTGAACAACTAATAACAAAAAAGCTCTGTTGTGATGAACATATGTTTTAGGGAGAGGAATATTAAGCAAACCATTAATTAGTATCAGATTGAAAAAAAATTGAGGGAGGACAGGAAGAGAGAAAATACATGAATAAATATAATGTAGGTGTTATATGGGTTTGGAGAGTGGCAGCTTGCTAATTATGTTAGGTGTTCAGAGGACAATACCCTGATAAGATGACATCTTAGAACAGGACTTGAAATAAGGGATTGAGGTGAACACATTTTATTGGGAGGAAAATTCCAGGCAGTAGGAACAGTAAATATTTTTTGTTTGGTAGTGTGTGGGGACATGGTAAGGACTTTGGCATTCATTCCGAAGGAATGAGAGTATCTGATGTGATTTGTATTTAAAAGGATCACACTGATAGTTCTGTTGACAACAGTCTGTAGGGGACAAGGGTAGGTAGCATAATGGAGAGAGTAAGAGGCTATTGCAGTCATCCATCCAGGTGAAAACATATGATGGTCTAGACTAGACAATGGTGTAGTGAAGTAATTCTAATTGCTTCAAAAGCTTTTCCACCTTGCTATCAACCAGTGCTAAGATCTGACTTCGTTTTTCCTGAAAGGTATAATAATATTCTAGAATCAATACTTGAAGTATGATCCTTCTAGGGTATAAATCATTAGGTAGAGAAAGTCATATGGAATAGGGAATTAGAAGTGTTAACATAAGCCATATTAAACTGGATTTTCAACAGCTCAGTTTTTGTCCCAACCATCTCCAATATTCCTGTTTACAAAGCATATGATTCTTCGAGCAATGTCATTTAGGTGTATATTATATTGTAGATTTAAAATGATGTTCATTTAAAATAATGCAACAGCCCCCATGTTAACTAGGTAAGCAAGAGTATTAATGACATTATAGATCAAAAACTCCTTTAAAAAAAGCTTCCAACTTTTGATTTAGCAATTTCATGTCTAGAACATGTTTCTAAGGATGACTTAGATTCATGAGCAAAGATGCTCATTACAAAGAGCTGTCAAAAATGTGTAATTATAATGTACTAGGGAATACTAAATAACCAACTGAATTTGATAAAAATTTTTGGTGGACTGAGAAAAGTGTCCAAAATATATTAAATAAATTAAAAGGTTACAACTAATAAGTCAGGTGCCAATTTTGGAAAAAGAAAGGGCAGGGGGGAACACAGGCATTCAGAGTATGAAAATGGATGAAGATATAGATAAAACTGGCTAGGAGTTGACATTATTGAATCTGGGTGACAGGTACCTGGAGTGGAAAGGATTGCTTCATTATACCATTCTCTCTACTTTTGTAAATATATTTGAACTTTTCCATAACAAAAGGTTAAAAGACCAAGTGAAAAATATTCACTAAAGTGTTAACTGGCAATCTAGGGTTTTTTTTTTAATTAGTTAACTTTTTTTTATGGTGATATTGGTTAACAAAATCCAATCTAGGTTTAGAACTGAAGATGTTTTCTTCTTTTAGTACAACTAAGTCCAAATTCTCTTTAACTCCTAGTCAAAACAAAGCACCAAGACAAGTTTAACTTACCACCCAACAGGCATTTCCAAGATCAGCAATCTTCACTTGGAGCTTTTCTGCATTTTTTGGCTCAAGGGGATTAACAAGAAAATTTCCAGCAGTGGATTTTCCTATAGACAATAGGCAATCATCAATAAAATTGTTCAACAAACACAGATATACCCAAAGGTTAATAAAACTCTCTTGAGGTAATGTATCTAGGCCCCCAATTGGCAACCCACGACAACTTTTCTAAGCAACATCTTAAGTTTCCAGATTTAAAACCTCTGCCATCATAGCAACAAGTGAAATACTGTGTACCCAGTATACAACCAATAAAATTTAAAGTTAGCTACAGATTTACACATCGAAGGTAACTTGGACACCTGCTGTAAAGCTATGTTTATTTTAAAAATGATACTTCTTGTCTAGAAATTCATATATATGTTACGCAGGGAAGAAGTACTGGGGAAGTATGTCTGCAGAGGTACCTTTGTTGTCCAGTGGTCCATTATGTTCTTGGTCTTGCTCATCCTCACAGGGTATCTCCGCCCGAATGCTTTCTTGAAGTTGACTGATGTCCTGTTCATTGAATGACTGGGCTACATTTGATGAAGACTGGCACATCATAGTATCTGACATATCAGAGGTTATAGGTGTACAAGAGTCTGTTTCTTGAGATGTACTGCTGTCTCCATTTTGGGAGCTTAGGAAACTAGTTTCCTGCTTCAAATTTTGGACATCACAGTCATTAGCATTATGTAGATCCTCTTTAAGCGTCAATGTTTCTTTATTACTGTTCTCAGTATAATTAACGATTTCAATTACTCCATTGCAATTAATTTCTGCTTCACCACCCTCTATACCACGTTCCATAAGTGTTTGATCCTGGTCAACGGTACTTGACTCTTCTAAGGAACAAACAGACAAAAAGGATGTATGTGTATGCGTATGAATGAAAAAAACAGAAAAATTTCTCAAGATTAAAACATTTTCTAAAACTTATAGACAGTGATATAAAAACACGACTAAACATATAAAACCTATTTATGGAAGGACAAAGCTCTTCCTTTTCTCAATTGCTAAACGAAGGCTATGTTGCATTTCTTGAGAAAAGTAAGAAAGTACATTTGAATATCACCTGCCTAATATTTATGACAAGTTCTGTATTCTTACTGGATAAGGACACCCCCAGAGATGTGTTGTATGCATGAAACCACTATATTATACAACAATGATAATGTTAAAGTTTGCTATAAAGTAATTTTTGTGATGCTCTATTTATACCAAGTTTTTCTTGGGTCATTTTATTAGGTGGGTTCTCTTTCAAGGGTCTTTCAACAGGACTCTCTGATTCTTCTTGCTTGTTTGGTCTTTTTTGCCCAGGGCCCGACTCTTTCTCCATTTCCTCAATTTCCTGCATTCGCTTCTCTAGTAATTCTGCCTGGCGCTTCTGCTTCTTCTTCAATTTCTTCTTCTTATTCTTTGACATTTTGTCAGCCTGGGCGGAGATTACAAACAGATAAAGCCTTCAGGTGGCTAATCCATTACCCCCTGTTGGAGATAACTGTTAACTTTAATTACTTCCTGATTAAATTTCACTCTTTCCCTAACACAGAACTTAAGTTTATTAACTTAAAAGTATATACTCTTAAGAAACCAAATAAAAATAAAATTAACAACAAATCTTGGACCTCTGAGCAGTTTGTGGGGCTGGTGTACTCTCAGACACATTCAAATTTACAGATGCCTTTACCAGTACATACTTGCTGAAGATGCATGGGAATTTTTTGGAGAAAATCATAGAAATGCAGGAATATTTTTTTTCTTTGGTTTTTCAAACTCTAAACAAACTGTGATCATCTATAACAGAAGAAACCCTGCCCATTGTCCACAGACCAGAATTAAATATAGAAACACCTTATACTTACTGGTTTAGGCTGGGGCGCAGTACTGACTGAAAAGAAAAAAAAACAAAGTAAGAATCCTGGCGCTCAGCAGGCAGTATAAACTAAGGCTCACAGACACCCTATCAGAGTGAAAACTCTTTTTTGTACAGTTTAAATATTGTAGAGACAACTACTTAAGCAACTTTGGTAGAAGCAACATTATTTTTTCTTTAAAAAAATTACAAAAGTTGACAACTTTAAAATAAGTTTAGATAAATTCATCTTCAGATAGCATCAATATATGCAAAACAAAGTCCTCATTTCTGGTTTCTACTATTAATGCTGCTAAAATCTCATTACCGGGTACTCCTTAAAATAAAATGATAGGAAACAACCCTCCCCCCTTAAATCCAACCCAGGACTCCCATTTTTAGGTGTACAGTTTAGTGGGATTAAATACGATCACACTGTTGTGTTGTATTTCTAGAACTTTTTCATTTTGCAAAAATGAAACTCTATGTCATCGTTAACTCCCTATTTCTCACTTCAGTTCTCCTTTTTAAAGGAAGCCTATGATAACTGATACTTCACCTTATGGATCAGGAAAGTTCCTCAAATATAATTAAACTACTAAAATTAAAATGTTTCTCAAATGGAAAAAAAAATCATCATAATCATAGTAGCCAATATTTACTTAGCACATAATACTGTGTGGCACACTATGAACTGATTTAACATGAAATTTAATCCCAATAACTCCTGCATGAGTAAAAATGAAGTCAAGGGACTTGCCCAAGGTCACCCAGCCAAGAACGAAGCCAGAATTCCAACTCAGTATGTCTACTCCAGTGCTTAAACTCAATCTCTAAATAGCAATATTATCTTGTCCCCCTGCCAGATCACTGACCTATAAATGAGCATGTATAATTATGGTAAAAGGTAAACACATCAAAAATGGCCATCAAATCACAAGAAAAACATTTTAAAACAACATGAACCAGCTTTTATATATACAGTTTACTCTTGAACAACACAGGTTTGAACCGTGTGGGTCTACTTACTTGAGGATTCTTTTTAATAAATACTATAAATATACTTTCCTTATGATTTTCTTAATATTTTCTTTTCTTTAGCTTACTATAAGAATATAGTACACAACACATAACTTACAAAATATGTGTTAATCAACTGTTTATGTTATCAGGCTTTGTTTTAAGTTTTTGGGGAGTCCGCAGGCTGAAACCAATAAAGACTGATAACATTCCTGAATGTATGTTGAAACTTTGAACTAACCACGAGAAGGCTATTTTTGAGAGAACAGCTGAATAGCTAACCACCAGGCACTGTCACATCTTGCTTATACACGATCTTCCTATACTGTTGCCCACAACCAATTCTATAAAGCAAACATTTCTTTCTTATGGACTATGCACCTATGCCAGAACTAGCCCCACTTCATCTTCTCCTATCCCCTTTATCTATAGCCAATGTAAATTCTTTGAAAACAACTTTCATCTTTTTTCTGCAAACTGCATCAAAAAGCCTTGTCAATCCCAGGACGGTGGACATGTGTCTTCTCCATCTAGTCCTGCTGATGGTGGTTTAAAGTGGATGTCCCAGGACCTGGTCCTTTTTCTGGCTAAAATGTGGCTCAATAAACCCTTCCTTTTAGAAAAGCTTTCAGCCGTGAAAATTTTTGGTTAACAAAGTGAATTTTTGAATGTGTGTGGGAAGGGGGTGGGGTGGGGGGCAGTCAGTGAGCCTAACTCCTGCACTGTTCATGGTCAACCATACAACATATCTGCACCTAAAAGACATAATCTTAAGTCTTCTCCTTCCAATATGGAACCAAGACTGAACCAATACTTTTGAAGGCTGGGACTATTTCTTACAAATAAGTACTTACTATATCTTATTGTTAAATGAATGAGTGGTGCTTTATTGAACTATCTGGTAGTAGAATAAAAATAGAAACTTCTCTTCACTTCTAATGCCAGCAAAGTCCCCAAAGAAAATATACCTGCAGATCCGGAAGGAGGAGGAGCTCCAGATCGCTGCCATTCTGTTGCTTCTGCAGCCAGCCTCCGGATGTACTGCTCGTTCACTGACAACAAGATGTTTTCTGGTTTAATATCAGTGTGGATGATACGGCACTTGGTGTGTAAATAATCCAGACCCTGTAACACCTGAATGGGAATAGAGTAGTAGACTTGCAAACACAGAATAGAAGTCTTTCTGGAGAAGGAAGAAATCACAATATAACATTTTAAAAAAGAAAAATATAAAAATGATATGGTAGTTTTCCAGAGAATAAAGCATTTTGAAAAAGCACAAAGAAATGTCCCCAGAAAGATTAACTGTAAAGTATGAACAATGCTAAGAGTTTATTTATAATAAAAAGTTCTCTCAAGTTTTGTAAAGCTAATTCTATTTGGAGATATTCTTTAACTAAGAACATTATAAAGACAGAATAAATGGTTAACATGCCCTTTAAGTGTTGAAATGTAGGTAAGAGATTTAGATCTCTTTTAATTCAAATTTCCTTGTTGATGAAGAAGTGAGGTCGCTTGCTTCCCAGTTTGGAGCTCTTTTCACCAAAACACATATCCAAACAAATTATTTGCCCTTTGAAGTATTAATATTTTCCTGATGGTAAACTTTTTTATTGAACACTGAAAGCTATTTAGAATATCAGAAAATGGCTATAAATAACGTTATATATAAAGATGATGGTAATTTGACACAGCAATTCTCTATTAATATAGGATCAATATTCACAACCAGAACTTCTGAATAGGGCTCCAAATTTCCAAAATCAGGCACTGCACACAGCTTCCCCTCTAATAATTATTATAGGAGATGAAGCTGGGGAAAAATGATTATGCTAAAACATTTAAAAACAGAATAAACACAATAAATTGTAGGGGCCGAATAAAACAATTTTAGCAATTAAAAAAACCTAGTTTTAAGAACAAAGCTTCTATGAGAAGAAAACTGACACTCAAAGAATATTTAAAAAATTGACATATAGAAAGTACTAAGATACATACTTGCTGAATAATTTTTTTGACACAAGGCAGTGGAAGCCCCTGATAATTGGACTTGATGATCCACTTAAGCAGATGATGCCCCAAAACTTCAAACACCATGCAGATATCTAGAAGTGTGTTAAGGAGTTAAAGGGAGACAAGATGTGTTCCATCCCAATAAAATTGTTATTGTATTATTTTTTCAGTATAGAAAGTTACAGAGCTTGTCTAGAAATATATCTAGCTGTCAACATTCTGTAATTCCAAAGTTTAATTCTTTAGTCACTAAAAACACCCAAGAAATGAAAAATTGTGGGGGGCTGGTTTGTTAATAAAACTATGCGCATTAAAACATTTAGTGGTAAAAGAAAAAGGGAAACATGTACATGAATTAGTGAAAGCACTAGGCTTAAGTTATTTATTAGACTCTCCCCTGATATCAAAACTAATGTCCAGCATAACGACTCCTACTCCCAGTCTCAAAGCAAGGAAAATATATTATGCTCTGATTAGAGAAGATGTATCAATACCTAAACCTAAAAATGTAAGTGCCAACAATTTTAAAAAACAGGAAGCTGACCTGCTCTATGGTCTGTAGTTCACAAAACTAATCTTGATTCTGGTGCTACCACATGTTCTCTTTATGTGTAAACGACCCAATCACACCACATACCAGGAATATTCTGAGCCTAGTTGTAAGTGGGACACTGCAGGAATTTTAGAAGACACTGGTATCTTCTATCTCTAGAAGCTTCTACATAAATTAGGAAGTCAAGACATGCATATGTAATAATGACCTAGTGCCCAGACTTTTAAGATTCTCCGCTAAAGAAAAACCTAAGCTCTTTGAAGAAATGGCCAAATCCAGAGCAAATCTGAAAAACCTTGCTGTGCCAAAAGTCAAAGAACATGTCAAGAAATGGGAACCAGCTTGAGAAGATGTCACTACCAAAGTTGAGAACATTTAAAGAGTGACGTTATGAATTAATTTTTAAATTAAAAATAGAATGAGTCCAAAGAGATACTAAAATAAGTGTGTGTTGGGGGATGGAAATTTCTATTAGAGGAAAAAGTCAAATAATAAATACACAAAGCATGACGGAAATAGAAAACCATCATTTTACAATTACTATAGTAATAACTGATTCAGGTAAGTATCAATGAATTCAAAGTCTATTAAATGAAAGACTGCTGGGAAAAACTGTCACAGTGTGACAATTATCACCCCATATTATTACTTATTAATGATAAAAAAAAAGTACTTTTAAACAGTGAAATCTGAAAGATACTGCCTTAACCAACTGATCAAACTTATCAGCACCAATGAATAAACAAATATACATCATGTGCCCTCTGATGTTACACAATGAGAACAAAACATCATCCACATAGTATACTTGACAAAAATGATTAATCTGAATTTAACCATGAGGAAACAATCAGACAAATTCAAATGAAGGGACAAAACAACTGGACTGGAGAGGGAAAAAATGGCATGGATGACAGAGGCTCTATTCATCCTTCTGGCGACCAAAGTTGTGATAGAAACAAGGAGCAGTAGCAAGGAAAAATCGCCTGGGATCTTGACGAACAAGCCATACAACTAGGGAGAAATCCAAGAAATCACCCTACAATGGCAGAAGGGAGGATGCTGCAAGGACTTGGGGCTGCCTGGTCGTGAGTGGCTGAGATGAAGGCTGCAGCAGCAGACACTTTTTAAAGGGGCCATGTCCACCAGCGGATTTTTGTGGTGAGGGACCTGCTGCTCTGAGCACTAGTGCCAATTTGGTTGCACAAAGGGGGCATCACGGACTTACAGGGAGGCATTGCCGGAGTGAGGGCTGAGGCGAGACTTGGTCTGTACCGAAGTGCTGGCAGTCTCCACTGTTCCTGTTGAGCCCTCCCCACTCCCAGTGTGTGGACACAGCACCGCCAAAGCCATGAGGCCATCAGACTGGATAACAGATGTCGCGCCACCCATAGGATTCCCTGAAACCCTGCCTCCTCCAATTCGTGGCCCCACCCAAGCCACATCCAGTTGTATCCTCAGTGAGTCAGGTGCTTCTTGCTGAGCAGCACCTGGACTCACACTGGAGCCAGCTGGCCTCTGGTGTGGCCTTTTGAGGCAACTATAAGCACAGCATCTGCGTATTGCTTGCTGAATCTTAACAGGTGGTCCCAAAGGGGTAGAGGCTTGGGCTAAGTTTGGCCTGCAGCTGAACCCCTCTCAGGACTGTGCCACTGGACACCTACTTCACAAATCTACACTAATAAGACTGGGACACTTAGGAGCTTTGCTTAGTACACAGAAACAGATGTGAAAGGCAGCCAAAATGGGAAGACAAAGAAGCAGAAACCATATGAGAAAACAGAACAGAGATCCAGATATAATGGAATCAAATAATCTAACAGATGCAGAGTTTAAAATACTGGTTATAAAGATGCTCAATGAACTTTTGGGAAGTGTAGATAAATTCAGTGAGAACTTCAACAGAGATAAAAAACATAAAAATGGGAATGGAAATTATAGAAGGGAACCGGTCTGAAATGAACACATTATCTGAGATGAGAAGTATATTAAATGGAATAGACAAAGGAATAAACAGAGTGAAAAGAGAAAAGGATCAAATACCCTATCTATAGGACGAGAAAGCCAAGGACACTCAATCAGAATGGCAAGAGATAAGATGCCAAGACTATAAAAAGAATTTAAGGAGCATATGGAACACTATTAAGGGTCCAAATATCTGTCTGATTGGCGTAACTGAAGAAAATCAAGATGTTGGACAGTTTTTTGAAGAAATAATGATGGAAAACTTCCTTAACCTGGTGAAGGAAATGGACATAAACCTCCAGGAAGCTCAGAGAATCCCCAAAATCAGGAATCCAAAGAGGTCCACACCAAGACACATTATGATTAAAATGCCAAAGGTTAAATACGAAGAAAGAATATTAAAAGCAGTAAGAGAAACACAGAAAGTTAATAATAAGGGAACACCCATAAGACTGGCAGCTGATTTCTTGAAAGAAACTTTGCAGGACTGAAGGGCTTGGCAAAAAATATTCGACAGGATGAAGACCCAGGATCTACAACCAAGAATAATTTATTCAGCAAAGCTATCATTTATGGTTGAAGGATGTTTAAAGAGCTTCCCAGACAAAAATAAGCTAAAGCAATTTATCACCACCAAGCCAGTATTACACGAAATGTTGGAGGTACTTCTTTAAGAAGAAAAAACATGTATCAAAAACAGGAATACAGAATGAACATTCCTATCAATAAGTACCTTAAATTGAAAAGAATTAAGTGCTCCAATCAAAAGATAGAGTGGCTGAAAGGATAAGAAAACGAGATCCCTACATATGAAAAAGAAGAGAACGGAAATGATATTGCTTTGATGGACCTAGAAGGTATTTAAGTCAGACAGAGAAAGATAAATACCATATGATTTCACTTATATGTGGAATCTAGGGAATAAAAGGAATAAACTAATCAAAAACAGACTCGCAAATATAGTGGGCCATTTGGTGATGCACAGAAGGGAGGGGGGTTTGGGAGGCTGGGAGAATGGGGTAAGGGTTAAAGAAGTACAAATTCATAGCTGACGGATGGTCGTGGGGATGGGGAGCATGGCATAGGGAATGCAATTAGTATTAAAACGTTGGCTAGGTAGAGCGTCAGAGGAGGGAGGGAGCAATTGGGGGGATTGTTTTACGAACTATATAGATATCTAACCAACATACTGTATATTTGAAACTAATTTAAATAAATAAATTTTTAAAAAACTGGCCTGGATCCTAAAAGAAAAAAAAAGTTAACACCATGAAAAGAAAGAACTGTTCTAAATTAAAGAAGATTAAAGGAACATGACTACCTCAGGGAAACAAAAATCAAAATTACAATAAGATACTATTTCAAACTCACTAGAATAACTAAAATAAAAAGACTAACATGACCAAATGTAGGTGGGGATGTGGAACAATTAGAACTCATAGAATGTTAAGAGAAGTGTAAAATGGTAAAACTGGTAATTTCTAAGAGTTAAACAAACACCTAGGAACTTTTGCTTCAGCCAAGATGGAATAACAGGAACTAGATTTACTCTCTTGCTTAAAATGACAAAAAAACAAAAGCAGACAATATGCATGAAACAACAGATTTAAAGATCTTGGACATCACACAGCGAAGGCAGTGACCTCTGAGAGAAGGGAAATAAAGGAGCTGAACCTTACAATTGGTCCATTTTGCTACCTTGAGACTTTCCACTTAAGGATACGGAATTAAGTCTCGAGGGACTAAGGCATCTATAGAACACCAAGTATCACAGATGAGAGAGCTGCAGAAGAGAAGAGAACCCTGGAGATCTACAGAGGGATCCCCTCAAGTATTTAGCAGTCCACTAATCAGTATAGGTATATGAGGAAACTACCAGAAGCAGACAGAAAAGAAACCTTCTGGAAGGATTAGAGGGAATAGTGCACAGCTTTCCCACAGGGTACCAACAATGTCTGTTCTCATGAAAAAGACTAGAAAAATTCATAGTCATAGGCCAGAAATCAACCCACACATATATGGTTAATTAATTTACAACAGAAAAGCCAAGATTATACAATAAGGAAAGGACAGTCTCTTTAATAAATGGTACTGGGGAAACTGGACAGCCACATGTAAAAGACCACTGGACCACTATCTTACACCAATACCCCCAAATCAACTCAAAATGAACTAAAAGACTTGCATGTAAGACCTGAAAGCATAAAACTCCTAGGAAAAAAAACATAGGTGGCATAGCTCCTTGATGTTGGTCTTGGTGATTTTTTTTTTTTTTTGGATTTGACACCAAAGGCAAAATTAAACAAACATCAAACAAAATCTTCTGCAAAGGAATCCATCAACCAAAAGAAAAGGCAATCTTTGGAACAGAAGAAAAAATTTGCAAGCCATATATCTGATAAGAGGCCAATACCCAAAATAGATAAAGAACTTACTCAACAGAAAAAAAAGCCAATCTGATAAAAAAATGAGCAGAGGGTCTGAAGAGATATTTTTCCAAGGAAGACATACAGATGGCCAATAGGTACATGAAAAGGTGCTCAACACTGTTAATCATCAAGGAAATGCAAATCCAAGGAAATGCAAATCTAAAACACAATGAGATTATCACCTCATACCTGTTGGAATGGCTATTATCAAAAAGACAAGAGATAACGTGTTGGTGAGGATATAGAGAAAAGGGAACACTGCACTGTTGGTAGGAATGTAAATTGGTGTAGAAACTATGGAAAATAATATAAAGAGCCCTTGAAAAATTAAAAATAGAACAACCATATGATCTAACAATTCTATTTCTGGGTATTTATCTGAAGGAAATAAAAACACTATGTCAAAGATATATCTGCACCTCCATATTGCTGCAGTGTTATTTATAATGTCAAGACACAGAAATAACCTAAATGGCCATCAAAGGATGAATGAATAAGGAGGTGGTACATAAACACAATGGACTATTAATCAGCTATAAAAAAAGAAATCCTGTCATTTGCAATAACATGGATAAAACTTAAGGGCATTATGCTAAGTGAAATAAGTCAGAGAAAGACAAATACTGGATGATATCACTTATACGTGGAATCTAAAGAAAAACTAAAAACCCAGACCTATACATACAGAGAGCACATTGGTGGTTGCCAGAGGTTTGAGGAAATAGACGAAGGTGGTCAAAAGATACAAACTTTCAGTTAGAAGATGAATAAGTCCTGGGGATATAATGTATGGCACGGTGACTATAGTTAACAATACTGTATTATATATTATCATTATGTTGCACACCCAAAACTAATAAAGTGTTATATGTCAATTATATCTCAATTTAAAAGACTAGAAAAATTCATTGCCACTGAGCACTGGATAAATTATTCAGGAAGGTATTGCCTCAGTCGAGGGAATGTTTAGCCCTAGACTAAACACTGCTCTGGATCTACTTAACACATCATAAAAGTAAAGTCTGAACAGGATCAGACTGTTTACAACAAACAAAACTGCTTCCCAGAACAAAGCTCAAGAAGATTATGAGGATAAAAAAATATCTAGCAGCTAATAGGTAAAAATCACAATGTCTCAAAGATTACTGGGCAGCAAAGATTCAGGAAAACATATCTGAAAATTAGAATAATCAATCATTTGAAACTAACTCGAAACTGTCAAAGATGTTAGAATTAGTAGACAAGAAAATTAAAGGTATGGTTGTATTTCATATATTGAAAAGAAGAGATATAGAAGATACAGAGACCCAAATTGAATTTCTGAGATGAAAAGCACAATGTGAGAGATGAAAAATACTCTGGATGGGATAAATGGCAGATTACGCACTGCAGAATAAAAAGATTGGTGAACTTGAAGGCATAGCAGTAGAAACTACCCAAAATAAAAAACCGGAGAAAAAAATGATCCAAACAAATCTACCCACCTGCAAGAGTAAGCTGTGGGGGCAACTCCAAGTGATCCAAAAAAAGGGTGAAGAAGGAATGGAGGTATTACTCTTCACGATAGATTAACGAATCATAAAAATGACGACAACGATCAACTCAATAGCAAAGTGTACTCCTAGTGCTTTGATTCTGTTCACCATTTCTAACTAAAAAGGAGTTACGGTTTCTTGGAGAAATGGATGTTTCCAGGTTTGAACAGGAAATGTGTAAGATGATGTACCAAACATCTTGATGTGCCAAATAAAGAAACTTTCAACGACCTTATGTAAATGCTGACTCAAGTTAAGAATTAAAAAACTAAGAAAAAATAAAAAGTATGAGACATTTGCAGAGACTGAAACACTGACTAGATACCAAATGACTAAGAAATCGGCACCAATATTTTTAGGTATAATAATTGCGTTCAGGTTACATCTTAGAAGAGTCCCTGTCTTCTGGAGATACAATCTAGAATAATTATGGATGAAACAGTATATCTAAGATTGGCCACAAAATTATCAGGCAGTATAGACAAAACAATACTGGCTATGAGTTCATAATACTTGAAATAAGTAATGGATCTGTGGGGATTCATTAAACTATTCTCATTTTGTATATATAAAATATACCAAAACAGAATTTTAAAAACGCAAATTGCTTTAACAAAATCTTAAACTATTTTCATTTATTTATTTATTTATTTATTTATTTTTTACGCCTATAGCTAGCACCTGGTCTTCCTAGGTGGTCTCCCATCCAAGTACTAACCAGGCCCAACAGTGCTTAGCTTCTGAGATCAGATGCGATTGGGCTTGTTCAGGGTGGCATGGCCGTAGTTATTTTCTTAATGTTGCCAGCTTCAATGTAAACTTTTATTTGTTGAGGGAAACATTGTAATTTGGCAACAATGTTGTCTTAATTTGTACGCAGTGATACTAAAATGACTAAACATTTAGTAGCTTAAAAAAATAAAAATAATTAAACAAAATATCAAAGGATATATAAGAAAAAATGTTTTGGGGAGATGGTATAAAGAAAAAAACAAAAGGCTGAAACCTAATTAAAAGCCAAATTCAGGGTGTATTCTGAATAAGAAGAGTTGGCAAAAGAGGCAAAATACATACTAGGAATAAAAAAAGGATCCTAACACATGGTAGGTAACATATGTAGCCAATAATGACAATCGCTGGCCAACGTCAATATTATATATAGACCAGCTGTCCCTTCTTAACTACTCCTCTCCCCTCATGGATGACTTCAATTTATATCGAAGTCTGTATAACTAACTTTCTAGTTCAGGGTCCTTCATATTTTAATATAAGAAAGGATAGTGCTCCGAGAAAAACCAATATACCAAAAAACAAAAACAAACAAACAAACAAACAAAAAAAACAGATATATGGCTCCATGTAGGCATGCCTGTGTAGTGAAAAGAGATGAGGGGCAGAAGACTAACATAAACTATTAACCCTGAACTCAGCGCTACTGGTATTATCCTTTTCAATCTCTAGCAGCAATATAATGCAGTAGCCAAGAGAGTTGAGACAAGTAGGAGGAAGGGTAGAGAGAACTGGCTAAGCAAAAAGGGAGAAATGAATAAAATAGGGGACTCAGTGGATAGAAAGTAGAGAAACTACCTGGTAATGTTTGGAAAATATCTTGGAACTTGAATTGAAATCTACTAAGATATTTCAATAATTTTTAAAAAAGCCTTCTTGCCTTGGGTCAAATAAAGTCACTAAGCATTACTGAGGAGACTATTTAGAATATCTGCAGTTTTATCTGTAAACTTCCCAATTTAGTAGAAAAATCTGACAAATGACAAACATTATAAGATCATATTATAGAGAAACAGAATTTAATGGCCATCATTAGATCCTGTGTATGTTATTTCTTGGTTATTCTTAATAATTTGAACACATACACACACAGAACCATCAAAAGAGTGACCACAATAAGATAAAAGATGCTATTTTAAAATAGAATGATTCTTGAAGCAGTTTTCAACATATTAGGGGATATGTGATTTTTACTCCTTCAAATAAATAACTTGTAACTAACTTCAGAATGATAAATCTTTTCACATTATCACCTGTTCTCTCATCCTCTTTTCTAGTGTCTCTTTTCAAATCTCTTACCACTGTCCATATGATACTACTTCTTAAAAAAAGTGTATCACTTGTAATTAAGACTGTGTGTTAAAAGAAGTTAAACATGCAGGGAAAAAGAATGATATATGAAATGTCTTCCCTTTATATTTGTAAATAGTTTATGAACTGGTAGTTTTAAACTCCAATCTGAGACTCTCTTTTATTCTGAAAAATCTGATAGGCTTTTATTAGCATTGCTGCTAAAAAAAACATTTTGATTATCTCATTGAATGTTGCTCTGATATTAAGTTGTAAATATCAGCTAAGGTTCCTTCCAACTCTAAAATTCTAAGAATTCAGATAAAAACATGAAACAAGTCAGTTTTTTCATTATGATAGAATGCGAACAATCACACCTGTTTAGATTCTAAGCATTAACCTACACGCATAGCCTCTTCAATGTTGAGGCCTGATAAATAATAAAATGTGTTAAATTCTTGTTTATCCAATATTTATCATGAAAAATTACTTCCACTAACATCTACATGCTAATTAATAAAAATCAAAAAACCTTTAATTAAGGCTATTTTCTAATAAAGCTCTTTTGATTTTGGTTTAATTTGGCTGAAAAGGAGAAAAAGCCTAAAGCAATACCCCCCAAAATCACAACATACAAAGACAGATATGATTCACATCTGGGTTCAGAAATTTAAAACAACAAAAAAAATAATTTGATTACAGTTTGCCTTGAGAAGAGACACCAATGCTGTTTATACAAATCTGGTTCCTTTCTTTGGGATAAAGTTAATTCATGATTTATTTTCAAAGGTTTTTTAAAAGGATACGTGTTCCATTAACTCCTGATATTTTAAAGTCATCTAGTAGTTGAACAACCATTTCTCTGTTTGGATCATTAGGGTCTGAATTGCGAACCTATAAGTGAGGAAGAAACAGTATTTAGTAAAAAGGAAAGCATGGAAATAAACCAAATGGTGGAGGGAGGACTAACTGCAGCAAATATAACAAAAGATTAATTATTCCAAGAAAAACTTTTGCAAGTCTACAAGAAAAACATACTAAAATTTTAAAAGCTCAAACAGGCAAGGAACTTCAACAGTTGACAAAAGGAAATAAATCTAAAAAAGACTATTGTTCTAAAATGACATTTTGTTACTCAGAGTGTGACTCCTAAATTAACTGCTGGCAACCAGGCCATGAGGAATTAAGGAGCTTTTGCAGGATGCAAATCAACTACAGCACTAACCACACTGTTTATTCAGCTGACATTTTTTTTTTTCATAGAAAAACTTTCCCAATGAAGGAAGCAGTACATTAATTTACTTTGGGCACAAACTCCTTTTCTGGTCATAAACTGGCACTTTGAAAAGTATTCCTTAGAGCTCTCCTGGTCTAGTATTGTCACTTTACAAATGAAAAATTTAAGGCTCAAAAGAAATAAAATGATGAGTTGGAGGATATATTGGGATAGAGGTGATTGATCCTAAAACCCAGGTTTTCTAACTCTTGAGTTCAAGCTCCTTTTACTTCACTGACATCGTCCTAATTTATAACAAAACTGAAAATAAGTTTCTGATAAATTTACCTAAGTTCCCAGGTATACAGGAATAAATACTATGTTTATTTTTATAACATTTTAAAACAAAACATATATATTTGTTCACATAATTTTCCTTTTAACCACAGTAGGAAAGAAAAACATTCTTTGTGCTATCTGGCACATAAAACATGCTCAATAAACATTTTTGTTTGTTTGAACATTTTGTTGGTGTGTATGTAGGAAGAATTCTTATGACAGCATATTCCACCAATTCCCTACCACATACTCAGAATGTGTAAATATTGTTGTTTTCCTCTACTTCTTTAAAGATATTGGAACTTTATAGTAAAAATTAGCCATGCTAAAGAATTTACATTTTGTATATGTTAATTGAATAAAATCTGTTTAATGCATTGCAGTCACACATACGATCTAATACTCACTGATTTCAGCAACCGGATTTCATCTAGTGCTGTTTCTGTATAATGTTCAGCACTTTTAACGACTTTCATGGCCACAAACTTCTTCCCCCTAAGAAACAAACACAAACAATTAAGACTAAATGTCCTACCCTTACTTTAGGAAGCTAAAATTTAGATATAACTGGGACACAGTGACAAAAGTACCAATATTGATGTCACAATTCCCTATACTCGAGCACAGGCTACTTCTATGGGACCATTTGTACCTGTTAATTAACTGGTTAGATTTAATTTACAGGAAGAAGAAGATCTGTTTTGGGGTAATGTCGGTCACCAAACATTTCTCTAAGTTAAAATCTACCTTCTTAATGTTTCCCTGAATCCAACTAAAACCATGAAAAGGGGATAAGTAAGAGAGAAAACCCCACCAAATCAAAAGTATCCTGTATATTTGTATGGTAAAAGCTAAAATGTTAAAAGCTATAATACTTTCCTATAAGAAGTCAAAAGAAATACTTGAGTGAAAACAAATTGATAAAATAATAACATGCATAGATAGCAAATGTGGTCTCATCAAAGACAGATGGTATACTTTTAGGTAAACATCCAATGTGAACTGCCTGTGATTTTTATGTAGAGAGTAGCTTTAGACTATATGGCTTAGCAAATCTGTTACCAAAACAAAATATAAGAAAATAATTTCACATAGGTTGGTCTAGGACATCACCCAGAAATTTAACTCTACTCCAGTGAAAAAAACCATGAATATACATACCATACTTTCTTTAGTTTGTAATGCTTTGATTTGGGGAGTGTTAAGTGCCTTGCTAATATTAATTTAATTAATCTTTTGTCTCTAGGGTCTTCTTCACCAAAGGAAAGTTATTTGCCCAGGAAGATACAGATCACACCTAACTAATTCTTTTGCAGGACCACAAAAACTTACTGAATATCCCACGATAACCACACTGTTGAAAAATGTCCCCAGCCCAACTTTCGGATCACATGGTATCTTCCATTGAATAGATCCCCGATTTTCACCAGATGATAACCTCCTGGAAGAAACAACAATAGGAGGGAAACAGTCACTTAAATAGTTTGAAAAAGTATCTCACATCCCATTTTTCAATCTCTATATATACAACTTTTATCAAATAAAAATGGTTTCTTTTATACAATCAATTCAACAGAAGAAAAAATTAAGTCATGTCAGCCACACACTATTATTAAGCTTATGGTACAAAAAAAAAAAAAAAAAACCAAAAAAACCCCACATAACTTTAGAGTAAGATTAATGACTTAGAGTGAGCAAGAGATACTTTGTGGAACAAAGCTACTTAAAAAAATAAGTCATGCTCAAGAAAAAATAAGGTTATGTATCACAATATCCTTGCCCGTTGTTAATCCACTAGATTTATCTAAACATATAAATCTATTTACAGTTGCAGTCTCAGGATGTTTTTTAGGAGACAAATCAATGAATTCCATTTATTTAACTTAAAAAGAAAACAGAGAATTTGCTTCTCTAAAACACAACAAAACAAGTTGTGCCAACAGTGGCATGAATCAAGGTATTTCAACATCTATCTTTTGCCAGCTGACAATAAAAAGAACCAGGCTCTCCTATATGGTAAGATACATTTTGTTATAAGTTCTTACCCAAGAATACTAGAGAGTCTCATGAAACAGAAGTCTCAGGCAGCCTTGTGACACAATTTAAGTATCTAATTCCAGTTTAACTTACCTTAGCAATCATCTCTATGAGGAAAAAGTCATTAAAAGATGTTCTGCAAAAGTCTACATACCAGATCTTATCACTACTTACCTCTGAGCAATAGCACTAAAGATGGCTTTTATTTTCTTTTTGTTTAATATATTTCTGAAAATTCCTAAGGTAAATATGCACTGTTACTTTTAAAGAGAAAAAGGGTAAAAACAGATTTAATATAAAACTAAGCTTTAATAAATTAAGTCAAACTAAGAAGAAATACCATTTCCTAGCTTAAGAGAAAAAAGAGCAATAAGCAGAAAGCATCAAAACTGTTTACACTGATAGATCAAACATTCAAATGAAAAACTGCATATACGTAGATTATGTCTTACTTAGTATCTCCTACAGAAAGCCTTACCTTTACAATAATCATTGGGATCTTCCTGCTCATCATCATCAGATCCCAGAATCTCCTCTTCCTGTTCTGGTAGATCACTCTCTGAGTGGGGAGCAGAGCCTCGGTGCTGAGTTTCAGATCTAAGAAATAATACAAACATGTTCAATACAAAGGGACAGAAGAAAATAGGATTTTAAGAAAACATCATTATCAAAATGTCCCCCAACTGAACAGATAATATAAACAGAATATTATCTAGTGGAGGGCTACGAAAGTATTAATTATCTCTTTACCTCATGTTAGGAAAATACTACTTTTTAAAAAAGTCAGTACATGATTAAATAAAATCTGGGGAAAAAAAAGCACAAAGGGAAAAATTACTTGAATCACAATGTCCAAACATAATCGCTGGTAAAACTATTACATTTTCTTCCAGTTATTTCACTGTATTTTTATAAAAAACATTTGTAATTCAATATTATATAAAAAAATATTATATCCTGCTTTTCTACTATGTTGTAAATTTTCCCTCTCATTCCTATTCAATCTCTTAAATCTTACATATATCTCTTAGAAGTATCATAACTTACTTTGGGACATTCTGCTCAGCTGGACATTCAATGTGTTTCTAATATTTTCACTACTAAAAATAAAGCTGTTGAATATTTTTGGATAATCTTTATTCTATATTCAGAATTATTTCACTAAAGTTAAATTAGCATATAAGGATAGAAACACTCTCCCTATTTATACAGATCTAAGGACACCTGCAGACTGAGAATGAAGGGATGAAAAAGGTAATTTGTTCCACGCAAAAGGAAAGCAAAAGAAAGCTGGAGTAGCTATACTTATGTCAGACAAAATTGACTTTAAAAGAAAGACTGTAATAAGAGACAAAGATGAGTGTTACATAATGATAAAGGAGTCAATCAAACAAGAGGATATAACATTTGTAAATATTTATGTACCCAACATAGGAACACCTAAATGTATTAACAGAACTAAAGGGAGAAATAGACAATGATACAATAATAGTAGGGGATTTTATACCCCACTTAGATCAATGGATAGATCATCCAGACAGAAAATGAATAAGGAAACGTCAACTTTAACATGTCAGACCAGATGGATTTAATAGATATATACAGAACTTTCCATCCCAAACCAACAAAATACACATTCTCCAGATCATATATATGTGAGGCCACAAAAGTCTTCATAAATTTAAGGGGACTGAAATGATATCAAGTATCTTTTCTGACAACAATGTTATGAAATTAGAAATTAATCACACAAAGAAAACTGGAAAATTCACAAGTATATAGAGATTAAACAATATGCTACTGAACAACCAATGGGTCAAAGAAGAAATCAAGAGAGAGAGAGAAAAAAAAAAAACAAAACCCTTGAAAAAGGTATTCACTCCATGCAAACAAAAACAGAAATATAACATTCCAAAACTTATGGGATGGCAGAAAAGCAGTTCTAAGAGGGAAGTTCATAGCAATAAATGTTTATCTCAAGAAACAAGAAAAGTCTTAAACAACCTATCTTTATATTTCAAGAAATGAGGAAAAAACAAAACAATGAAGCCCCAACTCAGTAAAAGGAAATAAAAGAAATAAAGATTAGGGCAGAAATAATTGAAATAGAGACCAAAAGAGAATATCAATGAAACTAAGAGCTGGTTCCTTAAAAAGATAAAATTGACAAGCTTTTATATAGACTCAACAAGAAAAAAAATGAAAGGACTCGAATATATAAAATCAGAAAGAGATGTTCTCACTGATAACAGAAATACAAAGGATCATAATAGACTACTATGAACACAATTATACACTACCAAATTGAACAACCTAGAATAATGGATAAATTTGCAGAAACATACAACCTACGAAGAATGAAATATGATGAAGCAGAATATTTGAACAGACCATTTACTAGTAAGGAGATTCAATTAGTAATCAAAAACATTCCAAGAAATAAATATTCAGGACCAGATGGCTTTACTTGTGACTTTTACTGAACATTCAAGGGATTAATATTAATCCTTCTCAAGCTCTTCCAAAAAAATAAAAGAGAGGGGACCTCTGCAAACTCATTTAATGAGGCCAGCACTACCAAAATCAGACAAGGATGTACAAGAAAAGAAAATTACTGGCCCATATCCCTGATGAATACTGATGCAAAAATATTCAACAAAATATTAGCACAACGAATTCAACAATACATTAAAAGGATAATACACCATGATCAAGTGAGATTTATTCCAGGGAATGCAAAGATGGTTCAATACCCCCAAATCAATGTGATATACCATATTAACAAAATAAAGGATAAAAATCATATGATCACCTCAATAGATGTAGAAAAGCGTCAGACAAAATTTAACATCCATTTATGATAAAAATTCTTGATAAAGGGAACGTACCTCAACATAATAAAGGCCATGTATGACAAGTCCACAGCTAAAATCATACTCAGTGGTGAAAAGTTGAAAGCCTTTCCTCTAAGATCAGGACAAGACAAAAATGCTTACTCTCACCACTTCTATTCAACATAGTATTGGAAGTCCTAGTCAAAGCAATTTGGCAAGAAAAGAAAGAAAAGGTATCCAAATTGGAAAGGGAGAAGTAAATCGATTATTACATGCAGATGGCATATAATACATAGAAAATCCTAAAACTTGTTTTGTACTGGTCTCAGCCTATAAATAACCAATGTCATGGCTGGACCAGGCCTTATGGTTCTTATGATTTCAAGATCTTCACTAATAACCATCAGGAAACTCTGAAAAGATACAGGTTTATTACTCATAGGGCCTGGAAATTACACAACATACCTGGGGCCACACATTGAGGTTGTAGAGGTAGGGGGAGAGAGGAAGAGGAAGAAAAGAAGGGAGAGGAAACATGCACACACAAAGGCTTTGGGTACTGCTTTTATTGGGTTTGAGGGTGGGTGCTTAGGGTTTTAGGGGCCTGCTACTGGTAAACTTAAAAGTATGGGAAGAGAAAACAAACAAGTAGCCCAAATGGTCAGTTACTGAAGTCAACTGAGATCTCTAAAACAAAGGAACCTCAGTGGGGAGAGGCAGCCTGGCTCTCTATCGAGCTCTGTGCCTGGCAATATGTTTATTCAAGATAGCATCTTTGACATGGATGCCTTTTTGAGATAAATGCCTTGGCAATCAAAGTTTAAGTCATGCATTTGCATTATAAAGAAGAAAAATAACAAATGTCAGGGCTTACACTACATAAAGGTTGAGGTAAAGTTATGAAGTAATCAACAGTGGATCTATATAGTGAGGATATAGAGAAACTGGAACCCTCATACGTTGCTGGTAGAAATGTGAAATGGTGCAACCACTTTGCAAAATAGTTTGTCAGTTCCTCAAAATATTACACATTAGAATTACCATATAATCCAGTAATTCTACTTCTAGGTATACATTCGAGACAAATGAAAACAAGATCTGCCCACAAAACAAATTGTACATGAATGTTCACAACAGTATTATTTATAATAGCCCCCAAACAGAAACAACTCAGATGTCCATAAACTGATGAATGGATAAACAAAAGGTGGCATATTCATACAATGAAATATTCAGCCATAAAAAGGAATAGTGACACATCCTACAACATGGATGAACCTTGAAAACATACTAAGTGAAAGAAGTCAGTCTCAAAAGACCAAATGTACTACTATTCCATTTATATGAAATGTCCAGAACACGCAAATTCATAGACACAGAAAGTAAATCACTGGTTGCGAGAATCTGGGGAAAGATGTTAGGGTGAGTGACTGCTAATGGGTTTGGATTTTTGGGGGGGTAGTGGATGGGTGATGAAAATGTTCTAAATTTAGATTGTGATGCAACTGCACATTTCTGTGAATATACTACAACCACCAAACTCTATTTGATAGATGGGTGAATTTTTGAATTATAGATGTGGACCGTAACTCAAAAAAGTTGTTAAAAAACTGGATCTAAACATAGTGCTTTATTGGGAGAAAGAGTGGAAAGAGAATAAATGAGTTAAATCTCCTTTAATCATAGCATGAATTGATGGTAATAGCTAAAGCTGATGAATCAAGAAATAGCGATAAGTATGCTGGAGATGTGCATCTAAACAAAAAAAACACAAAAGTAATAATGTTAAATGTCAATTACAGCTCACTAAAAAAATAAAAGAAACCACAAAGAAATAGGTAAAAATATATACCTTAGGAAGTAGGCCTATGACTGGGGAAAGGGTGGAACAGAGGACTGAAGCTTTTAATTATAAGGTTTCCACTCTCTCTTTTTTTATACCAAGAGACATAATCTCTTTCTTTGAACCTGGAAATCTAAACATCTAACAAGAGAGGGCTGAGTAAATGTATTGGCTGTATGAATCACTTTCATTTGTTTACGTAAAAACTGATTATCAGTTTGTTCATGAGGTAAAAACTGTAAATTGCTAAAAGGGTCACCTACTTGTACCCCTTAATCGATATGTTCCATTTTGAATTCTTACTATATTTGAAAATGTTTCTATACAATGAACTTCTAGAGTATCCATTACTATCTTTTTAAAAAATGTATCATATTGCTAGGTTCTTCCACTGTCTCAAGCATACCTTTCTGTCTGTGTGTTTTCCCCAAGACCTGCCTCTGAGAGCCCTCTGATTTTCAGATTTTCCCAAAAACAAAACAAAAATGATAACAAAGACATTGCACACCAAACACCTGCAGAAGAAAAGGAGTTAGCATTATCCCTTCATCTTCATAGTCCCAGTTTGATTAAGTTACCTATACCCCAGGGAATTCATGGCAATTGAGGTTAAATAGAAAAAGAAAATGGATTTTTTCTCTATACAAATTGACAAACACTAAAAAACTCTAAAAGACACAGATGTGCCCTTTTGTCTCCCCTCTTCCAGAACCTCAATGCCAATCATATACCATCTAACATGAAAGACATTATAACATAGAGGGTAAGAGCCTGAACTCTAGGATAACTTGCCTATGGTCAAATCCTGGCTTTAATACTTACTTCCTGTGTGATCTTAAACAAGTAACTTAACCTCTCTATTTCCTTACCTATAAAGTCATAAAAATAAAAGCACCAAGTTTGTATGGTTGCTGTAACATTAAATGAGTTAGCTTCCATTAAAGGCTAAGGATCGTGTCTAGCAACAGGTGCTATTATTATTACTATTATTATTATTATTATTTTCACATAGAAAAATTTGGATAGTCTCTTTGGGCTGGAGTTCTTGACTATAGCTTTTCTCTGATAGTTGGCAGCTAATCTGAGGAATGCAATTTAAAAATTTTGGGAGATAGTTACTAATAGTACCTGCATTTAACGCAATTACAATTAATTTCAAGATATACTATTTGAAATTAAAATACTCTGGACTTAGGAAATACTTGTTAAATGGAGGGTTATTTCCTTTTTAAGAGTGGTGCTTTTTGTCATGGTTGAATTATCACTGCCTCCAGAATCCTCTCTTATTTAGCAGAAACATCACTTATTAGGATATAAAAACCACAACACACTAATTCTATCCCTTTTCTTGTCAATAAGAAATCATATTCTGTTGCTTGCCTTTTTAAAAAGATTATTTATGTGATTTCAGTAAAGATTCTTGTGTGATACTGTACATGAAATAACTCTAACATTAAAGGAGAGGTTTTTTTTTTTTCCCTGTTACTATAAAGTAGCTCTTTGTGTTCATCTATTCATGCCCAATGCTTCTCATACACCAGGACACCAGTAAACACATTCTGTAGCTTCTCTCAAGGAAGAGTGGTTGTTCACTAAAAGTAGAGGGGGTAGAAACAGGAAAAAAAAAAAGTCTGGACTTTATTATTGTCTAACTTCCCCCCTTTGTTATTTCATTTGGAAATATTCACCTCATTCATGACCATGCAATTATTTCAAAGTACAATAACCTAAAATAACCCTTAACTTCAAAGTACTACATTTTGCCTAAAATCTTACAGAAAAGACAGTGACAACTCTGATCTAGGAATTTTTTGCACTCCAAAAGAATATAGTTTAGAAATTTCAATTCATAAACATGTTATATCTCCCCTCCCCAAAGATGGATCGAATTTAAAAGAAGCAATATGTTTTAAACAACAAAAACATCAATTATAAAAACTGCATACAACATCTAACTACTTTTCACATTAGTGATACCAAAAAGACCAAATTTCCTTGTTTTAGGCTAATTCAAAACCACAAAGATATTGAAGTCCACCACTGCTTTTTGTAATGAGCACATAACTGAGGAAAAGTCATTTTGAGTATTTTACCAAAGTATACAGAACAAGATTGCATAGCTGATCCAGAAATAAAACTATTACTTCCTGTCTAGTTCTTCGTGTGCTACTGAGAATAGCAGCCCAGGAAGAAAAATTATGCAATAAAAGCAAAACTTGTTCTCCCATTTGGGACAAAAAAGCCTTCAGGTTCAATCAATATATGCTCAAGGGCTAATGTTTTCTAATTTAATCTAAGGGGGTTATGCACTCTAATAGAATAATAAAATTTTATCTTAAAACTTATTCAAAAACTAGACTCCAATAACCATATGATCAAACTTCCCACTAAAAATACAATATGTGACAACACGGATGAACCTAGAGGGTATTATGCTAAGTGATTAAATAAGTCAGAAAAAGACAAATACCATATGACCTCACTTATATGTAGAACCTAAAGAATAAAACAAACGAACAAAACAAACAAAACAAACAGACTCATGGATACAGAGAACTGATGACTGATTGCCAGGCAGGAGCGGGATTGGGGGCTAGGTGAAAAAGGTAAAAGGATGAAGAAGTACAAATTGGTAGTTAAAAAATAGTCATGGGGATGTGAAGTATAGCATAGGAAATAGTCAATAACATTGTAATAGCTGTATAGTGCCAGGTGGGTACCAGATGAAGACCACTTTGTCTAACCACTATATGCTATACAACTGAAATATAAAATAATGTCAACTAATTGAAAACTAAAATTAAAAAAGTATGATACTGTATGAAGTACAGAACATTATCTTGAATATTCTCATCAAAATGTTTAACTGAAACCCAGTTAATCTTTTAACCTAGCTTCCAGTTTAAAGGAAATAAAAGAGATAAAGGAACAAGTTGAAGAATACCATGAAGATATAGACAAATTCAGAGGGTGGGATAGTTTGATATTTTACAAGACAACTGGCCTGATATCTTGAAAAAGTCAATGATATAAGGGGGGTTGGGCAGAGGGCAAGGGGGCTGTTTTAGATGAAAAGAGATAAAGAAACAAATATAGCCAAATATAGTATGAAAACCTTAACTGAACCATGATTTTTTAAACCATAACATTTATAAGGCATTGGTGAAATATGAATATAACTGGCTCTAAGTAATTATTGTTAATCATAATACCATTATCACAGCTAAAAAAAATATGTAAAAGAATATCTTTATAGGGTGTCTCCTATCTGCAACTTAGTTTCAAATAGTTCAGTCAAAAAAAAAAGTATTTATATACACATATGTAATTTGAACACAAGCACCACAGTATCACTAGAGTCTATCTGACAACTGAGATGGCTACTAAGGAATTAACAGGTGGGAAAGAGTGGACAAAGGGATGATTCATATTGTGGGCTGAATGGAAAGGAATGGTGTGAGATTTCATTATGCTACTGAGAAACCGACTTAAAACTTATGAATCGTTTATTTCTGGAATTTTCCATTTAATATTTTCAGACAATGGTTGATTGCAGGTAACTGAAACCACAGAAAGTGAAACTGCAGATAAGTGGGACTACTGCATTCTCTTCCTTCTGTTTTTAATAGAAATTAAAGCTATCCCTGAATTAATACAAAGTCAAGGAATTAAGATTCTCTTTGCTTATTGAGAGTTCTTGACAGCTGGCCAATGGCAGCAAACTAATTGCTCTTCATAAGGAAAGATCTTAGAAAGGAGCAGGTAATACTGACACGAGAGGAAGTAACAGCAGCAATCTGGAGAAAACCTATTGCCTATTTTGATAATTATTTTGTGGTTATGTAAGTGAATGTCCTTATTCTAAGGGAATACTGAAGTATTTACGGGTAAAGGGGTACAATGTATGTAACTTACTCTCAAATACTTCATAAACAAAGGTTTCTTCAGGCATCCACATTTTCCACTTAAATGACTGAGCTGGCAACGCAAACTTCTGTAGAGCTTGCTCATTTTCCAGAAGGCTCACCCACATTTATGATAAACAGCCACTAGATGGCACTCTGTGCTTTCCTAATCCCAGCAGCCCAGGTTTCCACCAGCAGCATCTTAGACTCATACTTAAAACAAAAACAAAACAAAAACTGGTGATCTTTAATAAAGCACCCATATTAGGTGTTAGCCTTGCCTACAAGACCCTACATGATCTGACTTTTCATTGCCCCCGCAAACTCATCTCTCTGACTTTACCTCTTTTGATCCGTTAGTGTTGTTTTTTCAGAGAACTTCCCTGACCCTGCCATATAAAATAGCAGCTGGCTGCATGCTCTCCCCTATCCTCTGCTCACACTCCCAGAATGTAAGTTTCAGGACAGACTTTATTTTGCTCATTGCAGTATCCCAAAAACCTAGAAAAGGGATACATACAATGCATGTATCCTCTCTTTCATCTTTAGCTATTACTCATCATTCTTCAGTTGAAATATATTATATCTCCCTCTCCCCAACCAGTCCCTAACGGAACTAGAAGATAAAGAGATTTAAATGTTAAGCATTTAAGTATTTTAAGTGGAAGAAAGTCATCAAGAGACTTAAGCAGCAGAATCACCCTACAAAAGCAGTGATCTAGAAAAATTCTTTTGGCAAGAAGATGGTAAAATGTAGGAATGGAAAGCAGAGATGCAGGAGACACTGCAGAGACAGTTACTGCCAATGTCTCTGGTGTCAGGAAACTTAGGTTTAATCATGGCTCCACAGTTTACCTCTCTGTGACTTGAAATAAACTGTTAATTCAAGAATTTCTGTGTGTCTCAGTTGCCCAGCGTGTAAAATGAGAGCAGGAAAAATATCTACTTCATAAGGATCATAAAGGTTATGTTTATCCTATGCTTAGTACAGTGCCTGACATAAATTTTAGCATTGCATGTAGGAAATGAGGGAAAAGGAACAGGCAAATATTTGTTCATTTTTCAATTTATTTTTATTGAGTGCCCTATAGGTACTGTCAGGCACTTTTCTCTAGGCATTGGAAATATAACCATGAACAAAGAGTCCCTGGTCATCATCACGTTGACATTTGAGCATAAAGTGACAAAAACAGTCCTAATTTATCTGAATCTATCTGGTTCTTGAGTTTCCACTGATGAATAGCTAAAGTTGGGACAGCAAAGTCCCATCAAAGTCCTTCCTCTGTGTCTTTCGGAGAGATACATGTTCTATAACATCAGGCTATGAAAACGGCTATAAAGAAAAATTAAGTAGGGTAAAGGAACAAAGTGAGCCAACCTTATTTTAAAATAGGGTTGTTACATTCAAGTGAAGATGTGAGAGATGCTGGAATAATTCATAATAAAACTGAAATGCGGGAGGAAGACCCGATTTGAAGATACTGTGTTTTGGGGTAGAAATGATTTAGCTCTGGCTTCAAAAGACAAACTAAAGGCTGACTGGAAATAGCACCTTAGAAATGAGTTTACTTACATGTAAACTTAGTCTTCTATTCCTTTCTGCCTTGAGGAATGAAGAATTGTAGGATCTTCTAATGCAGAAAACTGTCTTCTAGGGACCGTGTTATGGGTTAAATTGTGTCCTCCCTGTCCTGAAAAGATATACTGGAGTCCTAACCTTCAGTACCTCAGAAGGTGGCTTTATTTGAAGACAGAATCTTTATAGACATAATCGAGTTAAGATGAGGTCATTAGGATTATGACTAGTGTCCCTATGAAAGGGAAAATTTGGACACAGATGGAGACACGGACAGAGGGAAGATGCTGCATAGTAACAGGGAGAAGACAGCCATTGTCAAGCCAAGGAGAGAGACCTCAAACAGGTCCTTCCCTCACAGTCTTCAGAAGGAACCAACCTTGCTGACACCTTCATTTCAGACTTATAGCCTCTAGAACTGTGAGACAATACATTTCTGTTGTTTAAGCTGCCCAGTTTGTGGCACTTTGTTACAGTAACCCTAGCAAAAGAATTCAAACGGAAAGATCATATCTGTATACTTATCTCCCTGAAGCAATCATAAGCCCCTTGAGAGGAAGAACTTTTTAAAGTCATCTTTATATCTTCTACAGTACCTGATCTCATGTAAAAATTTAGTAAGATACTATATTAAAGTTTCAGCATCTACAAACAGTGGACTTCAATAATTGATAAATTTTTCTTGCTACCTTTTTTCATATATATTTTTCCTGACAGATAATTTCTCTTTTGCAAAATGAAATTAACTTCTGATACATATTCAAGTAGTAATCTCAACTCAGTAATCCTGAACTGGATCTAGTTTGGCAATATCAAAATTAAAATTTAAGTGCCTAAGGTCATCAGGTGTTATGTACAAATAATTAAATATAAACTATCCACTAGACCTGATATATAGGAAATATCAAGAGATGAGTTAAAACTGTTAGTTTGATACATAGTAGTAAGAAATTTCACATAAAAGTCAAATGTAAGTAAGAAAGCATGAGAAAGGGAGGGAGTAGTCACCAAAAGCACTTTACTCCAGCTCAGCAATGGGCTAGATATTCATATATGCAATTTCATCCACAGAAACTTGCCATTTACAGATAGGAAACTCATACTCAAGGAAGTCACATGACACTGTCCGAGTTCACCCAATAATGGTGTTGGAGGAAAAGTGGAACCTGGGACTGTGTAATTCAAAAAACAAACCCTTTTCGGTAAACAGCATATGAGCATATACCTATTTATGATGCTACTTATCATAACTTCCACCTAGAAACATGAACATGAGTTACCTTATTTATCTCATTATAGTCTTAATCCTGGCAAAGAAAAATGCAAAATATAATTCTTGTTAAATAGATTGTCAAAGGCGTAGGTAGCTACAGAACAGAAAAAAGTATAAGAGTATCAAGGGAGCAAGCTCATGTGTAAACAGAACCTGACATCTTTGATCAAACTGCTTGGTTGAAAGGTCATTTAAGAACATTTATAGGCTGAGCATTTACAGAGCAGTAACATGTTTAAGAGCAAAGTAAATGCAAAGATACAGTTGCCCATAAATTACATTTATAATCAGTTACAAAATAAGCCTACTCTACCACTTCAGGAAACAAAAGTTCACAAAACCACCCCCAAAAGACTGGTAAGCCTTTTAAAAATTGCCCAGTTACTCAAAACAATTTAGAACAAATAAATTAAATATATAACAAGGGTCCGCAACCCCTGGGCCACTGACCAGTGTTAGGAACCCAACCGCTCAGCAGGAGGTAAGTGGTAGGTAAGTGAGCAAAGTTTCATCTGTATTTGCAGCCACTCCCCAGTGCTAGCATCACCACCTCAGCTCTACCTCAGATCATCAAACATTAAACTCTCATAGGGGCGCTAACCCTATTACGAACTGCGCATGCAAGGGATCTACATTGTGTGCTCCGTACAAGAAGCTAATGCCTGATGATCTGAGGTGGAACTGAGGTGGTGATGCTAGCAATGGTGAGCAGCTGCAAATATAGATTAACGTTAGCCTTTGAGGTTTGACTGCACAGAGACCATAATTAACCAATTGCTTGCAGATTCATATCAAAAATCTATCAGTGAGTGGCAAGTGACAATTAAACTGCATCTGCTGGCAGGCTTTAAGCCAGAATGCGACATTTATTCTAGGTCTGTGCCATGGCCTGCCCATTATTTTATTTACCACTTCTATCTGCACCTCTTTCCCATACTGCACACTTGTCTCAGTCATAGTTTTGGTAGGCCCACAAGCTAACCTTTGCCAAAATGAGTCAAAAACATCGCTGGAGAGCTTCCTTGAAAAGGGAGAAAGACCCAGTGATAAGACAGCAGAAGACTCTAAGACTATCAATAAAAAGAAAGCTGCATTTAAAAGAAAATACCAAGAGTCCTTTTTAAATTATGGGTATAATTCTAATAGGTCCTTCAGATTCTTCAATATATATCAACTAGCTATCCAATGAAGCCATGAAATCTTAAGAACTGCTTCGCCTCATGGAGACCAAGCATCTTGCATTAAAAGACAAGCCTTTGGAGTTTTTCAAAAGAAAAAAATCTGAACACGAAGAACAGAGGCAATTACTGAAGGCTACCATTTCGTCAAATGTGTCTGCATTGAGTCATCATTCTTAGTGGCTAACTGCATTGCTAAACCTAAGAAGCCCTTTACTATTGGTGAGGAGTTGATCCTGCCTGCTGCTAAGGATGTCTGTTATGAACTTTTAGGAGAGGCTACTGTTCAAAAGGTGGCACATGTTCCTCTTTCGGCTAGCATCATAACTAGATGAATTGATGAAATAGCAGAAGATATTGAGGCACAATTGTCTGGATTAATGAGTCACTATGATACGCAATCCAGGTTGACGAGTCTACTGATGTTGACGACAATGCAACAATGCTTGTTTTTGTGCGATGTATTTTTCAGGAGGATGTGCATGACGATATGTTATGTGCACTTTTGTTGCCAATCAACACCACAGCTGCAGAACTATTCAAGTCTTTGAATGATTACATATCAGGAAAACTGAATTGGTCATTTTGTGTCAGTATATGCACGGACGGAGTGATTGCCATGACCAGACAGCTTTCTGGTTTCACTGCTCAGATCAAGGAAGTCACTTCTGAATGTGAGTCTACACACTGTGCCATCCATAGAGAAATTCTGGCTAGCTGAAAAATGTCACCTGAACTTAACATGTAAGAGGATGTGATTAAAATTCTCAACCACATTAAAGTACATGCCCTTAACTCACATCTGTTCACGCAGCTGTGAGATGGACGCTGAGCACGCACGTCTCCTCTTATACACAGACATGAGATGGCTTTCCAAAGGTAGATCACTGGTCAGAGTTTCTGATTTGTGAAAGCCGCTAGAGATTTTTTAGGAAAAGTCATTACTGGCAGCACATTTCAGTGACACAGAATAGGTTGCAAAACTTGTTTACTTGTGTGACCTATTCAACCTGCTTAATCAACTCAATCTGTAACGTCAGGGAGAATGACAACTCTGTTCAAGTCGGCAGATAAAATGGCTGTATTTAAAGCCAAACTGGAATTATGGGAGCGATGAGTGAACATTGGGATTTTTGACGTTTTAAACATTAGTAGAGATTTTGAAAGAGACTGAGCCAGGGCCTTCTTTCTCCCAGCTGGTGCATGATTTCCTATCAGCTTTCAAAAGAGTTTGAGTATTACTTATCAACCACAAAAGACTACTGAACTAGGAAGGAATGGATCTGTGACCCATCTGTGAATAAGCCAGGTGAATAGTGCTAGAAGAGGATCAACTGCTTGAGATTGCAAATGATGATAGCCCTAAAAGTATGTTTGAGACAACTTCAAATCTCCATACGTTCTGGATTAAAACCAAGGCAGAATATCCTGAGATTTCCACAAAAGCACTGAAAAGCCTGTGTCCATTTCCAACATCCTATCTTTGTGAAGCAGGGTTTTCTGCAGTGATAGCAACCAAAACGAGATTACGGAGTAGACTGGACATAAGTGACACACTCTGGATGTCACTGTCTCCCATTACCCCCAGATGGGACCATCTAGTTGCAGGAAAACAAGCTCAGGGCTCCCACTGATTCTGCATCTTGGTGAGTTGTATAATTATTTCATTATATATTACAACGTAATAATAATAAAGTGCACAATAAATGTATTGTGCTTAAATCATTCAGAAACCATCCCCAGCCCACCTAGTCCGTGGAAAAATTGTCTTCCATGAAACTGGTCCCTGGTGCCAAAAAGATTGGGGACCACCAATATATAAAGATCACCAACATGACTCATGGTACCATCTCCAAACTTTATGGCATTGATGTTTGTTAAAATACATTGATATTTGTTAAAATAGTTAAAATATTCAAACTTCTTGATACATTATTCTAAAATACCTGTCAGTAATGCTCAAGGCATTTATATCACCCCAAATTTTATTACCCAATAGCAATGAATGATACTTGGCCTTAATCTTCATCTGCAAAACTAAAGGCATGTCATGGTACAAATGAACATGATTTTTATTTATCTAGCTCCTGAAACCTGACTTTTGTATTTCGCGCTACTCTGCGTCTCTGAAAATGAACAAAGTAAATTTAAACTTATTTTGTGGTTTCTGATAACTTTCTGAAATCATTTGTCAAAGCAGTCGAAAAACTGGATTCTCTGGTCTTCATAGCTGATCTCTCATGGTCTTTTTCAAATTCCCAAAGTTAATCCTTCCGTAGGAGGCACAAGGACCACAGGGTTCTTCCTCAACCGTGCTTACCGTGATTTCAGGAGAGGGTGCTTGAGACAGTATTAAGCCTATTAATAATGCCTAATCCTCACCGTGAAGATTCTATGGTAGAAATTACAGACTGCAGGCTGTAAAGCCGTATCTTGCCCCTAAACTTTTGTTTACAATGGATTAAAAATTTTTTAAAAATAGTTGTGAACACTAAATAATCTGGAGAATCTCTCAAAAAATCTGAAGATCTGGTAACACTGGCCTCATCTTCTCACTGGACAACCAGCAAGAGCTAGAAGTCTTTTCTTCTTTAGATATAAAGGATCTTACTCCACACATTCTAATAATCACCATTCTCTTTTGGTTTACTTATAGTATGCTTCATAAGCCACATTCTAAAAATAAATCAACACAATCACAAATTACAGGCATTTTCCTTTGAAACTAAGAACACAGATGACACAAATTCTGCAAGGTTAGGAATCTTTTCAAAGGCCAAAGATGATATAAAATGAAAGCAAAATGAAACAAATGAATCTCTGTAACCAGGTGGTAACATAATCACACAGCAAGGAACAAGGCCATGTAACTTTCTCAGTAATTTGACTCTATAACTATAGTGAAAATATACCCTAAGAACAACAATAAAAAGCCATTAACTTTTTTAGTAATCATATTGTTGGTAGTGCTGGCATCATCACTGAGGCTATTTTGTATTTATATAATGTGAGGGAAAAAAATGAGTAATCATGTTGGTTTTTAGTGTGGGAGAAAGGAGATAAAGATATAACATCAAAGAAGAAAAGTCTTTGGGTCATTTAATTTGATTTTTAAGTATAACATGAACTCATGATTTTTTTAAAAAAAGAAAAAACTTATTTCCTAGCTCTAATCACAGAAACGGCCTAGAAACAATGACTAACTCAGTAGGAATAAGCAATTTAAGCGCCCAGATTGTGATCTCCAAATGCCTTTTCCCACTTAAAGGCTTCTTAGAGAATGGGCTATTTCCTGGTCTGGGGTAAAAATATACAAGATATGTCTGAACAAACTGTCATACCAGATGTAAAAAACTATCAAAGATGCCTCGAACTGGCCAAAGATGAGACAATCAATAAAAATAACAATTATACATGCTACAAAATGCATGGATATTGAAAACATTATGCAAAGTAACAGAAGTCAGTCAAAAAAGACCACATATTGTATGATTCCTCTTATATGAAATACTCAGACTAGGTAAACCTATAGAGTAGATTAGTGGTTGCCTAGGGTTGAAGGTAGGGTGGCATAAGGGGAATGAATGGCTGCTAATGGGTATAGGGTTTCTTTTCGGCATGATGGAAATATTTCAAACTTATTAGATCTTGGTAATGGTTGCACAACTCTGTGAACATACTACAAATCACTAAACTGTACACTTTAAACAGGTGAATTCTATAGTATGTAAATTATAACTCCATAAAGCTGTATGCCAAAAACTAACCACACTGGACTGAACCACAAACATGTTCAAATTAGTCTTTATTGGTCATTTTGTAGGATGCTAGGAATCCAACTCGTTGTTTTGAAAACTGGAAAGTATCAAGTATTTATCCTGTCTTTCATATATATTAGCTATCTAGGTAACCAAAGAGATGAAATTTCTCTTTATGTAAGTATTACAATTAATTAATTAAAGATTACCATTTTGCAATCCTAAATAAAATAATAGATCTAGTCAACTAGACATTAAGTGCTTTCTGAAGAAGTGTACACTACCACCTACGAAGCAGTCCAGCGAAAACAAAACCACAGAGAACCTATAGATAAAAAAGACTAGAGAGATTTTTCCAACAATGGCAATGTAAGGACCTTAGGAATCCTGATTCAAACAAACTAATTAATAGGAAAAATTGAACAGATTGGTATTTGCTATTAAGGATTTGTTTTTAAAATTTTAGGTGTATAATGATACTGTAGTTATGTTTTTAAAAATTAAGAGTCTTTATAAAATATGTCTGAGATTTGCTTTAAAATAGGAAGAATGGGAAAAGATATAGGTAAAACAACATTAGTCACAGCTAATTGTTGAAGTTGAGATGAATACATGAAAGTCTATTGTGCCATTTTCTCATTTTACATATATTTGACATTTTCCCCAATAAAGCTTTAAAAAGGACAATAATTTTACTAATTCTACATATTATTGAAATTACTGCATTTAACAAATTCAAATATGATTATATCTCTCACATCCCTGAAATCAAGACACATCTTATAGGGAATGGTATATCAGTTTGACTGACAGTGTTTTTTCTCAGTGGTACATAAAATGATGTCTTTGAAAACAAATAGCATCTTAAATTCAATTTAAAAACTAAGTTTACAAATATATCTAGATATCTATTTCTCCTTAGCTAAATCATTATTCGCATTATACCTGGAAAGGAAAATTAAAAAAAAAAAAAAAAAGACCCAACTCTCAGCTAACTGAATTTTCTTACTTGCTTGGAATTAATTATTACAGTGAAAGAAGTATTAAAATAATACTTTAGCCAATATAAAAATGAACTTATTCCCCAAACTAGCATTAGAAAGGACTTGGGAAGCATGGGGCAAAAGTCTACCCAAAGGGGGGAAGTGGGGAGAACTGCTGGAGTTATTCCACCAAGGCTAAAAAATATAGTGAAAATGAATTCTAGTTGACGAGCCTATCTTTCCTGTTTTAAAAAGGGAGTTCCTAAGCACCCACCACTTCAGCTTGTCAACAAGTTACTCACTTCAAGTAATCTGAAGTAGTAGAAATACTACTGTAAACAAAATTTACTAACATATATAAACTTACTGAGGAAGAAAAAGGGATAAGAAAATATTTCTGACAAGCAAAACTAGAAATGCAATTTTGCAAGTATGTATTTTAATGGAATCACACATAATTAAAAATGCAAGTTTTTTTTAAAGTTACAACAGTTTAATTGAAAATTTCAAAGGTAAAGGAAATTTTTAAAAAGCAAAGGAAAAGACAGATTAGCTACATTTTAAAAAAGTCAATTTATATCAAAAACACTATAAATGAAACTTGAAAGGCTAACACACTGAGAAATACAAATGTGCCATATGAAAAAAGGTATATCCTAAATAGCTCTTAAGATCAAGAAAATTATCAATAATCTAACATAAAAAATGGGCAAAAAATAGAAGCAGGTCAAAAAATATATAAATATTTATATATCCCCAAATGGTCAACCTTATTGATAATAAACTAAATTAAAACAAGGTAACTTATAGATCACTGGATTTGGGAAGCTGTTTAAAATAATAGTGCCCAGTTCTGCTGGCGAAGCAAGAGATGAAAGAGTATTCCAACCCCCAATACTGGAGCAATCCTTTATTAATCTCCTTCAAGTGTCACCTTCTCAATGTGGCCTCACTCACCCTATTTAAAACTGCATCCCCAGGCCCCAAATTCTTAACACCCCCTTACCTTCCTCTTTTCTACCTTATCACCTACAATACCATGTCTATTCCTTATTAACTTACTATGTCTATTCCTTATTCTCTGTCTCACCCCATTACAATAAAGCTCCCAAGAATAGGAATATATATTTTTTCACTGATGTGTCACAAGGATGGAAAACTACTTGGGGCATGGTAGATGTTCAAAAACTATTTGTTTAATGAATGGAGTTAAACTGGTTAACCCTTTCTTAAGAAAAACTTTGACATGAATTAAAAATAGTTAAAATGTACACACCAGTAATATCACTTCCAAGAACTTATCCTAAGGAAATAATCACTGTTGTGAGTGAGCAATGTTTATCCAAAAGATTACTCATCGTAACTGTGAATTGTGAAAAACGGAACAGCCTACAATGGAACACTTAAAACAATGTGGAATATTTAATGCTATGAAAAATGTTCATGATGTTAACTGGGAAAAGTGTACCCAATGATTCAATTTTTGTCCTAAAAAGTATATACTTGCTTATTAATAGGAACCAAAATAAATTATGATATATCCATTTAATGGAATAGTAGATGAAGTTACTCTCTTTGTCCTAATATGGAACCATTTCTAAGACTTAGCGAAGAAAACAGACGTTAAAAAAAAAATAGTAAGGCTCTACTACATGGAATTGACAAAGAACCATGGTACATCTTAAGTGCAAAACATCCAATATCATTTTTTAAAATTGTTTCAAATTTATGTCCTCTCTACTGGATAAAAATGTTGGAAATTTTAAAGTATTTTCTCTTCTAAATATTCAACGTAACAATTACACTTTTGGAAATTTGAGAAATAAAATCATCTTCCTTCTGACTCCATAGATCAGTGTGTACTAGAATGAGCAAAAGCACTTCTCCAGCTTAAATAATTTTACTACGAAATTTATACTAACCCCATACAATTCATTTAACTGCAAATAAAGTGAAAAATTTCTGTCCAAATTAACTTCCTAAACTAAGTAATAAAATTATTAGACATGAAATCTATTCTGGAATTAAGTTCCATAGAAACAATTTCAAAAGCAGACATATAATGTGTTAAATTATAAAAGCTTATGACAAACAGATAAAGGCACGGCTATGGGTATACACATATTGAAAAATGTTCAAAGAGAGAGAGAGCATTGTGTTCTTTTAGACACAGAGCCAGTGGGCCACGAAAGGGTACCCAAACGCCCAGGCACCCTGAGGTCCCTTATTCAGAAGCCTCAGTTCACTTAGCTTGTACCATATCTGTCCTCAGACACACTGGAAGGAATTATCACTTGGAGACAGCAGTGGTTAGTACCCAGGGCTTTGGGGTATGTCAGACCTCAGTTGGATCCTAACTTTACAATTTTATAGGGGGTAATCTGACAAATCTCACTGTTCTTCTCTGTAAAGTAAAATACAGATTATCACCAACAAATTAAGGTTAGTAAGAATACAGTGTCTGAAAAGTGAAAAGGAGAAAAAAAGACAACTAAAAATCCCTAAAGTAAAATCTTTCAACAGAGAAAGGACTCAGAGGAAACATCCTAAAGAGCATTGAGCTGGAAGACGGGAGCCCTGGATTCCAGTTTTGACCCTGCTACAACCAGCTCCAGCTCCATGGGCATATTATTTCATGTATGTAGGTTCCAGTTTTAAGATCTACAAAATCAGGGGATTGAAAATTCTTTCTACCTGGTACCACACCATGACTACCTTACCAGAATGCTAACTACTGTTCTACTTTCAGAAGTTTCTAAAATTTTTCATTTAAATGCTTGGTTTTTGTAACTTCAGGTCCTGATCAGTTTTCATTATGGCTGTGCTACCAGACATAAGAACATATTAGACTGTTTCCTTAACCAAGTTATCCAAGGTTAGATTGCTAAAAAGTGACAAAATTAAAATTCAAACCTAATTCTTACCAAACTCTATGGCATGCTTCTTCCTCTGCTGCTTGACTAATCTGGTAATTAAGAGCTCACCTTTGCAAAATGACTGAAAGTCAGGAGTCATGGAACTTGACTCAGGTGGGGCCTGAACTTGTGACACAATACTCTAAGTTAATTAATTAGACATTTCAGCTACGTAAGAGGAGGGTGGAGAAACAAAAGAAAAGATAAAATAATCAAGAAAATTTATGTTAACTGAAGACAAAGCAAGTAAATGGGGTTGGTTCGTTCACATATATTTGCAGGAGTTAAAGCTGCCCAACGTGAAATAGTCAGCAAAATAAGCACTAGATTATCTGGACTATTCACTTGCTTTTGTGCAAGTATGGCAATAATTAAGAACACAACTCCAGGTTACTCACAGTAGTGAATGGAGAAGTAACAGATAAGGCAAAGTACATATATTCAGCTTTAGAAATAAGCATATGGTCTAAATAGATAATCCAAAGTAATGAATATCTGTGTTAAAAGTAAAATATATGATCACCTATAATACGCCCACCTCCGAATCAGAGATTGATTCTGGCTGATATCAATTTCCATGTGGAGACACCAAGACAAATGACTTCTAAATAATACAGTGAATAATAAAATCACCACCTCCTTACATCAGCAAAAAATATTTTATAACACATTCATATCAGCTCCATAGAGAATAACAAAACTAATGCACAAAAAGAAAATGAGTAACATTTAAATTTGCACTGCATACTAAAACGAGGTTAGCTCCTTGCTGTTTCCATTAAACCAATCTGAGATTAAAAACTGGTTTTTGAATAATCCGTACATGGATAATCAAGAAGCACATGCGCGTGCGCGCGCGCGCACACACACACACACACACACTAAACTCACAATTAAATGTTACCAAGCACTTTACAAAATAAAAAATTTCATAAGACAGCGGATAGAAATGGAGCAAGAGGTTAGGTCATCTACCACTTTTTTAGCTCTATGGACTCAAGTCATTATGTGCTCTCCGCAAACATTAAGTAGGCACAAAAACACCATACACCCCTATCTAGTATTGTCATTCAGAAAGGTAACCTAGGAAAGCCTCTGAAACGCATTTCATCAGCTCACAAATTAGATGATATAAAACTCTACATAATATCAAGTAAATGCAAAAGTGTCAAGAAAATAATGCACTTTTTCTGAACACAAATTGTCAAAAAGACAATTTTCAAGTCCTTATGCAATTAAATAGTGCAAGATAAAAATTCTTTAGAGTAAGATTCACTTACAGAAGCCCTCTACTGGGCGTTTCTATTAAGCCGTGTCCAACTTTTGTGTTTCCCACAATAGCGCTAAACCATGGTTATGCATCCTGCTGGTAAAACCGGACATGTGGCACTCAATATATCAAACCAGAATCACCAACACTGTCGGCTAAAGAACTTTTCCGTCACTATTGTGATGCCCACTCCAGAAGGTATCTGCTTTCAGTGTGAGGACTTTAGATTTAAAAAGCAAAGCAGTAAGATAAACAGACTCTGTATACGGTGTTCTGAACTCACACTGCAGGCTCCGCAGGAAGTTGACCAACCCAGCGTAAAGCTAGCTCCATGCCCTCCTCAAAAAAAAAAAAAAAAAAAAAAAAGGGAGCATGTAGCTGGCAGACCAAAATACGGCAAATTAATTCAAGAATTCCCTAAAGGCCTACCGTGCAGGCAGACGTAGGAGATAAGACGCTGGGAAGGAGGTATGAAAAAGAGACCAGAGTTCATGGGGAGGCTGATAATGATCCACCAGCTCCGTTGGGAGGCCCAAACTAGGGAAGCTTGTGCCTCCTCTTTGGAGTTGGGGAGGTAATGACCGGAGGGCCTCTGGTCCTCCTCCAACAGTCCTTTACAGCAGACCTGCGGCTTAAACCCAGGCCTGGCCTTCAGCAACAGACGCTGCCTTCCACACGGTTCATGGAGAGCGACCCTCCAAGGCCACCGCAAAGCCATGTGGCTGGGGCCGCAGGGTGCCCAAACCGGGTGCACGTTCAAGACGTGAAACCAGAGAAGAGGTGCGGGAGGAAATCCAAAGAATAGGATGTTGGGGTTCAAGACTCACTTCCTTTGGGCTTTGTCCTTCTTGGCCTTGGTCCTTTTCTTTCGGGCCTGGAGCGCAAGCACTGCAGGAGAGAGGGATGGATGAAGGGCGAATGTGGAGGAAAGAAGGCGACCAAGGTGAGGGTGGAGACCTAGCAGGGACGCGAGGCCCGGGTACCGGGCCTGCCTGGGACGCAGCTCCGAGGTGAGCGCCGAGGCTTCGGCGAGGCGGCCGGCCAGGGGGCTGGCGGCCCACGGGGCACAGAGCAGTGCCCAGGCGGGGTACGACGGAGGGGGCTGGGGTCGGGTCAGGGGGCCGGCGGGCGGTCTGCCTCGCCCACCGAGGGCGGCGCCCTGTAGTGGCCCCAAAGCGCTGGACGGCCTGGCGGGGAACAAGGGGTGATGACTGCCAGCGCGGAAGGACGCCCGGGCTGAGGGGCGCGGACCAGCAGCCCAGAGGCGGGGGTTGAGGGGCGGCGCCACCTCAGTGCAGAGGCGCCGCACGCCCGGGGACCGGACTGCGGCGGTTAGGCGAAGCTCCGGGCAATGACCCAGGCCTCGCCCCGGCGGCCGTTGCCCCTCGTGGCGAAGGCCGCTCCACCGCTCACCTTTCCGCTCCATGGCGAGACCGGTAACCGCCAGGCGCCTGCGCACTCGAGTGGCGGTGACTCCCGCTCCCGCCGCGGCCCAAAACCAAGCCCGCGCACACCCCGCCCCCCGGTTCCCGCCCCGCCCCACCCGGCCCCCTCCCCACGACGGCGTGCGCCTGCGCGTTGAGCGCGGAGCCTACCACCTGCTCCCGAGAAGGGGAGGGCGCTAAAGAATGCGAGCCAAGGGGGCAGGGAAGAACGCCGAATGTGAATGCTAGAGAAGTGTTTGAGAACCTGACTTGGAAGACTGACAGGGTCAGGTTTGTTCTATTTGCCGAGCGGTTGCCCCTTGGGAGAGGCGAAGAGCGCAGCCCAAGGCTCCCTGCTTGCCGAGTCAGAGCTCTGCCGCAAACTGGTATTGGCCTTAGTTTCCTGATCTGTAAAATGGATTAATCAGGCGTGTCCCAGTTCCTGTGCTACGCTAGCGAGAGGGCCAATTGAGATACCATGTAAAGAAAATGAGGGGAGAAATTACGAGAAAGAAAAGGAAGTGGGAGCAACACAGAAGAAAGACTGAAAGGAGGAAACCGTGACCCTGTCGTTACTGAAGAAGTGGAAACTTTAAAAGTGAATTTTCTCTTAAAATTTCAAGTTTAAATACAGATATAAAGGAAGGAAGGGGGAGAATAAAAACTTTCTCATTTTACCACTTTATCATCTTTTCAGTACACGATAAACACAGTTGTCTTTATAGGATGCTCTTATACTTTCCTAAGTGTATTATCCCATTTGATGTTTATGGCAACTTAAAGGCAAGATAGTTATTACCTCTGCTATACAAAGAAATGGAAACTTGGAGGGGATATGTACTCAGAATCTTGGTGTCCCAACCCAGTGATTCAGTCATGAAACCCTTGTTGTAAAGCAGGGGTAGCAAAGTTTTTCTGTGATGGGGTATACTGTAAACATTGGGGCTTGTGGGCCACACATCTCTTTTTCAACTACTCAACTCTGCCACTGGAGCTCAAAAGCAGTCGTGGAAAGTAGAGACTGTATTCCAATAAAGCTTTATTTATGGCCCTTGAAATTGAATTTTATGTAATTTTAACAAAATGTTATTCTGTTGATCTTTTTTTTCAATTATTTCAAGCCTTCTTGGCTCAGGCCTTAGTTTGCCTTTTACAACAGAACGTTGTAAAAGTTCTGTTGCCGGACAGGGTGGAAGCTTTGAAGACCCATACCCTAAAAAAAGTTAGACTCTAGTGAGGAACACGGTCAAGTAATTTATTGACTGAGAAAGGAAGATGAAGGTACAATAGAACTGCATAAGTGAAGCGTGGAGGCTTGGGAGGGACCGTTGAGCAAAGTAAGTAACTAGGTCCAGTCAGGGAGGAGGCAGCTTTTGAGCTGGGTCTTAGGAAACACATAAGACTTCTATAGGTGGAGAAGGAGATGTCAGGCATTCTTGAATGAGAAAATCGATTGAGCAAAAAGACACAGACTTGGAAATTTATGGACAGGGGCTGGAACTGGCAATGACTGAAGGGATGAAGTGGAATGTGAGGCTGGAAATATAAGTTTGCCAAATTTGAAATTTAGATGGTATCTGTTACATGGAACCTGAATGATAGCATTCTGGGCATATTCCAAAAAAGGACAGTGCCTGTTGGCCAAGAAAAACTGCAACCAATTTTCTTCCCACTCTCTACTTGAGAACTATAGAAGGGTTGTGGCAGACACTGAAGCCCTGGAGTCTGAGGATTCTGCAAGCTCAGGAAAACCACATGTGGTTTAGGAAAGACAGGAGAGAGCTAGCTGATGGCTGACAAAAAGTCCCAGGATAGGGAAATTACTTTCCATAGAAAGTAAACTCTATGAGGGTAAGACCCTGTTCAGGTTTTCCTTGATGTATCCCCTGCATCTTCCACAGTGTTCAACATTTAATAAATGCTCAAATATTTGCCTAATCAAAGAATAAATGGTGTGCAGTTCATGGGAAATGTCTGGACAAGAGAGAAAACACTGAAAAGAACAACATGAGAGCTGGGCTATGGCAGATTCATCAAAAAGGAAATAAGTTTAGCTTGGCATGAATCATTCATACCTATTCTGACTCTGAGTGACTATTGCTTCTCTAAGAGCTTACTAACTATCTGTTTAAGAACTCATCTGAGAATTTTTCCAGAATTGATGTCAAGCTCACTGGACAAAGTTCCCAGAATTGACTATTTCTCCCTTTTTTCATCTGTTTCCCCCCATTCTCCTAGCATGCTTCAGTTCTCCACACTTTTAATAAAAATCTCTAAAATTGTTTATGTAAGCTGGTTTGTATTTGCTCACTATTCTAAAGCCTATACCTTTGTGTGTGTGTGTGTGTGTGTATTTCTGGCTTTACATGTAACCTCAGAAACCACTTTCTTTTCCACCCCTTGAATTTCACAGGGCTTGTTCTATTCTGGACTTTACCTTCCCAGAAGTTATTCTTAAAAGTGGTCACCAATACATTCTTTGGTATTTGTTCTCAGTTACATGCATACCCCTCTCCCACAACTGTTTTCTGCAAGTTCTTTTAAAAGTAGAATTATTCAGAGACCATGAGCCATCATATTTTTTGCTGTCCATGGGCAGTGTCAGAATTGAATTTCTGAAAAGATCCCAATCGCCTTGAGCTAACTTACTTGTTAAGACTACCCTGGGAACTTCTCTAATGATTCTTTGAAATTTTTGAAATCTGAGCACCTGAAGTGTAGGATTTATGTTTCTTCACACCCAATATTCTCTATTTTGATTATTATAAACTCTTAACACTTTGCCAAAGTTTTGATCTGAATCAAACCCAAAGTATCACTTCCCCTTCTGGCTTCCCCTATGTCCTGTGAGATGAAATGGACAACAGAAGAAAGTGAAAATACATAGGTACTTTATTTTGAATGACATAAGATTCCCAGTAGATGTCTGCAAAATTGGAGTACCCAAGTAGAACTTTATTTTGCCCTTGTGATAGTTTTATGAAGTATGTTGGGAAAATATTCTAGGCTTGAGTATCAGGAAACACATGGCACATTCAACAGACTAATTAAAGAGAATCAAATAAGGGGATTGAGGTGTGGATAGGGTTAAGGGAAACTAACAAGGATTGACAGGAATCTAGGGACTAACAGCAGGAGTCTTTACTACCTCCAGGCCTTAAGGGACAAGGGATGGAGTTGTTATAAGACTCCGACAAGAGCTTGTATGAGTCTGCTAGTGTTGCCAAAGTACCACAAACTGGGTGTCTTAAACAACAGAAATGTATTCTCACAGTTCTAGAGGCTAGAAGTCTGAAATCAAGGTGTCAGCAGGGTTGGTTCCTTCTGAGGACTGTGAGGGAAGGATCTGCCCTCTTTCCCTGACTTGTAGATGACTGTCTTCTCTGTATCTCTTCATATCATTTTCCTTCTTTGTATGTCTCAATTTGTGTCCTAATTTTCTCTTTTCATAAAGACTTCAGTCATATTGGATTAGGGCTCATTCTAATGACCTCATTTTAACTTGATTTCCTCTATAAAGACCATACCTCCAAATAAGGTCACCTTCTGAGGTACTGGGGGTTGGACTCCAATATACCTTTTTTGGAGGGTACACAATTTAAACCATAATAGAGTGTCTGGGTAAGAAAGGGCAGCTGTGAGCTTTGATAAAGGGGTATAACCATGACCCAGCAGGGAAATAAATACTCAACTTCTTTCTCCTCTCATTCTGTCAGGCTAATGCCTCCTGTTGACAAAACCCACTGGGAGAAGAGTGCCTGGGTGATGCAGTCCATGCAAGCCAGCCTCCTAGGGCATAGAGCAGGGTGGAGAAGGGTGGCGGGTAACTATGGAGGGGCAAAGAGAGACTATCAAGCATAGCCTGTCTGGGCAGTCTGTAGGATACACCCAAAGCAGCTAGCACTTTCCAAGGGAGTAAGCCAGCTTCCTGGGCTCCCTGATCCCTGGAGAGGCTTGAGAACAGAAGCTACTTAGAGTTAACCTCCTTTCTGGCTTTGTTCTATAAAAGCTTAAGCTTCACAAGGAAATTGTGCTGGAGTAAAGGGTTCGGGGCAGTAGGTGGATTAGATAAAAGACTAAAAACCTTGGCTTGGTGGGGCAAGAAACTATGTAAGTTCTTTGAGATCTCAACTCTTTGTCTTTTTAGATGCTCTGGTCATGCATGAAGGTTGGAGGAGGGGAGGAGATTATCTAGCAATGAGGTGGTTACAGAGATTGGTGGTTCCCAAGGCAAAAAGAGCCCTTGCTCTGATCCCTGGAAGTGCTCTGGGGAGGCAGCAAGGTGTTGCAAACTGACCTAAGCTGAACATGTCCAACTCTTAGTTCTTTTTCATTAGTAACGATTCCTGCCAGAGAAGGTTGGAGTGATGAGGATTTACCCCACATCCTCACTCCTGGGATATAAAGAAAACAAGTTTCAGGCTAAAATCTGCCCCCCACCCCACAACATTTGTTAAACATTCATTAGCAGGCAGGCACAAAACAGCTCCAGTGACTTCTGTAAGTTCTATGGGGTTTCTCTGTCTTTTTGGATGCTCTGGTCACAGCATGAATGAAAAGTTTACTCAGGGCAGGGACAACAGTATCCTAGAGGCAGGACTCTGTCACCCACATAGTGGGCATCAGGCAACCAGAGAGGGAGTTCCCCTTATACTTTGTTATGCTGTTCCAATCCTGATCAATGCCAGAGGTGTTATCAGAAACAGGTTTTCACTGCTGAAACAAGTTGCTTGTTAATTTGTGTAATGGATATTATAAAAGAGCTATCATTGGAGAAATCTGTGGTATTCAGTTACGCTGAACCACTTTGTTGAAGCCACCTTCTGACCGGAATGCTTCTGACCGGAATGTCCACTAACCCCTCCCGATGCCGGACTTGCTGATTAGAACACTAGCTGCATGGGGGTGTAACTTCTTGTAACTGACACCTACAAATGTCTTTGCCAAAAGTTTTAATATGCCCAAGTATTTTATTTTGAAAAAGTATATTTATTTCTTGAAAAATGCCCCTCCACATCCCCGCCCCTTCCCCCCAAAATAAAAAGCAGCAGCAGCAAATCTAGGAGCCTAATACTAGGGGAATGGTTAAGAAAATGTTGCACCATGTCTGTGTGAGTTGATAAAACAGGGACATGGAGCCTATCTATGGTTCTGGAAGTACTAGAAGAGCTTTCTTAAACTTTTTCACCTAGAATATGCCTTCCTTGCCTTGATTTCAAGGAAATTACAAACAGCATGAGATGCAGTGCCCCTAAGCGGCTGCCAGGCCAGGAAGATCCTACACTATATTTAACATGTTCAAAGGACCATACGGACTTGGACAATAAAAATAACAGACTGAAGATTAAAAGTTTTTTCCCTGTTTTCTGAGCAGTGCATAAACCTCACACACTTTTCTGCAACCCTAAGGAGAGGAGTGGCGTAATGACTAGGATTTAATTTCTCCAGCTCGGTAATCTCAGGGTCAGAGCAAAGACAATTTAGGAAATACATTGAAATGGTATACATGTTTGATTTTGACTTCTACCCTGCTATGTAATGTCAAACCCATTTTCCTTTTTCTTCTTTCAGATATTTTCCACCATGTTCACCCTTATGACAAACATCTATTTAGTACCCATAGCAGGCCAGGCATTAGACAAAGGGTTGTGAAAAGCAGAGAAGAAAAAAATATAGGCCTTGCTTTGTAGGACTTAATAACTAACTCTTACATATTAATTACTGTTTACTAGACACTGTTGCCCCTCAACTCTCAAACAATCTATGAGATAGGTACTATTATTATCATGTCTGACAGATGAGGAAACCAAGGCACAACCAAAATCACACAAACTAGTAAGAGGCAGGATTTTGAATCTGGGCTGCCAGGCTCTCAAATGCATACTCTTAACCATATATCATATCACCTATCTAGTTTAGTGAGGGGATGGACGCATTAGTAAATAAGTACGATGCACAACAGTAGACGCACAAAGTACCACAAGAGCACAAAAAGAAGACCACTCAGCTCAGGATTTGAGGAGGGGAGAGGAGAGAGGCACTGCCTGAGTGAGACGACACCAGGGTCATGTTGAAAAGCATGAATAAGAATCAACTTGGAACAGAGAGAAGAAAGAAAACTCCAGCCAGAGAAGACAGCGTAGTGTGTGCAGAGAACCATAAATGTTTACTCACTGTAGCATAAAATGCAAGGAGGGAAGTGGGAGAGAATTTGCTCCACAAACGTTTCTTGGGCCCTTTGTATGTGCAGGCATGGTGCTTGGTGCTGGGGGTATTGCAGGGATGGAACATCTAAGGAATCTGAGCTTGAGCTTTCAAATATTCTGCTTCCTTACTCACTAAAGTAACTTTTTGAAACTACCCCCCATGCAAAACACTCAATAAACTAGAAATAGAAGGGAATTTTCTCAAACTGGTAAAGGACATCTATAAAAAACCTACAGCTAACATATTCAATGGTGAAAGGCTACATGCCTTCCTCCCAAAGATCAAGAATAAGACAAGAATGTTCACTCTCACCATTTCTATTTAGTATTGTACTGGAGGTTCTCGCCAGGGTCATCAGGCAAGAAAATTATATAAAAGGCATACAAATTGGAAAGGAAATTGACACTTAAAAGTGTTACATCACAGTTTCAAATGCCATCCGATGGAATTTAAATACAATAACAATTCAATACGAACCATCATCCAATTATATATGTAAAAAAAGCAAAATCGTTTTAACTATAAGAAATTTCACATTTCTCTCTTTTCTCCTTGAACTTGTATTTTTATTCCATTTTCTTCTCACAGAAGTTTATCCTCAGGTAATATAATTTTATGCTTGAAAATCTGTTGTACTTCTCCACCACAGAAATGCGCATTTACATTGATATTTAATTTGTAAAAATATTTCCTGAAATTGTGATTCTCTAAGAACTTTCTTACCTATAATTGCAAGTATTCTTATTCTTAATCAAAATAACTTATAACATCATTTTTTGATAAAGGAAATTTTATTGCAGATGTATCTCAGTGTAATGTTAGGTACTTTTTCTCAAGGAGTCCTGCATTATTCTACTCCTGTTTTTTGTCTGTGGCTAAGAAAACTTGTTCACATAAAATAAGTAGATGCTAATGGAAAGGGTTTTGCTATAGCAATACCATTCGGTTGTTTTGGGAACTCTTTCCAAACAATGTGCCAAAAATCACATTGTAATCATTCTATTATTCAATTTCATTGAAAGCAAATGATTGGAAAACATCTGACTTGCAAAAAGATGTGTTACCTGATAATTAAGTTGTTTACTTTCTCAATCCAGATGCCAGTATTTCAATATATCCCTTTGTTTGGACCCCTATAAGGCTTATGTGACCTCTGGCAGTGCACCTGAGAATGATTCTTTGGGAAGAGGGAGAGGCCTTTGTTTTTGTTTTTGTTTGTGTACCCCACCACTCCATGGAATGATAGTGACTTTTGTTCACTACTATATTTCCAGGACCTAGAAAGGTGTCAGATATATAGTAGGTGCTCAATTAATATTTGTGGGATGTTATGAAGGAATGTAAAACCCACAGGCATCAGGGTGTATGCATAGGGGGGCAAGGAGAGGAGGCAGAGACACAGAGGCATGCAGTGTACTTATTTGGGTTTTTCAGTTCAAAAGTACCAAAAGGCCACCTTCCCCCAAAGTGAAGCAGCACTGAGTAGAGGAAAGGCCCAATATTTGGCATCTAACATGGGTTTGAATTCTGACATTGATATTGAATAAGCTGTGACTTCAGGCAAACTCTTAGTCTTAGATTCTTACCCTGGACAAAAAAGATAATGGTCCCTTCTTCCAGGAGAGGTATTAGAGGAAGTAATGATGAAATATGATAATGCCTATAAAGTATCTGCACCATCACATAAACTCAGGAAATATGAATTGCCCTTTATTTGAACCCTGCTTCTTTTCCTTTTGGTGGCACCACTCTTCCCTCTTACTAGGTCAGAAATTTGCACTATTGGACTCATGACTGCTACGGATGTTAAGCAGTAGATAAAATGATAGAATTAGAGGCCTCAGGTGGAATTTAGGGTAGAGGAACCTCCTGTACCTTGGATTCTTCAACTAGAAAACAGGAGTAGGGTTGTTGTGCAAAATAATGTGTTAACTTTTATGTAGGAGACTGGTACACAATAAAGGGTTAATAAATATTATTTTGGTTTGCCTGTAGGCCACTGATAAAAATACATATGTTATCTGGAAGAGAAGGGGCACCCTAGGGTATTAGTGGAGTGGGAGAGCTGAGAAATCTTCTCAGTTGCTCTGTCTCCCATGCACCATTTATAAGATGTATTAAGATGTCACAGAGAATCAGATTCTACCAGAGGAATGAAAAATAGTGGGCAATTTTCAGTGAGTGTGACAGGTTAAGGACGCCATGAGTATCTGTGGCCAGAGGAACCACACATTTCCTTGAAAGCTCCCGTCCCTCTGAAGCCCTTTTAAAGGAATTCTGCCCCTCCAAAGCCCCACCTGCTATTGGCTACAATCTTAAATCAATGGATAAAGTGTGTGTATGTGGGGGAAATGTGGGATAACTTCAAATACAGGTGTCAGAATGTCTTCTTTTGTGAAGGAGGAAGCTGTGGTGAAAATGTGGACACGAATTCCAGCAGATGTTTATCTGTCGAAGAGAAAAACATCAGTATAGGAGACTTGGCTCCTCAGCAACAAAGCAGTTCCTTTGGAGAAAATCTAAACTCTTCAAATAATTCTACAAGGAGAAACCAAAATGCTGCCACTGAAATTCCTCAGATTGTTGGAATAGGCATTGACATGGATAATGATTCGTGTCACCTCAGGAACAAGACTTACAAAAGGAACCTCCTCTTCTCGACGCGCTCCTTGGGGTGAGAAGAAAAACATTCCTGTTCTACAAACACATGGAATTCACTGGATGCTGATAAAAAGTTTAGTAGGACTTGAAGTGGATGTCAAAGGAGAGGTGATATGACGTAAGCTCCGTACATGATAAGAACAGCATTTCCAGCACAACTGTAGGAAGTTACTGTCTAAGACAGAGGTTGCAGTATACTGCAGGCTTATATTTTTCCATGAGAACTTAAGATGAACAATCAAAGCCCCCTTTTTTATAATAAAAGAAAAAATATATATCTCTGAATTAATGCTTGGGAAATGTCCTTTTCCTGCTGGCTCAAATTTGGTCTCCAAATGACATTTGATTAAATAGCATATAGCCCCTATGAGCCCACATTCAACATTTTTTTTTTTTGATACATTTGATTGATCCTTGGCTCCCACAGAAGATAAAAAAGATAAGCTTAGAGAAAGAAGGCAGCTTAGTATTGAAGAAGGGGTCGACCCTCTCCCGATACACAGACACATAGATTTGAAGTCACTGCACAGGTCAATTAATTACATAAACTGGTTCCAAAGTTAGCTCTTGGAATGACTGAAATAAGTGAGACAATTCTGCAATTTCACAAGCTAATTGTGACTCATAAGAGGACACAATTACCCTGTGTTCGCAGTCACGTAGGCAGAAGTAAAGCCAGGTGTCTGGAGAGAGCCATGCTCATGTTAGTAGACAGGGAGCTTAGAAAGTACATACACAGATGAATTACATACACTTCCTCGTGTCCGATTTGCTTCAAATATAGGTAGTCCCTATTGGGGAGTGATGGACTGTTACAAAGTAGAAGCCCTTCTTGAAAGGAAACCTGAAGGTATATTTTTGCTTGGGGACTCTGCACAAGAGTCCTCTTCTCTGTGAACTTGTCGCTACAACAGATTCCTGCATGCCCAAATTTAACAATGGAATCACAACTTTAGTTTTGATATTCATGACCCCTGTGTATTTCACTCTTGCACTGTAACAGGACTTTTGGAACATTATAAAAATCTCAGTCCTTGCATGTTTTTTGCACCATTGCTTACTATGTCACTAAACAGGGATTTCCCTTTTAGCCTGCAATGTATCTGCTGTGAAGGAATCTGCAGATGCACTACATATGATGGAATCGATGGGCTCCCTTTACCACCAATGTTACAGGATTTTTAAAAAGGGTGTTACTATAAACAGTAAGTTAGCATTTGCTGGTTAGAATGAAAACCAGTCAAGGCAAAGTGAACTCTCCTGTCCTCAAAGGGCATAAGCTAGATCTGCTTTTATGTGCATCGGACAGTATGCTGATAGCAGGCACACATATCTGTGTTAGGTTTTTTTCAGTATAATATGTAAGCTTAGTGTTAGTATCTGTCAGATGTGATTGGCTATTAGATAAATGTGGTGCCTATCGAGACAACGTAGATAGAGACAATATTTTGCTGATTTAGCTGTTTGGTTTTTAATGGCTGAAGTAATTGAGTGAGACAATTCTGGGCATTTGCTGTGAAGAATTCTATTTCTTACTGAAGAACAAATTATTAATATCAAATGAGTATTTGAATAGTGTGACTAATGTTTGAAATTACTATTTTTTTCTAAGAAATTTTCTACAAACTTCGCAAAATAGCAATGTGTGTAGTAACAATAAATCAAGCTTTGGAAGTCCAAAAAATAAAGATTGCCTTCCTTTAAGGAAAAAAAAAAAAAGCAATTTTCTGGCCACAAGGGCTTAGTGCAGTTCACTTAAGTGTTGATATAGTTTATACTCAATCTCCTTGTCTCTTCTGAAAAAGGTACTGTTACATAAACCAGGTTTTCTAAATAGTAGTTCTTACAATTTCCGACTGATACAATTGGTAGAATTTTATTTAAAGACTGTGGTATTATTTTTTTAAAATGAGTGCTTTAACTTAAAACAGACATTTGGAATAGCAGCTGCAATATAGTCCTGTGTGTGATTTTTAAAGTTGACATGTACAGTTTAATTGTTGATTTATTAAAGTTGGATCTTTTCCTATCTCCAAGATGAGTTTGTGAACTATGAAGAAAATGAGACTAGAAGATGCCCATACAATTCAGATAATAGTAACTACAGTGGTTGCTGATGTTGAGATTATTGTTAAACTATAATTAATAATTTGGACGACCGTATTTATCTCTGTTGTAAACTCATAGCTGAATTGCTTGAGCACAATTTCTAGAATTTCAATGCAGTTGATTTTTAATAGAAAATCTGAAACCTAAATTACAGATTTAAAAGGTACTCTACAACCATTTTATCTGTAAAAAACTTTACTTAGCACCTTTATATCACTTAGAATAGTATGCAATACTATTAGAGTGAGCTATTTTGGAAGTAGTAGTAAGTTCTAGTGTTTGCTTCTTTGTATTGAACTGAATTTACAATTTTGTCTTAGACATTTTGCACTAAAGTAGTTAAATCCATTCTTGTGTCTTTTGGTTAATGTGCTCTGAACCACTGGTGAACGAATGCTCCTTAGTTTCCTAATTTGCTGCTATAGAATGTTACTTTACATCCCTATGGCTATTGCCAAGGCTACAAAAAAAGAAAAGCTATGTTTGTATGCAACATTAACCCTTTGACTACTAATGTATGTTTCCACTTGTTGTCTTGTTATGCCTTTTTGTGTGTGTGCTAGTAAAGTATATTTGGTGTTCTTGTAACAAAACCAAACAAATACAAAAAACTCCTCTGATACCCCCAGCAGAGGGTGAGGTAGAGTTCTGCCCTTCTTCTTTCCCTCAAAGATCTGTAGTGTCTTGGAACAACACAGGGGATCATGTACTCAGTGTTATAGTTCCTGGGTTATATACTATCTCCCCCTCCAGCCTATGATGTCCTCCAGAGCAAGGAGTCATTCTGTAAAACCCCAGACAAGAATAAGTCTCAGCACATGACAAGCACTCGAATATTCCTTAAGCAAAAAACAAACAAACAAACACAAACAAACAAACAAACAAACAAACAACAAAATACTAGAGGTAAACTACTGATATCACAGCTTGTCCAAGGACAGCCTGCCCTGAGACTGGAAAGGCAGCTGTGAACCAAGGCTTCCTAAAAAATTGCAGAGGGTGAGGGAATGGCCATAGTTTCTGTCAACTTCCTGACAGTTCCTTAAGTTTATAAAATCTGAAGGAAGGATGCTAAAAACAAACTTGTAGGCCTGGCAGCTGCTTAGGGCTGGGGTCGGATATGGGCAGCCACAGGGCTTCCCAGGTTGTTTATCTTAAGCTCTTTGAGAACAAGAAACACATGTTAGGATGGGTTGTTTTCTCATAGATTTAATCAAAGCTTCCCCCATCCCCCATCTGATGAAGTTTTAAAAAGTTCTATAACTTTGGGAGGGGAGGATCCCTCCATTACTATGACAAAGCTCATGTCATCTAGGAAAGCAAAGGAAGTACCCCCAAAATGTTAACAGGATTTACCTCTCGGGAGTAGAAGTACAGAAGATTCTCCCCCCAAGCTGATTTTCTGCGTTTTACAGATTTTTATTAAAGATTCGTATTCATATAATGAGAAGCTTTAATTTAAAAAAATCTATATTGTGAGTTCTAAAAGGTCTCCATCTGTAGATTTACAAAATAACACAAAATTAAAGCATGAGGCTCCCTTGACTATGTTAAGGTCAATTTTCAGAGCATTGGATAGAGTATTTAGAAAGATTTTGTCCCAGTTTTGAGGAAAAATTAGCCCCGGACTAAACGCTGCTCTGTTCCCAACTAACAAAGCATAACAATAATACCTGAAGTGATCAAACTATTTCCTGGTAGTTTAGCCATATCCCTGGACAAAGCTCAAGAATATTTATAGGAATACAATTATACCCCATCCCCAGCACAATAAAATTTACAATATCTGGTACGATTGGTCCAGTGTCCAATAAAAGTTAACAAGTATGCAAAGAAGCAGAAAAATATGACCCTTAATGAGAAGAAAAATCAATCAATTGAAACTGACCTAGAAAATACATCGATGACAGAATTAGTAGAAAAGATTAAAACTATAACCGTATTCTATATACTTAAGAAACTAGGGAAAAGATTGAACATGTTAGGTAAGGGTATGGAAGCTATCTTAAAAAGACCCAAACTGAACTTCTAGAAAAGAAAACAACAATGTTTAAGATGAAAAAAATCACTGGATGGGATTAACAGCTGATTTAGACATTGCAGAAGAAAAAAATTAGTGAGCTTGAAGATATATCTACAGGTGCTATCCAAAATGAAACTAAAAAAGACTAAAGAAAATAAAAATAAAAAGAGCCCGGAGTATCAGTTTGCTATGGGACAACTCTAAGTGGATTAACACACCTGTCAGTGGAGTTCCTGGTGGAGAAGGGAGAAGCAAAGGATAGATATTTGAAGAAGAATGGCCAAAAATTTTACACATTTAGGTTAATTGCATTTAATGTGATTATTGATGTATAGTGGGATTATTTATATTTAATGTGATTATTGAGATATAATCACATTAAATGCAATGGCCTAAATATCCCAATTAAAAGCAAGAGATTTTCAGACAGAGGAAAAAAACAAGACCCAATTACCTTTCACCTACAAGAAACCCACTTTAAATATAGAGACATAAATGTGTTAAAAAAAATTAAAAGGATAGAAACAAGTTTTACTATGGTAACACTATTCAAAATAAAATGAGAGTGGCATGTGAGTCCCAGGCTTGATAGGTCCCAGGTCTGGCTATAATCCAGGTTCGTGGCTAGTAATAGAACCCTAGATTTAGAATGTTACATTAGTGTAGTAGGGCACCTGCGCCAAAAATATGTAAACATATTTCAGCTTATTGTATCATATTGTATCAGCATTGTGGCTGAATGCCACTATTGTACTCTGAACTGTGTGGAGCCATGAGGTCCCCTGGAGAGCAGAAGGGAGCACAAGAAGGGAAGCAGGAAAAGTGTGTAAAATACTGCACTTCCCACAATAAAGTTCGTGCCTTCTGTTTCATTTTCATGTCGGCCTTTTGTACATTCTTCTAACTGTGCGTCTCATCATCGAACCTTCCCTTCTCGATCAGCTTGGCACTGGTACTTGGTGTAGTCGGCAGGATGAGGTGTGTATGGCCCCCCAGTGCTCTGTGCGGTTCCTGGGTGGAGGATACCCGGGTGGAGGATATGTGTCCCCTGCCCAGTGGTACCCCGTGGCTGTGTATCTGGCTACGTGGATGCCCCCGGAGGATTGGGGATGGGTGAAGCTGCATCCGGAGGACATCTGGAAAGCCCTGGAAATTTTGGAGCCAAATGTCCCCACCACTTACTAGGAGGCAGAGGGTCGGGTGACCTGGATATTCCCAGTGGTGCTGCGGCAGGCCAGCCTGGAGGTTCAGGATCAGGCTCAGTGGGTGCAACCACTACAATGCCGGGAAGAAGGGCTGAAAAAGTGGCTGGAGGCAACAGAACATTTGTTGCAGGGTCCTGATGGGTTGTTGCCATTGTTCAGGTCTGGGAGCCCACTGGAGGTACCACGACAGGCGCAGGTTGAAGTGGAACAGCTGGGGGGCAAGCTGACAATGCCCTCCAGGTTAAAAAGTAAACCACCTTGATCTAGGATACCCCTAAGGAACTCGGGTTCCTGATGAAACAGAGAGTTGGGGAAAGGATTCTGGGGTGACTGCTTCTTCGGCTGTGGGATGACGGGGCCAAAGGAACTGAATTATGTCTGGAAGAGATGGCAGCTGGCCTCCATAATGGTGATACTGTCCCTCAGGCAGCGCCTCCAGAATGTGGCACATATGGCGCAGGGTGCAGGCAATTACTCCCTAATTAACTGGCCCATGTCCACTGCATGGACAATTTGGGCCAATCTGAGGGAGCTGCCAGAAAGAGAGTAAGCAGATGACCACGTACTTAGATCTGGTCCAGATAATCTGGGAAATGGTCATGCGACAGATGATATTTCATGCCCAGTGTATAAGCCTCGTTGAAGAGGTATTTGCAACCTGTAAGAAGGACTTGATTTTGGCTTCTGGCCTGGCTGATACTTTTGGTGCCATGGTGGCACTGTTATCCCCATATGTGGATAGGCAGATCCACGAGATGACATCTGCTATAGCTAGGTTGGGGGATGTGGAAATGAAATGCAAGGAGTGTTCCACTTAAGTGTGCTCCCTACTGCCCACCACACTCCCAGACCAGCCAGTGCATGAATGGAGGTGTGACCAAAAAGCAGGAGCAGAGCAGTGCCCAGCCTGTTCAGCTGTGAGAGTGAGCCACAAGCAAATGTGGTTTGCTCTCCTGGTGGCAGGGGTCACCACAGAAAAGATTGAGTAGCAACTTAATGGAGTGCTGCTGGCGCTGTGGAATCAGCTGTGCCCTGACCAGCAATTGACTTTTATTCCCAGGAAAGCCACAACCCGTGAGGTGGGGCTGGACAATTATCTCCCTAATTAGAGATTCGGCTGGAATACTCGGTTGGCAAGAGAGCCAGTTGACCTGAAGCCTCGGGAATGAATAAAGTTATGCCGCCCCTGCATGCTGCCATGCTGAACGTCACGTACATCATGGACCGGTCGTCATATGAACTTGGACGATACCATTATGTGGTGGACTTGGCAAATGCCTTTTTCTCTAGCCCTATTCTGTGTCATGGTCTTGTGGCTCAAAATTTAGCCACGTGGAAACGACTGCCCGCAGGGCACTTGTATCATTACATTGATGATATAATGCTAACCTCCGATTCTCTTACAGAACTAGAAGCAGTGGCAACCAGGCTGTGAGAAGCTCTTACTGACTGGGATTGGGCAGTCAACGAGGACAAGGTCCAGGGACCTGGGTTCTCTGTCAAATTCTTGGGAGTTGTCTGGTCAGGTAAAACAAAAGCAATGCTGGAGGCAGTGATTGATAAGATACAGGCATATCTCTGACCTGACACTGTGAAGCAACTCCAAACCTATTTGGGACTGCTGGGATTTTGGATAAAGTTCACCCCTCATTTTGCCTCCTTGATGCAACCCTTGCACCATTTAATGCAATGGGGTGCCCAATGGAATTGGAACCTCCAAATAGAAGAGGCCTTTCAGGCTACAAAGGGAGCTGTAGCACAAGCCCAAACACTACGTGTTTTAGATCCAGCCCTTCCATTCCTGCTTACGGTGCAGGTGGATGATGCAGGGTTTGGATGGGGCCTGTGGCAGAAGCACAATTCCCGGAAGGTGACAATAGGCTCTGGTCCCAATTGTGGAAAAGTGTGGCAGCGTGGTATTCTCTGATAAACAACTGGCTGCCATATATGCAGCTCTCCTGGTCAGTGAGGCCATCATTGGCCCTAATCCCGTAATTGTGCAGTCTATGTACCCCGTGGAGGGGTGACTATGGTCTTAAGTAAGACTCCTTGTATGGGAATTGCACAGACCCCTACACTGTCCAAGCAGAGCTCCTGGCGGAGCCTGCTAAGATAGGAAACATACCTAGTTCCTATATAGAGGGTCGGACTCCCATCCCTGAGGATGCCTAGTACACAGATGGCTCATACCATGGAATAGGTAGTGAAATGATGGGGACTATCATTGACATGGGCTCAAGCACAAGTTGCTGTGTCACAATGCCTCTGGTGTGCTGAGCAGCACCCAGAAAGATGGTGGATAAAGAATACCCCAGGGGTGATGCTCCGCGGGACTAAGCCACTCCAGGAATGGCAAGTGGATCGTGTGCCCAAGATAGCACCCTCCAGGACAAATCCTGTACCACAACCCTGTAGGGGTAGAGTGTGGGTCCCAGGTTTGGCGGGTCCCAGGTCTGGCTGTGATCCAGGCTCATAGCTAGTAATAGAACCCTGGATTTAGAGTGTTACATTAGTGTAGTAGGGCGCCTGCACCTAAATTATGTAAACATACTTCAGCTTATTGTATCACACATGTGTGGCTGAATGCCACTATTGTACTCTGACCTGTGTGGAGCCATGCAGTCACCTGGAGAGCAGAAGGGGAGCACAAGAAGTGGGAAGGAGAAGTGCGTACAATACTGTGCTCCCCACAATAAAGTTGGTGCCTTCTGTTTCATTCTCACATCAGCCTTTTGTGCATTCTTCCAACTGAGCATCTCACCATCGAACCTTCCCTTCTCTTTCAGCTCGGCACTGACATGGCAATGCTAATATCAGAAAAGTATATTTTAGAAAAAAATATCACCAGTCACAAAGAGTGTCATTTTGTTAGGAAAGAATAGGTCCATTCATGAAGAAGACATAACAAAGCTAAATGTTAAACATCTAACAGCAGAGCATTGAAATACATTAGCAAAAGTGACAGAATGCAAAGAGAAATAAACTTTCAATTATAGTTGGAATTTTCAATAATTCTTTCTCAATAACTGATAGAACAAATGAACAGGAAATCAGTAATGATTCAGAACAACACTATCAACCAACTTGACCTTACTAACATTTATAAAACTATCTTCCCAACAATAGCAGAGCACACATTATTTTCAGGTGCACATGGATCATTGCCAAGATGGACCTTTTTTTACATCATAAAACAAGTCTCAAAAATTTTGAAAGGAATCAAATCATGCAAAGCATCTTCTTTCACTACAGAGGAATTAAGTTAGAAATACATAAAAGCAAGCTATCTAGACAATCCCCCCAAATATTTGGAAACTAAATAACACACTTCTAAATCCCTGGGTCAGATATGAAACCAAGAATGAAATCAGAAGGTATTTTAAACTTAATAAAACATAATATCAAAATTTGTGGAATGTTGTTAAAGCAGTATATAGGTGAAATTTATAGCACTAAACACCAGTATTAGAAAGAAGAAAGTTCTCAAATCGACGACCTCAGCTTCCATCTAAAGAATCTAACAAAAGAAGGGCAAATGAAACCCAAAATAAATGAAGAAGAGAAAAGAAGATTAGAGTAGGAATCAATGAAACAATAACAGAAAAATCATTAAGAAAATCAATAAAACTAAAAGATATGCAAATATCAAATAAGCATATGAAAGAATTTTCAACATTATTGGTCATTGGAGAAATTTAAATTAAAACCACAGTGAGATATAACTATATAGCTATTAGAAAGTCTCAGTTTAAAAAGACTAAACATAGATGTTTACAAGGATATGGAAGAACCAAATTCTCATACACTACTGATGGAAATGTAGTATAAATATTTTTAAAAATTCATAAAATGTTAATCATATACTTACCACGTGACTCGGCCATTCTACTCTGAAGAGAAATGAAAGTATATACATATATGTTCATACAAAGACTTTTACATTACTGTTCATAGCACCTTTATCTGTAATAGCCCCATCCGTAAGCAGATGAATGGATAAACAGATTGTGGTATATCTATACAATGGAATAGAAAGTGATAAAGTCTTGATATGTGTAGTACATGTATGAACCTTAAAATCATTATGCTGAGTGAAAGATGCCAGACACACACACACACACACACACACACACACACACACACACACACACACACACAAAAGCGCATACAGTATCATTCCACTTATGTGAAAATCTAGAAAATGAGAACCAATCTACAGAGACAGAAGATGGATCAGTAGTTGTCTGGGAACGAAGATGTTGCTGGGGAAGGCCAGGAGGGTGGGATTATATATAGGTGGACACAAGGAAATTTTTGGAGGTGATAGATGTGTTCATTATCTTGATCGTGGTGATGATTTCATGGGAGTATTCATAGGTCAAAACATCAAATTTGGCACTTTAAAAATGTATCATTTATTTTATGTTAATTATGGCTCAATGAAGCTGTTCAAAATAAAAACTTACCTAAAGTCCAGGACAAAAAAAAAATCAAACAAACAAAAAACCCCTTTAGATCAGTATTGATATTAGGACACTCCAAAATAGTTTTTTAAAAGAAAAGTTGTCAAAAATATTTAATAACTATTTGGGCAGGAAAAGGGGAACACGAGACTATATGTTCACATATTAATACTTCTATTTGCATAAATAAATCACCATTCTTACTGTTATAAAGACATAGTAAGAAGACCTGGAAGCACACAGAAAAGACTAATAATGGTGGTTATCAGGGTGGGGTGGGGGAAAAAGGAATTTGGGAATGAAAGTGTGGAATAGGACTAGGAGCAAGATTTTTCACTAACTTATTTTTATAGTTTTTATTTTTTGAACTCTATTTTTATATTTTAGAAGATAATTAAACAATAAAGTAGAACTCAGTTCAGGTTGAGAAATAGATAAGAGAAAATATTGATGAATATCAGATAACATGGGGGAAAGTATTATTTCTTGGAAATTTTGTCTCAGTTGTGTGTGTGTGTGTGTGTGTGTGTGTGTGTGTATTGTGTTATGTTATAAAATATGAACTGCAGTCAAAAAAAAATGGAAGGCACTGTTCTGAAAAACCTGGTCTCTCTTCTCTTTCCTCCTTCTGTATCTTTTCTTTCTTTATTAATTTTTGGGTTGTACATATTACATTGTATTATAGTTTATTCTTCTACCCATCTGTCTTCTTGTCTGGATTATAAATACCTTGAGGACAAGGACTATATTGAATGTTTGATCCATGCATGCATGGGCAAAAAAGAGAATAAATGAATGGGTAGGTGAATGAATGAATGAAAAGATTCAGATGCATAGAAAGCTGCTACTTAAGCCACATTTAGGTAGGAATGAGAGAATGGTGGGCTAAAATAACTTTCAAGGCATTTTTCTCTTTGATGATGCACACAAACAACCTTTTGAAGACAGTCTGAAACTGAGGGACCTCAGGAATGAGCAATACATGACCAAACTCAATCATCCTTCAGCAAATGTGTTCTAAGCACCTATCATATACTGGAAACTTGAGATTTACTCAAGGAAAGGATAGTGAAACTCAAGATTTTTCTCAGAGTCTCACCTCATATGAACATTAGGTCCTCAGTAGATGTGGCTCCCCTGCTCATCCTTGGTTCACTGAGAACCTTGGGCTTCTCTGTGCTGGGTTCAGGGAGTCCCCCTGAGACACTTACATTTATCTAACTTAATAACGTCCTAGGGGTTTGTGGTTCTTTTTAATCCTTTCTTGCTCCTCCCCATTTTTCAATTAGAGTCCCCCCTCCCTTATTTTTCCCTTTACTGTTCTGGAAATTACATGCTTTGTTTATTTTAGTGGCTACCATTAAAATATTGCTTTACATATTTAATTTGAAATATGGAATTAATCACCATCTCTATCTTTCTCCTGAAGAATACAAGGACTTTAGAATATTTTGTTTCTGCACTGAGAGAATTGTATTAAAAATCTTCTGCTATCCTCAGATTTGTCTATTTCTTCTTATTTCCTTCAGTTTGTTTTATATATTTTGAAATGATGTTATTAAGTGCACACAAAGTTAGGATTGTTAGGTCCTTCTGTTTAATTGGCCCTTTAATCACCATGTAATGTGCCCTTTAACTTTTAGGAATGCCTCTTATCTCATAATTTACTTTAATATTAATATTGCCACCTCAGCTTTTAGTTGCTATTTGCTTGTTATGTTTTTTTCATCCTTCTGCTTTCTACATATCTGCATATTTATATTTACAGTTCATCTCTCATAAATAGCATATATTTGAGTCTTTTTAAAAATTCCCATTTGGAAAAATTTGCATCTTTTAATTAGAATGTTTAGTCTATTTAGTTGTTGATATAATTGAGTTTAAGACTGCCATTTTGATATTTATTTCTATTTGTCCCATATATTCTTTGTTCTTTTATTCCATTTTTCTGCCTACTTTTGGATTAATCCAGTGTTTTTATTATTCCATTTATCTCCTTTATTAATTTCTTAATTATATACTTTTAAAAGATATTTCTAGTAGTTTCCTGAGAAATGATAATGTGCATCTTTGACTTTTTATAATCTACCTTAAATTAGTTCTTTACCACTTTATGAACAGTTTAACTCCATTTACCACTGTCTTGTCTTTTGTATTTTTGTGGTCATATACTTTTATATATTTTATAAACTGTACAAGATAAAGTTATTATTGCTTTAAGCAATCACAGTCAATACTGTTTTATATATATCTACATATTTAACCTTTCTAATGCTCTTCACTCCTTTTCGCAGTTCTAAGCATTCCTCTGGAGTCATTTTCCTTCAGCATGAGAAATTTCTTTAATATTTCTTATAGAGCAAATCTGTAGGTAATGAATTCTCTCAATAACATCTTTATTATATCTTAATTTTTAGAGGTAAGTTTCACTGGGTACAGAATTTTAGGACAGCAGATTATTTTTTTTCTTTCAGAATTTAAAAGATGTCATTCTATGGTTTTCTGACTCTCCATAGGTTCTGTTAAAAAGTCAGCAATAAGTGTTATTGTTGTTACTCTACAAGTGTGTGTCCCTTTTTCCTCTGACTGCTTTTAAGATTTTTTTGTTCCTCTTTGGTTTTTAGCAATTTAACTATGATGTGGCTATGCTTTTTTTTTTCTTTTTTTAATTATCTTGCTTATAATTTGCTAACCTTGAATCTTTGAGTTGCTGTCTTTCATGTTTTGGCAAATTCTCAGTCACATCTTCAAATATTACTTTCCTCATTCTCTCCTTCTGGAACTCCTAAAACACATATATTAGGCCATTTGACTATGTCTTATGTGTCTTGAAATCTCTTTTCTGTCCCCCTCCCCCATTTTTCTTCTATATGCTTCATTTTGAATATTTTCTATTGACTATCTTTGACTTTCATAATCCTATCTTTTGCTGTGTCCATTGGATAAACCTATCAAATGAATTTTTATTTTCCAATATTTCATATTTCAGTTCTAGAATGTGCATTTGATTCTTTTTCTGCAAATTATAATTCTCTTTTGAAATTATTCATCTTTTCATTCATTTTGTCCATCTTTTACCTTGCTTTCTTGAACACATTTATAATAGTTTTTCGAAGTCCTTGACTGTTCACTTCAACACCTTGATCATCTGCGGGAGTGCTTCTATTGTACACTTTTTTTTCCCCATTCATCAGACATTTTTTCTGCCTCTTCAAATACCTTGTGATTTTTTTTTACTTAATTGTATGCTAGATGTTGTGCAAAAAATAGAAACTGAAATCATTATTATTTCTTTCCAGAAAAAAATACATAGTTCTTATTAGGCAAATAAGATGAGGACGAATCATCCCAATTCTATTAAAAATTGAGCTGTGTTGTGGCTTTAATTAGACTTAGTTCACCTCTGGTTTCAAATGTCTAAAGGGCAGGATATTTTGTGTGCTTATTAAAGGCCGCTTTTATTTGAGAGACAAGTTTGTCTCCCAAATAAAAATACTTTGAGACTGTGGGAGATTTCATTTTGTTTTCGAAGGCAATTCCTAGCCTCCTGAGTGTCTCAGAGAGGAAACCAGTCAATCTGTAATAACACTTCAAGTAGCTTCCTTATACATGCCCTGAGAGTTTCTTGTATTTTACCTTCAAGGCACTTATCACAATTTATAATTATTTCTGTCATCTATGTTCCTCATCTTGTATCTTTAGCACCTGGGACAATGCCTGGCACATCGGAGGAGTTCAATAAATGTGTTGAGTAAATGTGAACAAGTTCCAGTCAAGATAGCAGAGTAGGTAAACACTGTGCTTGCCTTCTCTCACAATCACATCAAAATTACAATCAAACTGTAGAACAGCTATCATTGGGAGTCGCCTGAATTCTGGCTGAATAGAAGTCCTACAACTAGGGACATACAGTAGAGGCTGTTTTGAGACTGGTGGGAGGAGTAGAGATAGGGAACAGGCTGGTTCCTCAGCCATGTGTAGTGTTTGAGAATTGGGAGGATATCTCAGCTGTGAAGTTCCTCCTGGAGGAGCGAGGGGTTCTTAGTCCCACACTGGGCTCCTCAGACCAGGGTTCCAATGGCAGGAAGAGAAGTCCCCACTTCTAGCTGTGAAAACCTGCAGAGACTATGGTTGATTAAGACGGAGGGCAACTAGAATTGCAGACATTTCTCCTAAAGGGCCTGCATGCAGACTTACTCAGTGAGGGACTCGCTCACTCTGAGCTCATGCTGGGGCAGCAGCTTCAAAGGCACCAGGAACGTACAGGGAGGAATGCAATTGTCTGGCTTCAGGGCAAGGGCTAGAGGGGCAGCTTTCTCCTAGACAGAAGTGCTGGGAGAATCTATTGTTTCTTTGTTGAGCCCTCCCCACTCCTGGTGAACAGACACAGGTGGCCACAATATCTGAATCTCCATCAACCTGGCTGGCTTGCCCTGGTGATTCTTGCAGACCTCACCCCACCCAACTTGTGATCCCACTCAAGCTGCTTTCTGTGGCTTTCCCATACAAGTGGCCTGTCTTGGCTCATGCTGTGGACATATCTAAAATCTCTCAAAGTTTTGCAAAACCCATACAAGCTGCATCCGGCCTCTGCGTGCCCCATATCTCTTGCTGAACAGCTCCAAGCCTGGTTCATGGCTTGATCCCTTGAGGCATCTCCAAGGACAGTGTGGGCAGCAGCCATCAGCAGATTGCTTGATGACTCTTACAAGGTGGCTTTGGGCATGGCACAGGCTGTGGCTGAACCCGGCCTGTGGCGGGGCCCCTCCCAGGAGGCCCCAGGGCTGGTAACCTGATGGCTGACTTCTGACCAGGTCAGAGCACCACCTGGGGCTGCATTGATGACACACCCAAAAGGCAGACTGGGCAGGCACCAGAGCCCTGCTAAATCGAATCCTGCTTCATAGGGTCAGCCTCTCACCTGCCACTTCTCACAACCAATCAGCCCAAGGGTCAATTCCTCTCAATGACATGAAAAGTGAAATGAAAGCTCAACTACAACAGGAGGGCACACACAACCCATAAAAGGGACATACCTGGAGTAGCTGGCCCAAGTGACCAGGGAGAGAGACTGTGTCACTTGGTAGCACAGGACACCTACTACATAAAGCTACTCTACTTAGACTGGGAGACATATCAGCCCTACTTAATACATAGAAACAAACACAGGGAGGCAGCCAAAATGGAGAAACGAAGAAACATGTCTCAAATGAAATAACAGAACAAAGCTCTAGCAAAAGAACTAAACAAAATGGAGACAAGCAATCTACTGGAATCAGTGTTCAGAACACTGTTAAAAGGTTATAAGGATGCTCAATAAACTTAGGGGAAAAGTAGAGAAACTCAGTGAGAACTTTGGCAAAGAAATAGAAAACATAAAAATGGAGATAGAAGATATAAAAAAGAACCAGTCAGAAATGAAGAATACAATAACTGAAATAAATAATACCCAGAGGAATCAACAGTAGATTAGATAAAGCAGAGGTCTAATTGGCGACTTAGAAGGTAAGGTAGCAGGGAACACCCAATCAGAACAGCAACAAGAAAAAAGAATAAAAAAAAATTAGGACAGTTTAAGGAGACTCTCGGACAACATCAAGTGTACCAACATTTGCAACATAGGCATAGCAGAAGGAGAAGAGAGAGCAAGAAATTAAAAACCTATTTGAAGAAATAATGACTGAATACTTACGTAAGTTGATGAAGGAAATAGACATACAAGCCCAGGAGGAGCAGAAAATCTCAAACAAGATGAACCCAAAGAGGCCCACACTAAAACACATCATAATTAAAATGGCAAAGGTTAAAGACAAAGAGAGAATCTTAAAAGCAGCAAGAGAAAAGCAGGTAGTTACCTACAAGGAAACTCTTCTAAGACTGTCAGCTGATTCCTCAACAGAAATTTTGCAGGTCAGAAGGGACTGGCACAAAATATTCAGTGATGAAAACCTAGGATCTACAACCAAGATTACTCTACTCAGAAAACTATTATTTAGAATTGAAGGACAGATAAAGAGCTTCCCTGAAAAGAAAAAGCTAAAGGAGTTCATTAACACCAAACCAGTACTATAGGAAATGCTGGAGAGACTTCTTTAAGAAGAAAAAAAAAGATAAAAGATAAAAAATATAAATAATAAAATGGCAATAACTATATATCTATAAACAATTACTTTAAATGTAAATGGATTAAATGCTCTAATCAAAAGACAGGAAGGCTGAATGGATGAAAAAAACAAGACCCTTGCATATGTTGCCTACAAGAGACTTACTTCAGTTCGAAAGACATATGTAGACTGAAAGTAAAGGGATGGAAAAAGATATTTCATGGAAATGGAAACAAACCAATAAAAAGCTGGAGTAGCAATACTTACACCAGACAAAATAAACTTTAAAACAAAGGTCATAACAAGAGACAAAGAAGGACCCAGTAATCCCACTCTGGATATTTATCCAAAGAATCCCAAAGCACTATTTCAAAAGAATGTGTGCATCCATATGTTCATTGCAGCCTTATTTACAACAGTCAAGATATGGAGGCAACCTGGGTGTCCATCGAGAGATGATTTGATAAGGAAGAGGTAGTATATATATACAATGGAGTATTACTCAGCCATAAAAAACAAAGTCTCGTCATCTGCAATAACATGGGTAGACCTAGAGGGTATTGTGCTGAGTGGAGTAAGTCATGTAGAGAAAGACAAATACCATATGATTTCACTTATATGTGGAACCTAAAGAACAAAATAAATGAAACAGAAACAGACTCATAGATACAGAGAACATTTTGATGGTGGCCAGATGGGAGGGAGCTCTCGTGGAGGAAAGGGGAAGGGATTAAGAAGTACAAATCAGTAGTTAGGAAATAGCCATTGGAATGTAAAGTATAGTATAAAGAATATAGTCAATAATATTGTAATAACTACATATAGTGTTGGATGGGTACTAGATTTATCAAGGTGATCACTTTGTACATAAATGTCTAATTATCATGTTGTACACCTGAAACTAATATAATACTATATGCCAACTGTAATTAAACAATTTTAAAAATTATTTTTAAAAAAGCCATGAACAAATGAAGCTTATGACTTGGGCCCCCACCTCTTTTAGGGTACAATTGTATATGGCCTTGGACTAGTTATAAAACTTATCTGAATCTTAGTTTATGCATTTATAAAGTAGGGATAATATTGTTTTATCTACCCTAGAGTTTGGGATGCTATGTCTGTAGTAGATGCTTAGTAAATACTGGTAAAATGAGTGAATGTGCATGCTATCTCTGTGATAAATGGCACCTGTGTTTTAACAAGAATTTCTTTCATCTATCAGATGAGAGAAATTGAGTATTCAAGCAAAAGGAATCTTATTTATTGTGTGGGAAATGAAATTCAGGATTCCATATAGCATTGTCCAGGAGTCTATTTTTCTCTTCTGGTTGTAACATAGTACTAGATATTTTTTAATGGGAGAGGGGGGAATTCTTTAAATAAATTTGGACCAAATTAGTAATGATTGTCTTTTCCAATTCCTAAGGGGTTTGTGTCTGCCACAGATTTTAACTAAGTCTAGATTGCCTGTATCTTAAAAACCTGTAAGAAAGACACAATGATGAATGTGAATCTGAAGATCAGGAAGAGTTCTACAGAGCTAGCATTCTCATCAGCTGGTACAGCTAATTGGCCTTGTGAAACAGTGGCAGGATAAGATCCTGATCTTGGAGGGATGGCAAAAATGCTTTCAGCCTAACAATTTCTTATCCTACATGCCTCACAGGCTGGCCTAGCTTGATCTGCTTATTTCTATCATCAGTGCAGTAAAAATACCCTGCATATAAAATACAAATGCTACCCAGTTTTTGTTGTTGTTGTTCATTGCTTCTCCACCATGTCTGCCCACTTCTGGAATTTCTCGCACCTGACATTTCCTTACGCATACAGAATACAGAGAAGAGAGAAGATGCAGCAAGGGTCCAAATGTAGTAACTAGAGTTACATATTTTATTTGAACCTCATCTCTGGAGAAAGGGGAACAGAGCTGAGAGGAGTAGGTTAGAGATAGTCTGGTAAAACCTCTGAGATGTAGAGTATGCGAAGGAAAAAAATCGTTCATTAGAATATCTGTTGAAGGTGATATGAGGTGCACCTGGATGAGGAATTCAGAGATAATTCTTTGTATTTAGTATTGTGATCTAGAAGCAAGATCACACTGCTGAGCAAGGAAGAAGGGCAGCAGGTAGAGTCCCAAAGCAAGTACTGCTAGTTAGTAACTAGTCTAGGACTTCCGACCAAATGACCCAACTTGCGCGGAGAGGATTCATCAAGGGAATCTGACCCCTTATTCCCAGTTCATCTCCTAGTGATCCTCAGTGTCACTGCCCTTAGGTGAATATGAATTCATATGTTGACGCCTCCTCTCTGTGGACACTGACTATGTCCTAGGCTGAGTCTGACTTTGAGATTTGGAAGGCTTAGACTGATACAGAGGCCAGTATTGCTGCCAAACATAAGTTTGAGAACTTGGCCTGGATTTGGACTTGGGCTTGGGTTCGGGCTCGGGCTCAGGCTCAGGCTCGGGCTCAAGTTCCAGCTCTGTCTCAGGCTCGAGCTCTGTTTCAGGCTCCAGCTCAGATTCGGGCTCTAGCTCTGACTCAGGCTCCAGTTCACTAAACAGGTCTAGGTCCAGACCTAGCGCAGCCTCTTGTTCTGACTCCAGCGTGGGATCCAGCTCCGTGTCTAGCTCTGACTCCTCCTCTATTATTGGCTCTTGGATCATGGTGAAGCCAGAACTTACATTTTGGGGTACATTTAGAATACCGCTGCTTGTTTTATGTCTTGACTCTGCATCCTGAAATATACATAATTAGATGTGTTAACATTTCCAATTAAAGCTAACTTTTGAATAGTCAAGGAATTTCAAAATACAATAGGATTTAAGATACCAGAATCATGGGTTCCTAGCAAAATAGAAAAAAACTTCTGGCCTAAATCTGTTTTTCACCTTTTTGTACCCTCTGGTTCCTCAGTTACTCATTATTCTTTAGGCTCAATCAATCCATAACTTCTGGTTTCTCTGGATTTCCTACCTAGTCTGGATTTCATGGTCAACCATTTGAATAACAATGGTCTCAGCAGCATTCCGAAACATCTTGTCTTCTTGATCTTATTTGTCTATCTCCCAATGTAATCCTCAGCAGGGCATGTAAGGCCCTTCATGACCTAGCCTCTTGCCATCTTCTTTGGCTTTATCTCCAGCTGTAGTCCCCCACTCTTTGCTCTAGCCATTAAGCTGACCAAAGATGCCTGACTACTGCTTACCTTTGCTTATGCAGCTAGCTCCTTGTGTCTGCCTCGTCCTTCTCCATCATTCCAGATTCAGATCAAAGATCACTAACCAGGATATTAAATTCCTTTGTGTTCCAAAGGTACCTCACTTACATCTTTATCATAGTACCAGTAATATATTGCCTTATTCATTTACAAATCTATCTCCCCTATTAGATTCTAAGCTCTTTGAGGTAGGACAGTGCCTGGTTCTTGATATCCCCAGTACCAGGGGGCCTGTCACAGAGCAGACCCCCCAGAGGCTTCATGAAACAGCCTTGCAGCAGGATTCCACAGAATTAACAACTTCTACCTTTCCTGAAATATTTTTTTCTCTTCCACCATATGACATTTTTTTGCTTTTTTCTCCTCCTTCCTGGTTGCTTCTTCCTGGTCTCTCTGTTGTCATCTCTACTTCTTCTGGACTTCTGAATGTTGGCATGCCCCAAGGCTTAACCCTGGGACCCTTCTCTTCTCCATCTACACTGCCCCCATGAGCAATTTTATTTAGTCCCATAATTTTTGTTACCATCTTTGTGCCAATGACTTTGGTTATAACCCTTGCCCTAATCTGTTGGTTCGTATATCCACTTCCATTCTTGACATCTCCACTTGGATGTTAAATAGGCATCTTGAATTTAATACATCCGAAATAGAAATTTTTCCTCTCCTAGTCTTTCCTAGCTTAAATGCTAGAAAAAAAAATTGACATATTCAATACCAAGTCTTTAAAAAAAAACTTTGCTTTTTCTTAATATAAGTCTTGATGAGAATATTAGTAAACTAGAAAAATACTTTTTAAAAACACAGTGAATATAATATTCATCTTAGGTCAACTATCACCACTATTCTTAATAGAAATACATAAGAAGCTTCCTCATTTAATTCAGGAGTAAGGCAAGAGTCACTATTATTACTTAAATTGTTCTGGGAGGTCTGTCTAGCTAATGCCATAATATATGATACTGAAATAAGAAATCTAACAATTAAAAAATAAGAGATTTATATTATTTGTATAAAATATTTTTTGATTTAGAAAACTCAAGAGAATTAACAATAAAACTTTTTAGGACTAGTAAAAAGATTCATAAGGTGACCAAATAATTTAATAAAAATCAATATGTTTCTTATATGCAGCAGTTGCCCGTTGGAAAACATAATGAAAAAAAATTCATTTTAAAAAGCAATAAAAATGTAAAACATAAAGTATATCTAAGATTTGTCTATATGAGGAAAGTCACGAAACCTGACTATGAATACAGCATTTAAAAAGTCTAATAATTGTAGACACTGCCAATATAGAAAAAATATGTTTTATTCTATTTTGGGGGGAAAAAGTTATTCTAGATAAGCAGAGGCACATACCTGTGAGAATTCTCAACAAAGCAAAGAAAATATTTGGTAATATATTACTTTAAAAAAGAAAAATAAGTAAAAGGGTCATGTTTCATAAGCTTGGATATTTTTACTTTTTAAGGTTTTTATAAACACTTATTACTCTGGTAATATTTTTTTATAATAAAGATTCCAACATTATTGAAATGTAAGTCAAAGAATTGGGGATTTAATTTTAAAAATTTCTAGTCATTAAGTAATATTTTGGTGACCATCTGTGTTTTAATTTCCTTTTGGCAGGCAGAATTGTTAACCTTCACAGATACTGATTTGAAAATACTGAGGCAGGCCCAGTTCTTTACTTAGTATTAATAAATGGCTAAAAGTTCTGGCTTGTAAATCATTCTCCTTTGTATTTGGTCAGGTGGAGAAATCAAATTACTCACAATATAAATAATAGCCACAGTGTTAGACTTACAGATCTTTACCTCTGCTAGCTCATTGGTTTTATTATTCAGTCCAAGGGTGGGGTAGGGGTAGATTCTAAAGGTATAGCTAGAGGAGATATATAAAATATTTAGTCATTGATATGGTGCTGACACTAATCAAACTTACTGGAAAGGATCCTTGAGGCCTTTGCTGGGTTGGAGAACCTTCTCTCCAGTTGGGAAAGGGCCCTGAATGGCACTCGGACATCACAGCAGTGGGGGAACCTGGGACTCAGGTCTACAGCTATTTTCTAACTGATAAGGGAGCACTTCAACATCTCAAAGTTTGGCATAACCATACTCAAAAACCTTACCTGGATGTTGCTCATCTATATCTGATCAGGGCTCTCCCCCACCTCACCCCTACCTCACCCCCACCTCACCACCCCTCCTCACCCCCAGCCCAGTGCTTCACGTCATCCAACCTTGTCTGTTTCTGAGTAGGTTTCCTGTATCACTGTCTCAGATTCATCCACACTCAACTCGGAGGACTCTGGAAATTTCCTTGACAAGGCAAACAGCACAGCATCATGGAGACTGAGGAACAGCTGGGCCTTGGTGATACCAGCATCAAAGAAGTCATTCCTCTCAAATGCCCTGACCACAGAAGCTACAAACCAAACCCGGAGCACACACAGGGTCAGACACCTGGGGAGGAGAGTACCCAGGGTGCAAAACACAGCCCTCTCATAGGGTGAAGGATACTCACAGTGACTCCCTGCAATGAGCACCAAAATATTGGCATTTTGGAAGGCATTGCACATCTGTGGGGAGAGAGTAAGTCAGTGTTAGGGATCTTCACACTCACGAAGAAAGAGCCTTCTAATTAGTTGTGTTTTAAAATTCCTTTGGTCATTCACTTGTCTGGGATATATGTATCTTTGCATTCCAATTCAGCTCTATAAACATTTGATGGGTGGACTTCTATATGCCAGGAAGTGTCTAAGGTGCTGGGACTACAAAAGAGAATCAGATGGTCTTATGTGGGGTGGGGAGTGAGAGGGAGGGTTGCCCATGGTCTTAAGTGGGGAACAGTTCAGGTAGAGATAATGTTCATGTGAGCACAGTGCTAGGATAGAGACAGGCACAGGTGTGATGGGAATGCACTGGATGGTCCTCAAGAACAACTATATCTTGTCATTAGTGCTTAGTGTTTGCATATGATCCCCTTCTCCCTGGAGTTCACTGAACAGAGGAGGTAAAACATGGCCCAGAGATGGTCAAGGGTATAGCAGGAAATGGAATTCAGGAACCCTGAGGGTCATAATCAGAGCTACTCTGTAAAGTTACATCTGACTTTAGTAAAACATTAGATATTTAGTAGTATCAGATTAAGAAGGATCTGATATTGATCTCGAGTTTCCTTCAGCCTATATATATATATATATATATATATATATATATATATATATATATATATATATATATACATGCTCTGGGGCAATAAATCTTAAAGTTCAATTCAACAAAAGTCAGTATTAACCTTAATACTCAGATCAAATAAGCCAATCCTGAGCACTAAGCTAAAATGTGAAGAAAAACAAAAACGACTAAAACAGACTCTATTTCTTTCACAACCAAGAAAAAACAAGGAAGCTATTCTTGATGATAAATCATAAAGTATAAAGGTAAATCATGAGGTCATTTGGTAAAGAGCCACAGTGGACATACTCTAAAAGACAAGCAATGGGAGACTGATTTAAGAAGAAGATTGACTTGAGAGGTTGTCTGCTGGGATTTTTCTTATTAAGTTTTCAATTATAAAGTAAACAAAATATAATGATTTCCTCCAATACAGTGGTATAGAACGATTACAAAAGAAATGCAGAAACCTGTAATTTTAAAGTGTAAAAGTACACCATGAATCTCCGAAGGCTGCAAAGTAAAGGTGTCTGATGTTGCTTCCACATTGGTGCTGGAGCAGAAAGTCATCAACATAGGCCGAGTGTGGATGTGTCATACCAAGGACCAGAGCATATGGTGCCTCCACAAAAAAGGAAAGCAAGAGAGGGGTGAGAAGAGGAGAGGATGGTACAACCGTTTTAAGTTCCAGTGCTGGACAGGCCACTTACTAGCTGTGAGCCCAGGACTCTTACACAGAAATACAGCTTGTCTCTAGGGCTATGTGAGAATTAAATGATATCATACATATAAGTGTGCCCCACACAGCCTGGCATTTAGAAGGCACACAGTAACGTAGGTTGAATGAAATCTTAAGTCACAGCTGCAGTGCAAGACTGGGAGAAGAGACGGCAGCCCAGTAGGATGACCTAAAGTGGAAAAGCCCAAAAGATAAAACATAATCAAGTATACTTGAGTCTGAAAATGGGGGGTGGGGTGGGAAAAGGATCGCATGAATAGAAAAGCCCTGAATATTAATCTTTTCCAAGCGTTTCATTTTATAGATGAGGAAACCAAGACCCCGTGAATTTAGTAAGTTGCCCCGGGTCAGATAGACAGTCAGAAGAAGTAAAGCCACATCCACAGACCACCCGCCCAGAGTTCTTTCTGCCAGGAGAAGTTTCCTACTGCTTCAGACCAAAGGGGAGCTGGACTCACTTAAGAAAGAATCACATTCCTTTAGGAATAAGGTTTGATAAAGTAATATCTGAGGATAAAAGATGGAAAATCAACCAAATGAATATATCTCAAAAAAAAAAAGTGGGTGCAATCAAAGCTGGGTTGGTCAGGATGTTTAAACCCGAGCTATCACCAACAGGAGCCAAAGTGAGATAAAGGGCTGTAAACTGAGAAAAAGATATTTTATTGATGAGACATTAAACAATAAAACCAATATGGTTACTTGTGCATCTCAACTGTCCATATTGTATAAGAAAGAGAGAAATGAAAACTGTTGGAGAAATCAGAGAGTGGGAGAGAAGCCAGGATTTAGGGACACAGTTTTTGAAGGAAAAATCTTCCCTGCCCCTTTCACCCAAAGATGCAAGCAATGAAGAGGGAACTGGGGATGATCCTATAGGTACTGGACCAGACAGCCTCAGGCTTTGGGTGTCCTTTCATCACAATTTCTTCAAATCTGAGTGCCTTTTACAAAGTGTAGGTCAGAGCAGCTGAATAGCGGAGAATTCTTGGTGAGCTCTTTTTTGTAGCATTCAGAGCTATTCCCTGAAAAGATTTGCAGCTAACCCTCAGGCTATACTAGAAGTTGCTGGGAGTGGCATAGATTGCTGTTTCAATGGTGTTAAGAGTTTCCCATTTTCATTCCTTCAGAAATAATATGCCATGCTTAAGGAACCAACCCCAGTTTGTACATCAGAGTTGGTTTATTTTCTTGGTTTATTCTGGTTGACCTTAAACTATCTTCAGTGTCCAAGTTTCTAGTGGCCTATGAGTCGCATAACAGCTGATCAATGACTAATAGAATTCAATCAGGATTGGGGCTGGGGTGGTGGAGTAGGTGGGGATCTTACCTGTCTTAATATGACTAAAGCCCGAGAATCCACAAAATGTACCATGGAGAAATCCAGGATGATGGTATGGATGCTGGGTAGAAGAGATGATTCTGAATAAGGCACGAGTGCTCTACTTCTGACTTGACTTGGAGCAGCATCAGGAAGTGACCTCAAGGGTTCATCAGAAAGCCATTCTTTCTCCACAGTCTCATAGGCTTGCCCTTGATTTCTCAGAAATGTAGAAGATACTGCATATGGCATTTGGTCATCAGATGAAATTTGGCTTATGCTCCCACTCTCCAAACGTGAGCAGCGGATCAGGTTAATGGAGGATGTGCTATGGTCCTGTTTACTTTCAAATCGTTCTGTGTAAATAACCTGGGATAAGAGAAAGGGGAGAACTATGATAAGATTCAAACAAGGCCTGGAAATACTTGCAACTACGCCATTTCTGTCTAGTCACTTCTCTTTCCCTTAGGAAATGTCTCCGCAGACTAAGTACTATACATTTTTTTACTTGGTTATCTTATTGTCACTTTAAGCTAATGACAAAAACAAACAACATTCATCTTTCCTTATCCTCATCACTCACAGCATCTCCTCCCCAATTCCTCACGTGTATCAATGACATTATCAATGTCCTAGTGAGCCAGACTTAAAGTCATCTTTGATTTATTCCTTTCCCTCATCCCTGGGTTCTAATTAGTTTAGTGCCTACTAATGCTTTGAAATAAGTTCTTCTGTCAGTTTTTTTTTTTCTCAACACCCCTTCTTTTATCAGTGGAACAGTCTCTGTCAGACTCCATAAGAAAATAAAAATTACTTGAGTAGGGCTGTCTTTACCTTTCACTCCTTTCTCTCCTAATTGACCTGGAGTGCCTGTCATCGCTTAAGGTCAGTATCAAGCATAAGGAATATAACAGCATGCAAGATGTGAATACCAACTCTGCAGTCACAGGGACAAGTTTGTACCTGGGGAACTGGCTCATGTCTATTCAAAGGACAAATAACAACATATATGGACAAGAACTATAAGGCACATAGAAAAAATAGAAATAATTCATTTGCTAGAGTACTATAATTTGGGGGTAATTTAAAAAAAATCTAATAATGTTGCTTATGAAATAAAATTTTAAAAGAGAAAAACTAGAAAGATAAAAAACTATGCAAGGCAGTATGTATTGTATAGCAAAATAAGTGGTGTGGATAGATATTATAGTTCAAAGGAGAGAGGTGTTCCCCAAGGTTTGAAGGTCACTGAAGCCAGGTCATTAGGGGACAGCTGTGGATTGGCTCAGTGGTGGGGAGATGCAAGGTTTTCTACACAAAAGGAAACCTCTGAGAGCCTTCTTTTTCTTTCCTTCATGTACTTTATACTACTATCTTTCAAGGGCTTTCATAATTCACTTGTGCTGTGTCTGCCTGAACTTACTTCCCAGGCCAAGCCTCTTACTCTGAGGACCTCATACTTATTCATTGTCTTTGTCCAAGCCTATCCATGAACTGAGAATCCTATTTTTTTTCCAGCCTGACATAAATCCAAATTTCTTTCTTCTGTCCAACTCACATTGCTACTATGAAATTTCTCTGACTTTTTGAGCTCATGCTGATCTCTCTTTACCTGAAGTCTTAGAGTTGTTAAAATATTAACACACAATTTAGAACATAAAAATATATTGTATGGTATGGCTTACTACCCTTTCATTAGTTTTAAGATGCATCACTACTTTTTGTATTATCATGGAAAAGAAAACACTGCAAGTTAAACTACAATATGCCATCAATTATATAACGCATCCACATTTCAGAGATGTGAAAAAAATGTCTATCTTAGGATTGATAAAATACAATAGTAGCCTTTTTTGTTACATTAATAGAGTCATCTTCCTAGTTTGATTTAAAACTCTATGGATTGCTTCAAAATAATCCTGTGATTTTTGAGGGACTATAGGTGGGTGGGATTATCAATGAAACAAGGTTGGCTACGAGTTCATAAATCTTAAAGTGGATGGTGGGTACACAGAGGCTTGTTATACTTGTCTCTATTTTTGTATATGTTCAAAATTTTCCATGAAAAAACTTTTTTTAAAAAAAAAGAACAACGTAGATGGACCATGAAGACATTAGGCAAAGTAAAGTAAAGCAGTCACAAAAAGACAAATAATGTACAATTTCACTTATATGAGGTACCTGCAGTACTCAAATTTATAGAAACAGAAAGTAAAATGGAGGTTGCCAGGATCTGGGAGGAGGAGGAAATGGAAATTTGTTGTTTAATGGGTACTGAGTTCCAGTTTTCTAAGATGAAAATGTTTTGGAGACAGATGGTTTTAATGGTTGTACAACAATGTGAATATATTTAACACTACTGAACTATACACTTAAAAATGGTTAAGATGATAAATTTTATGTTATTTTTTGTACCACAATAAAAAGAAAAAGAAAAAAGAACTGCCTGAAGATAAAAACCTTAAAAAGTCTTTTTTCTTTTTCATAGTGCCATAGTTCTGGGTGCACAGTAGAAGCTCAGTAATACTAGATGATCCTATTCTACTCTAAAGTGTATTTGCTGATGTCCTGTAAATACCCTCTACAATACTCAGTGCAGTGTGGATACAAAATAAAAATTAAATATAGTATTAATTCTGTCCTCTTGGCAGAGAAGTTGGTATTTTCAGGGAGCTCAGTAGAACCTACACTTCGTTAGGGTGTATAGCAAGAGAGTGGGAGCTTGGTGTTTGCAGGGGGCAGGCAGAAGGCTTGTGTATGTGTGGGTGTAGGTGTGGCTGTGCGTGCACGTGCTCACGCACCTCTCCAGAGTGTGGGTATTGACTGGGTAAAAGGCTTCAAAGCTAGAAATGAGCAGCCCTGCTCTGGGGGAAAAAGAATATTTAAATTAAGTCTGAGTTGGAAATAATGAACACTTTGTTCATCAGCTAAAATAACCATCAGATGCTATAAAATTCCCATCTGTGCTTATCTGCTCTTAACTGCCCACCATCATTTCCTTGGTCACGGGCAGACATCAGGAGACCCTGGCAGATCCTTGAAAACCCCAGCCACCTTGATCCTGCCCTAGTTGGAATTAGAAAATTTTAAATCTTTAACTTCCTTAGTTTCAGAAATCTAAAAGCAGGCAACTGAAAGTCAGAGAAATAGATACAATTAGGGAATTGCTGACAATCTCAACAAGCCAACTGTACTCTCTATGGTCAAATAAGCCTCCAGCCACTCAGTAGGGACTCAAGAGTCAGGACGTTTCCTCCTACCTACTTTCAAGTCAAGAGCTGACCCTTAAAGGGGAACCTGTGTCTTCACTTCTGAGTATAAATCTTTAATTTCCAATTACCTGTGGTCCATCTAAGAGTGAAATCCCTGAGGGGGTTTTGATTTTATTTCCTTTTCTTAAAACAACAAGTACTAGTGCTCTTCTTTATAAACTGTGGAGAAAAATGCAGATAAGAAGAGATGTTTCTAACCCTAGGTGGTGGCTCCAGTTCATCACAGTTGCAGAAACAGTGACAAATCTTTCCTTCTTGTGAGCCGTTTTCACTTTCATGAAACAGTGCGAAAATTTCTTCTTCTTTAAGAGGCACCTTGACCATTTCTACCTGAAAGATAGAAATAAGAGGGCTCTCATACAGACAGCGAGTAGTGGAAGACAGGAGTACTTAGGGAGGGCAAGGGGAGCAGGTGGAGAAAACCAGGGGAGGAAAGCCATTACCTCTCTCAACAGCTTGTCCTTTAGGTGGTGAATATTTACAAACGTAATGGAGTTGCAGCACTGGAAGATTTTCACCCCAGGAATGGTTATAATCTGCAAGACAAATGTAAAATTAAGAGAAAATTTTCAGCTCTTTTATGGAATAAAAAAAATCTTTAGAACCTGCTGGAGAATCTGTAGTTTTTATAAGAGGCAAGAGCTAGCAAATTCCTTCCTTGAATTTTCACCCCCTCCTTTTTCTACCATTTTCTTTTCCCCTCCATTTTCTTACTCCTCTCTTTTCTGTTGGCCCCTAAAGAACATTTTAAAATTACCCTTAATTGGCTGCAGGACTCTGAGGATTTACCAACTTAAGCTCCCCACCTTTACTATTGTGCATCCCTTTCCCTCTTTTGTCAATGTGTGTCTGTAGTGCAGCAAACACCACCAAAGGGATTTTGGAGAAAAACTAAGCAGCAGACGTAGTATATTCCATCATATGGGCAAAGAAGTGGGACTGGTTTAGATTCTTACCTCCCGATAGTCATTGACGCTTCTATAAATGTTGGTGTTAGGGATCTGACCCAGGAGGAGAATCTTAGTTCTGAAAGGGAATGCATTTGGCTTTAGGTCATAGTTGTCTTGGCTAACTTCCTATTACCTGAGACTAAGTACCTGTGTGACTGAAGAGTGATCAAGAAGAAAGCAAAAGCTGTTGAAACAAGTAGTCCAATGTCCAGTCCCAGGAAAATTGCAGACGTGAATGTCACTATCCAAATAATCTTATGGGAAAGGGGAAGAAGATGAAAAAAAAGATCATGATAACAAGCAGAATTGAGAAAATCACCACTCCAATCCCTTAATTCACCTTCGCTTTCTCCCTTCCAAGACCTAGAATTTAGAGAACAAATTCCAGTCATATGAACTGACACCATCACAAATGATTGGGTCCCAAGGCTGCCTAGCAATTCTTTTATGAATCCTTGGTAACCTATCTTTTCAATTTTCTCTTGAAACTTCAGTTTCCTCGTGTGCAAAATATATGTAATAATATCTACTTTATAGGCTTTGTTGAGACTAGAAACACCATTTGTGAATCAACCCAGGGCATGTGCCAAGTAGTAGTTGCTATTTTAAGACGCAGGACAGTTACTGTAAATCTTTAACATCCTTTGGAAGCCCTTACCCCACCACCTTCTCCATTACTCTCAGCAGGTGACTTGACTTTAATCTTCATAGAGAAGACAGTCTGACACTCCCTTGAATATTTACTTCCCTCTCCATCAGCCACTTGTTAGTTAATATCTGCACTCAACTTTCCTTCATCCTCTCCAGTACTGTTGGAAGTTCTATTTCTCCTCCTGGAACTGGAAGCTCTACCTAGGCACTGCACTGGACCACATATTCTTTTAGCTCCTCAGAGACCTGGATCTCCTTGCCTCTATTGGATCCTTCTCCTCTTGCCATATTATACACCCATGTATTTTATTTCTTGCTGTTTCCCCTTTCTGTCTCCTACTTTTGAGCTTTAGAGAGAAGGAGGGCACTCCATCAGTTATTTTGCCTGGCAAGACAGAATAACTAATTAGGATTTGTCTTTCCTATGCTGGAAACACATTAACTGGGTTAAAAGTCATTCAAATATGCAATGCATGGCAGACTCTTTTTACTAGATGTGAATGTAACTGTAGCCACTTCATTAATCCGTTGTTATTTAATTTTGCATAATTGGAATGAGGTCTCAGCATTTCCATGCATCAACAACTCTGACTCCTTATTTTAAAAGCAAAAGTAGAGTATTAGGCATCAAAGAGTTGCTAGTGTCCTTCACACTGATCTCTTTTGTTTGTTCTCTTTCCCTGTCTTCAACCTTCTTCTCTGTCCTTCCCTACCCCAGATAGTGTATCTACACTCACACAGTCATATTGGTTCTGCCTCCACAGACTGGGTAGATTGTAAATGGTTTCAAGGTAGGGTACAACGTTGCTCAGAATAATACCAGCCAGCACAGCCTGTGGGGAAAAGATAAAACATGCTTCATTTTTCCTTCAGAGGTAAAACTCCCAAATCTTCACAAAGGAACAACAAAAAGTCATCTTTGTCACTCAGAGATATTAGGCATTGATACTTCATAAAAATACCATGTCCATACTTTAACTCATTGTCTAATCAAAGAAGTATTCTCCACATTTTTCTCTGCTCTCCTCCATAATTTGTCAAAAACACAAGACAAGACAAGGCCAAGGCCAAGACCTGACTGATTCAGCCAGTAAAGCTACAACAAGCACCTTTTAGATTCAGATCATTTATTATTTACACAGACAGTGGGGCAAAGAGTAGTCAAAGATTACACATACCTGTGTTGTCACTTTTGGTGTATAGAACAAGACCCACAGGGGGTTGGCACTATAGTTATTTGTCTTGTCTTTGGTTACTTGGCCTTGCTTTATCTAGTTTGCTGTACACATTGCTACCTACATTGCCTAGGAACCATTCTGAGATGAGATGACAAATTAAGGGAACTTCTACTTACAGAAACTCAAATAGTTTAGATTGGGCTTTTGTTCAAGTCTAATCATGACACACTGTAGTTATTTCAACAATGAAATATCATTTTTTTGTCCATCAAATTAAATCAGCCAACTGAAAGTATCCCATATACATGGTTGTTGAGTATAAGAGGGTACTGCCCTTTTAGAAAATAATTTGGCAATATATCAAAACATACTGATATGCTTTTACACAGAAATTTGTTTTAGAAATCTATCCTAAATATAGAAAAAGGTAAATGTATAAAATTACTCATTGTCATGTTATATATAATAACAAAAATTCAGACAATCTAATTTTTTGATAAGAAAATAACTAAATAAGTTATATTATGAAGTATCATGCTATATATTAAATAAAAACAAGAATACAAAGTTATATGTCCAGTTAGGTTACAACCGTGCAAAGTAATATCCCTTCATAGAAAATAACATTGGTCAGATATATGCCAAAATGTTAATAGTGGTCTACAGCCATGCCACCCTGACCATGCCTGGTCTCATCTGATCTTGGAAGCTAAGCAGGGTCGGGTCTGTTTAGTACTTATATGGGAGACCACCTAGGAATACCATGTGCTGTAGGTGTTTAAAAAAACAAAACAAAACAAAAAACAAAATGTTAAGAGTGGTTAGTTTGTAATTATAGATGATATTTTTACCTATTATGCATTTTCCAAAGTTTTAAAAATAAGCATGTCTACTTTCCTAATGGAACAAAAGTTTCTTAAATAGGAGAAAATGAAAATCTGTACTTATAGGGATATAAAAATCATCAGGGCCTCAAAGTAAATATAACGTGCTTCAAGAAACACTTTCTGTGTTCACAAAGTCCTGTGTTGGCACAACATTTTCAGCCTTTTCCTAGCCATCCTCTCCTCTATAAACAATGCCTGGGAATTAGAACTCATCCTACCACTAGGAATGGCTGAATCCAAGCTTACTCTGGTTTTCTGAGGTTACTCAGTGACCAGCTGGACTTAAGAGGTCAGTAGAGGAGGGAAGAGCAAAGATGAAGTCAGCAGAAATTACTTTTTCCCACTAGGAATCACCAAACTTTCTGCAATTTGCAGGGAGATGTGGTGGGAAGGAAAATAATCTCAACTTCATAGGGTTTTTGCAAGGTTTTTGGCTGGAGGTAGGGAGTGTGAAGAGGAAACAAATATTTCCATAAAACAATATACAATAAAAAATTGACCTTTCTGGATATTAAGGTAAGACATGCTCATGTGTAAAGAAGAATTAAACTTATACATAATTTCATCACCTAAATGATAATCATTTTTAACATTTTGGTATGTTCTCTCTATTTTTTTCACATAAAATTGGAACAATATTGAATATACTATTTTGTATTATGTTTAAAAAATTTGTATTGGTTCCATTGTTAACTGGTTGAGATCCTTGTAGGATGCTCCAATAATTCCTCCAATAAGGATTTTGCAGCAAGCTATTCATAGTTTTTCAAAGAAGGAAGGAATCTTTCATAGTTTAAGACTCATAGAGCCCCATGTTATAGTAATTTAGATATTCCACTGATCAGATTGTGTTCACATTTTCTTACCCAGAAATACCCTAACTAGATGCTGTAAAAATAATGTAACATAACATGGTTAGCCAAAAGGAAGGGTTGTTCTGCCTCCAACATATTTATAATAACAGAGTGTTTGGCATTTTTAAAAATTCTGATTCTTCTAGCTATACAGAAAAAAAATATCACTCTTTAAAGTAAATTAGTGAGTGGCTCTCTTAAAATAGACTTTGAGAGTTATAGCACTAAAGATGCTATATAAACTAAATTCTAGAGATAACTTCTGCTGGGAATCAGAGGACAGCTTGTGTGATAAACACAAGCTTAATCCCACCTTCCATGCATAGCTTCCATGGCTGGGTTCCAAGGTGCTTGACTCGCAAAAGCAGAAGGCAGCCTTGAGGTGGTCCTGCTCTACCAAAACCTAATATTCACCAGGTGGAAGAGACGTGTTCAAAAGGATAAGGATAACATTTACAACCACTCCAGCTTCAGGGACTGCCACCTTAGTGTGTAACCAAGCTGCTATACCAGGAATGAAACCTCCTCCTACCTCCCTTGTTACTATCTAAAAATGGCTAAAGGGAACATTAAGGAAATTTAAAAGGAAATTATTGTCACTGCATATTAATCTCTATTATAACTTAGAAGAAATTGATTATAGGGAGTAATTAATGCACCTGGCATCTCTAAACTCAAGGTGGTCAGTCTAACGCAAAGCGAAGAAATGGCACATAAGTACATAGAAGCATTGTAGCTGAACACAGAGACATAACCCAACTTTTAGACCTTGCTTTTTAGTGCTTTATACTAACCAAGAGACAATATAGAAGCAAGAGGGGGATTGAGTTCACATGAATGCAGAACAAGGCCTTCTGGAAACGGTTTAGGAAAACAGATGGCATGAATGCACAGTGAGTTTCTAAGCCTGTGTTGGGAATGGGTGTACTGGCATCTGAAGTCTATTTCAGTCAGCTTTAACTGAATCCTTACTTGTAAAGCTTACTTTATAGCTTAAGCAATTAAAAGAAGATTAATGAGAATAATAAAAATAATAACTAAGGTTTCTTGAGGGCTTATTATTAGCTCAACACTGTTTTCTTCATATTATATATATCATCTTATTTAACTCCCAATCCTGTGAGGTAGATGCTATTATTTTAACAGAAAGGGACTAGAAGGAGGCTGGGGCCACCACTGGGGACAAGCTGAATGCAATTCTCCTCAGAGATACCCACCAAGATGCAATCTGGAGATCGGTCTTTCTTGGCTTAGTTATTTGATCAGTTCCACTTACATTTGGCAGTTCGTAGAAAAAGTGTCCCACCTTCACCATCAGGAGCAGCATCACACCTGCTCCTACCAGAGATGCAAACTGAGGAGACAGAAGTGGTTAGAGAGAGACCATCAGGAACGTTTCGGTTCCTGTCATGACTGAGGCCTTCTGCTTGGTGAGAAGCATATCAGTTTTTCTTAAAAGGAGTTGAGTGTAACCATCCAGCATAGTGCATTTTTGTTAAACTGAGATTTTCAGGTCTTGTTAAAGTACATACTAGGTACTCAGTACAAATGATGAGGGGACGCATGAATCCACTTTGAAAATTTTCAAATTATCTTGGGTATTTGAGTCTTTCATGCCATAGCTTTTTGCTGTGAACTTGAAATCTAACATCTGGCTTGCATTCCCATCCTAACTTTAACCTCTCCTTAAACAGTTAAAAAAAAGGCCTAGTAGAGTCATTACAGTCAGCCCTAAAATCCCAACCATTCCACTTCCCATATCAATAAATATCCCACCCCTCACTCTCCTGTTTGGAGCTTGGGTACCTTCCTATCTAGCAGTTTCAGTGGTGCTTCCTCTTAAAAATACAGTGATAATCACTTCTGATGTTCCTACTTTAGTTGTCTCTGCTTCAGAAAAAGTTACAAACATGAATCGGGGCCATATGTAGTAGCTCTGGATCCTATCCCAGCTGGGTTGACTACTCTGGGCTCAGTGAGACTTGGTAAGCAGCGATTCTGGTTGACAAACACAGGAGGAAACCTAAGAAACACAGTTCCCTTTACAATCTCAAGGCTCTCTGGACATAGTCTTGAACTCATTATATACTTTATTGATAACTTTCTATTGTTTAAGTCCCTAATAATAAAAAATAATATACAGTAGTATAATTTCCCACTATGAGGGTAACAAACTATAACCACAAATCAAATCAAACAAGAACTGAGGAAGTCCCTGAAATCTAAACTATTAAATGGCCACTTAGCAATATTCTCTAATTTTCTCTTTATCTCTTAGGCATGAAGAAAAAAAAAAAAACCCTTCCTACTGGGTTTCCTGTTACTATTCACTGCTATTTGCCATATAAATGTATCACTGAAAATAATGGCAACGAAATCAATGTTCTATTCCCCCATCCCAGCTGATTCACAGCTAAGATGAGCAACCTGACGTGGAAAAGTTGAGCCCCATGAGAGTAGTGTAGGAAAAAGGAAGGTTTCAGGAAAATGAATCACTATGACTGAAACTCGGGAAGTTCTAATGGCAAATGTTTTATACACTAGAACTAAAACAAGTAACTGAGGCCATGAGCTCCTCCAGCCAAGAAACATATCAGCCTGTTACTGGATCTAATTTGAGAGTCCAGCTTCAGGCAGTCTTTGTCAGTACTATAGGAAAAAATCTACTTCGATTAGCATAGAAAAATATATCAGGATTTTTCCTTCCTACCACTTCTTTCCTCCAAAATTCTTCTGATTATTTTTAAGGAAGCAAAGCCATGCAGATGCCAAAATAAGCTGTATAAAGCCTAGATTAAAATGAGTACAAGCCAGACATTGAATTGGATCATAAAATTTTCTGCTCAGAGAAGGTTGGAAGGCCTGCCAATAACTGTGTGTCCCCCTTGGCTGCACACACAAGAGAATGGTGCTTTGGGATCAGAGGGCCATCTTCAGTGGCATTGTGTCCTAGGAGGATGCTTGGTGGCTCTCAGAATCTCAGATTCAGTGTTTGAACAGTGTCTAAAGACAGCAAGCATGAGAACTGTACATCTCATGCATGCTTTGCTTTTCTGCTCTGATTTTCCATCACTTTTCTAGGCTTTCTTGATCAAAGACAGACTCTGCCTTTTCTCTGGGGATTCAAGGTAATGTGAGTTTCCACAAGCCACAGCCACTACTGACACACAGACCCTCAGACATCAATTACCCCATAAGTAGCGGGTTCTATAAAGTAGGACAATAGATGGCCAAGCACCCAGGGCTCTAGGAACCTGAGGTTAAAGTTATGATTTTCAAACATCTTAAGTGACTGAATGGAACTATTATCATCTAATTCAATTCTCACAACTGAAAGGTTATCCTTATCCCCATTTCACAGATGAGGACTAGAGCCTCAGAAGGCAAAAGCAACTTGTCCATGGTCATACATCTAGGCACCACCGAGTCAGGTTTCAACCCATCTGACTTGCTGACTCCAAAATCTTGGCTTTCTCCACTATCCCATCTGCTTCCTCTAAAAAGAAACACAACACATTTCTTCTTTTATAATTTTTTTCTTTTCTTGCCTTTATAAAAACTAATTTTGTAAACAGTTCTTAGAGCATGGGGAGAAGGCAAGAAGGCCAGTTCTTAGAAAACAGAGAATAAGGAAAGGAAACCACTCACAGAGAAGAGGAAAGCACAGTGGTCAGAAGTAAATGAACAGGAAGATGGAGTGGGGACAGTCTGAATGGGCCTGGGGCTCTCCACATCCCCTCTGGTCAGGCCTAGGCCATAGCTGGAAGGGCTGTTAGGTTTTGCTGTAACCAATGAAGAGAAGTGGGTTCTAGATCGGGAAAAATTAAAAAGAAATCCAGACACATATACATGGCTTATATTTATGACAGACCAGATAGATTAGATAGATAGATAGATAGATAGATATAGATAGATAGATAGATGGATGAATGAATGAATGAATGAATAAATAAATAAATAAATAAATAAATAAATAAATAAATAAAAATTAAGGTGGCCTTTGGTGGTAGGTCATGTCTGAGAGGTTCAGAGCCAGACCCCTAGCTTCTCTTTCCTGTAGTCTTAAGGAACTTCGAAGAAGCAGTGTGTTCTTAGGCAGAGTGAATCAACAGTCCCAGAGTGAAAGGGTGGAGAGAGCACCCACGGCTGTGGGATGAAGAAGGCTGTGTGAGTCTCAGAGACCTTTGATGGTCCAGATCAGAAGCTCAGAGTAGAGGCTGAGTAGCTCTAATACGTAGGGCTAGGGTCCAGCAGCACTCTCTCCTTGTACTAGTGATTTGCATGGGGCAAGTCAGGGTCTCATGGAAAGGCTTACCAGCATCCCTAGAGCTATGCCTCCCACAAAGGGTCACTGCACTGCAGAGTGAGAGATGTGATTGGTAGGGGAGTATGTTACACGGGAGAATAATGCAGCAACAGAAAACAGAATGAGAGCCATAGGCTGGCTGTCTCTGAGGCAGGCATTTTGTCCAACAGGCTGAAGGTAACTCAGAGGCTGAACTGAAGCCCTTCTTCCTTCCTTCCATCCATACATACCCTAGCTCTCTTTCAATAATCCATGAAAGTCCCACTTCCTTCATCATTCTCCTTCTTGCAATATTTATGGCAGTTTTTATTTATTGTACTTATTCTGTACTTAATTCTACTTGCACTGTGATTTAGTTCTTTCCAACTGTGTACATCTTTTCTCCCCAAATTTATGTTATGCTTATACATTGGATAAATAAAGTGTGTTGTCAAAAGTTAGTGGGAACTAATATCCAGAATTGCTATTTCCATTTCTTCTCATAAAACCCTCTCATTCTGACTTCAAAGCTTTTTCACTAGTGCTTAGGACATTCTTAAAGAGTAGTAGAAAAGAGCTACACCTTAAAGGCCAGTGTGTCTGGCAGAAGCTCTATGACAATAAAACTCAGTCCATGTAGAATGATATCTCTCTCCCCTCCCACCCATCCATACATTTAGTTTACTAATTCAGAATACCTGAAGTGAGTCTGACCTAGATAATTTTTTCTTATACATAGGTAGAATGGTCATAAATCCCCTAGGCTCACCTAGACATAGATCTTACTCTCTGACATGAAAGCATCTTGCTATGCCCTTTGCGGAAGCAAGGAAATTTTCTAGTTTGGCTGCCAGGATGAAGAGAGTTCTGTTACTGCTTTCCCAGACTAGGACTGAGAATATAACGCCCATATGAAAAAATGAGTAGGTACGCTACATAGAAAAATTTTTTTGTGAGCTAATATATAGAAACCTGTCACATAGAACAACATTTCTATAGCAAATGACTTTCAAGTTCCATGTTGACAAATAGCTTTTAAGACAAAATATAAACAAAAATTAAGACAAGCATGAAATCCAAATTCTTCCAAGAGATCTTCCTCGATAAGCACTATGCTAAACAGCAACACAATTAAACTATTATAATCCCTTGCTATGACTATATATGCACGTGTGTGTTTGTGTGAATTGAGATAAATATGTTTATATGTTAGACATTGGTTCTATTTCAACACACCTGTTGTCTTCCTCCAGATTTATCCTGGATAATAGTCCTGATAACAGCACCGGTAAACACACAAGATCTGAAAAACGAACTGACGACATTGCAAAGGCCGATGGCTATTAAATCCTACAAAGAAATGGCAAACAATTTAGGTCTACTATTTGTTGAAGAATGCTGATTTACATTTTCACTAAAGGTATATTGTCTATTTCTTGTGTATTAAGATAGGGTTGTTTATATCACTTGAAATAATACTGAAATTTTCTTAGAAAGAACAAAAGGATGGCAAATCTGATTTCTAGATTTCATTGAACCTTCATTTTAGTGAGTGATCATAAGGAAATCTCATTTCAAAGTGAGTAAATGAGACTTTTGCAAGATCAGTAGGACTTAGAATGACAGAGAGGAACATAGTACTATTTTTCTCCTTTCCTTCTATACTATCCTAAAGTCAAAGTGGGACACCTCTTGCTTCCACATTTCCCTTTTGAGTCCTAGGAAAAGGACCAAACTCAGAATAGTTGGAGATTTTCCAAAAATAAAAAAAGGCAAAAACTATTTCTGGGAGACCAACTTAATTATATTAGTAGCCTGGTTTCCAAATTCCATATCATTTCTTACTGCACTTCAGAATGTGATTGACTTCTAAGGACTTGATGGAAAGGAAGATAAAATTAAGAGGAGGGGAACTCTGCTAGCTTACCAACATGGTACCATATGTTATCTTCTTGCATTCCTATATCATATCTGTTCTAGGGGAATAACACTCACATTAATTCAAGTGGGTTCAGAGTTAAGTGTGCAACGCTTCTCAAAAATCCTTTGGTAATTATAGTTTTGATTATGGTCCAAGTGATTCTCTGGTTACAGAAGAATCCAGTCTTCACATTAGCAGGAGGCTCAGATGAGAGAGCACAGACTTAAAGGTCAGAGGACGTAATAGAAACACCTGTCCTCTCACCTGGTTGGAATTGACATCATAGTTATGGAAATTGGCCATCTTCTTGCCCAAAAATATGAGCAGTGAGGAGCTTACGAAAGCTAAGGAGAAAGCTTCTAAAATAACATCCGAAAGAATGTTCAAATCTGGTGTATCAGGAAACAGGAAGCTAGAATAAAATGGTAGAATTATTCTTGGAGAGCAGGATCATTTATTGGCACCTCTCCCACTCCCTCCTTATCATACAGGGCAGGCTGACCCTTAAAAAAATAACAATAAGAGATAAGAAGAACAATTGAGGCAGCAGCCTGCCAAAACTGCCAGCAAACCGAGCCAAGTTACAACAGCCACTGAGAGAACATGCTCTGCTATGTTCCAGTTAAGGTTTTTGTCATGTAGCAATGGTAACAAATAGCACACACAAAACCACAAAGATTGATGGAAAATGGTTTATTTACATGATCTGAGACCATACCAGTGGGTAAACAGCAGGCAGATATCACATCTAAGATGTTTTAGAGCTAAAAAGCTCAGTGAATTCCCTTCTATTCATACACAAATCTTTCAGGGTATAATTTTAGTCACTGTCCTTTACACAAATTATTTCCAATTCTATCCACACCTTCCCACTTGTAGTTTTTTCTTCTAGGTTTGTTATTGTGGTAAAATACACATGACATGAAATTTACTATCTTATCCATTTTAAGTGTACAGTTCAGTAGAATTCAATACATTCATAATGTGCAACCATCACCATCATCAGCTCCATAACTCTTCATATTGTAAAACTGAAACTCTATACCCATTACCCAATAATTCTTTATTTCTCCTTCTCCCAGCCCTGGCAACGATGGTTCTACTTTTTTTCTTAATGATTTTGACTGCTCTAAGGACTTCATATGTGGAATCATGCAGTATGTTTCTTTTAGTGACTAGCTTCTTTCACCTAACACAATGTCCTCAAGGTTCATCCATGTTTTAGTATATGTCAGAATTTCCTTCCTTTTTAAGGCTGAATAATGTTTTATTATGCATATACCACATTTTGCTTATCCATTCATCCACTTATGGTTTCTTCCACTAAAATTTTAGCTATTGTGAATAATGCTGCTATGAACATGGGTGCACAAATACCTTGAGATCCTGCTTTCAGTTTTAGGGGATATATATATCCAGAAGTAGAATTGGTATATCATATGCTAATTCTATTTTTAATTTTTTGAGGAGCTGACATACTGCTTTCCACTTACTGTGCACGAAGATTCCATTTTCCTCATCCACATCCTCTCCAATACTTGTTATTTTTATTTTCATAGCAGCCATCCTGATAGGTATGAGGTGTTATCTCTTTGTAGTTTTGGTTTGCATTTCCCAAATGACTAATGATACTGAGCATCTTATCATGTGCTTATTGCTCATTTATATATCTTCTTTGGAAAAATGTCTGTTTGAGTCTTTTCCCAATTTTTTGAGTCAGATTGTTTCTTTGTTGTTGGTTTTTAGGCGTTATCTATATGTTTCGGATATTAATCCTTTATCAGATATATAATTTACAAGTATTTTCTCCTATTCTGTGGGTTACCCTTTTATTCTATTGATAGTGTCTTTTGATGCACAAAAGTTTGTAATTTTCATGAAGTCTAATTTGCCTATTTTCTTTTGTTGCCCATGCCTTCGGAATCATATTCAAGAAATCATTGCAAAATCTAATGTCATGAAGATTTGCCCTATGTTCTAAGAGTTTTATAGTTTTTAGGTCTTACATTTAGGCCTTTGATCTATTTTAAGATAATTTTTGTATACAATGTTAGTAAGAGTCCAACTTCATTCTTTTGCATGTTGATATCTAGTTTTCCCAGCATCACTGAAAAGATTGTCCTTTTCCCATTGAATACTCTTGGCCTCCTTGTCATTGGATCATATATGCAAAGGTTTATTTCTGGGCTCTCCATGCCATTCCATTGGTCTATATGTCAGATTTTATATTGGTACCACACTGTTTTGATTACGTATAGCTTTGCAGCAAGTTTTGAAATTTGGAAGTGTAAGTCCTCCAACTTTGTTCAACTTTTTCAGGATTGCTTTGGCTATTCTGGACTCCTTGATATTCTAATGAATTTTAGGATTTTTTTTCCTGCAAAACACCTTGTGGGGATTTTGATAGGGATTGAATTGAATCTGCTGATCGCTTTGGGTAGTATTGACATCATAACAATATTAAGTCTTCCAATCCATGAACGTGAGATGTATTTCCATTTATTTACGTCTTCTTTAATTTTTTTCATCAATGTTGTGTAGCTCTCATTGTGTAAATCTTTTATCTCCTTGGTTAATTCCTAAGTATTTTATTCTTTTTGATGCTATTATAAATGGAGTTGTAATAAATTTCTTTTCAGATTGTCCACTCTTGGTGTATAAAAAAGCTGCTCTTTTTTTGTGTTGACTTTGTATCCTGCTACTTTGCTGTATTCATTTATTGGTTTTAACAGTTTTTTTCTGTGTGTAATCTTTAGGGTTTCTGCATGTAAATTCATATCATCTATAAACAGAGATAATTTTATTTCTTCCTTTCCAATTTGGAAGGCTTTTATTTCTTTTTTCATGCCTATTTGCTCTGGCTAGAATTTCTAGTACTATGTTGAATAGAAGTGGTGAAAGTGGGTAACCTTACTTTGTTCCCGATTTTAGAGGAAAAGCATTCAGTCTTTCAACATTTAGTGTGATGTTTGCTGTAGATTTTTCATATATGGCTTTTTAAATTTAAAGTCTATTTTGTCTGATATTAGTATACCCACTCCTGTTATCTTTAGGTTCTGATTTACATGGAATATCTTTACTCATCCTTTTGCTTTCAATCTATTTGTGTCTTTGGATCTAAAGTATGTCTCTTGCAGACAGTAATATAGTTAGATCACGTGTTTTATCCAACTGACAATCTCTGTCTTTTGGTTGGAGAGTTTAATACATTTACATTTAAAGTAATTACAGATAAGGAGGAAATTACATCTGTAATTTTGCTATTTGTTTTCTAGCTTTCTTTGTCCATTTCCTCCATTAGTTTTTTTCATGTTTAGTTGATTTTTTGTAATGAAATGGTTAAATTCCTTTCTAATTTTCTTTTGTGTATAGTATACAGCTATTTCCTTTGTTGTTACCATGGGAATTACATGGAATCCTCTAGTTATAACACTCTGATTTGAATTTATACTTCAATAGCATACTAAAACTCTGCTCTTTTATAGTTCTGTCCTTATCCCTTTTGGTTGTTGATGTCACAAAATTACATCTTTATACCTTGTGTACCCCAAAACATAAACCTTTTAAATGCATCAATCTCTTAAATTGTGTAGAAAACAAAATGTGGTGTTACCATTGTTACAATAATAGTAGCTTTTATAATTGCCCAATATTTACTTATACTGAGATATTTATTTCTTCATACAGTTCCCAGTTATTGCCTTGCTCCTTTTATTTTACCTTGCAGGACCCCCTTGAGAATTTCTTGCAGGGCAGGTCTAGTAGTAATGAACTCCTCAGCTTTTGTTTATCTGGGAATATCTTTCTCCTTCACTTTTGAAGGACAGTTTTGCTGGATATAGGATTCTCGGTTGGCAGTTTTTTTCTTTTAGCACTTTTACTATGTTGACCCATTGCTTTCTGGCCTCTAAAGTTTCTGACAAGAAATCTGTTCATTATTTTATTGAGGAGCCCTTGTGTGTGATGAATCACTTGTTTCCTGCTGCTCTCAAGATTCTCTCTTTGTCTTTTGAAAGTTTGATTTTAATGTGTTATCACATTATAATGATGAATTCTTTGAATTCATTTGACTAGGAATTTGTTGAGATTCTTAGATGTTTATATTCATGTCTTTCATTAAACTTGGGAAGTTTTCAGCCATTATTTCTTCAAATGTCCTCTCCACCTCTATCTCTCTCTCTCCTCCTTCTAAGACCCCCATGATGTGTATGTTAGTGTGCTTAATGGTATCCCATAGGTTCCTTAGGCACTGTTGAATTTTCTCCAATTGTTTGTCTTTCTGTTCCTCAGACTCAATAATTTCCATTATACTATTTTCAAGGTCACTGATTCTTTTTTCTGACTGCTCAACTCTGCCAATGAATACCTTTACAGACATGTGTTGCTTAATGATGGGGATATAGTCTGAGAAATGCAACATTAGGTGATTTCATCATTGCATAAACATTATAGACTTCACTTACGCAAACCTAGATGGTATAGCCTACCACACACCTAGGCTATATGGTATAGCCTATAGCTCCTAGGCTACAAACTGTACAGCATGTTACTATACTGGGTACTGTAGGCAACTGTAACACAATGATAAATATTTGTGTATCTAAATATATCTAAACATAGAAAATGTACAGTAAGAATATGATATAAAAGATAAGAAATGGTATACCTGTATAGGCCACTTACCATGAATACAGATTATAGGACTGAAGATTGCTCTGGGTGAGTCAGTGAGTGAGTGGTAAGTGAATGCAAAGGCCTAGGACATTACTGTATACCACTGTAAACTTTATAAATACTGTACACTTAGGCTACATTAAGTTTATAAAAAATAATTTTTTAAAATAATAAATTAACCTTAGCTTACTATACATTTTTACTTTATAAACTTAAAAGTTTTAAGAACTTTTTGACTCTTTTGTAATAACATTTAGCTTAAAACACAAACACATCATACAGCTATACAAAAATATTTTCTTTATATCCTTATGCTATAAATTTTCTATTTTTAAATTTTCAAAATTTTTTTTTGCTTTTTAAACTTTTTTGCTAAAAACAAAGACACAAACACACATATTAGCCTAGGCCTACATGGGATAAAAATCATCAATATCCCTGTGTTCCACCTCCACATCTTGTCCCACTGGAAAGTCTTCAGGAGCAATAACACATGGAACTGTCATCTCCAATGATAATGCCTTCTGAATACCTCCTAGAGGACCTGCCTGAGGTTCTTCTTAAGAGGTGTCACTCTTTTCAGAAATATGACCATGGTGGTTTGCTTGGTTTGTTAATTTTTTTCATCATAGTTTGCTTGTAAGCAGTTAACGTAACTTGAACATTCATCTCTACTAATGAAAACCTTTCAGTGTTGGGTTCCAGCTTCTCAAACTTTTTAAGGAGCTTGTTGAGGTCTGCAAAAGCTTCTGCTAAACCCTTCACTGTGAATTTTCTTGCAGATGCTTCTTCTTTTTCTTCTCCCACAGTTTCCTTGCTTCTTCTTCAGCTATGCATTTCTGTCCCAGTTCCAACAACTTCTCATTAGTCAATTCCTCAGGAACTGCCTCTACAAGCTCCTCAGTGTCATCCTCATCCACACCCATGTTAAAGTTGTTTTCCATGTCAACCACAGCTTTGTTGATTTTTGCAACCTCCTCATCATTGGCAAATACTTCCAAGTCATGGAAAAAATCTCTTGAATATCTTCTTTCAGATGTCATTCATACACCCCTTGGCGACATCACTCCAAGACCAAGCAAAGTTTTTGATGCAGTTATAGATGTTGTAATCCCTCCAAAATTACACCAGTGTCTTTCTTAGTTGCAGCAATAGCCTGAGCAAAGGTCCTCCTCAGGTAGTAGGCCTTAAAAGCTATTATAACTCCTTGATCCATTGGTTGGATTAAAGAGGTGATGTTTAGAGGGAGAAATACCATTTTGATATTGGGATGAAGATCACCAATAAAAGGAGGAGCACTGTCAACAACAAGCAAAATCTTGAAAGGTATGTTATTGTTCAAACAGTACTTCTCGATTGTGCTGGCAGAGCAATTCAGAAGGGTATCTTGGAAGAGAAGTTGGGTCATCCATAACTTATTGCTCCTGCAGTACATTGGCAATGAGTGCCTATTGACATGCTTGAAGGCCCTGGTGTTCTCACTGAGCCAGATCAAACAAGGTTTCAATTTGTAGCCTGCAACATTGCCCCCAAACAAGACTGTTATCTTGTCTTTAAAAGTCTTGAAACCTGGAATTGACTTATCCTCCAGGCATCCATTTACAGAATAGGGAGCTTTCATCCATACTGAATATTTGTTCTGGCAAGTAATTTTCCTCCACAATCAGCTAGAGTTTCCAAAAATTCTTCAGCTGCCTTTATACCAGCATTCACAGATTTACCACTATATAATGAATTATATAATGAATTATATAATGAATCTTGAATGATTTAAATCACCCAGAGCTAGCAGTAAATGCAACACTGTTGTCAGGTCCAGTCTTTTCTTTCACATTATATAATGAATCTTGAATGATTTAAATCACCCAGAGCTAGCAGTAAATGCAACACTGTTGTCAGGTCCAGTCTTTTCTTTCAACATCACAAATAAACTTTCTGCTTTGGCTGTGATTGTCATGGTGCTGAGGGCGATATGGTTCTGTGTCTGGTCTTCAATCTAGGTCATTAGAAGTTCTCCATGTCTGAAATAGGCCCTTCTCAAATTATCATTAGTTTTATTGCCTTTGATGAAGCAGATCCTTTAACAGCTCTATCATTTTGTTCTTGCTTTTCAAGATCATAGCTATGGTGGAACGAAACATGTCTGACTGGCGAGCAATCACCATCACTCATTTCCCACCTTCATAGTCTTTAATCACTTATAATTCTGTTTCCAGTCCAGTCATTCGACATGCCCTCTTATTGGCTACATTAACAGTGGATTTTGTAAGCTTAGAGGCTACAATGAACAAAATAACACAAGATTAAATCAAGCACAAGAGAAAATGATGCAACATGGTAAACACAAGATGTGTGAGGCTGCTGCTGGCGTAACACAGCATACTGTTTTATAGCAAACTTTTTAAATATAAGTAGAAAGATTAGACTCTAAAATAACAACAATTAAGTATAGTATAGTAAATACATAAACCAGTAGCAGTCATTTATTATCATTATCAAGTTTTATGTACTCTACATAATTATATATGCTACAGTTTTATGAGACTGACAGTGCAGTAGGTTAGTTTATACCAGTATCACCACAAACACATGAATAATGTATTGCACTATGATGTTAGGATGGCTACCATGTCACTAGGCCATAGGAATTTTTCAGCTCCATTATAATCTCATGGGGCCATTGTCATATATGTGGTCCATTGTTGACTGAAACATCATTATGTGGCACATGACTATAGTGAATTTTTCTTTTCAGTTATTGCACTTCACAGCCCTAAATTTTTTTTTTAGGTTTAGGTTTTCTATGTCTTGTTCAATATTTTCATTTAGTTCCTTTTGACCACTTTCACCCATTTCACTGCTCCTTACTGCCCCCTTCCACCACCACTAGCAACCAATTTGTTCTCTGCATCTATGAGCTTGGTTGTTTTTATTTTTTTAGATTCTATATATAAGTGAGATCATACAGTATTTGTCTTTCTCTGTCTGACTTATTTCACTTAGCATAAGGTCCATCCATATCGCAAGTGGAAAATTTCTTTCTTTCAATGGCTGAATAATATTCCCTTATGTACATTTACCAATTTTCTTTATCCATCTATCAGTGAACACTTAGGATGCTTCTGTGTCTCGACTATTGTAAATAATGCTGCAATGGACATGGCAGTGCACATATCTTTTTGAGTTAGTGTTTTCATTTCCTTCAGACAAATACCACAAAGTAGAATTGCTGGATCATATGGCAATTTTATTTTTAATTTAAGTTTAATTTAAATTTAATTTTTTGAGGGAACTCCATACTGTTTTCCATAGTGGCTGCACCACTATGTTGCACCACCAACAATATAAAAGGGTTCCCCTTCTTCCATGTCCTTGCCAACACTTGCTATTTCTTGCATTTTTGATAAGAGCCATTCTAACAGGTGTGAGGTGGTATCTCACTGTGGTTTCAATTTGCATTTTCCTGATAATTAATGATGTTAAGTACCTTTTCATATACCCATTGGACCTCTGTATGTTTTCTTTGGGTAAATGTCTATTCAAATCCTCTGCCCACTTTTAAATTGAATTGTTTGGGAAGACCAGTCAAGATGGCATAGAAGGTAGAGGCTGTGCATGCCTCCTCCTGTGACCACACCAAAATTACAACAAAACTACAGAGCAACCAGTACAAAGAGTCATCTGAGGTCTGGCTGAACAGAAACTCTACAACTAGGGACAAAAGTAAGAGGTTACCTTCAACTGGTAGGAGGGGCAGAGACACAAAATGGCCCAGTTCCACAACTGTGTGTGGTGATTAAAAATCAGGAAGGTTATCTTGGCTGCAGAGCTCCTTCCCTTACCTGAGGAGTAAGGGGTCCTGGCCCCACACGGGGCTCCATGGCCCAGGTTCCCAGTGCTGGAAAGAGAAGTCCCCACAACCTCTAGCTGTGAAAACCAGTAGAGACTACAGCTGAATGAGGAGGGCTGGGCCCACACCTGGCCTTACTGACAGACTTGCTCACTCTGAGCTCTAGCACTGGAGCAGCTGCTCAAGAAGTGCCAAGGTCATATGGGGAGACACTGAATTGTCTGGCTTCAGGGCAAGGGCTGGAGGGGTGTCTTTCTCCTGGATAGAAGTGCTGGCAGTATCTATTGTTCTTTTGTTGAGCCTACTCCTCTCCTAGACTGCATATGCAGGTGCTACCATAGCTGAGTCGCCATCATCCTGGATAACATGGGTCACTCTGCCCAAGTGATTCCCTGAGATTCCACCTCTCACAACTTGCACAATCTTACCCAAGATGTTTCCAGTGGTTTGTTCTATAAAAATGGCCTGTCTTGGCTCTTGCTGTGGACTTTCCTAAAATCTCTCAAAGGCTCACAAAACCCAAAGAAATAACATCTGGCCTCAGTGTGTTCCATACCTTTTGCTGAGCAGCCCCAAGTCCTGCACTAGCAGCAGCCGGCCTTGGAATCTGGCTTGGCCTTTCAAGGCACCAATAAGTCCAGCACAGGTGGCAGCCATCTGTGGATTGCTTGATGACTCTCACCAGGCCCTGGAGGTGTACAGGCTGTGGCCCAACTTGGCCTGCCATTAGACCCCTCCCAGAACTGTGCTACTGGTCCCATAGACACTTACTACATAAAACCACTCTACTAAGACCAAGAGACTTGGGAGCCCTACCTAATACATAGAAACAGACACAAGGAGGCAGCCAAAATGGGAAAACAAGGAAGCATGTCCTAAACAAAACAAAACAAAACAAACAAACAAAAAAGAACAAAGCTCCAGAAAAAGAACTCAACAAAAGGAGACAAACAATCTACCAGATGCAGAGTTCAAAACGCTGCTTATAAGGATGCTCAATGAGCTTAGGGGAAGAGTAGATGAACTCAGTGAGAATATTAACAAAGATATTAAAAAAATCATAAAAATGAAAATGAAAAACATAAAAGGGAACCAGTCAGAAATGAAGAATACAATATATGAGATGAAGAGTACATTAGAGGCACTCAACAGAGTGGATGAAGCAGAGAATTGAATTACCAATATAGAGAGTGGGGTAGCGGAGGACAGCAACAAGAAAAAAAGAATCTATAAAAATGAAGATAGTTTAAGGAGCCTCTGGGACACCATCAACCATAACAACATTGACATCATAGGGGTACCAGAAGTAGAAGAGAGAGAGAGAGAGCAAGAAATTGAAAACCTACTTGATGAAATAATGACTGAAAACTTCCCTAAGCTAGTGTAGAAAATAGATATATAAGCCCAAGAAGTATGGAGTCCCAAACAAGATAAACTCAAAGAGGCCCACACCAATACATGTTATAATTACAATGGCAAAGGTTAAATACAAAGAGAGAATCTTAAAAGCAGCAAGAGAAAAGCAGTTAGTTACCTACAAGGGAGCTCCCATAAGACGGTCAACCGATTTCTCAACAGAAACTTTGCAGGCCAGAAGGACTTGGCACAAAATATTCAAAATGATGGAAACCTAGGATCTACAACCAAGATTACTCTACACAGCAAAGCTATCATTTAGAATCAGATAGTTAAAGAGCTTCCCAGACAAGAAAAAGCTAAAGGAGTTCATCACCACCAAGCCAGTATTATAGGAAATGTTGGAGGGACTACTTTAAGAAGATGAAAAACATATGTATCAAAAATATGAATAAAGAATGGTAATAACTATATATCTATCAATAAGTACCTCAAATGAAAAAGAATTAGATGCTCCAATCAAAAGGTAGGGTGGCTGAATGGATACGAAAACACAACCTTTATATAGGCTGCCTACAGGACTCACTTTAGATTAAAAGACGTACAGACAGAAATTAAAGGAATGGATAAAGATATTTCATTATGGACCTAGAGGGTATTGTGCTGAGGGGAGTAAGTCAAATAAAGACAAATGCCATATGATGTACATATGGAATCTAAAGAACAAAATAAACAACAACTGAAAAAAAAAACAGAAATAAACTCATAGATACAGAGAATATTTTGAGGGTTACCAGATGGAAAGAAAGTTGGGGGGATCAGTGAAAAAGGGGGAAGGGATTAAGAAGTACAAATTGGTAGTTACAAAATAGTTATAGAAATATAAAGTATAGCATAAAGAATATAGCCAATAATATTGTAATAACTAGGTACAGTATCAGAGGGGTACTAGATTTTTCAGAGTGATCACTTTGTTATATAGATGTCTAATCACTATATTGTACACTTGAAAGTAAAATAATATTGTATACCAACTATAAGTGAAAAATAAAATTATTGGAAAAATTTAATTGTTTTTGCTATTGAGTTGTATGAGTTCTTTATATATTTAGGATGTTAATACTTTATCGAATATATGATTTGCAAATATTTTCTCTCATTTGGTAGGCTGCCTTTTCATTTTTTTTATGTATCCTTTGCTGTGCATAAGCTTTTTAATTTGATGTAGTTCTACTTGCTTGTTTTTGCTTTTGTTGTCTTTGCTTTTGGAGTCAGATCCAAAAAATCACTGTCAAGACCAATGTCAAGGAGCTTGCTTCCTGTTTTCTCCAGGATTTTTATGATTTTAGGTCTTAAGTTTAAGTCTTTAATCCATTTTGAGTTAATTTTTGTGTATGGTATAAGATAGTGGTTCAGTTTCATTCTTTTGCATGTGACTGTCTAGTGTTTCCAACACCATTTAGTAGAGACTTTTCATTGTATATTCTTGGATTCATTGCATACATTTGGATCCTTGTTGTAAATTAATTGATTATATACACATGTGTTTATTTCTGTGTTTTTATTATGTTCCTTTGATCTATGTGTCTGTTTTTAGTCTGATACCATACTCTTTTGATTATTATAGCTTTGTAATATAGTTTGAAATCAGGACTTCAAACTATATGCCTTCAGCTTTGTTCTTCTTTCTCGAGATTGCTTTGGTTACTTGGGGTGTTTTGTGATTCTATATAAATTTTAGGACTGTTTCTTCTAGTTCTATGAAACCTGACATTGGAATTTTAATAGGGATTGCACTGAATATGTAGATTGCTTTTGCATATGGACATTGTAATAATATTAATTCTTCCAGTCCACGAGCATGGAGTATCTTTTTTATTTGTGTCTTCAATTTTTTCATCAATGTCTTATAGTTTTCAGTTTATGGGTCTTTCACCTCCTTGATTAAATTTATTCTTAGATTTTTTTTTGATGTAGTTATAAATGGGACTGTTTTCTTAATTTCTCTTTCTGATAGTTTGTTATTAATTGCCTCTCTTTGTGATGTTAGCAAATAATATGCTAGTAACCCTTAATGGTGATATTCTAATTTTATAATTCCTTCCTCCTTTATTGACTATAAAGTGAAATGTCTTATTATTAACTATTTGGATACCTTCAAAAGCAGTTCTTATAGGAAAGGCATGATAAATATTTGATTTGTTTCTTTTATTTAACAATTTTCAAAATAATTAGCTGGTTCTTTAGCATTTTCCAAGGGTAAAAAAAGAAATTTATTCTTTTAGAGTTTTTATGTATTCATGGATTTAAGCATATGTTATGTGTTTGGCCAGCAGGAGCATCAAAGCAATATATAGAGTCAATCCCTATCAAAATCCCAATGGCCACTTTTGCAGAAATGGAAAAGTTGATTCTAAAATTTATATGGAATTTCAAAGACCCTGAATGGCCAAAAACAATCTTGAAAAATAAGAATAAAGTTGGTGGACTCACATTTCTCCATTTTAAAACTTACATCAAAGCTACAGTAATTAAAAGTGACAGAGGGATAGGTATATAGATCAGTGGAATAGAATTGAGAGTTCAGACTAAACATTGACCAAACATTTGTGGTCAATTGATTTTCAACAAGGGTGCCAAGATCATTCAATTGGGAAAGAAGTCTCTTCACCAAATGGTTCTCGGACACTGGATATTCAAATGTAAAAGAATAAAGTTGGACCTCTGTCTTACAACATATACAACGATGAATTCAAAATGGATCAAAGACCTAAATGTAAGATGTAAAACTATAAAACTCTTGGAAAAAAACATAGGGGTAAATCTTCATGACCTTGGATTAGGCAATACTTTCTTAGATATAATACCAAAAACACAAGTGACAAAAGAAAAAATAAATTGAACTTCATCAAAGTTAAAAAATTTTGTGCTTCAAAAGATCTATCAAGAAAGTGAAAAACAACCCATAGGATGGGTGAAAATACTTGCAAATCCTATATCTAATAAAGATGTGGTTTTCAGAATATATATAGAACTCCCACAATTCAACAACAAAAAGGCAAATAACCCAATTAAAAATAGCCAAAGGACGTGAATAGACATTTCTCCATAAAGGATATATAAGTGACCAATAAGCACATGAAAAGGTGCTCAACATCATTAGTTACTAGGGAAATGCAAATCAAAGCCAGAGTAATATACACTTCATACTTGCTAAGAGGGTGGTAATCATAATAATAATCATTATAATAATAAAAAATAACAAGTGTTGATGTGGAGAAATTGGAACCCTATGCATTGATGATGGGAATGTAAAATGATGCAGCCACTGTGGAAAATAGTTTGTTAGTTCTTCAATAAGTTAAACATAGAATTACCATTTGATCCAGCAAATGTACAGGCACACACTCAAAAGAATGAAAACAGGTGCTCAAAGAAAAACTTCCACATGAATTTTTGTAGTAGCACTGTTCATAATAACCAATAGTTATTGGAAATAACTGAAATGTCCATTAGCTGGTAAATGGATTAACAATAAGTGGTATAGCCATATAATGGAATATTTTTCAGCCATAAATAGGAATGATCCATGGTAGAACATGGATGAATCTTGAAAAATTATGCTAAGTGAAAAGAAGACAGAGTCAAAAGACCACGTATTGTTTGATTCCATTTATATGAAATATCCAGAATAGGCAAATCTATAGAGACAGAAAGTAGATTAGTGGTAGCCAAGGGCTTTGGATTGGGGCATTTGGGAGTGCTAATGGGTACAGAACTACTTTTGGATGATAAAATATTTTAAAATTAGATAATGGTGATGGTCACACAACTTTGAGAATATACTAAAATCTACTGACTTGTACACTTTAAAATGGTGAATTTTATGGTATGTGAATTATATATCAATAAACAAGATTAAAGACTATTATAAATAACTTTTTATATTATTATAAATACATTTGAAAACTTAGATTAGATGGAAGTAGTATTTGAATCACCAAACTAATTAAGTACTTTTTTTATTTTTAAAATCTTTTTTAAAAGTAATCTTAGGAAGACATAGATAACCTGGATCATAAACAGTGATTATATAATTTGATGATAGTTTTATTTAGTAAATAACCAATTTAAAAAATGAATATGTAGTTAAGAATCTGAAAACTCCAGGTCTAAGTATCTTTACTAATGGACTCTACCAAGTATGTAAGAAAGAAATAATGCCAATTTTATAGATACTTCTTCAGAAGTTAAAGACAAGAGAATATATCCTAAAATTTTTTATGTCAACATTTCTCTGATATCAAAATTAGACACAGATATTACAATAAAAGAAATCTCAAGTCAATATCCCTCATGAACATAAACACAAAAATTCTTACAATCATTTTAGCAAATCAATATATAAAATTATATTATGACCAATTGTGGTTTATCCCAGGAAGCAATGTTGGTTAACATTCAAAAATCAATCATGATATTAAACAGACTAAATAAAGGAAAAGAAATCTTCATGTTTGGGGGAGAGTGTTGTTTTTCTATAGATCCAAAGTAGAATAATTCTTTAAAACTGAATTTGGAAGCACCAGTATGCTATGATTTCCATATCTCTAGATGTAATTTCTAAGTAAAAAAAAAAAAAAAAAAATCTTCCAAATATTTTAGATAAGTTTTGCTATTTGAAATGTTTATTCTTCTGATTGATCTGATCATTTCATCAAGACACAGATATATGACTTAATAATTGATTTGTATCTGAAATTTTATATAAAATCCAAATTCAGTAAAATGAACAATGTACTAAATACACTTGGGAAAATCACTTTAAAAGAAATTCTGTGATGTATTTTAATCCCTTATCTAATTAAAATTTCTTATTAGTTTATGCATTTTAAGTTTCATTTTCCTTAAAGTAGGAAACATCACTTTTAGCACCTAGAAGTGTTACTTCCTCCTATCTTCCCATTTCTCACCATTATTATGTGAATGAGTCTAAATTCTTATTTTTGAATATCTCTTCCTTCATCATGTCTATTTTAATTCCCTATTTATAACTTACTTATAACTTTAAAGCACCTTGATGTTTTTCTGGTAATGAGCTATGTAGGAATATAACTAGATGCTCAAAGGCAGATATTTAACTTTCTGTTAAATTTCCCTTTTTTGTCCTTTTAAGAAGTTAGATAAGAATGTGGCTGTCCCAAACAGGTATATGGTAAGTGGAATTTATTGCCGAAATCTATGTTAGTAAACCTCTAATATTTAGCATGATAACAGCACAAACTACTGTTTTTCCTTTCTGCTGGTCTCTGTAACATTTAATTCTTTGTTAACAGTTTAGGTTAAAAAGGGACATGGATATTAAGCTAACTTAAATAGGTCCATTTTTCTAGTCCCTAGGAACCTTGGATAAATATATAATAAAAAAAAGGAAGCTCAAAACAATACTTAAAATTATGTTTTTGGAATGCTCACTGTCTGTCTAAACCCTTTAACCTTATGATAAAATATAAACAAAAGATGACTGTGTGGTTTTTAAGTCATTAATAACAGAAGCATATTGAGTACGTATAATAGAGTGCTTATAATCATAGATTTTGTAATTAAATAGAAATGGGTTCAAATAGTAGCTCTGCCACTGACCAGCTGTGTATTCTTGGAGAGTAACTTAAACTTGGTAAGCCTCAATTTCCTCAGCCATCAAAAGAAGATATAGTATAAATGTGAGGAGTAAATGAAATAAAATAATTACATAAAGTATCAATCCTATTGTTCATGTTACTTTTTTTTCCTGCGGGTGGAAACTAAGCCTTATTTACTGTCATATTCTCTGGGTCTGCTCACTTTTTTTTTTTAATTGAACAGAATTTCAATTGGATTTAGTCATCATCAGATTTCACTGAGAACTGGTAGGATATGAAACTAATTCAATCTGGATGTGTCAAAGTGGCCTGTGTTTCATTATCCTGGGGGCTAGTATTCCCTATTGAACAGCATGAGGAAAATGAACATACTCTTCAAAAGCCTGCCTACGAGTCAAGAAACTGCAATATATTGCCTTTCTTAGATAAAGTGATTCATCTGATCAAGGTTATAAAAATTATAATTTCCTAACAGAAGCAAGAGTGATGTCTCACAGTCACCGGTAGACATTATAATGTAAATTAATTGTGAGTCCTTAAGAACTCTATATGCCAGATTATTTGAAGATAGCTTTCTACTCAGAGTAATAACATAATGTTGCTCAAGGACACTGATTTCAGTCTAAGTGGGTAAAGACAGAAGGAATGCTCACCTCTTAAACACTGAGCCCCAGGAGAGATGCTAGGAAAACAGAGGCATTCTTGAGAGTTAATCAGATAGGTGTGGAAGTTGAGAAGGTCCATAATGTATTACGAAAAAAATTCACGAGTCTCTCTGGTATTCCATGCATTCAACAGTTTACTTGGGTAAGGGGATTGGTTCAACTATGGGAAGAGTCAGAGGCTGACTAGAGAAGAAACAAGGGATTGTCCTAGCCCTTCTCCTTTCATGAACCTCTGTGTTCTAAAATGAATTTGAACTCACTGACCCAAATTTGACTATGGCTAGAGACTGCTAGTGGAGAATATCAATCAAGCACTGTGGTCAGAGGCTAAGAGAAAAGTAGTAACAAAGAGAAAAGTAGTCTTGAAAAGTGGAATTACCAACCTGTAAGGAATCATATCAATGAGTGTCTTGCTGGTTTCTGTATCCATGTGTATCTTGTTTGCAAATGCACTGAAGCCAAGAATCTGTAGAGGTTTTAAAAAAAAGGCATATGATTATCTAAATATTATTTTACGTATTGTTTCCAGGAGTAGAGGTGCCCTCAGCATCTGGCAGGACAGGGAATGAAATATGTGGCAGTCCCTATTTATGAAGGTTGGAGAGAAAGCCAATTTAGTGGAGCAAAAAAGGCAGATGTTCTCCCTGACTCTTTTAGTTCCCTAAACCCTTTTTAGCATTGTGGCCAGAATGAAAAGCAACCTCAGCTTTGGTCTCTGACATAATAATAGGAAAAAATGGATGCCATGGACTTCTCTTTCCTTACCAACTTTAAACATCTGGAGCAAATATAAACATATTTTCAGGTAATAGTTGTATCAAGGCCTCAGTTTTAAAAGTTTTTAGATTTAAGTATGTTGTACCAATATAAATATGCCTTTTGGGGGATTGTCAAGGTATATCAAGAATCATATTACTGACTAACCCTTAATAATATGAATAGCATTTGATAGCAAAGCAATTACTTGCCTTTATTCTCCTATCATTTCTTTCTAAAATGGCAAGTCTCCTTTCCATTTCAACTAGACAACCTAGAAGCTGTTATACCTTGTAAAGACCTCACAGCTAAGCAAATTGAACCAGAGACAAGAGAACTCAATGCCTAGGTTTCAAAATAATAATCATATAGTTGCTGTACCCTATTGTCTCTACTAACACATAAATCTTTTCCCAGCATCTACTCTAAGAGTTTAACCAGACACTGAGCAGCATAGCAGTTGGTTTACCTGTGATGCTGTGATCAGATGAAGATCCCCCAGGAAGCCTACAGGTCAAAATGGAGGGAAGAATCTGGATCATAGCTTGAGTCAGAGGAGAGTTTTGGTCTTTTTATAGTTAAGGGACAATAAGTGTGATGAGTGTCCATGAAACTTTTTATTTTTAGTGTAAAGATAATACTTGCTCATAAAGGAAAATAAAGAAAATAGGAAAAATTTAAAAGCAAAAATAAATCACCCAAAGACATCGACTATTGACACTTTTTTTTTTGTATTTGCTATACAGCTTAAAAACACACACATATAAATTATGAACATATAGGATATATCATGTTCTATAACATTGAGACTCTTGAATTATATGTCAGTATATTCTACCTGGATCCTAGATATAGCCTTGAAAAATTTCCTTAAATTTGAGACTACTACTTTTAGGACAAATTGGTGGGTATGTGCATGTTCCTCCAGCACATCTAAACAGTAGTTTTTTGATGGGTGCTGTGAGAAACTTTATAGACCTTAGGCCATAGCAGCTTTCATCCTCCCTCTCCCACTCTCCACACAACCAGAGGAAACATGGAAGTCTTTTTCCAGTTCTAAACTACATCTCTAATCCCTGCTATGTGTTGGAAAGTGTTCCGAATCACTTGACATGTGAATAAGTAGTATATTGTAGGCTTCAATAACCTTTGAGTATAAATTAGGTCATAAAAAAAGTTTAATTCCTAAATTGCAATAATTCTAAGTCTTTACCTACTTGTATTGCTGGGCCTCAGATTGCTTGCTCACTTTGCTTTATGATGCATCCTAATTATTTATAGCATTCCCCAAAGGAATGTCTTAACTGTAGCCCACAAACCAATCCTTTAGCCATAGTAAAGCCACAGCATCCTCTATACTCTTACTTTTTTCCTTTCCTTATAAACCTGGCTAATAATGTTCATTGCCTTTGAGGCTGCTTGAAGGAATATCACTATGATTCCTATTGCCAATGTCTCTTAAGAGAAGGTTGATTTGGGACAACATGGATGGGCCTTGAGGGCATTATGCTAAGTGAAATAAGCCAGACAAAGGAAAACAAATGCTGTATGGTATCGATTATATGTGGAACTTAAAAGAAAAACAAACAGTTACATTGATAGAAACAAAGAGTAGAAAAGTGGTTGCCAGGGGCTGGGGGAGTGGGTGAAACAGGAAAAAGTTAGTAAAAGGTATAAACTTTCAGCTATAAGATGAATAAGGTCTGAGGACCCAATGTATAACACGGTGACTATAGTTGATAACACTGTATTGTATAATATAATTGAAATTTGATAAGGGAGTAGAGCTTAAGTGTTATCAGCAAAAATAAATAAATATGTGAGGTGATAGATGTGTTAATTAACTGGGTGGGAGGAATGCTTTCACAATGTACATGTATATCAAATCACCATGGTGTATACTTTAAATATCTTACAAGTTAATGTTAATTATGCCTCGATAAAGCTAAAATTAGAGAGAGAGTTGGAAGCAGAGAGTGTGCGCACGCAAGCACGTGCACAAGTTAGCAAGCACATTGATGTCTGTGTCACAGGTGCCATCTGCTGGTGACTCTAAAGCCTGTTTCTTAAAGTGCCAGAACTGGACTGGATTCCATGAAAATGAGAGGTTGCCTCTGACTCCACTCCCCAAACATCATATGCACACTGTCTCCTGGGCTCTAGAGCACCACTGTTTGTACACAGTGTTTTGAAAAGTCTTTTGTTAAAGCAGCCTTTCAGCTTTTGGCCTTTATAAATGAAGGGAGAAAAAATAAGTACCTCTACAAGAGGTAGACAACAGTTATGAGACAGAGCTTAGTCTCAATTTCCAAAGCAACCCCCATACTCTTTCAGTTATGAACTATATAGACCTGGATTAGTTAGTATAGGTTAGGTTATGCTGTGGCAATATACAAACCATGAGATCTGAACACATAAAAGATGTTTTGGCTGCAGAGTCCATTGTGGGCCAGTGTCTCTCCAGGGCAGCTTCTTTGCAAATGGTGCCTCAGGGGTCCAGACCAATTTCACCTGCAGACTCCATCGTTTCAACATACAGTCTCTATGATTACCACAGCAGAGGAAGAAAGAAACATGGAGACTCTCGTCTAGTCTCCTATGCTTTGGCCTTAAAGTCACATAGTCCTGCCTAACTATAGGATGGCTGGGAAATATAGGGGAGCACTTGGATATCTGGATATTAATTATCTCTGCAACAGAACACTTCTTAAGGGGAAAATAATTTTCAATGACACCCAAGGATTCGGTGATCCTAATATGAAAAATGCTGGCTTAAAAAACCTGAGCTTTACTTATGAAAATGTCTTTATTATTGTAAAAATGTTAATTATGACTGCAAAAGATACATTTTATCAGTAGATTTTTAAAAAGATACAACAAATGTTATTATTAGATAGTGGGGAGCTCCAGCTCTGCTGTTTACCAGTGACACGGATTAGGTAATTCATGTCACATCTCATCTCCCTCAACTTCTTTACTGTAGCATAGTGAGAATGTGATGAATAACAGAATGATTGCAACTATGTTAAAATAGAAACAAAACTTCTACATAGAAGATGGAAATTCACCAACACTGAGCATAGGCCTGTCATGTATTTGTTTGAAAGAAAAAAGGACTGAAAAACTGAAAATCCAAAACTATTGATTGTAGTTGACTCTGGGTGGTGCAGCATTTGGAATTCTTTTTCTCCCTTTTTTCTTCTTTATGTCTTTTGAAAGTGTTAGGATGAGCCCGTATTACTCTCATAAGGAGATAAAAACCTTATTTTTAAATAGTGTGAAAAAGAGGCAATAGATAAAAGTCCTTTGAAAATAAGTATGTTTTACAAATATAAGCTCGTATTTAAAACTAATGTATTTAGCTTTGTCACAATTCAACATATGTTTTTTAAAAGTTATTTTTACAGCCAACTCATTAATATAGAGGACATCTGGTGACAGCCAGAGGGGAGTGGGTTGGGGGGCTGGGAGAAAGGGGTGAAGGGTTAAAGAAGTACAAAGTAGTTGTTGATAGATGGTCATGGGTAGGGGGAATACAGTCAGCAGTAATATAATGACTGTGTAGAGCCGGAGGGAAGATAGAGTAATCAGGGGGACCATTTCATAAACTATATCAATGTCTAACCAATGTACTGTATATTTTGAAACTAAAAATAAAAAAAAATTAAAGTTATTTTTAGTCTTCTCTGAACCTTTCTCTTCCTAGGTTGCTTTTTATTTAATTATTTAAAAGGTAGGTATTTTAAATGATCTTAACCATGAATTTGGGTAATCAAAACACCTACCAGAAAAACTTCCATAGGAAATTCAATGGGGTACCGATTGAAGGAAATTCTGATGCATTTGTTGGTTCTCAGAGCGACAACAGCAGTTAGGAATAGTAGGATACTGGTAGAATTAGCTTTTGGGAGAGACATACAGTAGTTAACTATGTTCTGAAAGAAAACAAAATTACAGAGGATTAGAAAGGGAAATAATAATTGCCTAAATCTAGAAAATAATATTCTTTCTAGATTAGTTCAAAAAGAAGTCCCAAGGCAGCATTACTGGGCCCAAAAATCTTTGGAGCACTACTAGAACAGTGAGACCAAGTAGGTACATGTGTATTTTTTTAGGTTGAAAAAGTGATATTACAAATAGTAATGTCCAATAAGGAAAGAATATATTTATATATTTCAGTGTAATGAAGGTCTGTTTATTAGCCTATTCTTTATTGATTTTCCCAGATCATATATGTTCTTTAGCTTGACTTCTGTGCCATTTTTCATTCAGGAATTACTCAGCATTTTACATTCTTTAGCATTTTACATGTATCTTTAGGATACATGTTTGTTATGAGGCATGTAGTGGGAAAAATTGTGATAGATACAGCATCTTAAAGACCAAATTTTAATATAAATCATTAGTTTAGCTTAATATAAAACATTAGTTTAAAAATCTGGGCAAAATGGTTAACGTAACTGAGAACATGATCCAACTGGCATCTGCAGTTAATCAAGACTGTAAATCTAAAAGAGATAAAATTATTTCCGTGGACCTCTTCACCCAACCGCCTATGCAGGAGTATCTCCACTCGGGTAACAAAGTAATCGGGACAAGCCATTTCCTTTTTCAAGGCCCTTTCATTAGGCCCTAGCTTCTTTTTGGAAGCAAGGGGAGGGGTATTTGTAATTTGGGGTGAGGGTAGAAATTACTCACATAGAAGAAAGAGATAGGGCCAGCGTGGAAACTAATCATAATCCCAAAGATGCAAGTCAGCTGGGACAGTATAATGTGTAATGCTGTGGCAGCCAGGTAAGCACTGATTGCAGCCTCTGGAAGGTAAGTGGCAATGAAGCCAAAACCTAACACGCCCATTGATAGCTGCAGAGTGGTAAGATGGAAAAGAAAAACAGAGTGAGATAGTATGTCATCAAACCAGCCATGGCACCAATTAGGTTCTCTCGGGGGGACTTCCAACAAAAAAGCTAGGTTAGGCCCCTTTGATAACTCTTCTGTTTCTTTTTCCCTAATTAACTGAATTTAGTGAGATAAGGTAGGTCCTGAGTGTTCATTCAGAGGCCCCCTACAGGCACTAGACCACACATTTTCTTTACAAGCACTTAAACTTAATTTCTTGCCCCAGAATCTACTGACCTTGTTGACTTAGGGTTAACAGTAACAAAGTAATCGGAACAAGCCATTTCCTTTTTCAAGGCCCTTTCATTAGAAGCTCTGATAGCCCTTTCAGGAGATCTTATCCCTGAGAGGAATTCAGCTTTTCACAAAGGAAGAGACAATTTAAGAAATCTGAGCTCTGGCTCAAACTTCTTGGCCTTTGACTCTTATCTTTACTAAGAATGATTAAACTGTGTTTATGTCATCAGGATTATATATACACTATATATGTAAAATATAGCATTTTACATGTACATGCACATATATAACATATAAGTATATATTTTAAATGTCATGTAATATATAATAAAATAAATTATATACATATATTTCTAAATATACAAAAGATCTAAAGGATAGACAGCAAACATTAACAAAAGTTACTTTTGGGGAATGGGATTAAAGGTTGGTGGTAATACTTTATAATTTATACACTTTATTATTTGAGATTTCTTTTTTGTAATATACGTGTCTATCTTTTATAATAAAAAAACACAATCGGAAAATTGATGGATCTCAATCCCCTTAAGAAGGCAGGTTAAGAAAACTGGCACAAGGAGGAGGGAACCAAACTGGCATAGATGGTAGAGGCTCTGTTCATCCCTCTGGTGATCAAATCAAAGCTGTGACAGAAACAAAGGGCAGCAGCAAGGAAAAATCATCTGGGATCTTGATGAACAAGCCTTACAACTAGGGAGAAATCCAAGAAAGCACCGTGCAATGGCAGAAGGTAGGACAGGGCGAGGACGTGAGCCTCCCCAGACTCCAGCAGCTGAGATGGAGGCTGCAGCAGCAGCAGAAGCTTCTTAAAGGGGCCACGTCCACCAGCAGATTTTTGCGGTGACGGACCTGCTCCCTCTGAGCACCAGCGCTTGTTTAGCTGCACAGGGGGCACCAGGGACTTACAGGGAGACATTGTTGGAGTGAGGGCTGAGGTGAGACTCGCTTGGTCCGGAAGTGCCGGCGGTATCCATTGTTCCCTGTTGAGACCTCCCCCTTGCCACTGCGCAGGACACTGTACCTCCATAGGCCTGACGCCATCAAACTGGATAACAGAAGTTGCTCTGCCCAGAAGATTCCCTGAAACCCCACCTCCCCCAACTCGCAGCCCCACCCAAGCAACATCCAGGTATATCCTCAGCAAGTCAGGTACTCCTTGCTGAGCAGCACCTATACTCATACTGAAGGCAGCTGGCCTCAGTTTCTGGTGTGGCCCTTTGAGGCAACTATAAGCACATCATCTGTGGATTGCTTGCTGAATCTTAATAGGTGGCCCCAAAGAGGCAGAGGCTTGGGCCAAATCTGGTCTGTAGCTAAACCCCTCTCAGGACTGTACCACACTTACTTCACAAACCCACACTAATAAGACCGGGAGACTCAAGAGCTTTGCTTAGTACATAGAAATAGACATGAAAAGGCAGTCAAAATGGGGAGACAAAGAAGCAGAAACCATATTAGAGAACAGAACAGAGATCCAGATATAATGGAGTCAAGTAATTTAACAGAAGCAAAGTTCAAAATACTGGTTATAAAGATGCTCAGTGAAGTTTGGTTAAAGTCAGTTAGAACTTCAACAAAGAGATAAAAAAAAATATAAAAATGAAAATGGAAATTATAGAAGGGAACCATTCTGAAATGAAGAACATATTATCTGAGATGAGAAGTATAGTAAATGGAATAGACATAGGAATAAACAGAGTGAACAAAGGATCAAATGCCTTTTTCCCTAGAGGATGGGAAAGCCAAGGACACTCAATCAGAATGGTAAGAAAAAAGATGCCAAGACTATAGAAATAATTTAAGAAGCATATGGGACACTCTTAAGGGTCCAAATATCTGTCTGACTGGCATAACTGAAGAAAATCAAGATGTTGAAAAGCTGTTTGAAGAAATAATGATGGAAAACTTCCCTAACCTGGTGTAGGAAATGGACATAAATCCCCAGGAAGCTCAGAGAATTCTAAAAATCTGGGATTCAAAGAGGCCCACACCGAGACACATCAAAATTAAAATGCCAAAAGTTAAATACAAAGAAAGACTATTAAAAGCAGCATGAGAAAAACAGATAGTTACTTATAAGGAAAAACCCTTAAGACTGGCAGCTGATTTCTCAAAGAAACTATGCAGGACAGAAGAGCTTGACCAAAAATATTCAACAGGATGAATACTCAGGATCTACAACCAAGAATAATTTATTCAGCAAAGCTATCATTTATAGTTGAAGGACAGATAAAGAACTTCCCAGACAAAAATAAGCTAAAGGAATGTATCACACCAAGCCAGTATTACAGGAAATGTTGGAGGGACTTCTTTAAAAAGAAAGAAACATGTATCAAAAACAGGAATAAAAAGTGGTAACAACTACATTCCTATCAACAAGTACTTAAAATGGAAAAGAATTAAAGCTCCAACTAAAAGAGTGGATGAATGGAAAGGAAAACAAGACCCCTACATGTTGCCTATCAGATTAAAAGACACAGAGACTAAAAGGAAGGGGATGGAAAAAGATATTGCTTTGATGGACCCAGAAGGTATTTAAGTCAGACAAAGAAAGATAAACACTATATGATTTCACTTATATGCAGAATCTAAGGAATAAAAAGAACAAACTAATCAAAAACAGACTCACAAATATAGTGGACAATTTGGTGATTGACAGGGGGTGTTGGAAGGCTGGGAGAATGGGGTGCAGGTTTAAAAAAGTATAAATTAGTAGCTGATGGATGGTCATGGTGATGGGGAGCACAGCATAGGAAATGCAATTAACATGAATACATTGGCTAGATGGAGGGTCAGGGGAGGGAGGGAGCAATTTGGGGATCATTTTGCAAACTGTATAGATGTCTAACCAATGTACTGTTACTTGAAACTAATTAGAATAAATAAGTTAAAAAAAAAAGAAAAGAAAACTCAGAAAACAAATTGGAAGAATAAATCTTTTAGTGTTAAAAGCTTTTTGTTTTAAAGCTTCCAGTCAGCTGGGTGCTCTGTCTCCCTTAATCTCCTGTCATTATCACTCAGTATGCTCCTCTGCTTTAGTCAGGCCAATCTGCTTCCTGTCTTTTCAGTGATTGGCTGATTGCTATTTCTGTGCTTACTACTCTTTTTTTTTTTGCACAAACCACTCTTTTTTGCTATCTCCACTAATCCATGTCCATGAAAAAAGTATGATTCCTTGGGATGGAGAGGTTGGCTTCAATCTTAGCTCGAGAAGTTGGCTTCAATCTTAGCTCTGACATTTACTGGCTGTGTGAGTTCGAATCAGTTAACTAAACTCTCTGAGCCTCGGATTCTTAATCTATAAATTGTGAATAATACTCTACACACAGTGTTTTGTATGAATTACATAACATAACATATGTAAAACATCTAACTCAAATCTTAAAATAGTGACAGATGCAAATACATATCATTCTTTCCACTTTGTAAATGGAAAATAGTCAATTAACCATAAAACTCTCTTGCTCAGCTGTTATGTGGCATCAGAATCTGTGTTAACATTGTTTTCTAGGTAGCCATTTTCAGAGTTGGCCTGTGACATGAAACCTCTCTGCCATTCTTATAGAAAGCAAGTACAAAATGGTCAATGAAAGAAAGAAAACTTCAGTAAATGGTTGTTTCCTTTCCAGACAACTCCAACCCAACTAAAGATTATTCCTCTACCTCATATTCTTTTGACACTGAACTCTTCACTTTTATTAATATTAGTTTGAACTTTAAGATTATCTAGAGCACAGATTCTGGAGGTAGATCACCCTGAGCCTGAATCCCCATGTTACTAGCTCTGAGACCTTGGGCAATTCACTTAAATTCATTATACCATTGTTTCCTTTAAAAAAGGACCATAGTAATATCCACCCTCAAAAAGATGTTGTGAGAATCAAATGAAATAATGCATGTAAAGTACTTTGAATAATGACTACATATAGCAATAAATGTTATATATTATCATCTAGTTCAGACTTCTTTAAATTTAAATTTAAATTTCCTCTCAGCACTGCTTTAACTATATTTCACAAATTTTAGTATTTTTTATTTTTATTCACCCTAGTGTATTTTTAAAAAATTCCCCTTGAGACTTTCTCTTTGATCTTTGGATTATTTAGAAGTGTGTTTTTAGCATCCAAATATTTGAAGATTTTTCTGTTCATTTTCTGTTATCAAGTTCTAGTTTGATTCCACTGTGGTAGGAGAATATACCATTTGATATCAATTCATTTAAATTAATTGAGGTTAGTTTTATGGCACAGGATATGGTTTCTCTTGGTATATGTTCCACGGGTCATTGAAAAGTGTGTGTGTTCTGTTGTAATTGGATGGAGTGTTCTTTAAATGTCTCTTAAGTCCTGTTAGTTGGCAGAGTTGTTGAGTTTTATTATTTCTTTGCTGATTTTCTGTCTAGTTGTTTCATCAATTTTTGAGAGAGAGGTGTTGAAGTCTCCAAGTGTAACTGTGGATTTGACTATTTCTCCTTTCATTTCTATTAGTTTTTGTTTCACATAATTTGTATTTCTGTTGTTTGGTGCATACATACTTAGGATTGCTATGTCTTCTTGGTAGATTGATCCTTTTATCATTATATAATGTTCCTCTCTACCTTTAGTAATTTTCTTGGCTCTAAAGTCCACTTTATCTGATATTAATATAGTCGATCCTGCTTTTCTTTGATTCATATTTACATGCTATATCTTTTCATTCTTTTATATTCGACCTGTCTATATCACTATATTTGATGTTTCTTGTAGAAAGCATATTTTTAAATATGTCTATTTCTATTTTTAATGTAAATGTTGATATGTTAGAGCTTAAGTATGTCATTTTTCTGTTTTTTCTTTTTTCATTTTTCTTTTTCTTTTTCCTGACTTTTGTGGATCGCTTGAACATTTTTAGAATTCTATATTTATCTTTAGTGTATTTGAGTGTATCTTTTTGTATAGCTTCTTTAGTGCTTGCTCTTGGTATTACATTATATATACATAACTTATTAGTCTACTGGTGTTGACATTTTACCAATTCAAACAAAGTATAGAAAATTTACTTCCCTTTATGTTTGTTTATAAAAGAATTGTTTTCAATATTTCTTCTATATACATTTTGAATCATATCAGACAGTGTTATAATTTTGCTTCAACCATCAAACATAATTTAGAAAACCCAAAAGGACAAGAAAAATCTATAATACTTAACAATATTTTTACTCTTTCCATTATTCTTTTTTCCTTCCTGATGTTTCAAGATTCCTTCTTTTATCATTTCCTTTCTTTTTAGAGAACTTCCTTCAGCCATTCTTTTAGGGTAGATTTGTTTATGACAAATTCTCTTAGTTTTCCTTTGTCTGAGGATGTCTTGACTTTTCTTTCATTCTTGAAGGATATTTTCACTGGGCATATGATTTTGGATTGGCAACTCTTCTTTCAGTGAACAAAAAATATTGTGTCACTTCCTTCTGGATTCCATGGTTTCTAATAAGAAATCTGCTGTTATTGTTTTCCCTCTGTAGGTAAAGTGTTTCTCTTGCAATATTTTTTTCATTGTCTTTAGTTTTCTGAAATTTGACTATAATTCGTCTTTGTGTGGATTTCTATAAATTTATCTTCTTTGAGATTTTCTCAGCTTCTTAAATCTGTAGCATTAGATCTTTTGCCAAATTTGGGAAGTTCTCATCTATTATTTCTTCAAGTAATTTAGCCTCATCTTTTTTTCTCCTCTCTTTCTGGACTCTTATTACACAAATGCTAGATTTTTGTTCCCGAGGCTCTGTTAATTTTTTTCAGTCAATTTTCTCTGTTATTCAGATTGGGTAATTTCTATTGTTCTTTCTTCAAGTTGATTGATTTTTTCCTCTGTCTCTTCTATTCTATGTTGAGCCCATCCTTTAAATTTTTAATTTTGGTTATTGTATTTTTTTTATTTTTAAAATTTCCATTTTAGTTCTTCTTTACATTTTCTATTTATTTGCTGAGAACAGAGTATTCTTCACTTGTTTCAAGCACATTCATAATTGCTTGCTGAAACATTTTTTAGAATGGCTACTTTAAAATCTTTCCAGATAATTCTAACATTACTATCATCTCAGTGTTGGAATTTTTTATTGTATTTTTTTTATTCAAGTTGAGAGTTTCCTGGTTCTTGGTATGACAAGTGATTTTCAGTTCAATCATACATTTTAGGCACTATGCTATGAGACTCTGGATCTTAGTTAAACCTTCTGTCTTAGCTAGCTTATTTTGACAAAGTACTGGCAGGGGAAGGAGAGGGTACCACCTTGTTATTGCCTGGTAGGAGCAGAAGTCCAGGTTCTCCTCTCAGCCTCCACTGACACCTAAGGCAGCAGGGACTCTTCATTTTGTTGGGCATGGGTGGGAGTTCTGGATCCCCAGTAGGCCTCCACTGATAATATCCTGGCTGGGAGAGACAGGAATGCCTTTACTTTTCCCCACCTGGCCTCCAATAACACTACAGCAGAGAGAGGTTGTTCTTATTACTGCTGTGTAGCGGCAAAAGACCTGACTCTTCACTGGGCCTTCTCTGACACCACTCCAGCAAAGAGTAGGAAGGGTGTCTCATTACTGCTCAGTGGGATGGAACTCCTAACTCTCTATTTGGCCTTTTCTTCTTCTCTGACAAACCCCAGTTGGGTGGGTGGGTACCTCATTATAGCTACTTGAGGATGAAAATCTAGGCTCCCTAATTGGCTTCTGCAGGCATAAATGGTGGTGACACCACAGTTCTGTTTTGTCTTGGTGTTTGCCTGAGTAGATCAATTATTGTATAAATGTTTCAGTCTTGTTAGCCTTTCCCGTTCCTGTGGCTATAAACTACAGACTTTTGTTGGGGCTTTTCTTTGGTCTGCATCTGTCTGCATTTTGGGTTTCTGGCTTCTTCGGCACCAAGACTGAGCTATATGAGGCAAAAAGAAAACCCAGAGAACTCACCACTGTGTTGTACTTTGTGTCCTAAGGTGCTGAGCCAGTTTGCCTTCTTCTCTCCACCTTTCAGAGTCTTCTTACATTTGTTTTATATATAATGTTCCAAGGTTTTAAACTGTATTTAGCAGAAGGAACAGGGAAAATGGAATGTCCTGGAAATAGAATGTCTCCTCCTTTACCAAATAAAAAAACCGAGGCTCAAAGGAGGGGACAGAACATGCTCAAGGCCACTTAGATAATTAACAGCTTACTGACTTATTGCCTGTTATTTTGCCTTCTCCTACAAGATTGAGTTTTTTAACTACAGGAAACATATATATATATATATATGATATATGATATACATATATATCATATATATATATAGATGAATAATAGATGAAAACTTTCCAAATTTGGCAAAAGATCTAATATAGAAATATATATAATATACATATATATGTATGTATATATGTGTATATATGTGTGTGTGTGTGTGTGTGTATGTTTCTGTTAAAGTACCAAATTCATTTCTCTGTACTCAGTGATTATAATTTATTGATGCTTACCAATTGACAGGCTCTGGGCTGAGTGTTTTACATGCATTTTCTCACTTAATTCTTACAAAAACACTACAAAACAAATATTATTATTCCTATTTTACACATGAGTAAACTAAAACCCACAAAGGTAAGATAATTAAGTATATTAATATAGCTGGCAAATGTCAGGGCTGGGGTCAGCCCACCATGATAGCCTGCATTTGTAGGCTTCCAAAAATCCTTATCTAATGAAAGATTATCCCAGGAGAGATCAGTGATAATTAGCTAGAAAGTGGGTTAGTTGAAAAGAGAAATAATTCTGGAATATGTAACTTTAGTTCAGCAGGTAAAGCTTTAGATAGTAGACTCTCAGAAAAATTAAAGACACTGCCTAAAATAAGTTTTGATATTTTAATAGGTCATTGATATTATTGTCCTTAAGCTATGGTTCTGTCATTGCAGAAAAAGGATTCCAGGTCTGACTCTAACGCCTAGTAACCCCAAATGTAGTATGTGAGCCTAACGGTGTTACTCTTGTTAAAAACAGATAAAGAAAAAAGTTAAAAACATGAAATCATGAGTCAAACACTAAACCATAGTCCCTAGGACTCTTCTTTAGTCTTAGAAAAGGGACTGGTCAGAATGTTCGGTATGTCATCTTAAATCAATTGTGGATGATTTCTGACAAGGGATAAGTTTTGTCATTGAGAAAAGAGCCTATCCACACATCCCACAAGTTTTCCAAAAATAAATAACTGAAGTTCCATTATATCATAATGGATAACAGGAGCTATTAAAGGGGTCTATTTGTAGCTCTTTTGTTTATTTATTTATTTCAGAGACTCAGGTCTTACCTGAATAATTCCAGTCAAAAAAGTTGTGGCTGCCACTGCACTCAAGGATCTGTTATAGGCCGCATAGAAGAAGGGGTTAGAAAAGTCATCTTTGATGAAAGTTCCCAGTATCAGGTGGCCATTATTGAATGGGTACAATGTCAGAACATCAATCATCAGAGCACTCACAAGGAAGAAAGGACCTATGAAAGAAGATATTTAGGCCGAAGATGAATTTTTAAGTCCAGGGAAACTGACAGATACAGACAAAATCAAGGCATGAATTAATGTTGTTTTGTTCTTGATCTGAAGAACTTTTCTCATTTTAAAGTGGCTATTGAGAAGTAAGAAAGAACAGTAAAAAGAACTCTGGGCCCAGAAACTGTGATTAACTCACAGAATTCCGATCTTGGTGGTCTAGGTATTAACCTCTTTCATTATGGGCATATGGAGTGGGATTCAAAGAGAAATTAACTGGAAATGTGTATCAGGTTCAGCTGTTGTGTCTGTTCTTAAAGATTGTGGAAAGAAAGATGGTGGTGAAAGTATCAGAAAACAAAGCTAATCAATAATAATAAGAAGAAAAATAATATCTAACACTAATGAAGGATTTACGAGGTACAAAATGACACTGAGCTAAACCTGTTTCAAACATAATTTCATTTATTTCTCATATCAACATACTCACAAATAGGAGCAAAGGCAAATCTTACTTTTAAATTACCTAACAGAAAAAATAGATAAATAAAATAAAATAAATTACCTAACAGAAACAAAGCTCTAATAATCCTTATTATCAGTATCTGGAAATAATTGTGGTATGCCCCAGGAACTTGGAAATATGAAAATAAAATTGTTCTCTCAATGTTCAAATGTAAAATCAACACATACTGGATTTTAGTAAAGATATGTGATTAAAAAGGCAGACTAGCATTCCACATCTAGAAGAATGGTATGATAACCAGACCGAATATACAAACACATCCGGAGAAAGAGTGTGTCGGTCAGAATTATCAATGTCAGTTGTGTGGGGAAGCCCAGGAAAAGGTAATCCACGGAGTGAATGGTGGCAATTCCCTCCCAAGACATTGGGACATTTTGTGATTTGATTTCTATGCAGGTTCACTCAGGTGAACTAAATGTGCTGATTAAATGACTTTTAACTAATGTTGTCCCTGTAACAACCATTTCTAATTATTAAGTAGTATGTGGACTTTAGAGTCTGGGGAAAAAAGCATTCATCCTGTGGATTTGAGTGCTTTGATTACTATGACAGCCTTTTCTCATTGTAAATTAATAAGCTGACATGATTATTATATATCAGGCCCACAGAATTTGGTTATTATGGGTCCAGCTGAAAGATGGATCCACTCTAGGAGTATTGGCTTAATTGTTGCTGAATCTTCCTGGTTGAGGGCAGTTAGATTCCAATATGTGGTAATTTCACTAAGGAAAGTACTTCTGTCCTTAATTTCTTTGGGAAATAACTGACTAGCCTGTTTATCTGGTGGTGACATTAATAATGATACACTAGAAGTCTTCAGTTTCTAAAATCTGAAGACTAACCCTATGGAGAGAATGTTCATCTTTTGTCTTCTTTCTTTCCACCTTAAACATAGCTTTAATTAGGGTTCCTTAGCACTAATAATTGAGGCGGGGACTTCATTAACTTTCTGTGTTTCCAGTACTAAACTCACCAACGGACATCTGATGACATGATCCAAAAATTACATAAATTACTGAAGAACAGAAAGCTGCATACGAGATATTGAAAGGAGGAATTAGTTGCCTTACCAGCAAACTAAATGTCAGTCCTGAAAAGCAAGATAATTAAAGTAAGAAAAGGTAGCCTGGTTTTTAAAAGTCATCTTAAATAAAAACTATAAAGAATATTTAAAATGAAAAGATTCTATATATACAACTAAGTATGGTTACAGTATCTCTTGGCATTCAGCCTTTAGTTAGTACCTTTTATTATCTCCTTTGATTCCTAGCATCTTTTCCTATTGTACCATGTGCTTTTACATCTCAGTTCTAAATCATAGACTTACACACCTTTCACTGTGAGGTCTTCATGCTAATTATGGAAAGCAAAGATCACAGCGATAAGACTTCTAATTCCAACAGCTCAGAAGTTGCCCTGCTCCCATCCTCAGCCTAGTACAAGAAGGCCCTGGTAATTCTCCAGGACTAGAGATAAAGCTGGGGAACAAGGCAAGAATTATACATAATTGACTTGTCTCCAAGTTGGTCTGTCTTCCATATGCTAATCACTGTCATCTCTTCCTTCAGCTCTTTCTTCAATACTTACTTTCTTTTCTAAAAAGCACCATGAGAATTAGGAAATTTTGAAGCAAATGAATTAATATGCATGGTGTCATCCTTTGATTCTCAAACCCATAGCTTCTGCCTAGAGGGCCTCAGCTTACATCATACCAGTGTACTTATCTGAATTCTGTTACAAGTCCAGTGAGCTGATTTATCGTCATAGACAAGAAAGGCCCCCTTTTTATGGGAAAGTTCAAATATATACAAAAATAGAGTATAATGAACTCCTATGTATCCATCGCCAGCTTCAACAATGGTTAATTCATGGCAAATTTTGTTTCATCTATGCCCCCTCTTCTCTCTCACTTCATATTATTTTTAAGCAAATCCAAGACATTAAATCATTTCATCTGCAGATTTACTTTTAATTTAATTATGTCATCATCACACCTAAGAAATTAAGAATGGTTCTTTAACATTACCAAATATCTAGGCAATGGTCACATTTTCCTGTTTATCTCATTAATGGTTGTTGTGGTAGAAGTCCTCTAAAATGATCAGCAATGGCTAATTGGTATTCATGTCCTCGCGTGATCCCCACCCCGTAAGTGGAGAATGGATCTTGTAACTTGCTTCTAATAAATAGGCTACAACAAAAAAGACAGGATATCACTTTTGAGATGAGGTTGCAAGAAGGCTGTGGCTTCTGTCCTGGTTGCTCTCTGACTCTGTCTTTCATTCAGGTCACCAGCTGCCAGAGTTGTCTTCAAAGGTATGTGACCGATGCAATTACATAGAGCGCTGGACTAAGAAGCCTCTGAACTTGTCTTTATTCCCTTCTCTGACCATCTTGAAATTATGAATAACTTTTGAACTAGGGGCTCTGCATTTTCATTTCGCATTGGGTTTCACACACGTAGTTGGTCCTGCCAGCTGCCATGTTGTGAGGACACTCAAGCAGCCCCTGGAGAGGCCCATATGGCAAGAAAACCACGCCTTCCAGCAAACACATGAGTGAGCCTGGAAACTGATCTTACAACCTCTATAGCAGGGGTCCCCAGCCCCCAGGCCGTGGACTGGTACCAGTCTGTGGCCTGTTAGGAACTGAGCCACACAGCAGGGGGTGAGTGACAGGTGAGCAAGCAAAGCTTCATCTGTATTTGCAGCTGCTCCCCAGCGCTAGCATCACCACCTCAGCTCCACCTCAGATCATCAGGCATTAGATTCTCATAGGAGCACTGGTCCCTGGTGCCAAAAAGGTTGGGAACCACTGCTCTACAGAGTCTTGAGATGACTGACACCTTGCTGCAACTTCATGAAAGACCTTAAGGAAGGAAGGAAAGAAGGAAGGAGGGAAGGAAGGAAGGAAGGAAGGAAGGAAGGAAGGAAGGAAGGAAGGAAGGAAGGAAGGAAGGAAGGAAAGATAGTGGGTTTGGGGATAACTTTTTAAAATTATTTACTATTATATGATGTACTTTCTTTTACAATATTTGTGTTTACATCAGGACTCAAATAAGTTCTTCATATTGACTGATATGTCTCTGAAGTCTTTGGTAATTTATGGGTTCCCCTTCCCCATTTTTTTCTAATAAAGCGCCATTGACTGCAAGAGACAGCAAACCTGCTCAAATTAGCTTAAGCAAAATAAGAAATTTATTAAAAGAGTACAAAGGGCAATTGGGCCTCATCAGAGACTGGAACCAGAACCAAAAAGTCATCAACATTCAAGGCAGCTACTTCCCCAACCTCTTTGTCTCTAGGCTTGCATGGTTTCCTGTCTTTGTTTCTAGTTTGGGGCTATAATGAATAATATTGCTATGAATATTTTTATACACTAGTCTCTGTGCATAGATGTATAAGTTCCTTTAGATAATATACCCTGAAGCATAACTGCTGGGGCATTGACTAGAAAATGCCAAATGTTTTCCAAATGGTTGTACATTTACCCTCCCACAAGCACTGTATGATAGTTCCCATTATCCACATCTGTATTAGCACATGATACTGTCAGATTTTTAATTTTAATGTGCATGAGTTAGTGTGTAACTCATTTTAATTTCAATTTTCACTTCACCAAATACCAATAATGCTGATCAATCTTATCATTCCCTTACAGATTTGTAGGAGTAAATTGTCCTTTGTTGGGTATATTTTTACAAAATCTCTCTCATTCTGCAGTTTGCTTTTCAATTTTTATGCTGTCTTTGAATGAACTGAAATCCTTAACTTCTACTTAATTCAATTTATCAGTCTTTTCCTTTCAGGCTAGTATTTTTTTTTGTATCTCATTTAAGAAATCATTTCCTACCTCAAGATCATGAAGATATTCTCCTAGATTATTCCAAAAAGTCTTCATTGTTTTATTTTTTACACTTATGTCTTTAATCTATCGGTAATAGGTTCTTGTGTATGGTGTGAGGTAGAGTTCTAAAAATTATTTTTTCATATCAGAATTTAATTGTTTCACATAATTAAAAAGTCTGTTTCTACAGTGACATATTTGATATAAACTATGCAACTTACATATGTGTGTGACTCTTTTCTGTTCTGTTGGCCTAATTGTTTATCTCTGCAATACCATGCTCTCTTACTTTTTCAGTAATTAATTTAGTAATAGTTTTGATAATTAATTTAGTAATCCTCATTTTTATTGAGAAATGTAACATACACATAGAAAGTGCATTAAAATAGGTGTTGAGTTTAATAAATATTTGCAAAACAAACACCTATGTTATCACAACTTCATTTCTTCCCACAGCAGTATTCATAATTTTGACTTTTGTGGTAATTTCTTTGCTTTTCTTTATAGTTTTACCACTAGCATAGATATCTCTAAACAATATAGTTTAGTTCGGCCCACTTTTGAACTTTATATTAATGGAGTTGTACTGTATATAATTTTTATTTCTGTTTCTTTTGCTCAATATTATATATATATACATATATATATGTCTATATAAAAGAATTTTCTATGTTGTGGTGAGTTGCTTGAGATTGATCATTTTCTTTCTGTGTATTTCAATATATGCATATATAAATGTTTATTCTTTCTGCTTTTGCTAGATATTATCTTAAATATTATAACTTTATGTTAAGTCTTAATATCTAGAGGAGCAAGTCTGCCCATGTTCTTCAAAAGAATTTAGCTATTCTCGGCTTTTTGCACCTATGTACATTTTAGAGTCTGCTTATAATGTTTCATTAAAAAGTCCTATTGAGATTTACATTGAGATTCTGATGAATCTATAAATATTTTAAGAGAACAGAGATTTTTAAATATTGAGACTTCTAACCTCTGAATATGCCATCTTTCAATTAAGATCTTCATTAATATTAGTAAGTAGTATAATTTCTTTTTAAAGGGTTTTGCGCATCTTAATTTCATTAGAACTTAATTCATATTTATTATGCTTTTGTAAATGGTATCTTTAAAATTTTTTTCACTTTTTGTTTCCTGCAAGTATATAGAAACATAATTGATTTTTATGTACTGACCTTGTATCCAGCAACATTGATAATATCTTACTAATTCTACTAATTTATCTGTAGATTCTTTTGAATTCTCTACATGAAAAATAACCTATAAATATGAAGGTTTTATTTCTTCCTTTACAATCTTTATAACTTATATTTCCTTTTCCTGCTTTAACACACAGCCTATGAATTCCAGTATAATGTTGAATAGCCCCTATTTACTCTTGATAAGTAACATGTAGTATGAAGAATGAGTCTTTTGAAATGTAGGGTTTCAAATAACTTACCAATACAGAGGAGGTAAAAGAATTACTTGGTAACAGCCTGAGAACTAAGTTGTCCAGTCTCAGTTAAGTTTAGGCTATGGAGAAATAGAAGGAAATCAAGTTTCCAAACTTTCCAACACTTTAAAAAACTTTTTAAATTTTGAACTAATTTTAGACTTATAGAAAAGTTACAAAAATAAGGGAGTTTTCATGTCCCTTATCTGAGTTTCCCTGTTAACGTTTTATGTAACAATAGTATAATTATCAGAATCAGGAAATTAACATTAGAAATTAAAGATTTTTATTTGAATCTCATCTGTTTTCCCATTAATTTCTTTTCTCTGTTGCAGGATTCTATCCAGAACCCCACATTCCATTTAGTTGTTATTCTTCCTTAGTCCTGTAATCGATGATAGTTCTTCAGTCTTCACTTGTTTTTTTTTGTTTTTGTTTTTTTTTGACTTTGACACTTTGGAAGAGTATTAATAGTTCAGTTATTTTGTCAAATGTCCCTCAATTTGGGGTTATTTTAGGTTTCTTTATGATTACACTAAGGTTATACATTTTTGGTGAGAATACTACAGAAATGATGTGTCCTTCTTAGTGCATCATATCATAGGATTTGTAATCTCCAAATGTCTTATTATTGGTGATGATCAAGCATTGAACACTTGGTTCAGGTGGTTTTTCCTACATTCTCTTCTGTAAAATAGTGGAGTAATTAATAAATATCTTGAGGAAAATAATTTGAAACTATGCAAATCCCATTACATGCTTTACAAACTTTTACCCACCAATTTTAATACCTGTTAGTGGATTTTATGTACAACAATTATTACTATGGTGTTTCCCTATTGGTGATTTTCTATTTTCTTTAATATTCATAAATTGGAATTCTACTATAGGGCAGATCTGACACCTTCTTAATAAGGTCTTCACCATGTAGTATTTTATTTCATTTGAAAAATTTATGAAGTCGTTAGGTATGACCTATTCAAATATAAGTAAAACTTTCACATTATTTACACCACAAATTATTTCATTATTCATACAACTTAAAATAGGTCTTAATGTAAAACATAAAAATATAAGATTTTGAGAAGAAAACATAGGAGAAAATCTTTGTGACCTGGGGGTTAGGTCTTATATATGATAGAAAAAGCATAATCAATAAAAGAAACAAATTGATAAATTGGACTTCATCAAAATTAAAACCTTTTGCTCTGCCAAAGGTATTGTCAAGAGAATAAAAAAAATAAGCAACATACTGAGAGAAAATATTTGCAAATCACATATCTGACAAAAATGAACTGTATCCGAAATATATAAAGAATTCTCAAAAATTAATACTAAGAAAACAAAAATTCTAATTAAAAAGTGGGCAAATGACTTGAATAGGTACCTCACCAAAGAAGATATGAGGATAGCAAATAAGAAAATGAAAAGATGTTCAACCTCATTAGCCATGAGAAAAATGCAAATGAAAACCTTGATGAGATACCACTATACACCACTTAGAATGGCTAAAATAAGAAATACTAAAAACAAGACTTCCTCAAAACAAAAAATTTTGCTTATTAAATACTTTGTTAAGAGGATGAAAAAATAGGCTACAGACAGGGAGAAAATATTTGCAAAACACAAAAGAGAAAGGACTAGTATTTAAAATATATAAATAACTCTCAAAACTCAACAGTAAAAATGTGAACAATCCAATTAGACCACGAGCAAAAGACAAGAAGAGCCAATCATTAAAATGTATAGCTGGAAAATTCACATATGAAAATATATTAAATATCAATAGCCATTAGGGAAATGCAAACTGAAACCACAATGAGATCTCACTACACATCTATCAAACTGGCTAAAATAGAAAGTAGTGACAATACTAAATGCTAGTGAAGATGCAGAGCAACTAGATCATTCATAGATTGCTGGTAGGAATGCAAAATAATACAACCATTCTGGAAAACAGCTTGGCAGTTTCTTAAAAAGCTAAATATGCAACTACTGTACTCCTGGACATTCATCCCAGAAAAATGAAGACTGCTTTTATTAACCTGCATGAAAATGCTCATAGCCAAAAGCTACAAACAATCCAGGTGTCTTTGGAGGGTGAATGTTTAAACAAATGGTGGTACATACATATAATGGAATATTACTTGTCAATGAAAAGGAATAAACTATAGATACACACAACAGCCTAGATGAATCTTCTGAGAATTAAGATGTTGAAAAAAGCCAATCCCAAATGGATTGTATGATTCCATTTATATAACTTTCTTGAAATGACAATATAGAAATTAAGAGCAGATTCGTGGTTGCCAAGCATTAAAGAGGAAACAGAGGCAGGAGGCAAAGTTGGGGTGACTGTAAAAGGGCAACAAGAGGGATCCTTGTGGTGGTGGAAATGTTTTGTATCTTTCCATATTTTTACTGTGTCAATACCAATAACCTGGTTGTGAAACTGAACTATAGTTTTATAAAATGTTACCACTGGAGAAAGTAGGGAAAGAATACAAGTGATCTCTCCCCATAGGTTTTTACAAAGGCATGTAAGTCTATAATTATCTTAAAGTATAAAGTTTAATTAAAAAATACTGACAATGTCAAGTGCTGATAAGGGTGTGGAAAAACTAGAATTTTCATTCACTGCTGGTGGAAATGCAAAATAGTCGATATAGCCAGTCTGGAAAACAGTTTGGCAGTTTCTTATAAAGTTAAACATACACATTACCATATGACCAATGATACCACTCCTGGATATTTATTTACCTTAGAGAAATGAAAACTATGTTTACATAAAAACCTGTACATGAATGTTTATAGCAACTTTATTTGTGACAGTCAAAAACTGGAAACAAAATGTCCATCAACAAGTGAATAGATAAACAAGCTGTGGTACAGCTACATAGTGGAAGATTATTCAGCAATAAAGAGGAACAAACTATTGATGCATATAACCATTTGCATCAACTTCAAAGAGCTAATGCTGAGTTAAAGAAGCGAGTCTTCAAAAGTTACATACTGTATGAGTTCATTTATATGATATTCTCAAAAAGACAGAACTATAATGGAGAACAGATCAATGGTTGCCAGGTATTAGTGGTTAGGGAAAGCTGTGACTAAAAAGGGATGGCACAAGAGAGATTGGGGGCTGATGGAACTGTTAGGTATCTTGATTGTGATGGTAGTTACATAAATCTATATAGCTGTTTAAATTCATAGAACTGTACACCAAAAGGAAAAAAATAATTTTACTGTATGATAACTAATTAATTTTTTAAAAAGGGATCCTTTTTTAAAAAAAGAAAAAAAAAGCTACCACTTGCCTCTTTTGTGCTATGCACAACCTATATAATTACAAGTTTCAATCTTACCTGGTTGGCTACAGAAGAATAGAGAAATAGAGTGTTTAAAGACTATGTAGGGAATTATGAACTACTGTAAGTAAAGGATTAACAAAATCCTTTTTATTTCTCTGTGGATAAATTTGATATTGGGTTAACTTTCTAGCTGTGTGGGGTTTTTTTGTTTGTTTGTTTGTTTTTTGAATTCAAGAAGTCAACAGAACACCCAATTATTTCAACCCAAAAAGACCTTCACCAAGACACATTGTATTAAAGTTATCAAAAATCAATGACAAAGACAGAATTCTCAGAGTAGTCAGGGAAAAGAAGACAGTAACTTATAAAGGAAAAAACCATTAGATTATTATCGGACTTCTCAGTTCAAACCTTACAAGCCAGAAAGGAATGGAATCAAATATCTAAACTATTAATTGAAAGGAACTACCAGCCTAGAATAATGTATCTAGCTAAGGTCTCCTTTAGATATAAAGGAGAAATTGAGACCTTTACAGACATACAAAAATTGAGAGAATTCTCCACTATGAGGCCTGCACTACAGAAAATACTGAAAGGTGTCAGCTCATCTAAAACAAAATAACAAAACAAAACAAAAATACATAATTAGGAGTAAAGCGACTATCAGGCAAATAGAAGCAGAGAAGTGCAACCCTTACTAAGAACAGAGCATTACAAGCTTAAATAATGATAAGAGAATTGCTGTAGCAAAATAGTAATGAACGTTCAGCATACATAGGGACAAATTGAGATAACAATGACTGAAAAAGGGAGGATTCAAAGATCCAGATTTACAAAGGGGAAAGGAGATAAGGCACACACAGAAGAAAATGGATGACTGCATATATATAACTATTCTTTTTATATTCATAATGGCAACTACACACCAAAGATTCAGAACTGAAGTATATAACATAAAATGAGAAGGACCAAAGCCAAATCTCACAAAAGCCAACCAAAATAAAGAAAACAGAAACAAAAGGACAAGGAAGCAATGGAAACACCGAGCTACCAGAAAGCAAAAGATAAAATGGCTATAAGAAGACATCATATTTCAACAATCACCATAAATGTAAATGGACTGAACTCACCAATAAAAAGGCGCAGAGTTGCAGAATGGATCAAAAAACAAAACCCAACCATATGCTGCCTCCAAGAGATACATCTCAGCTCCAGAGACAAATATAGACTCAAAGTGAAAGGGTGGAAAATGACAAGCAAATGGCATTCAGAGAAAAGTAGCAGTACTAATATTGGACAAAATAGACTTCAAAATAAAAAAAGATAAAGAAAGATACTGAGGAACTCTTCATAATGATAAAGGGAATCAAGCACCAAGAAGACAGAACACTTATTAATATCTATGATCCTAATCAGGGAGCCCCAAAATATGTAAAGCAATTACTAACAGAAATAAAGGGAGAAATAGACCAAAACACTATCGTAGTAGGGGATCTAAATACCCCACTGTCAGATATGGACAGATCATCCAAACAGAAAATCAGTAAGGAAATAACATCCTTAAATAACACATGAGACCAACTGGACATAATTGACATATACAGAGTCTTCCATCCCAAAACAGCTGCTTATACATTCTTCTCTAGTGCACATGGAATATTCTCAAGAATCAACCACATACTGGGACACAGAAATAGCCTCAACAAATATAAGAGGGTTGAAATTATACCAACCATATTCTCTGATCATAATGCTTTGAAACTAGAGATGATCTGCAGAGGGAAATCAGGAAGAACCACAAATACAAGGAGATTAAACAACATGCTACTGAAGAATAACTGGGTCAGGGAAGAAATAAAAAGAGAGATCAAGAGATACATAGAAATGAATGATAATGATAGTACAACATATCAAAACTTTTGAGACACAGCAAAAGCAGTCATAAGAGGAAAGTTCATATCATTACAGGCCTATCTCCAAAAACAGGAACAAGCCCAAATAAACAACCTAACACTTCATCTTTAAAAAAACTAGGAAAGGAAGAACAAATGAAGCCTAAAGTCAGCAGAAAGAAAGAAATAATTAAAATTAGGGCAGATATAAATGAAATTGAAAACAAAAAACAATAGAAGAAATAAATACAACAAGGAGCTGGTTCTTTGAGAAGGTTAATAAAATTGACAAACCCCTGGCTAGTCTCATTAAAGAAAAAAGAGGATACAAATAAACAAAATCAGGGATGAAAGAGGGGAGATTATGACAGACATCACAGAAATACAAAGGATAACGCAAGAATACTATGAAAAAGTATATAAGACCAAATTTAATACCTAGAAGAAATGGACACATACTTAGAAAAATACAATCTTCCTCAACTGAATCAAGATTCAGAAAATCTAAATAGACCCATCAGCAGGATGGAAATAGAAACAATCATCAAAAACCTACCAGAAAGTAAAAGTCCAGGACCAAATGACTTCACCAGTGAATTCTACCAGACATTGAAAGAAGATTTAATACCTATTCTCCTCAAACTCTTCCAAAAAATTGAAGAGGAGGCAATACTTCCCAACACATTTTATGAGGCCAGTGTTAACCTGATACCAAAACCTGGTAAAAGATAACACATAAAAAAGAAAACTACAGACCAATATCTCTCATGTACACAGATGCAAAAATCCTAAATAAGATACTAGCGAACTAAATACAGCAACATATTAAAAAGATTATACACCACGACTAAGTGGGCTTCATCCCAGGGTCACAGGGATGGTTCAACATATTCAAATCGATTAATGTGATACACCACATAAACAAATTAAAAAATAAGAATCATATCATCATATCAATAGATGCAGAAAAAGCCTTTGACAAGATACAGCATCATTTATGATCAAAACACTTAATAAAATTGGTATAGAAAGAAAGTACCTTAACATAATAAAGGCCACATATGACAAACCCTCAGCCAACATTATACTTAATGGTGAAAAACTAAAAACCTTCCCTCTAAGATCAGGAATAAGGCAAGGCTGTCCACTATTGCCACTGTTATTCAATATAACATTGAAAGTCCTAGCAAGTGCAATCAGGCAAGAGAACAATATAAAAGGCATCCAAATAGGAAATCAAGAAGTCAAACTGTCACTATTTGTGGATGACATGATTCTCTATATAGAAAACCCTAAAGACTCCACAATAACACTACTAGAAACAATAAGCAAATACAGTAAAATCTCTGGATACAAAATCAATGTTCAAAAATCCATAGTGTTCCTATAATCTAATTATGAAGCATCAGAAAAAGAAGTGGAAAAAATCATTCATTTTGCAACTGCAACAAAAAGAATAAAATACCTAAGAATAAATTTACAAAACATGTGAAGGACCTATACAATGAAAACTACAAGGCCCTATTAAAAGAAATCAAGAAGATACAAAGAAATGGAAAGATATTCTGTGTTTTTGGATTGGAAGAATCAATATAGTTAAAATGACCACATTACCTAAGGCATTATACAGATTTAATGCAATCCCCATCAAAATCCCATTGGCATTTTTTAAAGAAATGGAACAAAAAAATCATTAGATTTGTATGGAAGTACAAAAGATCCCGAATTGCCAAAGCCATCCTGAGAAAAAAGAATGAGGCTGGAGACATCACTCTGCCAAACTTCAAATTATACTACAAAGTGACATTAATCAAAACAGCATGGTATTGGCAGCAAAACAGACACATGGACCAGTGGAACAGAATCAAGAGTCCAGAAGTAAACCCATATTTATATGGGCAAGTAATTTTTGACAAAAAAGCCAAAAACATACAGTGGAGAAAGGAAATCCTCTTCAATAAATGGTGCTTGGAAAATTGGAAGGCCACCTGCAAAAAAATGAAACTAGACTGTTGTCTATCACCACACACAAAAATTAACTCAAAATGTTTAAGGACCTGAATATAAGACTGGAATCAATAAAATGCATAGAAGAAAAAATAGGAACTAAACTCAAGGATCTTGGACTTAAAGAGGATTTTATCAATTTGACCTCAAAGGCAAGAGAAGTAAAAGCAAAAATAAATGAATGGGACTACATCAAACTAAAAAGCTTCTGCTCAGCAAAAGAAATCGTCAACAAGGTAAAGGGACAACCATCTGAATGGAAAAATATATTTGCAAACAATGCCTCCAATAAGGGCCTAATATCCAAAATATACAAAGAACTCATACAACTCAATAACAGCAACAAAAACAAACGATCCAATCAAAAAATGGGCAGAGGACCTGAACAGACACTGCTCCCTAGAGGACGTACAAATGGTCAACAAATATTTGAAAAGATGTTCAACATCGCTAGCTATTAGGGAGATGCAAATCAAAACCACAATGAGATACCATCTCACACCTGTTAGAATAGCTATAATCAACAGAACAAGTAATAACAAATGTTGGAGAGGATGCAGAGAAAAAGGAACCCTCATACACTGCGGTGGGACTGCAAATTGGTATAGCCACTATGGAAAACAGTATGGAGGTTCCTCAAAAACTAAGAATTGATCTATCATATGATCCAGCAATCCCTCTATTGGGTATTTACCCTACAGACTTGAAAACCCATATCCAAAAATATTTGCACACCGATGTTCATAGCAGCACTATTCACAGTGGCCAGGACATGGAAGCAATCAAAGTGTCCTATGATAGATGATTGGCTAAAGAAACTGTGGTACATATATACAATGGAATATTCCTTAGCCATAAGAAGAGATGAAATAATGCCATTTGCGACAACCTGGATGGATCTCAAGATAATTATGCTAAGTGAAATAAGCCAGACTCAAAATAGTTGAAAATCACATGATATCACTTATATGTGGGATATAAACCTAAAAGCAACAAATGAACAGGACAAATAGAGACTCAGGGACATGGACAATGGACTAGAGGGAAGAGGTAGACAGGGTAAAGTGGGTAAAATATAGGGGGGTTGGGGAAGAGTGAAGTGGGTAAAGGGGATCAAATATATGATAGCTGAAGGAAGCTGGACTCTGGACGGTAATCACACAATAGAATATATAGATGTCAAATTATAATGTATACCTGAATATTATGTAATTGTATTAACCAATGTTACCCTAATAAACTTAAAAAAAATTGTTTACTCTAGGCAGGTGGACAAGATCTGTGAGTAAAGAGGCTTCATATCTTCCTTACCTTGGGGAACTTGCACAAGACCGACACTTATACCAGCAAGTAAGTCTCCAAGAAGCCAGTCCTTGAATCGATATAAACACATCCACTCTAGGAAGGGAAAGATCGTCACCATGCATTTTATAAACTTGTGCCATGAACAGCTGTGAGAAAGAAGAACAGAGGCTTGATTAGGTTCTCTGAAGAAAAAGCCCACACAGCCAAGAAAAGGCACAGTGCATAATTCTTCCCATTCAGCAGTTTTTTTGTCAGCACTGTCGACATTTTGGTATATTTGACTAGATAATTCTTTCCTCTGAGTGAAATATAAAAACCCAGTGGTTAGGGGAAGCTGTGCATTGTAGGAGGTTTAGCAGCATCCCCGGTCTCTAGTTAAGAGCCGTATCATGTATATACCAAGAACTAAGCCTTATAAGTTCAGTGTAAATATTATGTTTGTGTGTTTCACAGAATGTTTAGAAAGACTTAAACCTACTGACTTTCCAGTAGAAAAATGGACTGTTATTGCTTTTTCTTGATAAGTACAGTTTTTTGAGATGTGATATTGGTGGGTGGCAGGGGCAATTAACACACCCACACCATTCTCATATAATTTTTACTGAACATTCACTCTATGTGGCTTTAACCCATAATATGTAGAAATTTATAGAAAATATAGGCTATGAAGTTACCATGCTTAAGGAGTTAGCCATATTAAAAAAAAAAACAAACAGTAAAATACGACTTTGTTATCTTTAACCCCGTGGATGTCAACCAGAAGCGATTTTGTTACCCAAGGGACATTTTGCAATGCCTGGAGATATTTTTGATGATCATGACTGAAATCTAATGAGCAGAGGCCAGGAATGCTGCTAAACATTCTAAAATGCATAGGACAGCTCCCCATAAGAAATAATTTTCTGGTCAAAAATATTAATGATGTTGAGATTGAGAAAACCTACTTTAACCTTTAGATCATCTAAAAAAGAAAGAATGACCTTAAATCCATCGATTGATCAGTTAATCAGTAAAACTAGTTAGGTTTTAAATTGATTTTGCTATTTACATTTTAGTATGGGCTGAAAGCAAAGAGTATGGTTTTTCATGTATGAGTTGTAGCTGGATAATTGGGATTTGACTACAGCAATAAATAAAACTTTAGTGTATGCAAGGCTAAAATGTGTGTTCAGAAGAGAAGTAGTTTCACATAGGTTTGACTCTCACAACTATAAGCATTACTATCCCTAAGGTAATTAGGGCTAAATAAGTGTAAGTGACTTTGCTAAGGTCATAGTAGTAAGTGTAGGCAGGCCTTAGGTTAGAAATCAGGTCTTCTGATTCCTAGTTTAGTTTCTGTTGATTCTATTATTGTCACCATTCCTATTGACGGCTGTTAAATTCTGCTGAGGACCTAGAAGCAAAACCACTGGTTTGAAAGTAATATCACATTGCTATTTTTATGAGAGTCTCTGGATATTAGGCAGATGTACAGAGTGTGCTCTCTCCAGTTACAGCCTTCTATGGAGGTGAGTGGAGCATGGCATTGGGACAAGTTGTTCCTTCATCCAATCTAGTCACCTCTCCCCTCCATGTGCCACTTGGAAAAAGACCAGCCACCTTAGGCAGCGTCACCAAAGCTCTGTAGCATGGCAAAAAATAAAATGGGCATGCAATAATAAAGATCTAAGACTGAAAGAAGAGGAACAGAAACTGAAGCTGGTGAGAACAGTATAAGCATTTGACATGAAACTGGATTTTAGCTAAGGCATCTTAAAAGTGAGGAAAATAAGTCAATAGGAGATTTTGACAAGAAAGAGTCTATTTGCAGTTGCTAACTAAGAGGGAGAAAATGAGAAAAGAGATGAGGTTTTCTGCAGAAAGGAAGATATGGAGTTAAGAGATTTTTTTTTAATTGAAAAAAATCCCACTTATATAGTGCTTTCTACTTGCTAGGTGCTTTACAAATACTCATTAAATCCTAACAATTGACAAACCGTTAGCCAGACTCACCAAGAAAAAGAGAGCGCTCAAATAAATAAAATCAGAAATGAAAGAAGAGAGGTTATAACCAACACTACAGAAATACAAAAGATGATTAAAGACTACTATGAACAATTATATGACAACAAATTGGACAACCTAAAAGAAATAGAAAAATTTCTAGAAACATACAACCTTCCAAGACTGAACCAGGAAGAAACAGAAAATCTGAACAGACTGATGACTAGAAACAAAATTGAAGAAATAAAAAACAAAAACAAAAACAAAAAAAAACCTCCCAACAAACAAAAGTCCAGGACCAGATGCTTCACAGGCGATTTCAAGAAGAATTAATAACTATCCTTCTCAAACCATTCCAAAAAATTGAAGAGGAAGAAATACTTCCAAATTCATTCTACAAGGCCAGAATTACCCTGACACCAAAACCAGACAAAGGCACCACAGAAAGAAAGAAAGAAAGAAAGAAAGAAAGAAAGAAAGAAAGAAAGAAAGAAAGAAAGGAAGGAAGGAAGGAAGGAAGGAAGGAAGGAAGGAAGGAAGGAAGGAAGGAAGGAAGGAAGGTAGGAAAAAGGAAAAGAAAATTACAGGCCAACATTCTTGATGAACACAGATATAAAAATCCTCAGCAAAATACTGGCAAACCAAATTCAGCAATACATTAAAAAGATTACACACCACGATCAAGTGGAATTTATCCCAGATATGGAAAGATGGTTTAAAACCTGCAAACAATTAATGTATACATCACATCAACAAAAGCATGGATAAAAAATCATGTGATCATTCAAAAGATGCATAAAAAACGTTTGACAGAATTCAATATCCATTTATGATAAAAACTGTCAACAAAGTGGGTATAGAGGGAACTTAACCTCAACAAATAAAGGCCACATATGATAAACCCACAGCTAACATCATACTCAATGGTAAAAAGCTGAAAACTTTTCCTCTAAGACCCGGAACAAGACAAGGATGCCCAGTCTCACCACCATTATTCAATATAGTATTGGAAATCCTAGCCACAGCAATCAGACAAGAAAAAGATATAAAAGGCATCCAAATTGGAAAGGAAGCAGTAAAACTGTCACTATTTGCAGAAACATGATACTCTGTATAGAAAACCATCAAAGACTTTACCAAAAAATTAATAGAATTAATAAATGAATTCAGTAGACTTCAAAATTAATATATAGACATCTGTGGCATTTCTATACACTAATAACAAACAATCAGAAGGAGTTTTTTTTTAAGTCCCATTTTCAATTGCAGCAAAAAGAATAAAATACCTAGGAATAACTTTAACCAAGGAAATGATTACCTGCACTCTAAAAACTGTAAAACATTAAAGAAAAGAATTAAAGAGGACACAAATAAATGGAAGGGATGCCGTGCTCAAGGATTAGAAGGATTAATATCTTTAAAATGCCCATACTACCTAAAGCAATCTACAGATTCAAGGCAATCTCTATCAAAATGCCAATGGCATTCTTCTCAGAACTAGAACAAATAATTCTAAAATTTACATGGAGCCACAAAAGACCATGAACAGCCAAAGCAGTCTTGAGAAAGAACAAAGCTGGTAGTATTATGCTCCTTGATTTCAAACTAGACTACAAGGCTATAATAATCAAAACAGTATGATACTGGCACAAAAACAGACACATAGATCAATGGAACAGAAAGGAGGGCACAGAAATAAACCCTCACTTATATGGTCAATTAATCTATGACACAGGGGGCAAGAATATACAATGGAGAAATGACAGTCCTTTCAACAAGCAGTATTGGGAAAACTAGACAGATATATGCAAACAAATGAAACTGCACTGCTCTCTTATTCCATATACAAAGATAAACTCAAAATGGATTAAAGATTTAAGTGTTAGATGTGAATCCCTAAAACTCCTAGAAGAAAACATAGGTAGTAAACTCTTTGACATTAGTCTTAGTAATATCTTTTTAGATATGTCCCCTTAAGCAAGGGAAACAAAAGCCAAAGTAAACAAATGAGACTTCATTGAACTAAAAAGCTTCTGTATAGCAAAAGAAACCATCAACAAAATGAAGACCATCTATTGAATGGGAGAAGAGGTTCACGAATAATATATCCAATAAGGGGTTAATATCTAAAAGATATAAAGAACTTGTACAACTCAATAATAGCAACAAAAAAAAATAAACAATCCAATCAAAAATGGGCAGAGGACTTGAAGAGACATTTCTCCAAAAGAATACATACAGATGGCCAACAGACATATGAAAAGATGGTCAGCATCACTAATCATCAGAAAATGTAAATCAAAATCAAAATGAGATACCATCTCACATCAGTCAGCATGGTTATTACCAAAAAGTCAACAAATAACAAGTCTTGGAGATGATGTGGAGAAAAGGGAACCCTTGCTCACTGTTAGTGGGACTATGAATTGGTGCAGCCACTATGGAAAACAGTATAGAGTCTCCTTAAAAAACTAAAAATAGAACTACCCCATGACCCAGCAATTCCACTTCTGGATATTAACCAAAGAAAAGGAAAAAACTAATTCCAAAAGATATAGGTACCCTTATGTTCATTGCAGCATTATCTACAATAGCCAAGATATGGAAGCAACATAGGTGTCCATTAATAGATGAATGGATAAAGAAGTGGTATACATACACAATGGGCTATTATTCAGCCATAAAAAGAATAAAATTCTGCCATTTGTGACAACATGGTATTATGCCAAATGAAATAAGTCAGACAGAGAAAGGCAAATACCACACGATTTCACTTATATGTGAAATCTAAAAACAAACAAACAAACAAACAACACAAAACAAAAACAGATGCACAAGAAAAGTGAACAAACTGATGATTGCTAGAGGGATAGCGGGTGGAGAGATGGGTAAAAAAAGTGAAGGGGAATCTAGTCAATAATACTGTGGTAACTTTGCATGGTGACAGAAGGTTACTAAACAGTGTGGTGATCACATTGTAAGGTCTATAAATATCAAATCACTATCTTGTACACCTGAAGCTAACATAATAGTATATACCAAGTATACTTTAGTAAAAAATAAATAAATCCTTACAATCACCTTATGAAGAAGGTGGTATTACCATGCCCATTTTACAGGTGAGTACTGAGGCACAGTAGGGTTGGATAGCTTACCTAAAGTCACATGGTTGGGAAGCAGAATAGGGATTCAAAACCAGACAACTTGACTTCTGAGTCTTGCTCTTAACCACAGTGCCTCTCAGGTTAAAATTTGGTTGTGAATATAACTGTATGTGTTTGAATTAGTGGATAAGAACTACTATAAAAGCCCATGGGAGGCAGAACAGGTCAGATTTAAAAGTCTAAGGCTAGGGCCAAGTTGGGGAGGGGGAGAGGGGGACGGTGATAACTATCCATTTATGATGAGGTATAAGTTGGGAAAAGACTATTATTTTATAGAGACAAAGCCAATGTGGCCCCCCCAATGCCCTCTTTGACATATGATGTCTTACCTAACTTGGAGCAGAGAAAATGAGAGTGGTGACATAAGACTGAAGAGGGACATCCAAGACCACAACTTGCAAAAGGCAGGATATGGACAAAGGAGAATGCCTCAGAGAGAGGAAGTTCTGCAATAGGACTGTGTGGAGGCCTTTCTCACCTGTCACCCAGCACATGCTGATTGTGGGTGATAAATTCACCTTGTGAGGACAACTTGAGTAATTAGGGTTAATATCGTGATGTAGGTAGGTCACAAAGTGTTCTTATCCTGAGGTCTATGGACCCCATGAGGGGTCTGTAGATAGAATTTATGGAGGTATGTGAACTTAGGAAAAATTATATCTTTATTTTCACAAACCCCCTAACTGAAATATAGAATTTCTTTTAATTATGATGACAACAAACCAGAGTAGTACTAGCAGAACTTGATTTTGTCACCAATAGAAATCACAGATATTTTCATATAACATTAAAATTGTTGCAAATATCTTAAAATATCATTTCTATTCAACACTACATTATTAAATAACATAATTTGGGGATTTTTTATATTTTGATAAGTATATTTAAATAAAGCTTGTTTCTTTTATAATCCTATCTATTTTATGCATTAAAAAATATTCTGGTTGAGATCATTCAATGAGAAAAGAACAGTCTCTTCAAAAAATGGTGCTGGGAAAACAGGATATCCACGTGGAAAAGAATGAAGTTGGACCCTTACATTGCACAACACAAAATTAACTCAAATGGATCAAGCATGTAAATTTAAGAGCTAAAACTATAAAATTCTTAGGAGAAAACATAGGGAGAAATCTTCATGATTGTGGATTTCACAATAGTTTCTTAAACATGCTACCAAAATCACAGGCAACAAAAGAAAAAATAGATAAATTGGATTTCATTAAAAGTAAAAACTGTTGTTCACCAAAGGACACTATAAATAGAGTGAAAGGAAAACCTACAGAATGGGAGGAAATATTTGCAAATTATATATCTGATAAGGATTTAATATTCAGAATATATAAAGAACTACAACTCAACAATGAAAGACAACCTAATTTTAAAAAGGGCAAAGGAAGTAAATAGACATTTCTCCAAAGAATGTATACAAATGGCCAATAAGCACATGAAAAGAAGTTCATTATATTTAGTTATTAGGGAAATCCAAAAACAAACAAATGAAATCCACAGTGAGATACCATTTCACATCTACTAGAATGCCTATAATGAAAAAAAAAAAGTAAATAGCAAAGGTTGGAGAGGATATGGAGAAATCAGAACACTTGTACATTGATGGTGTTAGTGTACAATGGTGCTACCACTGTAAAAAAAGTTCAGCCGTTTCTCAAAAAGTTAAATATTGAATTACCATGTGATCCAACAATTCTACTCCTAGGTAATACCTAAAAGAATTAAAGACAGGGACTCAGCAGTTACTCTGATGCCAATATTCATGGCAGCATAATTCACAAAAACCAAAAAGTAGAAACAGCCCAAGTGTCCACTAACAAATGAATGGATAAACAAAATGTGATATATATTTATAATAGAATATGGCCAGCCATAAGATGAAATACAGTACTGACTCATGCTGTAACATGGATGAACCTTGAAAACATTATGTTAAGTGAAATAAGCCAGATTTGAAAGGCCAATATTGTATGATTCCACTTAAATGAAATATCTAGAATAGGCAACTCATGGAAATAGAAAGTAGAACGGAGGTTATCAGGGGTCGGGGGGAGGGGAAAATGGGAAGTTATTGCTTAATGGGCACAGAGTTTCTTTCAAGGTGATGAAAAAGTTTTGGAAACAGTGGTGATGGTTACACAGTATTGTGAATGTCATTAATGCAGATATGTACATTTAAAAATTGTTAAAACGGCCAATTTTATGTTATATATATTTTACCACAATAAAAAAAGGAAAAAAGATTATTTTGAAAAGAGATTTCTAGTCTTTACCAGACTGCTAAAAGTTTCACAGCACAAAAACAGGGTAGGAGTCCCTGAACCGTAAAACCTGTACGGTCACAGGAAGTATTAGAGGACGTGGATTCCATGTTGATGGCCATGAGTACTATGTGGGCTCAGGTGGATATGAGATTCGAGGGATCTCATTCAGTTACCATTAATTAGTCCACCATGATTGCTTCTTTTGTTATTGTTAGGAGACTGGTAATGGTGGTTAATCAAACAATGTACTTATTAAATATCGTCTCTAGATGCTGTGGGGGATATCCAAGGCTTTTACGTTCAGGAAGTTTACAACCGAGAAGGTGCTGCAAGACAAAGCACAAAAAAATCAACTAAAGAGAAATCACACATTAAACTAAGCGTTCTGATGACAGGAATTCAGAGGAGAAAGACAGAAGTAGGCCCCAAATGAGTCAAGTGGGTTATTGTTCTGCCAGCATAGCTGTAGGTAAGTGCCCACACACACGAACCGGCACTGGACACGGTGTCTGACGGTGGTGATGTCGATGTCCAAGTTCCCAGAGGAAGTAGACTTCCTTCTGTGTTCTTGTTGAAAGGTCTCCTCATTGTACACATCTCGCTTAACATCATAGATGAAAGAATTTCCCCTAGATTTAGAGTCAAAACTCTGAATTTGCCTCTCTGGTTGCATCATTCCTGGATGGATGGAAAGAGATAGATCAAACAAAAACCATTAAAAAAATCTAGATTTTTATAAGTAAAATTTTCATATAATAATATCTTAAATTTATATAACATATTATGGAACTTTTTCATGTATTGTACAGTTTTAGGGTTTTTTTTTGTTTTGTTTGTTTGTTTTTTAAGGTGAGGCAATCCTTGATTGACCGCACAGATTGCAAAGACCTTGTCAGCTTACAATCCCTTATTTTTTATTTTTATTTTTTACGCCTACAGCATCTGGTCTTCCTAGGTGGTCTCCCATCGAAGTACTAATCAGGCCCTTCTGAGACTAGGCAGCATCGGGCTTGTTCAGGGTAGCATGGCCATAGACACAGTTTTATACTTAAAACCATCCTATAAAGAATGCAAGGTGTGTATTATTCTCATTTTCCAAATGGAGAAAACAAAATTCAGAAGTTTAAACAGACTTGACTGTTAAATAATTAGAGTCAGGACTAGAATCCAGGTGTCCTGCTAGGAAGCCTAGTTTTCTTTACATTCAATTATGTTATAGGGAATTATTAATAAGTAAAAGTCAGTATAACCACCAATTTTCACTGAAAATGCTAAAGATTAAGTGGTCAGGCAATACAGTGTCTTCTAACTTTCCCTATTTGGAATAGCATCCATCATTATCCCTTTGCCCTTTTCTGTTCTTTAAAGCACATCTATGGTCATGCCACCCTGAATGTGCCTGATCTCAGAAGCTAAGCAGGGTTGGGCTTGGTTAGTACTTGGATGGGAGACTGCCTTGGAACATTAGGTGCTGTAGGTATTATAAAATAAATAAATAAATAAAGTACTTGCCTTGATTCAATATTTTTCAATTTGGTCATTGTCTGTTTCCCATACTAAAATGCAAGTTTAAGAGGTAGAACTTTGACTGTTCATGGCTGTATTCTCAGGGCAGAATAGTGCCTGACACTTAGCAGATCCTCAACAAATATTTCTTCAATGACTTTCGAGTATCCAGTTACAGGCTTCATGGTGTAGCAGAAAAAGTATTGCACAGGGTCTCAGGAGACTGGGGTTCTAGCCCTGGCTGTTTTCTAACTAGCTGTATGATTGGGGACAAGTTTCTTAGAAACTGACTTTCAGTTTCCTTGTGCATAAAATGACATGGTTGGACCACATGATCTCTAAGGGTCACATTAAGCTTTAAAAATCTGTATGGTTCTGCTCTTTTAAGAGAATCAGAAAGAGGAATTAAGGTGGATATAGATCCATCTCTGGGAGAAAGTATGACCATTCTTGATAATCTGTGTTTTTGAATAATAAAAAAGGCATAACTCTAAAATTCTTCCACATAAATATGAAAAAGTACATATATATCATAGCTATAAAACATATAAGTAAACATAAATTATGTATATTATACAAATAGTTCTTTAATAGGTAAGGCTGCAAATGAGTTTAATGTATCAACAACTTTGTTTTCCTTCAGAATGATCATGTGTCATCATCATCATCATCGTAATCGTCAACATTCATAGAGCACTTACTATATGCAAGCATTGCACTAGAGTTTTTTCAAGAGTGTTTTCATTAATTCTCACAACAATCCTAGTACTACTATTATCCCTATTTTATAGGTGATAAAACTAGGTTTTAGAAAATTTAAGTAACTGGGCCATAGCTATATATTGTACTTTTACCCTTAAAGCATTGGGTAGCAGTAGTATGCTACACAACACCTATGAACTAAAGATAAAAATTCAATAAAGAAGCGAGAATGTGGTTGGAGAATACAGAAGGGGATTTGAAGGGGATTTGAAGAGGTATTTTACAATGTATCATTTAAGAGAATTAGTACTTCATGTCTTTTACATAAAAAAAAAAACAGGTAGAACTGTACATCAAAACATAATATTTCCCTCTTTGTTTCCCCACACATAGCAATACTGACCCAGTTTTCCTTACTTTTTTTCATATAATGTTACAATAAACTTCCATCACTAGCACATATCTGTTCCTGGCAACTGAAAGAGCCTAATTAACCTGCTAATTATATCGAGATCATAACTACCATCATGGGTTAGATCCAGGGGCTAGAATCCAGCATATTGTTTCTGAAAGTGGCACTAAGGCAGAGTTGGTGAGAAGTAGGCAATGTGTGAATATCAAGGCACAGTGGGGACTGTGGGGCTGAAGAGAGCAGCAGCAGCTACTCTGCTCCAGCAACTGTTACGAGTCACATTGGGCCCAGCATTGTCAGATCAGATCTTTCTCAAGAGAAGCCATAATTCCAGATTTTTATGTGAAATCTTCTGACATTTAAATGTTGTCAATTACTTTTCATATTTTTTAAAACACAGTACACATCTAATAAAACTCCTCTACAGGCTGGATGAGGTCTGTGGACCACCACTATGTGACTCTTGTGCCAAAAGCCTTGTTGTTGAAGACATAAAATATCCTCAGCTCCTCCCATCAAATACTTCCAAAGCTGAAGTATTTAGATTTTCTGTTGTAGTACCCTTTGGAGGTATTATATCCTACAAGTTCACTTAGGAAAAGTAGTATTTCATTTTGTCTTTGATCTATATCATTTATATTTCAAGAAGTGGCCCTCATTTACTAGACTAGGATTTGCTAATTTTGCTTGCTTTTATTTTCACAACTTTATAAATTTCTCCCATACTACTCTTGGCCTTCATTTGTTTCCAACCGCTATTTCACCTGTGGTCAATTAATTTAGTGTTCCATAAACATTTGCTGAATGCCAAGTACTCTAGGGATACAAAGACTCTAAAATTTGTTAGAACAAAAATAGCAAGATATAGTGCTGTGAGAGTTTAGTGAAGGGAAAGACACAAATTAACGTTTATTGCTTCTCTGCCATATGTCAGGTTCTTCATCTCATGAGATAGGTACTATTTTTCTGGTAACAATTATATTCATTTTACTGATGAATTTAGTGAGTTCCTCAGAGTCCTACAATAATTAAATAGCAGAGCCAGAATCTGAACCCGGTCTTTCTGATTCTAAAATAGACACCACATCCTAATACCATGCAATCTCCTACAGAGTGCAGTTAATAATCTCAACTCTAGGGATGAAGAAGGCCTCCTGGAAGAGATATGATTTGAGTTATGCTCTGTCTAAACTGTGAACAAGGAGGAGAATAAGGTATTTCAGGAAGAGGATAGAATAAATTACAGAGATAATAAGATAATAAGGCAAGTAATTCAATAGATCTGAGTAAAGTTAATGTTAAGCCCAAAAAGTAGGTTGAAGCCCATTCGAAATTTAATCTGGACTTTTTAGCTATTTAAAGTGTTTGAGCAGATGTAGTAATGTGCACAGACACATGTTTTGGGAAAATGAGTTGTGTCAATGGTATGGTCTTGAGCTCTGCTGTCTAGTATGAAAGCCACTGGCCACCTGTGGCAATTTAAACTTAATTAAAATAAAATGAAAATGTTGGTTCCTCAGTCTCACTAGTTACATACCAAGTGCTCAACAGTCATATGTGGCAGGGGCTACCATACTGGACAGCACAGACGTAAAACATTTCCATCATCACATTAAGCTCTATTGAACCATGCTTGGAGATAGAAGAGACTGAGGGTAAAGAGACCAGTTGTAGACCATTACTATTACAACAGTTTAGGGGAGAGGTAATCAAATCATAACTCATGAGACCATAGTGAGGATAGCTAAGAGGGGAAGGTGGAAAACTGTCTTTAAAGGGCTCATCACATGGCTGGCTAAAGGCAGCAAGGGAAAGCAAAGGAATTTCTTCTTATTTTTTTTTTAATTAGTCTTCTCTGGCATTTCTACAATTTCATTATGTCTTTCTTAATTTTACAGAAACCCTAGTGTTCATTTTCATGCACTAGCAGGACCCTTCCTCACAAAGTACAATGACCAGAAGCTCCTACTGACAAGTAGCAGATGCTCTTTGGTGTGGAGAAAGTGATGCATTTCAGAAAACAGTTATCCAAATTGGATCGATGGGATAATGACCTTTCAGCTGAGACACAACACAAGAGGGAGTCTCTGTTATTGACTCCAGAGGCATTAGTAGGATGGGGCCTCTGCCTACAGTGTGATCAATAACATGCTAAGCTCTACTCATAATCTTGAAGATAAATGTCCACTTAGAAAACAATTCTCTGATGCTTCCTGACATTAGACAAAATATTTAGGTGGGTCCAAACTACTTGAGGTTTCATTTTCTAATTCCATAAATATGAGATAATTTTGGGTATCTGGATTCACTACTAACAGAAGTTAGTCTGATCTCCATAGCCCACACACTGTCTCCACATAGCATCAGGATATTCTGGGAACTAATTTAGAAATGCAACTTCTACCTAGCAAACCTAATTATTAGAAACTTTGAGGATGGGCCAGTAGTCTGGATAAAGCACTGCAGGTGACTCTGATACACAATAAAGTATGAAAACCACTGTAAATATAGCTAATTATCTTTAGTCAGTCTTTCAATGCTAAATTTGAGGGCACTGTTATAATACAGGCACTTTCGACCTAGCTCGTTTATCCCCCAAATTACCCCTACCTATCCAGCTATCCACTGATTCATTAACATAATGTGTTGAAAGTATTTTAAAAGTCAAGAATAAAAAATTTAAATACAACCTAATTTTCTGACTATTGATCCAATAGATATGAAACAGTTTAGTTGTAAGAATCTTTTTCTTGATATCATCATCTTTCATATGTTCTCTAAAATCATGGGAAGGTAAAATTCACTTCCAAATTTTCAAAATAAGCATTTATAATTCCATTAGAAACAGATTTTTTGCCTGTTACCACATTCATTTTTATGGGGAATGTATTTGGAATATAGAAGAGGCACAAGCAGAGCATTGCTCTTAGTATCCTTCAGTCACGCTGTCTAGTGGCTGGGGATGAATAATTAGATGACAGCCCTCAAGGAGCTGACCATTGGACACAAACAACTATCTTATTGTGATGTGAGGAGAGTATTACAAGTAGGGTGTGTTGGAGAGAACTCATTATTGGGGTGGTCACTGATACGTAAATCGGGTTTGATAAGAAGAGAAAGGGGCCAAAGTGAGGGGGATGGTAGAAGTGGGGGCTCAGTCAGAGGGCACGAAATAAATTAAAGCAGTGAGGTCTGAAAGTACAAGGCGCGTCTGGGCAGTCAGGCCTCGGGAGGAGATAGATGGGTGGTCGGATGAGGCTAGGGCAGTGGACCAGTTTTGGGGCTCCTGATAACTCAGACCAAAGAGTTTGAAAGGATTCAGCTTGAAAAACGCACGCAACTGTCTATTGCCATTGCCATTCCATGCGGCCTTTCAAAAGTAGAGACAATACCTGAGAGATAAGCTCCCAGTGTCGACTGTCACTTTTTCATTCTGCAAATATTCACTCACCGCCCGCGACTTGCTTGGCCCTGCGGGTGACGGACGCAGCCCTCGCCCCGGGACTTGGCAATGTGACCAGGGGCTGGTCCCTCGCACTCGGACGCCGGAGCGGCGCGCAGCTCGCAACCTGCCGCCCCAGTACCCGGGCGTCTCCCGGCAGCCGCTCACCTGGTTCCTCGGCGGGGGCGGGAGTGCGGTCGCCAGGGTCCTACCTGGCTGGCGGCGCTGCCAACGCGGACGCCGGCGGTTCCCGCCGTTGCGGCCGAACCCGCGGGCGTTCTATCCGGCGGCGGGGACAAGAATACGGTCGAGGAGAGGGAGCAGGAGCAGCGGGGGGTGTGGGTGGGTAGAGTGGTACCTGGGCCTTCCTCCCTGTATTTGGGCCGTGAAAACCCCTAACCTGTGCCACCCAGGCTTCCACGAACTTCCAGGTTTGACTACCTGATGCCTACCTGATGCCAGGCCTCACGCCCCACATTGCACACAGAGCAATTCACTTAAGTCTGTCCATCGATATGTCAGGTCAGAAGAGGCAAGGCTAGAAGGTCATCCAGGTCTCCAATCCTCGCTCTTGGCCCCACACACTTGGCTCCTTCCACTGAAGGCACTCTCCTGCCCAGGTCTCCCGCTCTGCTCTCTCTCCTTCTGTAGCTCAGTCTGTCACTGTTTCTCTCTGCAGCCTTGTATTCCTGATCGGCCCACTCGCACTTTAACACTTGCTGGATTGCTGTATTAATATTTGTCTTACCTCTACAAGGGCAGGGATTTGCATCTCTCATTAACTGCTGAATCATCAGGGCCTAAAAACAGTGTGGTAGATATAGTAAGTGCTGAATAAATTTGTGTTGAATGATTGAATGATTGCCCCGCAGTTAACTGCTCCACCTAGGCAGCAACTGTGTTTGTTTTTTAATCACCCTTTGATCAGAAGTGCTTGGCACTTAGTAGCTGTTCAATATATATTTGTCAAAAGAGTGAGCAAATGTACTGTTTACTTCATCTTTACCCTTTTGGTAATTCTCACCTCATCATCCCAATTTGCTGGATAAATTTATGAATTTTTTAGGATTTCTACTTCCAAGTTTCCTCCCTTGTATCCATCCATTCACCCCCTTGATCCCCATATTTGCTCTCATTTCCTCCTTCAATCTCCATTATTTCACTGAAAACTCCCTAACCTCCAGGTTGGCTTGGAACATTTTCAAGTAGCATATCTTTGTAGGCAAGAGACTCTAGGCTAAGCCACACTGAATCCAAAAAAGCTCTATACAAATCACCCATGAACCTGATGTGTATTGTTTTTTTTTTTTTTTTTCTACCCTTAAGGAGAACCAAGGCTCCTGCAGCACCCTCTCAACTGAGATCATGGTCATTGTTCATAATTTGTTCAACAAATATTTACGGGGTATCTTTTATGTTCTAGGCACTGTGCTAGATGCTGGGACAAGATGGGCAAAGTCTGAGCACTCCAAGGGATGCAAAACACAAGAGAATAATCGTGGGAAGTGATGAGAATTATCCTGGCTTGAACCTAGTTATTTCTAAGAGAAATGACTGAGAGAATAAGATTCGGTCCAATTCTTCTGCTTATTGTAACACTCTTTAGAACAAGAATAGGTTGGTAACAGTGGGGGTAGGTATGGGGTTAAAATATCTTGCCCATTCACATTTATTATCTTGGTCAGCTTTACAAATGACCCTACTAGGTAGGAATGTAAGACAGGAAATCTCTTTTTATAAACTGGAACCAAGGTCTAAGGAAGGTCCATTTACTTGCCTAATAAGACCATGCCAAAAGTCCACTCTCTGCTTTGTTCTTTTTACTCTGAGAGGCATGAATTAAATGCTTAAAATCCTCTTAGTGAAAGCTCTCAGGGCAGGAGTCAGTTCCAAACCCTTAGGTTAGTGGTTTTTAAAATACTTCTCAAAGGGAGATATCAGAGACTTTCCTGAAATAGAATTGCCTGGACCGTATTGTAAAAATGCACATTCTTGGTGTGTGTTTTACTCCCTGTGGATCCTAGGAATCTGCATTTTTAAACTTCCAAAGTGAGTCTTCTGCACATAAAAGTAAGAAACCTACTAGGAGAGTTTGGGTGAAAAACTTCAGCCTAAATGCAAAACTAATATTTGCTTTTGGGACGGAATTAATCAGACTTTCAAAGAGTAAGCCATAGGTCCTTTAGCAGATAAGAATACAACGGCTTGCTGTCTGGAATCTTTCTCTTTCTTTAAATGCAGTTACTTCTTGGAAATTGGGGGTTCCGCTGAGCAGCTGCTCTGCTGCTGGTGTCTAACCACACAGTTCAAAGATCTTTTGGATTTTTCCCAACACCCTATTTGTCACTGTCTTTTGTCACCAGGGAGCGAGGCATCTACCCCGCCGACCACGGTGGGGCGCACGCGGAATGCATGGCCTGCTTATTCTCTCCTTCCCAAGTTCGTCTTCGCGCCCTTAAAAAGAACAGACACTGGGAGTTCCTGCCTGTAGTCTCCAGCTGTTGCTCTCTTCTCGCGAGAACTGTTCCTCCCGTCCTCTCCTCTCCTCAACCCCCTCCCGTGGGCAGGTTCCATATTGGGTAAAATCTCGGCTCGCAAAGTCCCAGGAGCTGTTCTCGCGAGAGTACGGAGGGAGGCTTCTGTTCTCTGGGTCTGGAACGGCGACCACTGGAACCTCAGCGGGCGCAGCAGCTGGAGCTGTAGTCCGGTGGCGCAGACGGGAGTCGGCCTGTTTGGGGAGAGGGTGCAGGTAGAGCGTGGCGGGCGCAGGCTTGAGCCCCAGAGCGCGCCCCTGCCCTTAGCAAGGCTTGCCCCAGTCTCCAAAGTCGCGACCAGCAGCTGCAGCTGACAGGGGCAGCGCGCGCGGGAGTCGGCGAGGTCGCGGCAGCCGCACCTGCGCAGGCGGCCAGTGCGGGATCCCCGCCGTATCGGGTGGGCATCGCGGGCCAAGGAGCGGGTGCGGGTGCAGGCGGGGCCCCGGAGGGCCACCTCCTCGCCCGCGGCCGCCGCTGGAAGATGTCTCAGGAAAGGCCCACGTTCTACCGGCAGGAGCTGAACAAGACAATCTGGGAGGTGCCAGAGCGTTACCAGAACCTGTCTCCGGTGGGCTCCGGTGCCTATGGCTCCGTGTGGTGAGTGTCATTGGGCCTGGAGCCGTGGTGGCTGGCTGGCCCTTCAAGATCCAGAGTCAGGCCTGCCCCCACGGCTCAGTGATGCGCCAAGCGGAAGGAATTTACTTTGGGGGAGGACATCAATGCCCCTTAGACTCCCCGTCTAGCACTCCCTTTGCCCCTTGCACCCCTCACCCTGCACACCCAGGAAGGTGGTCAACAGTGTGCAGAACGCAAGTCCACGGTGGGCGGTGGTGCTGGAGCTCGACCCTGGTTTGCACCCTGCGCATTCCTTTCGTGGGGTTTGCTGCTCCCGGGGCGCGCACCCGGGGAGGCTTTTTTTTGGGGGGAGGGGTCTCCTTGCTGGCGTCGAGCAGAAAGACCCGGAGGTCCGCCCATCCTGGGCGCTTAGAGTCTGCGCTTTCAGTAGACAAACCCAGGGAGCTGCCGGGAGAAGGGCAAAGCCCGACCCGGAGACTGCGGTCATCTGAACACACTAAAGACCAAATGCGTTCTCTCCGGGCTTTTTTGCAAACCTCTGTCGAAATCCTATTTTGAGAAGCATTCTTTTTGAATTCGCGTTGGAATTATCAGCGACCCATAGAACTTAAAATACCGACTTTATCTCGGTGAGCACTGTGCCAGCTTGAGTGGTGTGTTTCCGATTCGGTTGAAAGCGTATTTCCTTTTCGCAGAGTGGGGGGTGGGTGGTAGTGCCTGCAAGAACACGGCAGCTTGAGAAACTGGCGGCCTCACTGATTAGTCACATACCACTTCTCATTTAGGTATTGTTTGACAAAACAATTTTCTCGTTTGGAGCAAGTGAGATTCAGATCCGTTGGACGCCCTTAAGATCAAAAAGTTATTAACAGTTTTGGGAGACATTGTAAATATTTTTTAATTGCGATAATTCTTGTGAATAATACCACGTTTTTACAAAGTCCCTGAGAGGGTTTGCAGGGAACATTTATAGACTGAGGTACACAATGGTTTTCATAAAGATATAGAATATATACCAAAGGAGGGAAAAGACACTTTTCATCTTTAATTTACATTGTGAATGTGTTTTAAGTTAAATTAATACCATCCTATTTCCGGACCTGAAATATTTCACTACCTTCTCTAACTTCCAAGGTTTTATACACTATATTTTAGACTTACTGTAATTTGAGAGCTCCTGATTTGAAACTGATTCATGTAATTCATGCCCATGCATCATTGGAAAGGGGTCTACATAACTTTTTGTTTTGGAACAAGTTTCAGGATGTTAATTTTTAAATATAATTCCTGTGTTTCTTAAAGTCACATCATGAATTTCCTGTTTTGTAAAATCTTTTGGGTAATTGAGATTGTGAAATTGTGTCTAGCAGCGGATCATATTGCATTTTCCAGTTCATGCTGCTTGAGTTATGCTTCCAATGGTACCATGCTTGACATCTTTCCCCATTTGTATAGAATAGCAGCCTACATTTTAAGGGAATTTGCAGTAATTTACTATATATATTATTGATTTGCTAATTTTCAAGGTGTATTTGGATCATTGCTCTTTTACGAGCTCATTAGTTTATTTTTCATTCTTGAATTGGCACATTGATTTTTGTAGTACCAAGTTTTTGTTTCCAGTGATGTTTAAACTTGAATGGAATGATACAGCAGAATAGCTCCACTATGGTGAGTTTAGTGAACTTGTATAGAACTGCTTGCAAGGTATTCCTGCTGTTGGTGTGAATAGCTCTGCACTGAAACTGGAGATCCAAATTTACAGAGAAGTGTCATTAAAACGAACTCCATATTTCTTTAGTGCTAGTATACTTTTCTGGCTTATAGAAGCCAGAAATATCTGACACTTAGAAGTAATTTTGTTAAATAGATTTTTAAAAAACAGGTAATACATTTACATTGTATAAAATTCAAAAGGTATGAAAGGATATTCAGTGAAAAGTCTTTTCTTTCTGTTTTCCAACCATGCTATTCCTTTTCTCAGACAACCATTGTTAAGTTTCTTCGTTTCTTGTATGTCTTTCCAGTTTGTTTTTTAGTTGCATTTCTGTGAAGGGGATTTAAGGTGTAACCTATGACGCATTGGTGGAGGAAAATACAACTGATACAATATGACAATTGACTATAAACAAATGTAACTGATTTTTGATTGAAAATATCAATTTAGATTTACTTACTGTGTTACAATATTCAGAGTAGTTATTTGAAGTTGTTTTTTCAATTAGCAACTTTTCAGGTGTGGCACAAAATACTTTTTTTTAACTTCTCTTAGAATCCATTTTGGAGCATGTTATTTTTCACTATTTTCATCCTTTGAACGCAGATTTGATTTTAGGGAATAACAAAATCAAATTGAATCCAAATAATTTAGAGAATTTGAACAAAAGTCTGGTGAGAAAGATTAAGCAGTCAGGTTGGTGATACTGTTTTATGTTAAGTAAGAGTCGCAACTATAAAGTATGACACAGAATTACTTGTGTGACTTGTAGAACTGGATCTGAAGTCTGTTCCCAAAAAGAATCTCTGAAAGTATTTTAAGGAATGCAACATCACTGAAATACGTGTCAGTTTCCTAATTTGATAGCTCTGAAGTGTGATACACTTTGTTGTGTAACTTAAAAATTTTAAATATTAAGGCTGTTTTCATTATTTTAATTTGTATTATGTATATAGTAAAAAAAAAAGCAAATAGCCTTTGTAATAAGCAACCATGAATAACCACCTTGGTTATTGATAACCATTCTTGGTATTTGAATCAAGGAATTAGATTAAAAATTTGTGAATTGATAGGGTTTTACAAATATGCCTTTCCTTTTTAGGAGTAAAGGGAACTAAACCAAGTCTTGCAGTTTTAAGGAACTTTGTGCATTGTGTGTGAGGGGAAATGAAGCAAAATTGTTTAAGAATACGTAGTTGCAAAGCATTGATTTATGGTTTGGAGACAGAAGGGGGAGGGAATCTTTGTGGTGAGTTTAAGGAAATATAAACAGGAACTTAAATGCCTGTTCTCTGGGGTATGGTTTTTCCAGACCCTTTGCTGTTGATTTGAGGAGGTGGGGCACTGGTAACTATAAAATACATGAGAGAGTTGAGGATTACTCTTCATTCATATTAAATTGTTTATGCAACATTATTTATTAAATACCAACTATGGACCTGATACTGGACTGGGTTTCTTGAGATAGAGTGTTGAAGAAGATGGGACAAGATAATACATTCCCTCATAGATCTTAAATCCTAACATGAATAATAACTACATTTTATGAGTTGCTTACTATTTTTCAGGTATTGTGCTGTGCAGTTTATATTTATCATCACTATGTAAAGTTTATAACATCAGTATATAAAGTTTTATCCTTTTAGTAAGAGGATGGCAAAATTTTCGAAGAAATCAAATCCAGCTTTCTAAATGCTTTGTAGAACAAGATTGTCTATAAATAAATATAATAAAAATAAACGAAGCTAAGTTTTTTTAGTATTACTGGCCATTCATCATTTTTAAGTCTTTTGGTTTTCCTTTTTTCTTTTCTTTTTTTCTTTTTTTTTTTTTGAGGGGGGATGAGCCAGGGCACAAGTAAATAAAAAGACGTCATCATTGAGTATGCAAAAATGATTTTCTCAACTCCTGATCAATGAGAGGGGCTTGCCCTTTACTTTTCTCGTGATAATAGGCCCATATTGATTTTTCTTCCCATTTGCTTTTCTTTGTAATCAAAAATATTGTGATTGCTGCATATTACTAGTGCTAACCAATAAATATTTAAACACAATGGCAAATACATTGATACATAAAGATTTTAAGAAAGCATTCAGTCAAGTTAGCTATAGTCATTTTATTTATCAAATCCCATTTTTCCACTGATACTTTCCCACTGGATCCCATTTTAAAATAAGGATATCCTGGACCTCTGGTTTTTCAATTCTGCCAGTTTAATTTCTTGATAATGAGGAGTACTCTGCTTTTGATTTCCCTTCAACTCAGCTTCAGAGATGATCTATGTGTTGACTTTGCCTTTCATGGGTAACAGTGCAGATGGTGCTGAGCCCTTGAGGCTTGGGAGTCAAAGGTGGAAGAATTCACTGAGCTAGATCACGTGATATCACTTCAGTATTAACTGACATTTTCATGGGATTTAATATTTTATAAAGTATTTTCATTCAAAGCATTATCATTCAGTCTTCACTGACACTGTGAATGCTGATATTAACCCAGTTCTATAGATGAGGAGCTGAACTCATTTGTGAAAGAAATGACATACTTGTCAGTGCTACTTTGTATTTAGTTCTGGAGTATCAGCACTTTAAAAGTCACCTTTCCTCTGCATGGAGGCTGCTGAGTTGTGTGGCGGCACCTTCTCTTGTGCTGTTTGCCTCCCCCTATTGCTTCTTTTGTGAAGAAAGGGGTTGCTGAGTCACTTGTAATAGAGGTGTGATTGTATAAAACCAATCCCACCATGTCATTGTCCAGCTAATCTGAGGGGTAATGACTTTATTAAAGTCACATCTTCACAGAATTTATAAACCAAAAATGAACTTATTGTCTAGATTAATTTTTTTTCCCAAAGAATTATTAGGAGTGCAAATAATTAATTCCTGAATTTATGAATCCTGTTGGCTTGAAATTCTTCAGTGTGTGTTTTGTAAAGTTGGGACTATCTGTATATGTTTGTCATATAAGTATAGGATATAAATAGAAATAATTGCCTCTCCAGACCTTTGAAAGTGCATTGGATTTCTGTGCTTTATTGTGAAATTTGGTATTGATTTGTTCCTATCCAAGAGGTATAATTACTATAGTGCTATAAAACACACACACACACACACCACCACCACCACCACCACCACCACCACCACCACCTCATTATACAATGGGTTTCCTGACTTAGAACCTAGGAATTTTGTCTCATGGTTGCCATATACTTGGAAGCCATGCACATGTTTCTTCAAAACAACAACAAGATCTCTTTAAACTTAAACAAATTTTTTTTTATAAATGAAGCTTTCAGTATTAGAAATAGTTTGTCTTTGCATAGTGCTTCCGTAAGTTAAGTACATGTATGTTAAGGATTTATAAAATTAACTGGCTTTCTATCATTTCATTCTTTTAAAAATTTATGTTAGGGAAGAAGAAGGTGGTAGTCTGTAAATTCTGTACTTTGACAAATAAGTCCTGAGTTCTGACACGCTTGGCTCCGAGACTGAATGTGGGGGAAAAGAGGCACAGAAGAGAGGCGTCTGGGATGACCCCCAAGTTTTGGCCTTGAACAAATAGATTTTAGTGCCATTATCTGAACTTTGAAGTGTTATAGGGTACAGGATTTGGAGGCAAAGGGAGAGAAAGATGGTTTCATGCTAATCTCCTTGAGAACAGGATTCTGTGTGTTATAATGATACCTTGAGTACCTACTGTGTCATTCTTTAGGTCATTCTTTGGGTGCTGGAGATGGGGTATGAACAACAGACAAAAATTTCTGTTTATAAGACACTGTGTTCTAAGGGGGGGTGGAAGTAGAATTAGTTAATAAGAAAGTACAATTTATAGTATGTAGGGTGATAAGTACTATGGGGAAAATGGAGCAGGAAAACCAGAGAGAATACTGGGGTGGCTCCATTGCACTTTTAAGCAGGGTGAACAGGGTAGGCCTCAGTGATAAAATGACAATTGAGCAAAGACTTGAAGGAGGTGATACAGAACAACACCTGTTGGACATAGGTGGGGAGGGAAGAACATTCCAGGCTAAGAGATCAGCAAGTGCAAAGGCCCTGAGGCAAAGTCCTCTTGCTTTTCCAGGAATAGCTAGGAGACCAGTATGGCTAAAGCTGAATGAACCAGGGAAAAGGAATAATAGGAAAAGGGAGTGGAAGGGTTGCAGATGTGTAGGGGTCATGAAGGCTCTTATTTGCCCTTGTAAGAACTGTTCTTTTTACTCTGACTGAGAGGGGAGGCTCTGGAGGGTTATGACCAGAGAAGAGAGACATGACCTAACTTTTATGTTTTAACAGATCACTCTGCTTTGGGGTTTCTATTTTTTCATTTCGGTTTCTTACACATTAGAGACGCTAATTATAGTTTAAGGGTAAAATGGGGAGTCAGATAAATTGGTGCACAGCCCTGACCCGTGCTCACAACTCTCATTCCAGAAGGCTCAGTACCAGAGCCAGTACTTTTGGAGGGCCCTAGAAATTCAGAGTACTCCAGCTCTTTAAATAACACGGGCTTACTTCACTTTTTCAGGTTTCTGTTGCTAAAAGGAAGGGAGCAAAGAAAGAGATTATCTCTAGACTTCTGCTGACAAAGAAGATTAGCCTGCTGGCAGGTTGAATGTTTTCTAACTTCTTTGGGCTTCTAGGTTTTCTTACTATTGGGTCATATATAAAAAGTCATTTTTACCTTCTTTCAACATTTAAGATTTCATTTATTTTCCATTTTCCTTGGCCCTGAATCTGCTTTACATTCCTCTGCCTTTCCCCATTATAGTAAGTTTAGTAGAGATGGGATTATTGTTACCTGTTACTCATATTTTGGATATGAGGCCCCAAAAACTTCTGTTAAGCTGAAAAATATTACAGATTGAAAGATTCTACACAGACGTGACCCTATAAAAATCCATAGGATTTATTGTCTTCCCTGTGTTTCCAGGGGAAGTTTCTCTCCTCTTTCATGAAAACTATCCCCTCTTTTGCTGCTCTGTCATCTAGCTGCAGAAAATACTTGTTCCTAAACACAAATTCCATGGCAACATAACAGAAAGGTAATAGAACAAATGTTAATTTTGTTTAGATCTGCTGTCTGAGTAACTTTAGACCCTGAACATGTTGGCTCCTGTTACTTTGAATGATGTTACAGATTTCCTTGTTTTTCTTAAAACCTTCTCCCTTAGGCCTTGGTGATATTGTCACTGTGCCTGTGACATGAAGGAAGGTATGCGAGTAGGTGCATCTTACTGTCAGTCTACCCACAAGTAAGAATCAGTCGCTTTGCCAAGCTTATGATCCAGAGTGTAGGCATCATGCAACACATGACTATGCAGATAAAGCATACCAGTTGTCTCCCTTGTTTTCTTAAATTTGTTAATTCGGTATTGCCAGTGCCAGGCACTGCAACTGGTGCTATGTTTATAACGATTTAAAAAAAAGCAGGAAGGGTCACTGTGCTTTTCAAAGTATCAGTCCACAAGGGACATATTTATGTTGTTTCCTCGGAGATTGCTTTGGAAGTCCTCTTTTGGAAGTAGCTTTTCTATATTCTTTCAGCTTAAATTACCATCTCGAATCTGTCTTTATATTTCTAATGCTTCCCTTGAAGTCTTCTTTTAGATTCTTCTGTGTCTCTTATTTCTAGTGATATACTGGCCACTTTTTACATCTAGGACAATTTCATTCAAGGATGTGTGTTGGAAATCTGTGTCAAGAGAAGTCTTTTCATATGATGATTCAGATCTAGAAAGTGATGACATCAGCATGTGCCCACAAGAGATCAGAACTTCTTCTTTTGATCTGCTGAGGGCTCAGGGAGGCTATGTTTCAAGGGAGGAAAGGGGCTGTGAGGGTAAAGGTCCTCTAAATCCTTAACCTAGCCCTTTGCTTCCACTTGGGGTAGTGTCTCTGCTGTGTCAGTTTTCTCACCTATGGATTATCTGCCCCTTTTCATGCCCTTAGTCTGTTCTGTGACACTCGGCTTGAGGTGTCTGGTTTATGCAGATTTATACTGAACTCTTACATTTCTTCATTCCTGTAGTAGTTATAACTTTTTTCCCAGAAATAATTGCTTTATTCTTCATATCTTTACTAGCTACTTCTCTTTTTCTCTTTCTGTCAAATCCTTCATCTAGGACTTTAGCTAACTTGGATCTTCTTGTTCTTTGACTTTTTTTTTTTTATTAGCATTTATTTGATGTTGAAGTTACTCCTGGGCCATAAGTTTTTGTTTCTTCAGTTTCTTCTGAAGTATATTTTTCTTCTGTGCAAACTCCCCTCTGGTTTAGAAACAGTCTGCTCCTTTGCAGTGAGGATCATCTCACTGTGGCAGGGAGAGCTCAGGCAGGGGATAACCCATCCACGAGCTCTGTAAGTTCTGCACCGCATCCTGGGAGCTTTGTTCACCTGGATGTGCTCATGACCAGAGAGTCCACATCTAACCCTTAAGCTCAGCATCACTCTCTGCATTTTTAAGCATGTGCAGCAAAAATTCAGCACTCTTTTTGGGCCACTGACCCTGCGTCCAGCCTCGCTGTTTGGCCTGGGTACACCTACCAGCTCCACCATTGTAACGACGGAATGGCACACATTACTTCTGTAAAGTGACATCCTTCAGATACTTTGTGGCTTTTTGGATATGCACACCCTTGATGGCCTTGGCAGTATAATTTAGGATTACTCAACCTATTGACATTTTTGGGTGGGATAATTTTTTATTGTTGTTGTGGGGGGCTATGTTGTGCAATGCAGGGTGTTTATTATCATCTCCGTAGCCTACCCACTAGATGCCAGTAGCAGCTCCCAGTGTAACAACCCAAAATATATCTAGACATTGCCCTATATCCCCTGAGCAAAATCACCCTTGGTTCAGAGTTACTTATATAATCCTGTATATTTAGATCAATTGGCCCTTGGTAAAAACAAGATAGCATAACTTGAACCTTCCACCTGCAAAAAGATAGAAATATACTTTCAGGGCATATTCCTTTTGAATTCATTATCTGATAGAGTCTCCACAGTGACCTTGTTTACATACTGTGCATCCAGGTTTGTACTTCGAAACTTAATCTCAGGAATGTCTGACCCTTTGGATTTTAAGTCCATTGAAATGTAATGTTTCATGCTTTCCCTTGATTATTTTTCTACACATTATTGAGGACGATCTCAGAGACATAGCACTAACTACCCTAGGAATAGATTCGTGTTGTAAACTTGTATGGTTCAGCCTTAGATAAGTGGAGCTGATATTTGAAGGAAGCTGATCATTAGGTGAATGATAGTGGTCATGAAAATTACAATCATAATGAGCCAATTACCTGAAGATTTCTATAACTCTAGGTATTTAAGGCAGCGTAATGTCAAAAGTTTGAAGTGTGTGTGTGTGTGTGTGTGTGTGTGTGTGTGTGTGTGTGTGTATGCTTATGGAGCTTTTAAACATACAAGTGCTTGGGTCCTACCCCCAGAAATGAAGAATTAGGTCTAGAGTAGGGCTAAGGCAACTGCATCTTTCTAGGCAATAGAGAGCTGTTACAGTTTCTTGAGTTGTAAAGTGAGCAGCAAGGGAAAGTGTTTTAAAATTGGTCTGGCTGGAGATACAGAATGGATTGGAGGAAACAAATGTGTTATTTTATAAAAGTTTTTAGTAACTTGTTTATGGATGTGCCTGTTCATTCTGACTCCCCAACTAGATTTCTCAGTTCTTTGAGGTCAGGAACTGTCTGCTTTGGTATGTATTTATTAATCTTGCCTTATGTTCCAGGCACTGGGCTAGGTTCTGAGGATTAACTATAGCTTCTGCTCTCCCTCACAGCCTAAATTGGGAAACAAATATATAAAGGAATAATTTTTTGCAGTTCACTGTCTTAAGTATTGGCTACGTTATATTTGCTGATTATAGTAGTTCTTAGATCCTTTCTAATAATTGCTGAATAAATGTGCATATTAACTTGTAGAAACTGTAGTTTCTGCATCCATTGCATGACAACCAATGATCAAGGATTTGGGCCCTCAGTTATAAATATTAATAACCTGCCCTATTTTACTATTATTTCAGGGATATACTCAACCTTAAATTTGAAGATAAGAGATCTGAAAATACATATTGAGAATTTACGATTGATAAACCCCATGCTGGAAGCTGATCACGAAACTTTTATAATAGCATGTTCATTTCAACTTGGAACATTTAAAACTAGCTGCCTTATGTAGTTCATAAAATACTTTCACATAATTATCTCGAGCCTCAAAACAGAGTTATGAGGTAAGCAGGGCTGGTGACACCACCATTTTACTGATTTAGAAACAGGCTCATAGAAGCTTTGGCCAAGATCGCCTGCTAGAAAGTGCCAGAACCAAAACTAGAATGTAAATCTTTTCACTAGTTGTTTACTTTTCTCTATATCAGACTGCATATGTTTATGTTTAATAGAATTTTTGGAGATCAGTTCATCAGAATACTGCAAACAGACCATTCACTAGGATGCAAAAGTAGCTTTGTTAAATGTAATTTCAGTGGTTTTTCTAGAGCAATAAAAAGATTCTTATCTAGCATTCCCAAAAGTAAGCGAGATATCTTGAAAATTCCAGTATTTTGATTTAAAAAATCAAGTTGCTAAGTGCAATGATTTAAAATTTATTTGATATTCCTCCCTTCTAAAGGTTGAGCTTAATTCTCCTCCCCTTGAGTGAAGGCTGTACTTAGTGGCTCACTTCTCTAATGTATAGAATATGGCAGAAATGATGGAGTGTGACTTCTGAGGGTATGTCATAAAAGACATTGTGGCCCCTATCTTGCTCTTTTTCTGAGATCATTTGTCTAGGGCACTTTCTCAATCAAGGTACTATTGACATTTTGGGCCAGATAATTCTTTATTTTGAAGGAGGTTTAGCAGTATCCCTGGTCTCTACCCACTAGATATCAGTAGCACCCCCCCTCCACACACACACGCACACACACGCACCAGTTGCGATAGCCAAAAATGTCTTGTGCATTGTCAGACATCTCCTCTGGAGGATGAAATTGCCCTCCATTGAGAACTACTGCTTTAGGAGAAGCTGCTGTGTTGAGAAGACACTGAACCAGCCCTTTGGAGAGGTCCACATTGTGAAGAACTGAGACCTGCCAACACCATGTTAGTGAGCCATCTTGGAAATTAATCTTCCAACCTCAGTCAAGCCCTCAGATTACTGTAGCCCTGGCCAACATCTTGCATTAGATAACCAATACACTAAGTGTTACTGTGAAAAAAAAAATATGTGCATGTCATGAAAGATGGAGAATCACAGACTGAGCAAAACTCAAAAGTTGTAAAGACATTAATAACTGTTAGGTAATTCTGTAGTCATGTTCATACCATGTATTTGTAGGGTGCTCTTCTGGATGTGGAGCCTAGAAACACTGTTACTTTAATAGTCTTTTAATTGTAGCAGTAAGGCAAGTTGACTGATGATAGTATAAATAGTTACAATGTAATATGTGGGCAGTCTATTTAATATTTCAGATTTGCTTGAAAGGAGTTAAAAATTATTTAATGATAACTTCAAAAACATTTGTTTTTTTTTTTTTAAATTTGCAGACACATGAAAGTAAAGAAGATGTGCCTTTGGTGACAACATTGTAATGAGACTTTGGAAAATAATCCCTTTAAAAGAGGAAATAATCCACATGTAGTATTTTTGCAATCAATATGGGATAACCATTGCTCTTGTTGCAGATATATCACTTCACATTAGTAATCAAAGAAATATGTTAACTGACACAACTAGCTTTTAAAGCTGCAGTGAAGAAATAGAAAATCATTCTTTTTTCAAATGGAGCTTGCAGCAAATGAAGAATAATTGCATGTTATATTTTAATTGCAAATGGTTTAGATTTTTAGACTGTGTGTCTAAGATTTTTAGATTGTGTGTCATTGTTTGAATATTAGTTTTCATCAGCTTAGTAAAAACTGAAGCAATTGTGAAAAACATTTTCACTTCAGTAATTTAGAAGCTTTTGCAGCAGGAATTGGACCAGATCAGGAATGGTGTGTATCTAGCATGTGTGTTGCCATTCCTAGAGTCCCTGCCCCATGGCTAATGTCCCTAATAAATCCTGTCACAAATATATTTTCCTATCTGAATGAGATTTTCATGAAAATACTAAATTTGCATGAAAGTTCTTGAAATATAAGTTCAGCAAGGCAAGGTAAATGATCAATTTAATGATTCTTTTTTCATTTGGGCTACTTATCTATTGATAAGGTTTTTCATATATCTATGTTTTAAACCTCTTTGAGGAAGTTTTAGAAACTGAAAAGCTGGGGATTGGTTGCATTGTACATACTTGTAACAATTCTATTCATAACATCTGATGTTCTTTCCACAAATATGAAAGTGTTATTGTAAGAAACTAAATTTTGTTTTAAAAAAAATACTGCATATATATGTAGTGCAAATAGTTGAATAATTTTGTGATTTTAAAAAATCAATGTTATATAGACATTAAAACAAGGTATTTGAGAGTTAGTGAAGATATTGAAAGCTCACAAAATTTCAAATGTTATGAGTTTTTAAAGTCAATTTTAAATCTCATTCTACTCTGAGGAATATTTTTTGAGGTTCCTTAATCAAAATTTGAGTTTTAGGTTTTGCATAAAGTTGCCTTTATTTTTAGGATGTAATTTCTAAAATGGAGGGGCAGAGCATAGGCATCAAAACTCTAGTGATAACTTACATGTGTCTGAATTTAGAAGGAAGAAAAAAATAGGTTTTTGTAGTGGAGGGATGTGTGTGCTAAAAAAATATTTCCAGTATGGTATTTATTGAAATTTTTATCAAGTTTTGTAGGTAAAGTGCCAAGTTAGTAGTCTGAATTACTTATTTAGAAGGACATATTGAAAGTCATTATCAATTAGCATGAATTCAGTTGGGAAAAACCCTCAAATTATGTGATCTGTATAAGAGTAAATAATTCCATTAATTTCCATAAATAAATAAAATTGTGTTTGTCTTTTTTTAATTTTTATTTTTCAATCAGAATTGACATTCAGTATTATTTTATGTTGGTTTCAGGTATACAGAACAGTGGTTAGACATTTATATAGTTTATGAAGTGATCTTCCAATTAGTCTAGTACCCACCTGGCACTATACAGTTATTACAATATTATTGGCTGTATTCCCTATGCTGTACTTCACATCTCTGTGACTATTTTGTAACTACCAATTTGTACTTCTTAATCCCTTCATCTTTTTCACTCAGCCTCCGAACCCACCTCTCCCATCTGGCAATCACCAGTTTTCTCATTATCTATGAGTCTGTTTTCATTTTGTTTGTTTATTTGTATTGTTCCTTAGATTCCACATATAAGTGAAATCATATGGTATTTGTCATTCTCTGTCTGACTTATTTCACTTAGCGTAATACCCTCTAGGTCCAACCATGTTGTAGCAAATGGAAGATTTTATTTTTTTTATGGCCGAGTAACATTTTATTATATATGTGTACCACTTCTTCTTTATCCAATCTTCTTTTAATGGACATTTAGGTTACTTCCATATCTTGGCTGTTGTAAATAGCATTGTAGTGAACATAAGGGTGCATATATCTTTTTGAATTAGTGTTGGGTTTTCTTTGGATAACTACCTAGAAGTAGAATTGCTGGAGAATAAGGTAATTGTTCCTGATTTTTTGAAGAACTTTCAAACTGTTTTCCATAGTGGCTATACCAATTTGCAATCCCACCAATGGTACACAAAGGTTCCCTTTTCTCCACATCCTCACAAACACTTGTTTTTTGATTTATTGATGAACGCCATTCTGACAGGTGTGAGGTGAAATCTCATTATGGTTTTAATTTGCATTTCTCTGATGGTTAGTGACATTGAGCATCTTCATAAGTCTATTGGCCATCTGAATGTCTTCTTTGAAGAAATGCCTATTCAGGTCCTTTGCCCATTTTTTAATTGGGACTTGTGTGTGTGTGTGTGTTGAGTTGTATGAGTTCTGTATAAATTTTAGATATTAACCCTTTATCAAATGTATTATAGGTGAATATCTTCTCCCATTCAGTGGGTTTTCTTTTTATTTTGTTGATGGTTGCCTTTGCCATGCAAAAACTTTTTAGTTTGATGTAGTCCTATTTTTAAAATTTTTTCTTTTGTTTCTTTTGCCCAAGGAGATATATCAGAGCAGTGTCAGAGAGTTTGCTGCCTGTTTTCTTCTTGGAGTTTTATGGTTTTGGGTCTTACATTTAAGTCTTTAATCCGTTTTGAATTTATTTTTGTATGTAGTGTAAGAAGGCTGTCTAGTTTCATTTTTTTTGCATGTATCTGTCCAGTTTTCCCAATACCATTTATTGATTAGACAGTCTTTACCTCACTGTATATTCTTGCCTCCTTTATCATAGATGAAAGGACCATGTAGGTGTGGATTTATTTCTGGGCTCTCTCTATTCTGTTCTATTGACCTATGTACTATATTCTTGATTATTATAGCCTCGTAATATAGTTTGAAATCAGGGAATGTGATACCACCAACTTTGTTCTTCTCTCTCAAGACTGCCGTGGCTATTCAGGGTCTTTAATGGTTCCATATAAATTTTAGGATTATTTGTTCTAGTTCTGTGAAAAATGCCATTGGCGTTTTGATTGCATTGAATCTATAGATTGCTTTGGGTAATGTGGTCATTTTAATGATGTTAATTGTATTTATCTTCTTAACCATTATTGAAGGCCCATTTTTCCTTAATAACATTGTTTGGGAATTAGAGAAGTCATCTATGACCATTGAAAAAAATTGTAAAATCACTTATGATCCCCACAAATTACTCAGAGACTTGCCCATTCTTCATTCTGTTGGGGAACCCCCCCCTTTTTTTTTTTTCAGGAAAATTCTCCTGTAGTCATTTATACTCTCATGTTGTGTGGTTGTGGGCGCTTTTTCAGGTTAGGCAGCACAATACCTTTTTTTCTTTTTTTAGCAGGTCGTCTCCTTTCCTCTACCTACCAACTCAGCTGACCGTTAAAGCGTATTGATCTGCCTTTACCTTGCAACATAGAAAATCTGCCAGCCAGGTGCCAGTCATGGAACATGAACACAAAGGCCCTATGTCTCTACCTACCTAAAGCTCAATTAATGGAAATCATGGTTGGAGGATTGTCTAAGGAGTATGGAGCTCGTTATGTATTTTTCTAAATACTCTTAAGATTTCCTTTTAGATTAAGTCTGTTAGAGAACAGCATACCATGCTGTTTTGTACTCTCCTCCCCTCCTTTGCTAATAATGAACTGTATTTTGGCTTTATTAAAGTCTACTGATGGATGCTCTAAGAAAAGAATCATCTGACACTATGATGTTTGTGTAAGGATATTGGTAGGACATTTTTATCACGTTATACAGTGTCTCCTTCATAAACATACACAGGAGGAACTTCTCTCTAGTTTTATTATAGGAGTAATTACTCTTCTCTTTAGTTCTCCTGAGTACCTGGTTTGTTTTTATTGTATGGTTCCTGTGACTTATGTCTTCATTGGATGTGTTCTTTTTTGTGATGGCTCTAGTAGACTCAGAGTCAAATTTGAGGCCCACCTCTTATCAGAAGGGACCTCCTGATAAACATTTGTGTGCTAACCTCACCCATATAGAATTTCTTATTTATCTTACTTACCTTTAATCACGTACTGTTATGTCAAGGTGTGTATATATATTTCCAGGCTGCTTTAATTCATTGTGGAATAAAGCAGGGTGGTATATGTAAATAAATTTAGAAGTTAAACAAAATATATTAGAATGTATTAAGAATCTGGTAAGTGTTTTTTTTTCAGCCAGTTATGGGGGGAGGCAAGTATGAATGTGGAGTGAAACATTAATCTTCCTTAGTGAAAATTATTGTGTCCTAGATTTTGGATTCATGGTCAACTGTAGATGAGTGACAATGATATCCTAATATAATAATAACTGCTTTTGATGAATTTGATATTGATTCCTTTATTTTTTTACCCTAACAATGATTTTATAAAATGTGAATTAACTTTATAACTTTGAAAGACCTCAAGTGAATTTATATTCAGGGAAAATCTTATAAAGCAGTGTGTTCTGAATTTTAGTTTGGAGAACCTGATCATCATAAAGATAATTTCATTTTATGATGTTGTTTATGAAAACAAGGTTTTATTCGTAGTTGTAGTTTTAAAAATGTGATTTCATAGGAATCTTCCCAACTGGTAATACTACTAAGTGAACCATTATAATAAAGGCAAAACTGATAACTGGTCCTAGGGTTGTCCTTATTCCTGGTAGCTTGAGAAAAGAGAAAGCACTGGAATTAGACAGATCCGAGTTTGAATACCGCTGTATGAGTTATATGACCTTGGAGGAATTGTTAATGTTTGTGGCCATTAGTTTCTTATTTTGGAAAGTAAATAGAACTATCTCATAAAGTTATTAGTATAAGTGTTAAAACATTTCCTAAATACCACATGGCATAATCAGATATTCAACTATTTGAATTTCTTCTCAGTTGGTTTCCTTCTTTTTAATTGGTTTATCAGGTGATTTGGTTTTTAAAAAAATTATTAGGAATTTCTGCTTTTGGTAATTACAATGATCAGTTTACAATTAGATACATGATTTCTCCTCTCTCCAAATAATTGCTTTGGTTAGTGATGGAAACAGAAGGCTAGGTCTGAGCAGTTAATTGCTAAAAGAGGTAGAGGTAGGAATAGATCCTATATTCCTTGCTTCAGCAGCTTTTGCTATAGCAATTACTAATACGCAGAGAGCAGTTTCTCTGAACATTTCCAGCTTGTTCTCTTTTGTAAGTAAAATATGTTTTTAAAAGTGGGTGTGTGTGAAAAAAATAAAAAGATAAGAGTAGGGAGTGTATGTCCTTTGAAGTAAAAATAGTCTATTCTAAGGAAATCATTCAGTTATGGAAGAAGCAGTATGAATTAAGATGTCCATTTAGTAGTAGTTATATTATTTATGTGTGTGTGTGAATGAATGAAATGGCTATAATGCCCATCAATAAGAGAATGATTGAATAGATTGTAGTACAGATATTTAATGAAATTATTGTTAATGATTGTTTAGTAAAATGGAAAATGCTTATGGTTTAGGGATGGAGGATACAAATTTATTTGTATATTATGAATATAGCCCTGTGAATATTATTTGAAGGAAATATAATTGTTAATAGTGGTTTTATTAGAGTCTCTTGTTTTAGGGTAACAGAACAATACAAATGACTTCTGCTTCTAACCTTACTAATGCCCTTATTAAAAAATATGAGCTCATTTTTATAAAATCAGATTAAAAGATATAAGCTCAGAAGATAAATCAAAAAGCAAATCTGTTAAAAGTTTGAGTGTAGTAGACATTTCTTCTTTGCATATATATGTATATATGTATGAGTATACATTTTTCCCCCATAGATGAGATCATTCTTCTGATCTTACCTATTTGTTTTCTTTCCCAGAAATAGTATAACATGTACATATTAGTATGTGGAGATTCTTGTTGATGGCTATATTATGTGATACATGAGAATGTACCATAATTTAAACTCTCCCCTGTTGGATGTTAAGGTAGTTTCTGGTTTTGTTCTTGTAAACAGGCTGCAATGAATATTTATATATTTTGAACCCCTTATACATTTTATACATAAACTTTTAAACCTACTTTATATATTTTTGAATCTAACATTTTTGAAAATGGTATCTGTATATAGTTGCACTGTATTATTGGGCATTCTTTGCATTTATACATGTTTCATCATCCCAGTTAGATGGCAAGTTCTATGATATCAGGAACTATATTTTATGTTTTTTTTTATATCCACAAAGAATCTCATGAAGGAGATAATTTCAGTAAATACTTAGGAAGTGATATTTTGGTATTTGTGAGATACCATATCACTGACTCCTTTAATGTTTTAGATTCACAGGGAGTAGTAGAACTGTAGGGATTGAAAACTTCTCCTTAATAGAGTAATACATAGAAAGTAAAAGCCATTTCTTATAAAGTACTTTTCATTAATACTACCCTGAGTTCAATTTCATATTACAGGGAAAATTTTTATTTATGAAATGTTATTAATTGTAACAGGAAGCATTTTTTTTTTTAAAGCAGAGTTCATATAATTAGAATATGTTTAAAATAGACTGAACTATTAAACAAGTTGAACGTGCTTTTCCATTATGGTATAATGGTTAAGAGTTCATGCTTGAAACACACCACTTGGATTTCAATCCTAGCTCTCCTATTTTCTGTCTATACCCTGGACACACTACTTAACCTCTTTGTGCCTTTGTTCTCTCATGTGTAAAATGGAAATAATAATAATGTTTTCTCATAAAGTCACAATAATTAAAGATGTTCATTCATGTAAAGATCTAAAAATAGTGCCTAGCAATAATAAGCAGTTAATAAATATAAATCTTTACATTAATATCTGTTTCTTGTTAGATGCTATTGAAATTTTAAAAATTGAGAGCCAAATGAAAAATTGACGGTTTTTCCTCCATATTTCATATAACTATGTTGTAAAATACTGTTTTATACTTTGTTAAGCGTTTATTGAGACTGTATCATGTGACAGGCATTATACTGAGTCCTGTGTAATACAGTAGGAAATAAAAAAGAAGATACTTCCTGCCCTCATAATGCTTAGAATGTGTGGGAAAGGTAGGCATTAGTAATGTCTAAAACTGGGCTTTCCCATGCGCCAGGCCTTTTGTTAAACCTACTACAAAAGTTTTCACATTTAATTCTAACACATATCCTACAAGTTAGATATAAACATTATCCATATTTTATATATGAGGCGGAGAGAATTTAATTAACTTTCTCAAGATTATACAGCTACTAATTAAAATCCAGATAGTCTAATACTAAAGCTCCAGCCCTTATTTAAGTAATCTGCTGGATTATAAATCAACGTATAGTACTAATAAATTATGATTATTAGGGTCTGTAGGGTGCTGATTAATCTTAGCCTGTCTTTTACTTAATAGATACAGAAGGAAAATAGAGATAAAAATATGTACTTTATTATTGGCATAGAGAATGCCTTCTAATGGCTTGGACAGGCAGCTCAAGTAGGCTTCTTATTTTTTCCCTCCTGAAGTGAACTTGCACACTTCAGTCACAAGCAGGTCAGCTAGAAACCCGATGGCATTCCTTGCTCTAGGAAGAGATTTCAGTGACAGATATAAGCTTTGGGAGTTTTCAATATATAGATGGCATTTAGTTTAAAGTTGGGGTATGGTTGAGATCACCTAGAAGGAGAATGTGAGAGAGAGAAGAGAAGAGGGCCCAGCACCATGCCTGGAAGGACTCCAACATACAGAGCTTGAATAGAGGAACCACATGCAGTAGAAACAGATGTAGCTGCTGTAGAAGTCATAGAAAACCAATAGAGTGTACTGATGTGGATTCTAAAATGGAGAGTTTTTAGAGAAAGGGAAAGGGGTAACTGGAAAAGTGGTAACCATGTCAGTTGCTAATCCAGAAAAGTAGCCATTGGATTTGATAACAGGTCATTAATGACTCCAAGAAGAGCAGTGGAGTAGATTGAGGAAAGAATGGAAGCTGAGAAAATATTGTGCGCTTTCTCAAACCTTAAGATATATATGAATTACCTGGAGATCTTGTCAAAATGTAGATGTTACTAGGGCCTGCGTTCATGTATTTCTAAAGAGCTCCTGGATAATAACAATGCTGCTGGTCCATGGAATAGCAGAGATATTGATTAGTGGTTCTCAAACTCCATTGTGTTTTAGAATTATGTGGGGGGCTTGATAAAATACAGATTACTAGACCCACTTCTGAGTTTCTGATTCAGGAAGCCTGGGGTGGCAGCTGAGAATTTGCATTTCTTGTAAGTTCCCAGGTGATACCAAGTCTGCTGGTCTAGACTGTACTTTGAGACCCACTGGAGAATTTTAATTGAGGGGGAGTTGTCAAGGGAAATTTTGTTTGTTGAGGATGGGAAATGGCTAGAACATATTTATGCTGATGAGAATGATTCCTTAGATAGGGAGAAAATGGTGTGATAGAGGAGAAAGGGAACAAAGGGGTTAAGTCTTTGTAAAGATGAGAGAGGATGGCTCTGAAGCATATATTGAAGTCTTGGATTTTTATAAGACTTATAGCAAGAGAGAAAGCAGAGAAGATGGGTCCAGTGCAGATAGGTTTATAGATTTAGTAGTGGTGGGCACATGTAACTTCCCTTTGATGGTTTCTATTTTCTCAATGAAGGCAAGGGCAACTTCTGAGAAAGGAGGGTGAACTGAGGTTTGAGGAGAGAGATGGTATCAAATGATGACTTTGAGTAGGAAAATGAACTTACTAAGAAAAACGTGGCAGCATTGACCGTTTTATTTGAGGTTAAGCTCAGAAATTAAGAATGAAACTAATCTATATGATTGTGCATTCTTTTTTCTTCAACCACAGTTAGTTTTTGGGTTCAGACATGGAGAATTAAATAGTTAAGATCACCCAAGGTTAGACTTTATCCAGGTGAGTACATCAGAGAGACAGAGAGCAAGAGAAGAAAGGAGAGAGGGAGAGGGAAGGGAGAGAAAGAGTGGGGGCAAGAGAGACAGAGAAAGACAGACTGAGACAGACAAAAGAGCTTAGGTACAAGAGAGAGGTACAAGGGCACTTAGACTACTGTCTAAGCCAAGCGAGAAAGGAAATAAAGACCAAAGAGGGTTAAAGGATAAAAATAAGCAATGATGAGGAGGTCAATGAATTATCATAGTCAGGGTATAAGTAAACAAGAATTAACTAAAAGTCATAGGAGGTTGGTGATGAAAAACGAGTGCTGGCATTCAGAATTTTGTAGGCAGGACAGTTCTTGGTGGTGATAGAGGTGCAGGGTGTGACCATGGAGGCGGCTGGATGAGGTGGAGTTTCCTGGAGAGGTCAGGAAACTGAGAGACCAGGATGTTGAATGTGCTCTCCACCTGGATGAAGTTGCCAAGAATGATGACACGTTGGGAGTGGAGAGAGACTTTGAGATAGGAACTAACTTTTCAACAAATGATGGAAAATTCCAGGTCAGTGGATACAGAGGCAGAGAGAGAGGTGGTTGTGAGCAGGGACTTTTATTTATACAAAGGGAGAGATGGTCTGGAAGTGGTAATGTTTGCAAGGCGGACATCCACCCCACCTGCCAGCCATGAGGTGCCTGGGATATGAGAGAGAATGCCCTCAAATGGCAGGGCTATAAAAGAAGTACAGCTTCCTTTCAATTAAAGCAAAGAAATGGAGAGAAGGTTCAGAAAAGGGATTGAAGATTTATAAGAATTTATCACAAATTGGGAGTTGAAGAGCAAGGATTTGGGAGTGGAGGTAGGGAATTTCAGGAGTAAGTGCAGAGTCATATGGGAAAGAGAGTTTGGTGATAATAGATGATCTGAGAGTCTTGGATGCCCATAACTGACTGAGATAAACAGGAGAATGAAGCATGATGGAATAAGCCCAGTCCCTAAAAATAATTAAAATTCACATTAAGCTTGTTGAAGTGTATGTCCTACATGGTCTAGCTCTGCCTACATCTCTGACCTCATTCTTTTCTAGTCTGCTTTCTCCCTATGCTCCACCTTCACAGGCCATCTTGCTTTCACTCCAGCATGCCATATTTTTTCTACCTCTGTTTCTTTTCCCCTTTGTGCTTGCTCTTCTGAGAGGCAGCATAGCAAAGTGGTTAATAGCGTGAGCTCTGGGTTCAGACTTCCTGCTCTGCCACTTTCTAGCTTTGTGACGGTGAGCAAGTTATTTAACCTCTGTGCTTCAGTTTCCTCATTTGTTAATGGGGGAATGATAATAGTACTTACTTCATAAGGATGTTGGAAAGTAAAAGAGTTAATTTTAAAAATTAATGTAAAGGGCATAGAACAGTTGCTGGTATGCAATAAAGACTCACTAAATGTTAATATCATTATTTTTTCTTCTGTTTGAAACTTTTCCCCTATTTCATTACGTGGTTGCTACTTTCTCATCATCAGTTGTCTCAGCTCAAATGTACTTCCTTAGACATCCTGGATAAAGTAGCATAACTGTTGGTTTTCTTGACTCTTTATCTAATATCTTATTTATTGATAACATTCACACTATTTGAAATTATTTTATTATTCTGCTCTTCCCCTCTCTTCCTTTCCACTGTGGGCAGGGATTTGTTGACTTGTTCCCGACTGAATCTCAGTTTCTAAAAAGTGGTAGATACTTTGTAGGTGCTCAAGAAATTTTTGTACTGACTCATCCTGAAAACATGCTGGTTTCCAAGACTTCTACTCTGATCAGGCAGCATATGGTGGCAAAGTAACAGAGAGGCTTCGGCAGAGAAGACAGAATCTAGTGCTTTGTGTGTCAGTCCATTGGCTCATCTAGATGAGGTAGCTGTCTGTTTTTGTGTTACTGGGATACAGCCACATTCATTTTTATATTTATTATCTGGCTACCTTATAGCTATGACCACAGAATTGAGTCTAAAGTATTTACTGTCTGGCCATTCACAGAAAAGTTTGCTGACCCCTGATTTAGACCATAGAAAGAAAGACTAGAAAGGGAACACCAAAAATAATAATGGAAGATTTCTTTGGAAAATGAGATTATTGGTCATTTTAGTTTTTATCTTTATGCTTTTTTTGTATTTTGTTATAAACCTGTTTGATTTAGAAATGAAATAGCCTTGTGAAATAGCCTTTTGAAGTGTTCAAAGCGTATTTAATGATGGGTTATTAATGTTTTTTTTTCCCTTAGTGCTGCTTTTGACACAAAAACTGGGTTACGTGTGGCAGTGAAGAAGCTATCCAGACCATTTCAGTCCATTATTCATGCCAAAAGGACCTACAGAGAACTGCGGTTACTTAAACATATGAAACATGAAAATGTAAGTTACTCATTCAAGGAAGAATAAATTCTGCTCTGGATTAGACTGGGAAAAAAATATGTTTTAATTACTGTAAATGGAACTACATTAGAGTACATTAAACTTTGGATTATGCTTCTTGTCCTAGGGTTTTAGTGGCCACTGTATACGTAAGGTAGTTACTTAAAGCCTTGGAGTGAAATTGGTACACCTTCCTGAACTTTGAGTTTTACTCAAAGATTTTTAGAGGGAAAGCATTAATTTTTTTAAAATAAAAAGATATATTATGAGATATAACAAAATTCACAAGGATTTTTAAGAGAAAATATTACAAAGAAATTTCGTATTTTTTTCCTGGGTTTCCTTATGGCTATCTTATCAGAATATATGATTCCATGCTGTTTTCTATTATTATGGGTTATTTCAGTGGAGAAGTTTGAGGAAGAGCGCCTTAGGCTCACTGAAAGTTCTATCAAAGATGGCTATTATTTTATATACAATATAGTATTATATTTCTTTTTAATCTTCAAAACATTTTCCAGATTTGGGTATTTTAATAAATATGACAAAGACATTGTTTAATTTAAATAAAACTTTTTCTTTTCTATCAATTTGGAAATTTGAGAACAATGCCATCCTGTAAGGAATGCTTAGAAGTTCTAATATGGTAAATAAATGGATGCGGTTGGAATATTAAATGCAAGTGAAAAAACACAACTGAGGACACTTATTTTCCTGAATTTCAAAATCAGGTTAAAAAGAACTTATGTGATTGCTGTATGAAAGGAACTGTAAAATTTGCAGTATTGTGGAACAATGACCATAGAGATTTTAGAGTCATTTGACCCTATTGATTGTTACTGTGTACAAAACTTCAAATTCTAAATTTATTACTTGGCTATTCAGATCTTTTCTGTTTTAATAATTGAACTTTTTGGTTTATAGTAAGAAAAAATCACAGATAAGAGCTACTTTATTCATATTCATTTGTTTTACAAAGTATACATTTTTTCAAAATTGACAGCAATGAGACATATTTGGAATTGGATTATGAATGCTGTTGTAATCACAGCTGCAGTTTCTTATTTGTTTTCATATTTTATTTTAACTGCATACTATTGAGAAAATTCTGTTTTCTACAGGTAACCTCTCTTCCTAGGTATAATTTAATGTGAGCATCCATGTGCAAACCTAAGTTTTTAAAAAATTCGGTCCAGAGCTGTAGACTTTGTAATCAGTGACATGTTTACAAGAAGTTGAGATAATGTGGAAAAGCTAGCAAGAGAAGCTTTATTCCAAGGTCTGCATAAAATCAAGATGGCTTGGCAGCTTAACTGATAACATTTACATTTGGTTTTTAACATGGTTTAGTGTTTATGCTGTTTCTCATTACACATTAATAAATGTGACAGAGACATTGTCATTAGCTTTTTAAATATAAAGAATACTTTGAAAATGGAATGCAAGCAGAACATTTATAGAAGCCCAAAGCATCTTCAGGAGGCCCTGAGATCCTGCTGATGTTGCCTACACTAATTTAAGAACATCTGGTTTAGAAGATTACCAGTGCTATACTCTATTGTTTTGCTTTTCTTTATATATAAAGTGAGCCAACGTTTAGGGCAAAAATTGTTTTGGGTTATCTGAATCCATTCCTTAGCTTTTCTAGTGATCATAAGCAACAACCTTATTGCTTTAATTTTCTGTAATGAGATGCTTTGAAGTCAGGCTGGTTACATTTGGGCTATTCTTGTATTTGTAGAAATGAGGAGGTCACAGTGATGAATACAATTTTGCTAATTTAGGAAAGGTTACAAGACTCCTTTAAATAAGAGGACTGAAGTTATTAGAAAAACAAGGTTTTGATTTACATAAATTGTTTCATAAGCAGCTTGCTTAGTAGTAGTCTATCCTTTTTTATATTAAGATATTTAGATTTTAGCAGTATTAATGTACAGGGTCATCTGTATTTAGGTATTGGCGATTTGTTGTTTGAACAAAAGAAGGCACTTGTCTAAATGTCTTATAGTTCTCCATTGTGTTGCAGATGTTTGAAGGGGGAATGGGAAGGGGCCAAAAGACTTTTTGACTCAGTGTAGAAAGTTTTCTAAATTTCAGCCTAGTCTACAAACAATTGTTAGGTGCTTAAAATCTAGAAATAGTTTTACCTGGTAAAGAACAGGAGACTTCCAAGTAAGCTTAACGAGTATTTTAAAAGGAATTCCTCTCCTTTATTCCCCTTTTCCTCTTTTTTTTTTTTAATGACTGTTTTGGGTCACCAACCAAGTTTTAGCTAGCCACCAGATCTCCAAAGACAACAGCAAGAGCAACAGCGTAAAACTATTGACAATTTTAAGTGAATACTGATAACAAAAAGAATTTTTAGATGCCAGAATGCACATGTGATCTTTTACACAAAAGTACATCTGACCCACAATTCATAGTTAATCTTATTTCTTTTATTAGTGACAGTGAATGACAGGTACACATTTATCAAATGAGTAACAGGAGCTGGGGGATGCCTTCTATGACTATAAGAGTTATTCTCTGAACGAGGTTAGCTGGTTCATTTTTCACTGAACTTGTGACCTTGGTCTCATTAACACCTGCTCTAAGGAAGGATTAGGGGAAGTAGCCTGCCAGCTGCATCCTTTTGCTTTCTGGGTAGGTCCTACAAAGACTGCCCAGTTAAGGACCTGGGTATCTGTACATTTGAAATTAAAAAATGATTAAGGTAATCCTTTCATCAGTTTTATTCTGGAGCCTTAGATTTAACTTCACCTTGGTAGACCAAGTGATTGTTTTGGTTTGCTTGTGTTAAGTGCATTAAATATTGTCTTTGATTTGATTACTGAATTAAAGTACTTATTTTTTGTGCTAATTTAATAAAAATGTATTACTTCTTTGTGTTGGCTTTTGGAACATTGTAGGACAATCACCAGAGATATTTGTTGATTATTTGATTATTTTTGTAAATGTCTTTTCTAAAAATTTGATTCCTGGACTACTTTTAGGTATTATATAATGGCGGAAAGAGTAAGAAAATAGGTTAAAATATGACTTAAGTTAAAAGGAAATTTCCATTTAAGAAAAGAGAAATGAATAGTTTATAGAATATTCCTAAAATGTTCCCCAGATCTTTTTAATGCTGGGAAAATAGTTTTTACAGTATATTCCTTATTAGTAATACTCCATAAAATATGATTAATAGAGAAAAGAGATATTTTATAAAAGCCCATAAAAAATTTAAAATACTTTGATATAACATGGGTAGTTTTAATCTCATAATGCGTGACATTTAAGGAAATTAAAGTTTGATAGGGTATTTACTAATATGCTTTGCTCGATTTTTTCCAGATTAGTTACTTGTGCTTCATGCAGTCATGCTTTTTCAAAATTAATTATTTGAATAATTTAGCATAGCTTTATATCTCAAATTTTGTTACTGGAAATAGCTGCTTTGAATAGTTTGTTTTTGTGGTTTTTATTTTGTAATTCTTTATAAAACTTCAAGGATGTGATAACCACTAATCTTCCCTACAATACTGTGAAGATAAATAATGATATTTCCATTTCTTTCATATGAAGAGAATGAGATTCAGAGAAGATACCTTTATTTCATTTATTTAACAAATATTAATTGAACTACTGTAAGCTGGTCACTATTCCAAGTGCTGAGGTTATTGGAATTGAAAAAGATATAAAAGCTCATGGGTCAAACTTACAGTTGTTCCAAAATGCCTGTTTTGTGTTAAATTGAAATTGGGGCTTTTATTTGAAAATATTTTGAACTTGTTTTACTGTCTTCAAAGTGTCTATTGCATGAATAATCCTGTGTAAATCTAATTTCTAGTGGTTTAATTTTATTTTGATCTGAGGATGATTTTTCACAATCACAATTGAAATAATGTAAAATGATATAAATTGTTTTAAACTTGTATTGAGGAGATGGGGTATCTCAGATAACAAAAATCAGTGATTAGAAAATATTGGAACAGGTAGATAAAATTGGCTTCTAGATCTCAGCTACTTAAAATGCAAGTGGCATAGGGGAGAATAATCAAAAGACTAGAGGTCTTAAAGCAGGATTATATCAGACTCAAAAGAAAACAATTGTGGTTTAGATGGGGAAGGAAAAGGAAAATAATTTGACTTAAATTTAAAGCACTATTTAGAGCCATTATAAGGTCATGGATACACTATTGGTGGGAATGTAAGTTGGCCTCACTTTTATGAAGGACAATTTGATAAGAGTAAGATCATTAAATATATTGGTGTCCTTTGATCCTGTAATTCTATTTCTTTGAATTTGTTCCCTGGAAGAAATTACAAGATGCACAAAAGAAAAAAGAAAGAAAAAAAGGTATATATATATATACACACACATGCAGTGTTCCTTAAATGTCCAAAGATAGGAAATTAGTTAATTATGGTACATATATACAAATAATAGAGCATATTATTGAAAAATAAGGACATGAGAATAGTCATATGTTAAGTGACAAGGCAGGATATAAATCTGTATGCATAGTATAACCCCAATTTAATTTATGTACATTGGAAAAACCAAAGGAAATATCTCAAAATGTTAATGATAGTTATAATGGGCAGTGCAATTATAGGTAAGTTAGATTTTCTTTTAAACAGTTATCTGGGTAAGGATCTAATGGGTAACTAACTACCTTTCCTTTGAAATAAGATGCAAAGACTTGAAAAAGCTATTGTTGTATTCCAAGGGTTTCTTTTGGTTTATTTTTCTTTTTGGTTCAGACTAAATAATTGAAATTACTTTTAAAAGTCTGGTATTTGGATGAGAGGAGTAACATTCTAATTAGAAGTGCTTTTTCATGATAATGTTTTGAGCATTGGTGTGTTTTACCATTAGAGCTGTTAATTTAACTTGGTTGGTTAGAGCAGCATGCTATTGAGGCAGCAGTCCTGGATCAGTTTTCATGAAGGCCTTTTAGCTTTCGTTTGTTTCTTTTCCAAACACCCTTAAATCTGGCTGGACCTGTTACAAGTGAATTATAGTTGTTTGCTTTCTCAGTGCCTAACTTTGTACAGTTGAATAGTCTGGGTTTTAGGAGAAATGGAGGTTGTGAAGTATATGTGGATTACAGTATAAATCCATAACCAGAAAAACTACTCACAGACCATGAATTACTGAGTATTAAGTAGCTCTTTGCTTTATCCTTGTGTAAAGATAGCTTTAAAAATAATTTAGTCTTATCTTATCTAAATGCCTGATAATGATTAAGAAAATTATCTTAATATTAAGAATATTATGGGAGCATTTGAGATCTTGCTCCCCAGTGTGTTGGCAGTTTTGACCCAAATAAACTTGTAAAAGAATTCTCAAAAAAAAAAAAAAAAAAGAAAGAAAGAAAAAAGAATGTTAAAAGAGTAAAACCAAGGATATACTGAGAGAATATTTTGGGGCTTTAAAAATGTCAGTTTTGAAGACTATATAATAATATGGAAATTTTTCATGGAATAATAATACATTTAAAAAACAAAAATGATACTATAATAACAACTGTAGATGTATGACTTTTTTCTGTTTGTTAATCATAGACTACTAGTGCATATATAAGTCAAGAGCTCTAAATTTTTTTGCTTCTGGATAAACTAATGACTATACATAACCAAATTCTAGGGAGTTGATGATTTTTAATAGTAAAATAGGCTTTTATGAGATATGATATTAACAAGTAAAAACAAAAGCATAATTAAGGTAGAAAATAAGATGTAGTTATTAAGTATGTATATGATTTGGGGATGTTATCAAACTGAGATAGCGGGAGTTGGAATTCATTCATATTAAAATATTAAGACCTGATGGGTACTACATTAAGTTCAGTACTTATTTACTGTTTGATATTTATTTCTTCCTATAGGTGATTGGTCTGTTGGATGTTTTTACACCTGCGAGGTCTCTGGAGGAATTCAATGATGTGTGAGTAAATCTTTTGCATTTGCCTTCCTCAGCCAGGGAATGAAGATTAACAGCCCATTTTCTATTCCTGAACCCATTTAGCAGTATACAGACTTCAAAAGATTCTTTATTTCTATCATCCAATTCTTCTGGAAGAATGGGATAGATACAGAAGATGTGTATTATGGGTGGTCAATGTATTTTCATCATTTCAGACATGTTTTACTCTATTTGGAGAGTTATTGGTGAGGCCTTGCCAAGAGTTCAATGAAGAAGAGTATAGGGAGTTTGGAGTATGATTTTTGTTCTCAAATTGCCTTTCCCAACTTTTAAAGGGACACCTTTACATTATTACATTTAGGTTCTTTCTCCTCTTTTATCTCACTTGTGTGTGGGAAATGATACTAGAACTCATGGCTGATCCTTGAAGCATTGGATTTCTGCACTGGGACAAAGAGAGGGCCTCACGTGTTGAGAAAGCTGATGAACAGTGCTAATTCTCCCAGATTTGTGACCATCTCTATTATTTTAGCCTGAGACCCCCCTGGAAAGCAAATCCAAGATTCCCAAGACCAGTAGTAGAGAACTAGGGAAAATAAAACAGGGATGAGAGAAAGCTGCTACAAGGATATGTTATTAAGTTGGTCACCATTGTGGGCAGCTGGGCTGAAAACTACCTGGATCTTCTAGGAAGCTATACAGAATGCATCTCAGATAGGGAGCATTTATTCACTGGCTCCTGGCCCTATTGGCAAGAGTTACCCAATGGGGCATTCATGCCCTCATGTGCTTGGGTTATAAATGTGAGTACAAGACATATATGCATTCATGTAAGTACAAGATAGATTTCAGCGGGTGTTTTGTACATTTACAAGCTCTCTACTACAGCTTTCCCAGTATCTGAATTAGTACACCTCCCTCCCAGAAGGGCACATTTTTTTACTAAGGGTGAACCTACATTGACACATAATAATCACCCAAAGTCCATAGTTACCTTAAGGTTCATTCTTGGTGCTGTACATTCTATGGATTTGGATAAATGTAGAACAACATATCATCATTATAATATCTTACAGTGTATTTTTACTGCTGTAGGAGTGATGGTTTTAATACTCTGCCAAGATGTGGAAGAAATGCTGAAGTAGTGTATTTGTGAATTACTTTGGAAAACATTTGAATCAGATCCAAGCTATAGCCCAAAATTTTAGGTACAGTGCATTGGATTTATTTAATAAATTGATGATTTACTGACCTAGGCAAATGCTGTATTAATCAGGCATTATGGAACTGGATTATGAATCAATTTTTCCTATGTGAAAAGACCTTATTTAAGGCTAGTGTCTGTTTGAAAGATTAACTTTTATCTATTTTAATGCCTTTGCCTCCTTTATGCATTTGAAAGCCCATCAACTATCAACTTCAGGCATACTGAATTAAAGTTGAATTTCTTTCTTAATTTTTCAACAAATACCATGCCTCCTAAGCAGGAAACAGTTCTTTCTACTTAACTGTAGCCGTATTTATTTATTTCCAACTTTATTGCGCAATAAGTGACATACAACATTGTGTAAGTTGGGTTCTAATTATTTATAAACAAGAACTGAGTTCATCTCTTGGAAGTATTCAGCTATTTGTCGAATACTTGATGAGTGGAATGTTGGAACAGGCTCAGAATAGTCAGAAACATTAGTCTTTGCCCTTGATGAAATCAAAATCTTGTTAGGGGAAATAAATTCAAAACACTTTTGTAAGTTGCCAATTGGTTTTATGACCTTGGACAAGTCACTTTGCCTCTCTGGGCCTCAGTTAACTTCCCTGTAAAATGATGAAAAATTGGGGTGGTCGACTTCTGAAGTGTTTTCAGTCCCAGAGACACTCTGAAAATAGAATGATGTGAACCTAAGGTTGCTGTTAGGAAAATATGTTATTGTTTATTTTTTATGATGTTTGTATCACTGATAAAAATTAGTGCTTGTCCAGGATTATGGTTATTTCAGTGTTGTCTAAAGACATTAGGGTTTGAAATTTTAATTTACCTTTAGGGCCAGACAGATAACATAAATGAGACTCGTTGCCACAACTGGGAATGGTGGGGTCTGTGGTAAAACAGAATGAATACCTGTACTTTCTAAAAACATTCAAATTCACATTGAAATGGAACAAACAAAAACCCACTGTTTAGGCCAAATCAAATATGTTGTAAGTGGCTAGGGTTGTTCTATAGGCTGCCAGGTTTAGAGCAGGCTATCATTTTGAAACTGAATTTTCTGTGCCAATTAACAAAATCTCTAATTACTTTTAATATTTACAGTTGCCTTTTAATCATGCATTATGTATATTTGTGTCTTTATGTTTCAGTTAGCACTTTTCATTTGTCATGCAATTCAAATTTTTACTAAATTTTTAATTTCTTGATTAGTAGGCAACTAGTATACTTCATTTGTAAGACTATACTTTTGAGAAGGGATCAATAATAGGTAGTGAGTTTTGAACATTAGGAACAATGTGCAGTTACTGAATCTAACAGTTAGAGATGGTGTTTAGAAAATGTGAAGTTAAAAGATGGGTATACCCAGTTGTTCTTGACTGCCATATGATGCAGTTGTGCAGATGGCAACATTTTTTGTAAAGATATATCTAGCTCTTTTAAATGATTGGAAATTATTTGGACGTTTTTGTCGGCTTCTTGATGATAATTTTTGGCAAGAGGTGTAGCATATATGTGCATATACATTAGCCAGTATTAGAGCCAAACCCCTTGAGCAAGCTCCAATTGTCATGTTGCTACATTGTTGCCTTTTTCTTAACATAGTGGTTCTCTGATCAAGCTTAGTAGGCAATGAAGAGTTTTTGGAATCATAGTGCAAACTGTTTCCTCAAATCTCAGGAAAACTGAATTGTTATGCATTAAGTGGAAAATAGTCTCCCCCTTCTATTTTCTGTCATGTTGCCCCTTATCTTACAAGTTACCATCCGAGGTTTCTTACACCTGAGCTCCTTATTTCTGCTTAGTTCTTAAAGAGAAAAGCAAAAGTGCGGTCTTATATTCTATTGTGATCTAGTAGAAGACCTACAACTGGGTCAGTCAGCAGCTATTGTTTTAGTGAAAGCCAGTGGACAGTTAATCAATCACCTTAGTCTTCCACTTACAAAAATGATTGTGGAACTAATACGTTTAGCTTTTTTATATCAATGTAGAAGTTGCTGAATATATTGAATAGGTAAAGGGAGTTTCTATACTTACATTTTAACCTGATTTCAGTCAGTAAATATTCAAATACCCATCCTGTGCTAGGCACGGTACTAGTCAATGGGGAATATAACAATAAATAAAATAAACATGATAGACTTGAGACTCATGATAGGAGAATAGAATACTTTAAATGATCAAATAATACAGTGTGGTAAGCTCTGAAAGATCCTACATGATATATTCCTGTGCATTCTCTGACCTCACCTAACACTCTACTCATTCTCTCCATTCCAGCTGCTTTGGCCTTTGGTTTTCCTTGAATACAGACATCCCCAGTAGACCATTTGCACTGTTTTCTCATGTTGGCCTGGAACATATCCACATATCCACATGACTGGCTCCTTTATTTCCTTCAAAGTTCTCTTCACCAGAAGCTCTTTTCCCCTCACCACCATAGCTGAAGTGCTGTGCTCTCAGTGCCTACTCCTTACTCTGCTTCGTTTTTAGCACATTTTATCATCATGTATTTGTAATTCTTTATCTTTTTCCGCTAGGTTGTAAGCTCTGTTAGAACAGGGAGTTTGTATTTTTCTTCATTGAGTCTTACTTAGAACTTTTCAGATAAGGAAACTAAAGTTGATAGAGAAACTGAGTTATATAATACCACATACAAAATTGCATACATCCCAGTTCTTTTGACCCTAAATCTATTTCTAATCACAATTTTATTGATCTAGAGCTATGATTATTATTTGAAAGTCTGCTAACCCTTTGGATTGGGTAAATACAATATTTTTATTCTTTGAAAATAGGCTGGGTGCTCAAGATATGTAATGCAGGAAGAGAAGCAGTCTGGGGGAAAGATGGATGAGTTAACTGTATTAACAGTTATATTTGCAATTTATTTTCTTATCAGAGAGGACTGCTGAAATGTAGAGAGTTAGTGAAGCTCCTTGTAGATGTCTTCACTGGCTCACATTTGAAATCTAAATAAATTACATATCTTTTAATAAAATACCATTCAGTTTTTGTCTCAGATGGTCAATAAGATGCCCCCTTTTTCTCAGATTAGCTGGTATGCAAAGGTTAAAAAGCTTCAAGGTCTAGCTTATAGCTTGAGTCCTACAAGATATCTTTCCCTAGCATTCCAGTCAAGATGACAGAGTAGGTAAATGCTGTGTTTGCCTCCTTCCATGACCACATCAAAATCACAACTAAATTATAGAATGATCAACCTGGAGAAGCATCTCAAGACTAGCTGAACAGAAGTTCTGTAACTAAGGATATAGAGAAGAAACCATAATGAGACTGGTAGGAGAGGCAGAGATGCCAAATGGGCTAGTCCCGCATCCACATTTGGCATTTGAGAATTCGGAGGGATATCTTAGCTACAGAGGTTCCCCTTTTAGGAGTGAGGGCTCCCAGTCTCATACTAAGCTCTCGAGCTCGGAGCACCAGTACCAGGAGGAGACCTTGTAACATTTGACTGTGAAAATCAGGGGATTTCATCCGTCCAGGTGAGACAGAAGGCTGTTAGAAACCAGGACATTCTCTTAAAGGGCTCATGCACAGACTCACTCGCTTGTAAGCACTCACCCTGGGCTGTGGTGAAGGAACAGAGGCTTGAGTGGTATCAGAGACATACAGGGAGAAATTGAGTTGTATGGCTTCAGGGCAAGAGCTGGAGGGACAGCTGCTATTGTCCCTGTGTTGAGCCCTCCCCCGACATGGCCAGATCTGAATCCACATTAACCTGGTGAACATCACTCCCCCGACATTGGTGACTCCCTGAGACCCCTCCTCACCCAACTCACCTACCTCCTGACGCCCTTTCAATGAGTGAGCTTTATGGGCAGCCAGTAGGCAGTGGTAGGCCTTGGGATGCCCTTTTACTGAGTGGTCCCAGGCCTGGTACTGGTGGCAGCTGGCCTCAGTTCACAGTGACCTCTCTCATATGCCTCAAGGCCCAGTACAGGTAGCTGCTAATCTCACATTGCTTTGTAGCTCCTACCAGGTAGCACTGAGCTCACCACGGGTAACATCTGACCTTGGCCTGCACCAGAGCCCTTCCTAAGAGGCCCTAAAACCAACACACCTGGTGGCTGGCTTCAGACCACAACAGAGCACCACCCCATTAGCTTCACAAGTGACATACCCAAAGGGTGGTCTCATCAGGAACCAGAATCTGCTGAGGCAAATTCTGCTTCATGGGGTCAGCCCCCTCACAGCAGCTCCTACCCTGTGATTGTGGCCAGTACTCAAAGCCAGTCAGCCTGGGGGTCCACTCCACTGCTGATATGCCAGCAGCAATCAGGGCTCAACAGGAGGGCACACACAGTCCACACAAGGGATGCTCCTGGAGCACATAGCTCAGGAGATTAGGAAGATTGTGCCACTGAGCTCCATAGGACACCTGCCACATAGGACCAGCCTGCCAAGACTGGGAGACAAAACAGTCCTACCTAATACATAGAAATAAATACAGGGAGACAGACAAAATAGAGAGACAAAGAAACATTCCCAAATAACAGATCAGGAGAAAACTCCAGAAAAAGAACTAAACAAACTGAAAGCAAGCAATCTACCAAATACAGAGTTCAAAACACTGGTTATAAGGATGCTCGAAGAACTTAGTGAAAACTTCAACTAAGAGACAGTAAGCATAAAAAAGGACATAGAAATCATAAAAAAGAACCAGTCAAAAATGAAGACAAAATTGAAATGAAGAATACACTAGAAGTTATCAATGGCAAATTATATGAAGTAGAGGATTGAATCAGCAATTTGAAAGACAAAGTAACAGAAAACACCTAATTGGAACAGCAACAAGAAAAAAGAATTTTAAAAAATGAGTATAGTTGAAGAGACCTTTGGGACATCATCAAGCATACCAACATGCGCATCACAGGGGTACCAGGAAGAAGAGAGAAAAAGCAAGAATTGAGAATTTATTTGAAGAAATAATGACTGAAAGCTTCCCTAAGCTGATGAAGGAAATAGATATACAAGTCTAAGAATTGCAGAGAGTCCCAGACAAGATGAACCCAAAGAGGTCCACACCAATACACATCAAGTAAAATGGCAAAAGTTAAAGACAGAGAGACTCTTAAAAGCAGCAAGAGAAAGGCAGTTAGTTACCTACAAGGGAGCTCCCATAAGACTGTCAGCTGATTTCTCAACAGAAATTTTGCAGGTCAGATGGGATTGGCATGAAATATTCAAAGTGATGAAAAGCAAAGACCTATAACCAAGATTACTGAACCCAGGAAAGAAATCATTTAGAATTGAAGGAGAGATAAAGCTTCCCAGACAAGAAAAAGCTAACAGAGTTCATCAACACCAAACCAGTATTATAAGAAATGGTACGGGGACTTCTTTAAGAAGGAGGAGGGGGAGGGGGAGGGGGAGAAAAATAGTTAAAAATATGAATAATAAAATGCCAATAACTAAGTATCTGTCAATGGATACTTTAAATGTAAATGGATTAAATGCTCCAATCAAATGACATAGGGTGGCTGAATGGATGAAAAGACAAGAACTTTGCATATGTTGCGTACAAGAAACTCACTTCAGCTCAGAAGACACATACAGATTGAAAGTAAAGGGGTGGAAAAAGATATGTCATGAAAATGGAAACAAACCAAAGGGGGGGTGGGAAACTGGGTAGCCATACTTATACCAGACAAAATAGACTTTAAAACAAAGGCAATAACAAGAGATAAGGACCCAGTAATCTCACTCTGGATATTTATCCAAAGAATCCCAAAGCACTACTTCAAAGGGATGTGTGCATCTGTATGTTCATTGTAGCATTATTTACAATAGTCAAGACGTGGAGGCACCCTGGGTGTCCATCAATAGATGAATTGATAAGGAAGAGGTGATACATATATACAATGGAATATTATTCAGTCATAAGAAAGAATGCAATCTTGCCATCTGCAACAACATGGGTCGACCTAGAGGGTATTGTGTTGAATGGAGTAAGACAGACAAAGACAAATGCCATATGATTTCACTTATATGTGGAATCTAAAAAACAAAATAAATGAACAAACAAAATAGAAACAGACTCATAGATACAGAGAACAAACTGATGGTTGTCAGCTGGGAGGAGGGTTTGGCCGCCTGGTTGAAAAAGTGAAGAGATTAAGTACAAGTTGGTAGTTACAAAGTAGTCACAGGGTTGTGAAGTACAGCATAGGGAATTTAGTCAACAGTATTATAATAACTATGTAGGGTGCCAGGTGAGTACTTATCAGGGGAATTGCTTTGTAAATTATATAAATGACTAACTGCTATGCCATATACCTGAGACTAATATAAATAATATTGAATGTCAACTGTAATTGAAAATTGAAAAGGAAAAAAAAAATCGATAGAAACAACAGCATACAAATGGCTGGGTTATGTAAATAGCAGTTCTGTTCCTAAAGCTCAACAGACCTCTCGAAGAAAACTACATAGCAACATAGAAAGCAAGGCATCTGTTTGCTTGTTGGAGAATGTGTTTTCCCCATACAACAAAGCTGAAATATACAGTCTTTAACAGTTGACACTTTTTTAATCGAAATGTATATGTTTTAAAATTCAGTATAATATTTTCAACAAAAGTCCTCTAGAAGGGGCATTTTAGATTTTATTTTCATTTCATATATATGATTTAGAAATTAATTTTTAAATAGAATATTCAAATTACATATTGTCATTTTGTTAATTTATCAATTGGAAAAAATTCATCTTTTATATACATTTTTTAAAAAAAATCTTTTTCTAATTAACTCCTTCCTAAGTCTAGATTGGGGCTCTCTCCCATGTATTCTTCAACACTTTGATGTTCCCTTTCATAGCTCTAATCATGCCCTAGTATGATATATTTACATATGCCATCCTCTTATCTAAATTCTGTATCTGTCTTTTCCACTGTTGCATCCCTTCAGTGCTCAACAGTAAATAATTGTCTATAGAGTGACACAATGAACGAACCTTGTGCTGTCTCATTTATAACTTTTTGATGATCTAGTTGTCTGATAGCATGCTCTGTTCATTCTCTTGACTAGCTTTTTTGTTTTTATCCTGTAATGTAGACTATATGGTAGAATATTGAGTCTGGTTTGTTGAGGCAGGTAATGTAGAGGGCACCTTTCGGTAATCTTTGCTTCAAAGGAGAATAATTTGTTGCAAAGTAAACTGGCTAAACTGCCTACCTGGCTGCCGAATGGTGCTTTTACCCCTTACACTAGAAAGATCTGGTCTGTTTATCAGATAAGATCTTTGGCATGAGTATTTCATTAAGATGTGTCTTGCCTGGTATTATGTAATAGTAAAGCTCTATGAGTTGTCCTGGGCCATTCAATATCATTCAGTAGTAATCGAGTGCCTACTATCTGCCATACACTGTTCTAGGTACTTTAGATACTACACAAACAAGAACCCTATCCTCCTTGAACATTGTACAGATAGAAAGCAGTGAACAGTGTGCATTTAAAAAATAAATCAGATAATCTGGTAGCAGGCAATAGTGCTGTGGACAAAAAGAAAAGGTAGAGGAAGGAAGGGAAATTAAGAATGTGGGGGCAGGGTGATGCAATTTAAAATGGGGTGGTAAGGATATACTTCATTGAGAAGGTGTATTTTGAACAGATATTTGAAGTAGTAGAAGAATTAGACTCATGGATGGCTGGGGGAAGAGCATTCCAGTCAGAAGGAACAGCCAGTGTAAATGTCATGAGGCGGAAGACTGCATGTTGATTTGGAATTGCAGCAAGGGGGACTGTGTGACTGGATTAAGGCCATTGTGGAGTTGAGAGAGAGCAGGAAGAGAAGCAGATTAAGTAAGAGATAATTGGGGACAGGGTGCTGGATTATGTAGGGCTTTATCTACAATTGAAGGGATTTTTCTTTTTGAAGAGAGGAGTGACGAGATCTTACTTAAAATGTGCTCATCCTATGTTTTCTTCCCACTCCCTTTTTCACTACTTTTAAAAGTCCATATGTCTTCCATAAGAATTCGGTAACTTTCACAGTGCTTGCTTTTGTCCACTGTTGCAAGATTTATTTTGGAATCCTTTCTTTATGTGATGAGTTGGAATTTGACAATTGGTTGTCATAGGTTGGTCTTTGAGCTTCATGGAAACAACAGAGTGATTTAGTTAGTTCCTGCCAGGCACTTCTGTCAGGAATAATGCTTTTCAATTTATTTAATTATAGCCTAGAAGCAGTGCTTGGTAGTTATTACTGCATAGACTTATTAACCTTCTATACTTATATAATGTTTTGAAAGTCTCACCCTCTATCTGGAAATTTTAGTGCTAAAATGGATATGGTCTCTGATGGGGAGGGGATTTCAGGGGAATGACACAGTAGGGGAACATTCTAACTAAAAGCAGGTTCTTTCTCAAGTCGTACAGTCAGTGGTCTTCTAGATGTATGGAATTTCTCGTTACTGGTAACCATTGAAACACAATAGTTACAGTTGAAATTACTATGGTTGCATCGATAATACTGCTTAACACTTTTGTGAATTAGCACAGACATATTAGCGAGTTAAGATTTTTAGGTTTTATTTCAAGACAAATTAAGATAGATCGTAGGTAGAATCATCCAAAACAATTATTTCCATTGTGTACCTTTTCTCCTTAAAGTTATTTTTAAAAATTGAGAGAATAGTCCTTTTACTTCTCAATGTCATAAAATGTAATTATTTGCAAAGCAGTCTTATAAGACAGAAATTGGATTCTCTCTTCTTCAACCTGAGCCTTGAAGTTTGTCATAATTGGCATTATGGACATGGCAGGCTCTAGCCCAAGTTTTCTAGGGGAAGTACTGATTTCAAAATATTAGCCAGTTATTCACAACCTTCTTATTTTTGTCAGATTATGTGTCAATTTTGGGTGTTTCTGTTTTGTCAGCTTTCTTTATTAGTAGATTAACTTTGATAGTAAATATTGAAAATTGATAAGGAAATTATCTGGAGATACTGCTTCTCAAGTTATTTTGACATTTATAAAACTTTTATTCTTTCTACTTAAATTGTGTGTCAACTGGAAGATTTTGGAGGTAGTATGTGCTGTGATTACTGTTATCATCTCTGAGATCACAGTTTTGGATTCAGCCCCTGACATTACCACTCTTTTAACCTTGAGCAAGTTTTGCTTGTTCTATCTTTGTTTCCTCATCAGTGAAAAGGGAATACTAATGGGACTTACCTCACAGAGTTGCAGGGAAGAGTACAGAAGATATGGACATAATAAATAGTGCTTGGCCAAGAAATATGCACTGTCTTTGGTTATGTTATATTGAGCTTAGAACATCTCTTAAATCATAACTACCTTTATGAAAAAATTTATACTTCAGATTACATTTAGAGTCCATCCTTTGCTCAAGGCAATATAACATGCAAGTTTTGAAATGCTAAAATCTTACCTTGAGGTTACATGTAGTAACTACTGTTGACCTTAGTGAAATTGAGAACCAAATGACCATAGCAGCCCAACAAGGAAATTATGGAACAACAACAACAACAAAAAAACAGTTCCTCTTTGAGGAAAGAAATTAATGAATGGTGTGTATGTGTGTAAAGAGAGGTCATACACATTTATTCATATAATACATTATAATAAGAGAGGTCATGCACATTTATTCATATAATACATTATAATAAATTTAAAATTACTGGCCTGGTTTCTTTTCCTCCAAATTTATTTTTTAAAAAATGAAATGAAATCAACATTCTTTATAACTGAACTGGTATATGTTATTATTCAGCCTCAGGAATGGGTAATGATTCTTAAACAGTAGATAAAACCTAATCTGGTTCTTAAAAATTCAGCCTCTTTAGTACTGATGTGTCTTTTATGTTCTCATACCTGTGTAATACAGTAATGAGTGGGTAAGGCATTGCATCTAGAATATCAGAAGTAAACCTGCTGGACTTGAATGTAATCATTCCCTAATCTTACCATGTAAGAACAGGATTAATTGCCAGCACCACACCTGTGAGGAGAAGTTCTGGAATGCCTCATCTCGCTTACGGATAAAATATGTTCCTCCTTCCTTTAAAGTAAATGCAGGAATGTTGTCAGTGAACAATATCCTTTACCAGTCATTCCTGAAAAAGGAGAATTATAATGTGAAATTTTAAAGCTACTCTGATTTTAGCGTCTACAACTTGGAGGGTTTATAATGAGATGAAAATGTAATGGTGGATTTAAAAGTGCAAGATACTGTATTATTGTCATGCATTTAGTTTACTGTATATTTCTCATGCAACAGTGACATTTTTAAAGAAAACATCCTAAGACAAATTCTAATCTCCATTTTTGTTTTTTCCTTTTTCTGTAGAGAATGTAGGAAAAATATGTCAAGTTGGAACAAGTATAAAATTTTTAGAAAAATAGATGATGAGTGATAAAATTAAAACAGTAGTGTTGAAAATGAGCCCCCTATGGGTAGTTATTAAGCTTTTAGTTGTCATTGTGGTACTTACTGGGTGGCCTTCTCTTAAAAACTTTTAAAAGTCTTATGAAGATAACAACTTGCTCAGGGGTTCTGGATTATTGTGTAACTCTTTGCCAATTTCTAGGTATCTGGTGACCCATCTCATGGGGGCAGATCTGAACAACATTGTGAAATGTCAGAAGCTTACAGATGACCATGTTCAGTTCCTTATCTACCAAATTCTCCGAGGTCTCAAGGTACTGACCGTATTAGTTAATAATTTTGAAAAACGAAATTCTCTCCCTCATTCTTTCCCTTCTATTTAGAACGTAAGAAAAAAAAAACTTTTCTTATGCAAAATTCGGACACTCACAACATCACTCATCCAATCATAGTATAAAACCCCTGTGTTTTCTCAGTGACCACAGTTACCAACATATGGCCAATCTTGTTTCTTTTGTATTCCCCACAAGCCTGGGTTATTTTAAGGCAAGTCTAGACATCATATCATCCCACCCATAGATACTTCAGTATACATGTCCAAGAGTTAAGGACTCTTTATTATTACAGGTAAACAATAATAGTAATTTCTTGATATAATCTAATATATGGTTAGTGTTATGTTGAAACTTTAGAAATATCCTCAAAGAGGCTAATTTATTTGTGGGAGGGGCAGATAAACAATATTTTAAAATTAAGCCCCCTTTGATACTTAGGAGCTTTGAGCCCTTATTGAGCTCCAGAGAACCGACTAGAAAATAGATGGAAAGCTCTATTTCACTCATACTTCAGCTCTGTGAGTAGAGTTGGTGGTATGGAAATCATAGTTATGATAAAGGTACAGACTACTGGTGATTACTTGTTCTTATTTCTAATCTCATTGTTAATAATAGCAGTTCTTATTGATTCATGAAAATGTACTTCAAATAAGTCTTATAATATGGTAGTTGGAGGCTGGAGATAACTTTTCATTTAACTGACTTTTTTCTGTTTCACAGTATATACATTCAGCCGACATAATTCACAGGGTATGTATTGTGTTTTTTATTAAATTATTTTCAAGAACTGGGCTGTGTGTGTGGGGGGCGGGGTAGATCCTAATCTAAGCTTACTTTAGCCATTGAAATATTGGTTGATTGCAACTTTGTTCTAGGTTTAAACTGCTTAAAGAAAGATGTATAGTTTTTACCTATTTAAGGCTAATTAGGACTAGATAGTGACTACAGAGTGGAGATTGTTTATAGCTGGATGAAGTCTTATTTTTATGTTTGGATCTTCATCATTACCTTTGAGAGAATTTACCATGCTTCATAAAGTTGAACCTGTCCTCTCTGTACTTGCTTCCTAGGACCTAAAACCTAGTAATCTAGCTGTGAATGAAGACTGTGAGCTGAAGGTAAGATGAAGAGAGGGTGGTAATTATTTCACCTTGTAATTACATGTTTGATTAACCAGGCAAATTTATATAGGGAATAGTTTATAGCCCATGACTTTTATCTGAAAATTCATATTGTCCTTAGGAATATTAGACTTTGGAATTTAAACCATAGACTTAGTAAGCTAAAGTTTTAAGTGACATTGAAGGTGCATCAGGTGACTTGTTTCCATTCTAAAAGTTAAATTAGAAATTTAATGTATTAGTTATAATAGAGGGAAATTATAGTCTAAACATCAAGTAAGCAAACTTGAAGAGATAATTATTAAATTAAATAGGTTCCTAAGCAAAAAATGACAGAAACATACTCAAAATAATTCAAATAAGAGATAAATAAATTGTCTGTTAAGAGCAAACAGCTCTGGAAATTTTTTGTTTGTTTTATTTCTTTTTTTACTCAATGATTTTGAAACAATTTACACACATTGAAATGCATCATTTTAAGTGTACATTTGACAAATTTATATATCCATAGAACCAAAGCAATTTTGATAAAGAACGTTTCCATCACTTCAAAAAGCTCCATTGTACTTCTTCTTAGCCAGTCCCCACCCCTCTACCCCTAATCCTGGCTACAGAAAACCACTGATCTGCTTTCTGATACAGTAGAGTAGATTTATCTTTTTTGGAGTTTGCTACAAATGGACTTATACAGTATTTTTGTGTGTGTGTCTGACTTTTGCTTAGAATAATATTTTTGAGATTCATCTGTATTGTGTGTATCAGCAGTTCATTTTTATTGCTGAGTAGTATCCATTTTATGAATATATCACAATTTGTTTATCCATCCATTGATAGACATTTGCTTTAGTTCTCATTTGGGGCTATGCTCTGAATATTCATGTGTAAGCCTTTGTGTAGACATTCATTTTCATTGCTCTTGGGTAAATACCTAGGAATGACATTCTTGTTTTGCTTTTTGTAATTTCTTTTTTTAAAGTTCTGACAATGTTTACCCTGCATTCTAAGTGTGGACCAGAAAATATGTTTATGAAAGTGCTATATTGTTCTCCCTTTTTATAAGGCATTAGAGTTTTTTCCTCTCCTGCTTTACAAGTCTTAGGAGTTTGACTCTTTCAGTGCCTGATCTCTCTCCCTTAGATCCTGGATTTTGGACTGGCTAGACATACAGATGATGAAATGACAGGCTATGTGGCCACTAGGTGGTACAGGGCTCCTGAGATCATGCTGAACTGGATGCATTACAACCAGACAGGTAATGCTTACATTGGTTATTTAGGGCCTTATTAATACCATGTTGGGTGTATTTGAGATTTTAAGAAGATGGTGGGAGTGGGAGGAAACATTTTTTCTCCCCTCAGTGATTCTTTTAATGTGTACAAATAGAAACTATTTCTGTTGTTCAGATAGACAAAGTAGAGTTTAATATACAGCTTTCCAACTTCGTGATGTAGCAATTAGGTTTTTATTTATTTAGAGTTTCAACTTATTTTCTGAGTACTTCTACATGAAGACACTGGATTCATAATCTTAACTTCTCAATAATAGTTGAGAGAATCTTCCATTTCTACCAGTAAGAAACTTGCTCCTTTGTGAACAACTTATTTCTCTTGCCGTAATTATGATTTGACTTATCCCACATATGAAGCCCTTTAGTAGGTCAAGGGTCTTAATAAGCTTATTTATTTCTTTTTGTACAAATGAGTATGATTGTTGAATCTAAGATGTCTTAAATAATAATTTGAGTATTTCACCACTAGTTATAGTTTCATTCATGGCCAAGTATGATAATAGTGACATTGTAAGCACTTTTATTTCTCTTTAATTTTGCCAGTTGATATTTGGTCAGTGGGATGCATAATGGCCGAGCTGTTGACTGGAAGAACGTTGTTTCCTGGTACAGACCGTATCCTTTAAAAAGTTTTGGATTCTTGTTTCTCAACTGTATTCCATTGTTCATGGAAGTATGAACACTGGGAACATTCACCTGTCTCTAGGGAACATTCTCAGTTACTGGCTTTTATAGTCTAGATATGAATAATGTGATCTGCTCTCTTGCTGAGTATCTTCCCTTGCCAAGAAAAAGCCTTCAGTTTACTTTTGTAAGTTGGAAAAATTCCTCATAAGCTGGAAAATCCTTTAAAACTTTTATATATCATCTTTTTGCCACGAGTTTCTTATATTAATATTCTGCGACCTGAGAGTATTCATGAGACGCTCTAGATCTCAATGACTGGTTTAGTCTGCTTGTACAAACAATGAGCACAAGATACTTATTTATAAATCAGAGGTATCTTTTGTTTTTATATTTGGTTTACATATTAAAAAGGCTATATTTGGTCTCTGTAATGATATACCTGCTGACTCGTATGTTTGTTTAACAACAGTAAAAGCAAGAGATGATAAGGTCACTGTGTTGTGTGCCTTTTTTTTTTTTCCAGTACAACTTTATTTTTATCCCAGATCGTAGCCAAACCTTAACTTACTTCCAGATTTATTGTCTAGTGTATGGTTTCTTATGACCCCTTTGTTTTAGCACCTTTCCTATCTGCTGCATGCCTATTTCACAGTTTAGTAATAATATCATCAAATTGTGGTTTGTTGGAAGTCTCATCAGTTCCACTTGGTGAAGATGTTTAGGTGAGAAAGAATGTTGAAATAATATTTCTAGAATTAGGTTTGAGGATTTTTGTAAAATTCATTTGACTAGCCTTCAGGGGGTTGGTTGGACTTTTAGAAGTGCTGTAGTTACCTGTGTTCTGTCATGCTTAGAGACCTAAAAACTGTTTTAGCCCCTCACCTGAGCAAATTCATTGCATTTATAAATAAGAATATCAGTTTGCTTGCTTACGGTTTGGGGTATGCTTCTATGGTGACTGTGATGTTCATGTTATCTATTCACATATTCTGGATATGTGGCTAATAAACTGAAAAACATTTTCCCTCTGAATATTACTGGATTGATAGAGTTCAGTCTCTTGATACTTAGCTCACTCTCTTCCTCCTCATCTCCTAATTTGAAGTTAGTTTAATTAATACCTTGTGCTTCTCCTTTTTCCTTTGCTTAATTTACCTTATATCTGATGCTTAGAAATTTGGTGTATACATTACAGTTCAAGCTAAGTGAGTTAGGGAAAATTTGTAATTCTCCTTTTCCTCAGGTACAAACCTCAGAGTCTCATCCTTTAGTCTGTCCTCCCGAGCACACTGCTCTAATGCTGTCTTCTGTTTCCCTCTCCACTTTCTCTTCTTTATGTCTATATTTCCATCTACCTTCAGTTAGTTGTAGACACTCATACCTACATAAACGAAGTGGTGTAGAGAGTCAGCAATAGAGCATACTGGTTAAGAGCACATGCTCTGGAATCAGCCTAGTAGCTCCTTTACTCACAGCTGTGTGACTTTGAGCAAGTTTTCTAATTTCCATCTTTTAGTTTCCTTAACTATAAAATGCTGATAATAGTACATACCTCAGGAGGTGGTTGTGAGAATTCAGAGAGATAAAATCTAGAAAATACTTAGAACAGAGCCTTCTAGGAAATGTTACCATCATCTTCATTAATGATCTTTGGAAAATAGTTTCTCTCTTCTTCTTCCCACTTTATTATCTACCTGTGAATCATTAAAGGATAACTCTGTTTTATTTACATTTTGTGACAATAAAAGACGGGTCTGCTTGGTAGGCCAATGGTAGAAAGGTTTCAAAGCAGTCGTGCCCTCTGGGCCCACCTCAGAGACAGCTGCTTACTCCAATGGCTCTACTCTTTTAGAATGCTAACTTGCAACCTGTAAGAAGTCTTTCCTTTTATGCATACTTATTTTCCTTCTATGAGCTTTAGATAGAAAACCTAGCATTCAACTTTTTACTGGGGGATTCTTTCTTTAATACATGAGAAAAATTCTTATTTTAATAATAGTGTTTCTTTTCTACTTGGCTCTTTTCAGACAGATGTTCTTCTGGATCATAAAAATCAAATTTAAATGATCGATATTTGTAATATCCATAATCCCTGTCTGTCTGTGGATGTAGCTTTGCTTGCCTGACAGGGAAGTGTTTTCTCTTATTATTTTTTTAACCTTAAATGTATAATCACTTATATTCCAGTCTTTACTCTGTATATCCAAATACTTTGGGGAGCTTTTAAAAACTCCAGATGCCTAGACTCAACTTCAGTTGGCATGGGTCACAGCACAGGCTTTGCTATGATTAAGCCTCAAGTTGATTTTTGTATGCAGCTGGTGTTTAGTACAACTATAGTTTAACCCAGTTGAATTTTAATTTTTACCTTTCAGACTGATCCTGGAAAAGTATTTAGTTAGGAGTCTTTCCTTGTTTTTAAGAATCTGAAAGTATCCCCTTAGGGACATAGAAAGACATTAGAAAATATCTAGTTGAACCCCTTGTTTTTTACAGATGAGGAAACCAAGACCTAGAGAGGATAGATCCAAACCTATTATATATGACTCAAGTCACAGTTTCTTTCCAATATTCAATTTTTGCCTATTTCCCAAATTTTTAGAACTCCTCTTCTTAAAACCTTTGGAGAATGTTCTGCCCCCTCCCACTCGTCTTCCTTTGCCCAGAGGGACAAGCAGCTACTGCTTATGGTTTTTATGTGCAGCTGAATGTTGAGGTAGCCTCTGGAGCATGCTCTTTATTTGAGTGGACAATTTTCTCCCTATTTTCCTCATTTATTAATCATCTCACATTTGGAACAGATGCTTTTAGCTTCCAAATAAGAACTAGGTAAGAGAACTACGTAACAGAACTTTTCTGTGACATTGCCAAATGTTTTATATCTGTGCTGTATAATATGGTGGTTGGTAGCCACCAGCCACATGTGGCTGTTAAGCACTTAAAATGTGGTTAGTGAAACTTAGGAACTGAATTAAAAATATTTTTTAATATTTTGGTAAAATGTATTAACATAAAGTTTTCCATTTTAATTTTTTGTGGTAAAATATGCATAACATAAAATTACCATTTTAACCATCTTTAAGTATACAATTCAGTGGTGTTAATTACATTCACAGAGTTGTGCAGCTATCACCACTATCAAATTCTAAAACATTTCATCACTCCAAATAAAAACTCTGTAACCCTTCTTTCCTCCCACAGCCTCTGGTTACCTTTCTTCTATGTTCTGTCTCTATGAATTTGTTTATAATCCATGTCCTAGTGTGTATCAGAAAATTCATTATTTTTTATGGCTGACTACTATTCCTTTAGAGAGAGAGAGAGAGAGAGAGAGAGAGAGAGAGAGAGAGAGAGAGAGAGAGAGAGAGAGAGAGATAGATCTATTGATCGATCTATTGACTGATCACACTTTGTTTATCTACTTATCTGTTCATAGACACTTGGATTGTTTTCACCATTTTGGCTATTGTGAATAGTGCTGCAATGAACCCTGGCATACAAATATTTGTTTCATTCCTCATTTTCAATTCTTCTGTGTGTATAACTAGGAGTGGAATTGTTGGATCATACGGTAATTCTGTGTTTAGCATTTTTAGGAGCTGCCAGACTGTTTTCCACAACAGCTCTACCATTTTACATTCCCATCAGTAATGTATGAACAGTTTCTCCACATCTTCACTAATACTTATTCTTTTTTCTCTTTTTTTCTTTTCGCTTTCCTCCTTTCTCTCTTGCACTCCTTTTTTTTCTCTCTCTCCCTCTCTTGTCTTTTTTGTTGTTGAGTTTTGGGAATTCTTTATATATTCTGGATATTAAACCTTCATTAGATATACAATTTGCCAGTATTTTCTCCCATTTTGTGAGCTGTTTATTCACTTTATTCATAATGACCTTGGATGCACAAAAGTTTTAATTTTGATGATGTTCCAGTTTATTTTTTCTTCAATTGCTCATGCTTTTGGTGACATCTAAGAATGTATTGCCAAATTTAAGGTCATGAAAATTCACTGTTTTCTACTAAGAGCCTTTTGAATTTATCTCTTATACTTAGATCTTTGATCCATTTTGAGTTAATTTTTTGTGTGATGTGAGGTTAAGGGTCCAATTTTATTCTTTTGTATGTGCAAATCCAGTTGTGCCAGCTTTATTTGTTGAAGAGACTATCCTTTTACCATTGAATGAGTTTGACACTCCTGTGAAAGATCAGTTTTATATCACTGATCTATATATCTATTCTTAAAGTAGTACCCTACTGTTTTGATTACTGTAGTTTTATAGTAAGTTTTGAAATCAGAAAGTAGGAGTCCCTACACTCATTTTTAAGTTTTTGTTTTTTGTTTTTGTTCTTGTTTTCATTTTTGTTTGGGCTGTCTTGTTATTCCCTATGAATTTGAGGATGTGCTTCTCTATTTTCTTGAAAAAAGGCTTTGAAATTTTGATAGATAATACATTGAATTTTTAGATTACTTTGGGTAATAGCAACAACTTAAAAATATTAAATATTCCTATACAGGAACAGGAGAGGTCTTTTTTTAAGTCTTTAATTTCTTTCACCGGTGTTTTATAATTTTCAGTAAAGTCTTTTATTTCCTTGGTTAAATTTATTCTTAGGTATTTTATTCTTTTAGATGCTATTGTACATGGAATTATTTTCTCTATTTTCTTTTTGGTTTGCTTATCGTTGGTGTAGAAATACAGCTGATTTTTGTTTATTGCTGTTGTACCCTGCAATTTTGCTCAATTTGTTTATTATCTCTAATAGCTTTTTTGTGAATTCTTTGGTATGATGTTTTCTACATATATGATCATGTCATCTGTGACTAGAGATAGTTTCACTTCTTTCAGTCCAATTTCGATGCTTTAATTTTTTTCTTCTTATCTAATTGTTCTGGCCAGACCTTCCAGTATAGTGTTGAATATCAGTGGTGAAAGTTGGCATCTTCATCTTGTTCGTATCTTGAAGGGAAAGTTTGTAGTCCATTGAGTATGATTTTAGCTGTGTATTTTTCATAAATGCTCTTTATCATGTCAAGGAAGTTTCCTTCTGTTCACAGTTTTATGAGTGTTTCTATCTGATCTGAGTTTTTAAATTTCATTAGACTTTAGATTAAATTTAATCACATGTGATTACTGGTATTGTATTGGACTGTGCAGTTTTAAGTCTTTTTGCAAGTCTTCCTATTTTACCTCTTTCTCATTTTTTGTGATTAGTCTCTTTTTTTTTGAGAAATTCTTTTGGTACTGGCTATTAACAATCCCTAGAGTTTCCCTAAAGATATAAGAAATACTATGTCTTAAAGTTAATTATATGTCATTAGGTTAGAAATGATACTTGTTTATGACTTTGCAAAACCCTTCCAACTAGCTCAAAATAGCATTATAATTTTTTAAAGAATGAAGCTTTTCTTTATAAGTCTAGTTAACTAGGTATGTCAAGTGGACACAGCTGACAGAACTATATTAGAAGAGAATGAGGATCCAGAATGTCTCTTCAGGTATAGTGCTAACTTATTTCAAAAACTATTGGCTTGAAAAAGAGTAAACCCATTGGAAAATGTTATTACATAACATTTAACAGTCTGCAGCCTATGTAAGGAAGTGAGAAAATGAGTTTTGTAGCTCTGTTACACATCAAATTCTGTTTTTTTCTTCCAGAAATCACAGCCTTGGTTTAACTGTTGTTTTCTGTTCCTAAGTAATCAAATGAATTTCCTTCATGTGTAAAACTTTTCTTCTTTTAATAGAAATGGTACTCTAAAGACATTAACTAGGGCATGATGGTGCTATTGAGTTATAATCTACTTGCCATCAGCTTGCTATCCTACCCCATATGAATTCTCTTAGTAATTCTCTTTGTATTAAATTTACTCCTTAATTCTACTCTATTCATTTCATCTTTTGATTTTCAAACATTTTATGAAATACTTCAGATATAAAAAAGACAAGGAATAATAAATGAATACCTGTGTTCCAGATTATGAGATAAAACATTGCCAGTAGAACTAAAACTTCTGGTATACCCCTTCCTATCATATTTACCCCTCACTTCCAGACATTGATTTCAGATACTCTCTCTCATTTTTAAAAAGCAGTTGCATTTTAGACACTAAAAGCAAGTGTCCTAATAAATGTTGAAGAAAAATATGAGGGTTTTTTTTGCCTTTCTTTCTCTAATATGAGAATATATTTTTTCAGAAAAGGCTAGAATTCTCAGGTTTATTCACAAACCCTAAGAAATTTTCTTTGCATGAAAGTAAAAATTACTATTTTGATGACCAAGAAGAGAAGCAAGTAGGCTAAGGCTCATTCTGATCCATCCTTTCTATCACCAGGAAGATCTCCTTCTGTCCGAAGATCAGTATTCTGGCTTTATCCCATATGGATTTTTTTTTTTAATTGAAAACTGCTACTCAAAAGCAGCTGAGACTCAAAAGTAGTCTCAGGTAGGTCCTGCAACTGGTCCTTTTATTCATTTTCAACTCTTCAACCTGTGGAGGTTTTCTAGAAATTGCCTAGAATATTTAAAAGTGACTAGAAAGAATATCCCTTCTTTCTTTCGCTTTAGTTACCCCATTAACCTTAGTTTTTTTTCCTCACCTATTCATTCTAGCTTCCTTTTACTTTTGTTACAAGGATCCTGGTCTAAAAAGTAATCTTAGGCCTGAGTTGTTTTAGGAAGAATCAAGAAATATATGATTTAAATTTTGACATTGTGATTATTATAATTAAAACATTTTTAACTAATGGTAAAAATAACACCTATCTAGGTAAAGAGGATTAAACTTCTTATGAAGAATGGCTTGCTGTGGAAATAACTAATTGTCATAATATGGTAAATTTTGCTTTGCTCTGCTTATATAGCTACTTAAAGCTCCTTCTGGCCTTAACTGCCTGGACAAATTGTAGTGGCCTTACAGTAGCTGGTACTGTTGGAAGACTGGCCTGTATTTCAGTGGATTACCAACTCTTGGGGAATTTATGGTGATATTTTCTGAGGTTTGATGCTTTGACTTCCTTCATACAAGTGCTTTTAGCTATTAAGTAGATTTTTTATTTGGCATTGTGTGTTTACTAATCTCCTAAGTACTGGCTGCCATGCTCTATCAACTGTCTTTTCCATGGCCCTTCTACACTCATGGTACAATAAATGTATACTCCTCATGGTGTAAACACTTCAGATGGAGTGTTTGAGAACTTGTTAAGCCCAACATTAAATGATGAAATTTTTTTTTTTTTTTTTTTTTTTGTATATAGACTTTCCAGAGTATGGTTGTTCTAGATTTTGAAGGCAAGGCAAAGGGGTGGAGCTGAGTAGAAAAGCATATTATAGTAAGTTTTGTCAAGTTAATCGATATTTACTAAGCTACTTTTTGAGAGGTGCCGGGGATGAGATGGTTGGTACTTACTTGTCCTCCAACCCAGAATGATCATACTGGAAAGTGAGTTACAGGAGTTACTTGAGCAAGTGTCCATTCTCTGATTATAAAACAAGACAGAGCGATTAAAAAAAAAAAAATAGAGGTATAAATAAGTTACTGAGAAGAAGCAGGGATTAATTCAAACTCAAGATAACCGGGAAGACTTTATGGCAGAGTTCTTATGCAAGCAGGACTTTGAAGAGTAAATAAGAAAAGGCTTGATAGGAGGGGGAGAATGGAGGGTTTTCCTGTTTATGGCTTCTTCTGTATAAAACTTGACTCTCATTTTCAGTAGTCAGAGTCTCTTAAACAAGAGTACCAATCTCAACAACATTAGTTTTGATGCTTATATTATAAAACTCTCTGTTCGAGAGTTGAAGTAGTCTAGTTGGTTTTTTTTTTTCATGTGCAATATACTTTATCTTGTAGAACAGCTGCCCAGTTAAATTTATTCCTGAAGAGTGTGAGGGAACGAAATGTTTGTAAATTGAATTATTTTAAATGAGCAAAGGGGATCTTGTACTAAATTTTATTGTAATATAATTATATTATTTTAGAGCAAGATGGTATTCATCCTCCTCTCTGCTCTAACCTCATTAATATATGCTTTAAAATTTTTTTCTCATCCATACTTTGAACTACAAAATCAGTATTGAAAATTTAACCTCTAGAACACATTGATTTTTGTCATTTGCAGATGACAAAATTCTCTATTAATTCAGACATAACTTGTGAGAGTGGACTTGTTTTTAATTTATCCTTGTTTTCAACACAAGTTGTTTGGATCTAGGACAAGGTTTGACAAACCTTTTCCTAAAGGGCCAGATAGTAAATATTTTAGGCTTTGGTGACCATATGATTTCTGTTGTAACTACTCATTTCTGCTATGTAGGGTATAAGCAGTCGTAGACAATACATAAACAAATGGGCATGGCTGTATTCCAATAAAACTTTATTTTCAAAACAGGCAGCAGGTTGGGGTTTTCTGACTCCTGCCTAGAATTTTCTTCCTCTTAAGCCAATTTCATATCTGGGCAAGAAAAAAAAAAAAGAACAGGGCAAGATGCCAGGGATATTATTGCATAAGTAATTCCGGTAACTTAGGCAACTCTGGCTTGCAGAGGCCATTATTTTTAAGTTACACCGTATTGCCTTTATATGTATAATCATAAGAAGAAATATTTTTTTCCATCTTCCTTTCCATCCTACTCTACCTTTTCCTCAAATATTTTGAGTGCCCACCATATACCAGATGTTAGGTTAAGCCCTGGGGATAAGTGGTGAACACAGTGGCCTCCGCCCGTGGTGAACACAGTGGCCTCCGCCCTCGGAGAGCTACAGATCAGTAGAAGTGACAGACCATAAGCAAACAAAGTAGTTATAGATTGTGATAAGCACTATGTTTTCAAGCATTGAGCTGAGATAGAGAGTAACGGAAGTGGGGAGCTTCTTCATATGGAGTGTTGGGAGAAGCCTCTCTGAAGAGTTGAAGTTTAAGCTCAGACCTGAAATTGAGAAGGATCAAAACGTGCAAAAAACCTGATAGGTTTCTTGACAGGCATCAGAAGGTAGTCACGCCCATCGAATGTCAGTATAGACATGGATTAACTATTTGAATTTTCACAGAGATTATTAAAAGCTATTTTATAAGATTTTTTTCTCTCTTTAACTCCCCTCTTAGGCAAGGCTAAAAGCAACAAGAACAAATGGAAGTTTTTGTCTTCTTGTTAATACATGCACGTACATGGAAGGGTTGGCTACTAGAGTAAAGATTTGGGCATTGTGGCCTATTATTTAGAGTCTTTGGGATATATGAGGTTTGTTAATGTATTTATAAGGTTGAAACCTCATATGTCCTGCTTTATGATGGTACTCCCAAAGATCATACATAAGCCATGGAGGAGTAGGGCCCTCTGCTGGCTATCACTCAGTTCTTCTCTGCCTACAGAGGGTGAGGTTTTCTAGGGGACATGCTCAAGTGGTTAGGCTCTGGGATCTTCACAGGCCCCTATCATATTACAGGCTCCTTCGGTTAAGCCTCAGGGTAATAATTTAGAGGTAGGCTTGTACATTCCTGGCTCCTATGCTCTGCTGCTTTTTTCTTACCTGTAGCACTCTGCTTACCACCGCTATTTGTTTAACTGGCTCCTGATGCTTTGGTAGAAGGTGAGGTAGGTATGGACTGAGTGAAGCTCTTGTGTTTCCCTCTGCTGTCTTTGGCAGATAAAGTTGCTTCACTCTGCTAATAGGGAATGTTGACAGATGCACAACAATGAATATAAATTGGATATGTGTGTAGTATCATTTTGAATCTGTACAGGAGGAGCATGTTCTACTTGAAGTGACCATCCTGCAGAAGCCTTGCCTAGATGAATTCACCATTTTGGCTTGGTTTGGGGTTTTTAATTTTTGTTATTGGGGTACTTTATTTGTTTGTTTTTATTTTGTTTTATTTGTTGTTTGTTTTTCATTTTTATTTTGTCCCAACATTTTCCTTTATAGTCCACCATTAGATATTGATCAGTTGAAGCTCATTTTAAGACTCGTTGGAACCCCAGGGGCTGAGCTTTTGAAGAAAATCTCCTCAGAGTCTGTGAGTTGATGCTTTGATTGTAACTATCTGCCCTGTTGGGAGCCTCTGTCACTTGCCTTCCATCAATCTGTACTTTGACCCGGGTATGTTTGTAAGCACATGTGCCCTTTGTGTGCTGACTTCCAGGATGAGGTGTGTGTGTGTGTGTGTATGTGTGTGTGTTGTGCACACACGCAAACACACCCTCCTGGTCACATGCATGAATGTATTTTGTTTTCTCTCTATCTGGGTATGTACTTAGATTATGGAAGCTTGCACTGGGCAGTAGTATCCCAGTAAATGAGATATCGGAGATTCTCATTCATTCCAGGAGATTAATGGAAAATTTATGTCTCCATTTTCTAGCCCTGACTTCATCTTTCTCAGAAGTTTCACATATATTCAAGAGTTCTTTTAACTTTTTGGTTAGTGTTTGTTCTCAGAGCATGAGCTTCACTATGTTTTAGTGTCATCACTGGAAGAATGAAATGTGCATTGTCTGCACATGATTGCCCTTTTCCAGAAGTTACTTGCTTTGTATTATTTTAGAATAGCAACTTGCACGTCCTGTGTAGAATGTCTGTTCCTGACAGCAGTGCATCTCTACCCAGTCTCCAGACCATCAGAAGTCATATCCTACTCCTGATACCTTAGATCCACAGGAGTAGTATTGTAAATCCTTCTTCCCACAGCCTGCCTTTGTAATTACAAATTTGAATAACCTGAGAAAAAGCTTTGGCGCTAATGCTTTCCTGCCTTTATTCAGGCATTTATTAGAGAAGCCAGGGGAATGCTACTTTGGCTATAATTTCTTGCTGTTGGTCATTTTGGGGGGGCAGGAGAGGTGAGAGAAATCATGAAAGCTCAGCCTTTCTCCCTTTTCCCCTCTGTCTGCTGCCAGGCAGTTGGATAAAAGGAAAAAAGAGCTATGAAGCCTTCCTGGATTCTCCTCAAAGCATTTTTAACTGAAGGGGTCCCTTTGCCCAATTGGGAAGACTGCTGGGTAGCTTAAGGCAGGCATGAGCAGGTGAGTTTGAACTGTTCATCATCTCCCTGTCAAAATAAAGCATATTGTCATCTGGTATGTGTCTGGTACATTCATTAAAAGGACCACAAAGCCCAAGATATTTATGAATTTCCACTCTGATGGATGTCAGAGAATGTGCCAGCCCTATTTTATTTTGTTTCATTTACTTATTTAAGATGATGAAGCAAAAGCACAGAAAGGCTGTGACTTGCCTGAGTCATGCACTGAGTCACTTGGCAGAACTGAGCATAGATCCCAGATGTTCTGATAAGATGATCTAAACTTTAATCTCATGCGATTGCACCCTGTTTAAAAAGTCATTGTCAGAGTTCTTGACCACAGGAGTATTTTCTTTTACCTTATGAAACAGTAGCTATATTGGAGTGAATCAAAGAGGATATGATAAAATGCTTAGGGAGGATAGTGCTTTTTTGTTTTAAATGCATTTGCTTAGAAATATTGGCTAGTAGAGAGGACATGAGAGCAAGGAAGTTGGGTTGAGAAGGAGTTGGTTTTATTAATGAATAGTGCTAATGAGACTAAGATAACAAATTTATTCCCTGTCTAGAAGCTCTTTTCCAGTCCCCTCTCCCATTCCCAACCATCTGCCCTATAGTTGTGCTGTTCACAAGAATTTCTTGAAGAAAAAATATAAATAGTATTACATATAAATATACAAATATAAATAGTATATAAATATAAGTAGTAAAATAGTATTTATCACTAATCTGTCATTTATTTTTTTAAGAAACACCACCAGATGTCTGACCTGATAGTGAGATGCCTTTATCTTATGTGAAATAAGGCACATTATATATTATAAAACTCTAATATAAAGTTGAGCATAATGAAATTGAGTACCAGAATATAGAACTTACTCAAATAATGTTGAAAGAAGACAAAAACAGAAAATGTACAGGCCAAGTATTGTTCACAGGAAGGAAGAAAAAGGTGGCAGGATTTTAACATTTTAAAACCCACTGGTATTGCTGGTTTACTTACTGTGACCCCCTTTTGTTATTTCTCTGGGCGTCCAAAGTACTGTTTGTTATGTAATTTGTTTAGAGGTAAATCTAAACTTTGTTGTGAGAATGTTAAAAGAACTTCATACCATCTTTAGAATATTCTGGCCTCTATCTTTGGGCTTAGAGAGCACAAAAGGCAAGGTGGAACAACATATGGCTCCAGCTCTTTTTGAATGACAAACTTTAAACATGTATTTGTAGCAATCTGACCACTGGGGAATTTGAGTTCAGAGAATGAGCTAAAGTGGAAAAATTACTGAGGGAAGCCACAAAGAAGTGAAATCACTTGACCAGGGTGCTTATTAAAGATGATGCTACAGCTGAAGTAGGGCATTGATAGTTAACAAGAAGACAAATATAAAATGTTTTTCATGGAATCGTGTTGAGGATTTTTAAAATCCCATCACTTCTACCTTAATGGGAACACATGATAAACAGTTCAATATTCGGAAGAAGGGGGAATTGTGTTAAAATTGATAGGACAGCTAAAATAGAGAAGTTTGGAGCATAGCTTACATGTGCCTGTATATATGGAAGGCCTCATAGTTCTGCCTTTGTCAAGTAATTGCAGAGTGTTTTTGCAGACTTCATTCTAGCTGTTAGGTGAAGTCAGCCTGGTCACCTGTTAAAGAGACTTGTGGGAGAAATTGTGGCATGCTATAATACTGTCAACAGCCTGTGACTTGTATTTTGTCTCTTTGCCATGAGCTTCTAACCTTCCTCCACCTCCCCTTTTCTTCACTTACCTGTGTGTTTGTGGCATGTATTTTAAATGTTCCACTACTAATGTCTTTGAAACTTGGCATTGCACACCCACCTATGTCTTACATTTGGAGGGGTGGTGCCTTGAAGAATCACCAGAACCTGTGCCACAAAAATTTAACCTCTTCCTTGATTGGATGTATTGGATATATTGTTTTGTCCAAAGCTGAGGCAAAATTTTCTGAATCATCTCCATTTATCCCACTAGCAAATAGGTTTTGGCCATCAGTACTTGAAAACAGTTCTCTGGCTGGCATCCTGGACCAAGGGGCAGTCTCTTTCCAGGGAGCCTAAAATATTGAATGTTAAAGATGATGCTGAAACCAAAGAATATTTCCTTATCTGCATGGCCAGTCACTGGCTACATTCCTGATAACTCTCATGCATTCACAGAAGCATGCTTTAACATACAGCCTTGGGCTCAGGCTTGGGTGGGTGGGTGGGATGGGTGGGGAATAGGTTTTCTGTTTGTTTGGGGGTGGCTTTTGGCCTTTTTAAAACTTGAGTTAAAAGTTATTTTTTGCACTGTATGTTTAACAATGCCCTTGACTAGGCATCTAAGATATTAACCAGCTTCAGCAGATTATGCGTCTGACGGGGACACCCCCTGCTTATCTCATTAACAGGATGCCAAGCCATGAGGTGAGAACAAATAGACTGTACAGGGATATGTAATTTAAAAGGCCACATTCTCATTTTATTGCCACTGTAAAACCAACACAGTTTTTAATGTCACTGAATGCTTGCATGTGCCTCGAGGGCTACTAAGGTAATGACTACCTATGTGCTATTGCAAGATGTCGACATTTGGGATAAAATGTCATCCGATCCTGTGGATTGAGGACATACTTTATAGGCTTATATGTAGAAAATGATGTTACTTTTATATTTGAATTTAGTGCTCAAGAGGCTATTGTGTGTTTTTCTGGGTTCTGTGTCTGCAGGAAGGGTGTGCTGCCCTCTGATGACTTTCGGCTGGAGGTCTAGTTAACTGAACGCTGTTGGCATGCTTTCCTATTCGTCAATTTTTTTTAATGACGAAAAGAGGAGTCTTCATTTAAAAAAACAAACACCCAACAGTAATAAGTACTACAATTAAAAGAACGTACACAGATAATATAGAATAAATATGAACGCTTACATAGGGTTAGGTGCCGTTTTTACCAGTTCTTAACTGCTTAATCTAACTCTAATTTTGTCACCAGAGATGATTAGGGCACTTTGTTCTAATGTGCTCAATCTTTTGGGGGACTGGGCTGGCATCATAGAGACCCTTCCCAGCAGCTTTGTTTCTACCTCAGATCTATTCAAGTAGTCTTTTTATTTATATTTATTTATCTTATTAGAGGGATGACTGTTCACTGCATGAGACAGGTCTCTCTTTACCTCTGTTTTCTCTTCACCCTTTTGTCTACATGCTCAAGTAGGAAGGGGATGATAGCCATGTAGGTATTTAATTCCTAGAATTTTCTTTATAAATCAGAAAGATTCTCAACTGCTTTTCAAGGCGGATCTCTCCTGCTTGCTGCACACATAATAACTAAGAAGGTGAAGTTGCCTAGGCAACCAGAACTTTTTCTAAACTTGTATGTGGTGTGTGTGTGTGTGTGAATGTGTGTGGTGTATGTGTTTATGTTTACACACACATACATACCTTTACTGTTGAGCTATATTAAAACAGGAATTTTAAGGCGGTGGCTAAGATAGAGTCAAAGAAGTTTTATCTCAACTACTCAGATTGACTGATAGTGGGATTTATTCACTGAAACAGGGAAGGTCATAGACACAATTTAATACCTAACATCTGAAGCACACATTTATGAATTATATTTGTACTTATTTGCTTATTCTCAAGACCAGTTTTTGTCTTTGCCTTGATTAGAGCTATCCGTTCCTAAAAGAATTTGACACCTTAAGTTCCTTAGAATGAAGTTCAGAAATTGGGAAGTTGAAGCATCCTTAGGAAATGAGAGCAGACTTTCCTTTCTAAAGGCAACAGTGATAGCAGCTAATGTTTATTGAGCTCTCACCCTGAACCAAGTACTGTACTGAGGAAGTACTGGTTGTTTATCTGTAATCCTCACTTCAGCATTATTAATCCGTTTTTACAGATGAGGAACTCAAGACTTAAAGAGAATAAGTAACTTGCCCAAAGTGATAAAGTCAAGATTCAAACTCAAGCCCGTCCCACCCCAGGGACCAAACTTAGAACAACTATATTGGTAATATAAATGTTGTTTGTGTCAGAATTTTATTTGAAGCTCTTTCATGAGTTTTATCTTGCTTGAGTATCACAATAACCATATGATGATATAGGCAAGCCAAATACTAACATCTAATATTAATATTTTGCAGATGAGATCATTGATATGTTGCTTGAAACTGACCTAAGAAGATGTAGCTTATAAGTGGTAGGGGAAGGATTTCTGTCTAGGCCATATAATTTATAATCCTCTGTTCTTTAAATCTCTTCTTAAGTTGGTTTAGTATTTTCAAAATGTATTCAAGCCTCTTAGAATAATAAATAAGCTTACGTTTACTTTCTTGTTACCAAGATTACTTTGTTAGCAAGGTTTAATATTGATATCCTTTTGATGTACTAAGAACGCCTACTGAGATCAGTACTGTCAAAAGACTGCCAGTCCTAGACTTTCTTTAGGAATATCAATTCTTATGCCAATTTTAGCTTTTTTAGGAAGACTGTCTCAGGAAGGGCTACTTCTCAGATATCTTTGTCTCATTTTTTAAACTTTTGATCCTATTATCAGAAAGCAAATGAAAGGAAACTTAATTGGTTAGCATTCTCATTCACTTGAAATACAACTGTGAGATATAGCAGGAATATAAATAAAGGTGGTGATCATAAATAAGAAGTTAGGATGGCAGTAAGAGAGAAATACTTAATGCATATCAAAGACAGTCATAACCATTGGAGCCAGTAGACTTTGTCAGTTAACGCTTGTCCCTCGACAGGACCAAGACTCTTTGAAAGCAGTGACATTATTGAACCAAGCCATTTTGAAAACTCTTTGTTTTTACAGGCAAGAAACTATATTCAGTCTTTGACCCAGATGCCGAAGATGAACTTTGCAAATGTATTTATTGGTGCCAATCCCTTGGGTAAGTTGACCGTATCCTCATCTCCTGGATATTAAATTAGTTATGACATAAATTAGGGATTTGAAAGCCTGTGACTTGTTCACAACTGCTGTTTTTTGATGTCCCAAGCTGAGGGTAAGAACAAGTGAGTCACAGATGGGTGTTTTGAGGACCCACCCAAGAGATCTCTGCAGTGTGCCCTGCTCTGCTCGTGGCTTCCCAATGCTATAGGTCCTGTCATCTTCTGCAGAGACTTAACCATTCTCTCTTTGTGGAGCAAGTTTGCCACCTCCGACTTTAAGGAATGGCGCCATATTCCTTCCTGCCACCATCACTTCTGGATCCTTGGCAAAGGGACATGTGAAGGCAGCTGCAGGATATGTACTACCTTGGCTAAAAAGGAGTTGCTTTATTCCTTAAAGCTGGGGTCTGATGTGTGCTTCAGTTGGCCCCTTTAAAGCAGCATTGCCTGAGGCTCTAATTCCCTGACTTAAGAGTACAGTGCACAGTGCTATTTAATAGCGGATGCAGAAAAATCAGAGCAGGGCCTCCCTGTGACAGGGAGGGAAGCGATGCTATGATAATAGTATAATCAACTTTCCCACTTTTCTGAAGATTGTATTATAGTGGGTCATCCCTCTGCTCAAGGGTCCCAGCAGCTGTGCTTCAGGTTTAGTTTTATCCTATTGAGGGCTGACAGCCAGGAGAACCTCTTCAGAAGCTGGAGTGAAGGCTAAGTGGTTTTACTTTTTTAAGTACTTTATCCATAATGATTGTTGACAGTGATTTCAGTGTCACTGTGATAATTCTTATAATAGCAGAGATGTTCATGCTCTTTGAAATGTTGGGTGGTTATGGATGAGTCCATGGCAGCCTTGGAGATGGAGAGTTTGTCAGATCTCGGCTGGGTCACTCTCACAACCAGAAATGAATCCACATACTCATCAGGGGTATACAGAATTCTACTGGGGTTGGTTTAGGTTTGCATCTGCCCTGGTATATTCTCATTGTCTTTGTATAATTTATTTGAGCTGCATTATTTAGTTTAAAGATCTGTGAGAAGCTCCCTTTGAGTCATAAGTATTCCAATATTGAATTTGGGAAATGTTGATGTATGGGGTAGCTTTCTTGTCTGTCATTCTGTTCTGAAATTTTTTTTTTCATTATTTCAGCTTATTTGAGACATGGCAGGGCTTACTGTTTAACTTCCTGTTAGCCAACTCAGAGATTTGTTCATTCATTTTTCTGGGAAAGGGAGGATATGTTTGTGTCCCAGAAGCTTATTTAGGTCACATCCATCCTAATAGGTGTCCTCTTCACTGGAATCATGACATTTATACGTTCAAAGTAACTAGATACCACTTAGCAATACAAACTGCAAGTGAATTGAATGGAAGCTTTGGACCATCTGGTGCTCAGCACCACAGTTCTCAGAATTTAAACATGCCTGACACCCCACTGCCAAAGTGATGTCATATAAAGAGTGTCTTCTTGCAGACTTCTGAAAACATGGTGTTACTGACCACAAACTTGTACGCAGCATATTAACTGAGCGGGAATACACCAATAATGTAAACATTGACATCTGTTTTGTCTGTCACTAACTTTGTGTTTCACCATTATCTCAAAACATGAATTAAAACTTAGATTGCCCTCTGATGTAGTGTTTGTATTTGTGTATGTCAGGATCTTATTCTTACCCTGACCTTACTCCTTATCAAAGTACTGGTTGTAAGGACATAGTACTTTTTACCCAAGGGTGGCAGAGACCCACCATATGATTCAAACAACAGATGGTAAGTTTTATTTTTTCTGAGAAGAAAAGAACACATGGTATGTCTAGACATTTCTCCTCATGCTTTAAAATGTAAACTTATGAACTTGAATTGACACAAATATCCACCGTGTTTCTATATCCCTTCGAAAACCACGTTTCTCCTTAGTATTACTCTGGAATTCAAGCTGCAGGACAGGAGTCATTTACAACCTTCAGTATACACAGCAGTAGATCTCTTCAGGAAACTGTCTTCCCCTTCACTCCACGTCCCTGCCTCTTTCCACATTTAAGGAACCATTGGCAGTTTGCAAAGCCTCAAAAGCCTTGTTTCAACCTGTGGTCCCAGCTATTTATCCCACCATCATTCTGAAACTCAAAACATCTTCATTGGAAAGAATTAGAAAAATCACCATTTGTGACCTCTAATGAAATACTTGCTGTGAAGGAAAATCAATGGATGATAAAAGCCTTAAGTAAAAGGAACTGGTGATACTGATGTGGTGCCAAAGTATCCCACTGATTAGTTGTTTAGGGCAAAAAATCCAGTGATCATATTTAGCATCATTAATAACAGGACAAACTGCCTTAATGCACCGTCAAGTACATAAAATCACCTATGAAATATTCTTGCCAAAAATGTTTAACCCAATTATTACTGAATTTTTAGATCTATCATGGTTTTCAAGAAATACAAGGGGTAAAGGAAAACAAGGATGTAGGTACACAATTACAGAGAGAAGCAATCAGACAAATCCCTCATGATGGGTACACTCAAGACAACTGGGCAGTCTTTGAGGTCAGAGTTAGGAAGAAATAGGAGTTAGAGGTGGGAGATTATTCTAGATGCAGAGAGACTAAAAAACCCAATCAAATGCAGTGTATGGCCCTTCCTTGGATTCTGGTTTGAACAGACTAGGTGTAAAAGACAACTTTATAATAATTGGAGAAATTTTAACTTGAACTGGATTTGAGATGATATTTGGGAATTATTTATTTGTCGGATACAACAGTTTATGATTGTATAGGATGATGTCTTTATGCTGAAATTTTTAGGGGTAAAGTATGTCTATAATTTTATTTTTAAATGATTCAGTAAAAAATACATATACATATAAAGAAATATAAAATGTTATTTGTTGGACATAGGTGGTGGGTACATGAGTATTCACTGTATTGTTTCATATGTTGAAATTTTTATAATGAAAAATTTAAAAATAAAACACCATTCTATCCAAATACCATGTCTCTCACCCCCACACCCATGTGAAACCCTCAATTTGTCCATTGTTTGAAGTCCTGTTTGATAAATATTTATTTGCCTAATGTTAGTAAATCAACAGTGAAGGGGGACAGAAGAACTGAAAAATCCAAAACTGGCCCTGCTTACCTCTTCCAGTTTAGTTAAAGGCTTTCGTTTTGACACAGTTTGACAACAGTGGTAACAGTTGGACATTGACATTCTACAAAAGCTCATTCAAACAGAATCTCAGTTACTTTTAAAAATTCTTCAGTAATGTATTCTTAAAAAAAAACAAAAGTCATCCACACACACACACACACACACACACACACACACGAGAAAAGTGGTACTATATTCTAGAGCAGACACTTTGGAGGAGAATTCTTTGTTTAGGTTTGAAGGGTCAAAACTGTATGTTTGCTTAAAAAGGCATAGTTTTTTGGTAACATGTTAAAAACTCTTCTTTCTTCCAATCCATTGTACTAATAGCTGTTGACTTGCTGGAGAAGATGCTTGTATTGGACTCAGATAAGAGAATCACTGCAGCCCAGGCCCTCGCACATGCCTACTTTGCTCAGTATCATGATCCTGATGATGAACCAGTGGCTGATCCTTACGATCAATCCTTTGAAAGCAGGGACCTCCTTATAGATGAATGGAAAAGTAAGTCATAAAAGCAGGATTCAAATCTAGCTTGAGGACTTAGATTTTAAAATCTTTCTTAGGTGAGCCACTAACCAAAAGCTGTGGGAAAAAATAAAATTTCTGGCTGCAACTAACTCGTTAAAACTTGTAATTCGGGTCTCTAAAGCAGAATGAATGTGTTCCCCTGATGGAAACTTGTACATGATGACACTCTCTGGACCTTTAAGAAGCTTCTGTCTGGTCTGACTTTGCGCACAGCTCCTCACATCTGTATAGATCTTCGAGGTTCTCAGAGTCTTTGCATTTACAACATCTCTCTGAGCTCAACAGAGAATAAGGTGTTTCTTCAGTTTTACAATTGGTAGAGCTGGGAGAAAGAGTTTATATCATATCTGTTACCTTAGACCTAGTTAGGGACACAGCCAGCAATGGAACCTATGTCTTCTATGTCTAATCTCATATTCTTTTCATAAAACACAAATTCAGAACTCCAGTTATTTTCCAAAAGCCAAAATTATCTATCTGTTGCTGTAGCTTGCAGGAGTACTTTGTTATTCTTGAGCACCTTCTCCAGAGAGCTTTACAGAGGAGGCACTGAGTGATGAAAGAAACTAAAACATGTTTTTTCCCCCTGGATATTTACTTTTATTGGTATACAGTATGTGTGCAATATTAACTGTACACATGTAGTTGTCATTGTGTTAATAATGTAAATCATAATTTTGAATACATCGACATTACCTTTTTAAAAATTTGCTACTTAAGTCAATAAAGCAGCTTTTTTTAAGGAAACAGACAAAATGGTTCTTTCATATGTATTTTTGAACTTCTGTATAATCACATGATCCATTAGGATATCACACACAAGGAGCCCATCAAACCACTAGCCTCAACAGGGAGGAGGAAGGATCTTGAGCTTAGAAATTACAGCACTTGCTAGCAAAGAGAATAGTCTAAACTCTCACATCCTACTTTTCCTTCCCAATTTCTAGGCCTGACCTATGACGAAGTCATCAGCTTTGTGCCGCCACCCCTTGACCAAGAAGAAATGGAATCCTGAGCACCTGGTTTCTTTTCTGTTGATCCCACTTCACTGTGAGGGGAAGGCCTTTTCACAGGAACTCTCCAAATATCATTCAAGTGCCTCTTGTTGCAAAGATTTCCTCCATGGCAGAAGAGGGGTGTGTTTGTGTGTGTGTGTGTGTGCACAAGTGTGTGCACACATGTGTTAGTGTATGTGCGTGTCTGTCTTTGTGGGAGGGTAAGAGAGTATGAGCAAACTGTGATCACAATGACATTACTTTGGAGTTACAGATGCTCTGTAACAGCCTCTGGTGGCTCTTCTTTGTGAGTCAGCTCAGGCAGGCAAGAACTGCCATCTTGTTAGGGTTTATTAAATGCAAAGTAAAAAATATTAAACGTCCCAGATCTCAGTCATGCTTTTACCATTTTGGCCTCTCCTGTGGCCCCACCTTAACTATGGTGGATAGACTTGACCACATCCCACAGTGGCACAGAGAGAAGGCTCACACCTTCTGGCCGCTTCACATCTGAAGCCGTCCCTCAGCGATGCGTACAGCCAAAAAGGACCAACTGGCTTCTGTGCACTAGTCTAAGATTAACCTGCTTGGTATGATTCTCAGAACTCAGCAGGTGTATCTGAAACTGTAATATGTTTGTGCCTTAAAAGGAGAGAAGAAAGTGTAGATAGTTAAGAGAGTACAGCAGATGAAGTTCTGAGCCAGGCAAGTAGGTTGTTGGACGGCCACTCGTGAACCAGGGAGCCTTCAGAGGCACCATGTGTGCATGTGTGAGCATGCGTATATGTGCTTCTCTCTCTTTCTCCCTCACCCCCCCGTGTTGTTGCCATTTCTCTGCTTACCCCCACTTTCAGTACAGAGGTTTCTTGAGTACTGGCCCCAGTAGCCAGAAGTTGGTTCTCGCTGTCAGTGTATTTCCTGTGTGCTCTTTCTTTCTGGCAGAGTGACGATGTGTTTTGCACGTCTTGCTATTTGAGCATGCACAGCTGCTTGTCCTGTTTTTTTTTTTTTTTTTTTTTTTTTTGGTGGGGGGAGGCCCTGGTGCCAAGCAAGTCTGCCAGTGAAGACTTCTTGGGCAGTTCAGAACCCATGTCACCTTGGCTGATGCTATGGGCAGGTGACATCATCTTTTCAGCCCCCAGTTCTATTTTGTATTGAACACAATTGAAACTCCAGGTGCTTTTGATGTGAAAATTATGAAGAAATGGGATGGATGGATGTATAGCATTTTCATTCTTGCCATCTGGTTTTCAACTATTTTTGGGAAGCCATCGCGGGAAAGATCAGGGCTTTTCCCAGGAATATCTCAGACTTCGGAAGACAAGTTGTTCTCTTCACTCCCAATAACCAATGCTAAGAAGTGCTGAAAATCAGAGGGAAAAATCAAAGCTTATGAGGCCAGAAACTCCTTTTGCTATCTCTGTTTAAATATGGTTATTTAAAAAAAAGTAATAAGGTATCTCTACCCTTCTTTGGAAAAGGGTCTTCTTGGCAGCTTAATATTGACTTCTTGGTCTTGGTTTAGGGAGAAATAAATTTTGTTTCAGAATTTTGTATATTGCAGGAATCCTTTGAGAATGTGATTCCTTTTGATGGGGAGAAAGGGCAAATTATTTTACTATTTTGTATTTTCAACTTTATAAAGATGAAATATCCTCAGGGGTGGAGAAGAGTTTTCGTAATTTTCTGAATTTCAGGCATCTTGTGCTACATAAGGGCCCATGTATTTAAATCTTTTGTGAAATAAGAAAGTGTAAAGCCACTTCCAGTGTTGGCCATGTGACAAAATCATGTATCTGGGCCAAGGTGTTTCCATTTCTCTGTCACAGTGCAGTGATAACGTGCACTCCGGAGGAACAGGGTAGGTCTCCCGAGTCAACTGGAGCAAGAAGGAAGGAGGCAGGCTGATGGTGATCACACCTCACCTGGGATTCTCCCCCTCTTTAAAGGAAAATGAATGCAAAGGCCTCATCTCCTTGATACGCAGTTCAAATCCTCACAATCCACAGAAAGATGAATTTTATCAGCCATGTTCGGTTGTAAATGCTAGTGTGATTTCCTCCAGAAATTCTGCTCTGAATATTTTTTCATAAAGGTCTTTGCAATTGTGACCATATATGTATTGGGAAGCTCACTGCTCCAAGGAGCCTGGACTCAGCTGGGGCCTGTGGAAGAGCTCCTTGGTTTCTGAGCATAATGCTCCCATCTCCTGATTTCTCTGAACAGAAAAGAAAAGAGAGAATGAGGGAAACTGCTATTTTATTTGTATTCATGAACTTGGCTGTAATCAATTATGCCATATAGGATGTCATGCAATACCACTGGTTAAATAAAATAAAGCCTATTTTTCAAATTTAGTGAGTTTCTCAACTTTATTATTTTTTCTCTTGATTATATTCAGTGTACAATATGACTTTATATCAAAGTTCTTTCAACTGTGACCCGGCATATGCTTCTGACAGATCTTAATATTACTCCTGAACTTTAGAAAACATTCATAGAGCTCCTTAGTTGTACACTTACTGGTGAAGCAGATCTGAGTCTTTGATGTGAATGAGTAAAGCGAAGAGCAAATAAAGGTATAACACAATGAGCCTGGTGTTATTACACTTGGGTGTCAGAGTGACCTAGGATGGGGGTCAGCAAACTGTGGCCAAGGGCTAAATCCCGCTAAAAATGGTCTTTACATTTTTAAATGATTTAAATAAGAAGAGCAATATTTTTGTAGCATGTGAAAAATAATGTAAAATTCAAATTTCAGTGTTCGTAAATAAAGTTTTATTAGAACACAACTATGTGTTCGTTTATGTATTGTCTATGGCTGATTTAGTGCTACAATGAGAGTTGAATCATTGCAACAGAGACCATATGGCCTACAAAGTCTAAACTGTTTACTCTTTTAATGAAGAAGTTTGCCGACCCCTGGCCTAGGATTTCAGTTTCCTCATCTATAAAATGAAGTTTGTTTAAGTAGGTGTTTGGTTTCTTTTCAGCTTTGACATTCTAAGACTATCTGTAGATAGTATAATTTTATTTGCATCACAGGATTAAAGGGCCATAAGGTCTCAGCTGTTTTCGGGGTCTGTGTTTGTGTGGGTCCTTTCTTAGTGGCCTAGGAATGCTGACAGGTGTCCCAGGGTAGATTGTGAGGCACAGCCTGTGGGCATGCAGCTGGGGTTTTTTGTCCTATGCTGTTTGGTCCTTGCCTGGCAGTTGGGAATGACGGCAGTGATAGGAAGACAAACCAAGCACAGGCTCTTTTCTTCATCTTGTCCTCATTGACTTCTTAAAGGGGTAAAAGGCACCCAGTTGTCACATGTGATACATCAGCCCCTGTAAAGATCAGACAGTTATAGGAAATATTTTGCCTTCACACACCAGGTGTGAGCGCTATGACACAACTTTCCTTCTATGCTTCTAATAGTGGAGGGCCTGGTTAGCTCATGGAGAGGGTTGACACCGGAAAAACCTTACCTGATGTGAATCCACTAAAATGGGGACCAAAATTTCATAGCATATGGTGGGGATTACAAGAGAGAGGGAGTCTAACTGGGACTTTTATCATGAAAACTAAAAGTTATAAAAGCATAATTTCAAATATATTCTGATAATGAACAAAGAATGAATCACATGTTTGGTTTTCAGGTGAAACAATGTTAAGTATCATATAATATCTTTCCCATTTGATTTTTTTCAGCATACTCTTAGTGGTAATTTTTACAAAAATGGTGTCTCCCTCAGTTTTCCTAAGGACTTCAATCTTTTGATACAAGTATCTATTACTGATTACCTTGTCACCTTTCCATTTATTGTTAACCGGTCCGAGTCAGCCAGATCCACATTTTTCAGTGGTTTTGCTTGAGATTTGAGCAGTTTTCTGGCATTGTTTATCAAGTTCATCAAATCCACCATCTTTTGCAAGATTTGCAGTTACTGCAATTAATCTGCATTTCACTGTGTCATTTGCCATATGCTTACAACATAATTATTTAGAGGCTAACAGACTAAAATGGGTAGGACAGACTGTGGGTTCAGATACTTTAGGAAGCAAGGAGGGACTAGTTTTGTAAGTAGGCCATTCATTAGTGAGTGTTTTCACGTGATGACTTTCATGGCTCTATACAACCGGATTAGATACAAGGACTTGGCTAACAAATATGTGAACAATGAAGACACTTTTTATTTATATATAATACAGATATATTTTAATATACGTATCCTTTGAACTTAGCATTTACACTTCACAGACCTTAGAGGCCTCACAAGTGTACAAAGGAAAAATAAAAGGTTATTCAGTGTTATGGTCTTTGTAATAGCAAAACATTGGAGGTAACCCACAGATCTGTCAGTAGGGACTTGATTGAATAAGACAGTCATCTATACAATGTAATACCATACAGCTAGGTGTGGATACATGTGCAAGATACATTATGAGGGAGAAAGTAAATGGCAAAGTATGGCATGCCCTCCCCATTTTTGTATTGATAGAATCATAGTATATGGATAGGAAAAACCTAGAGGAACACACACCAAAGTCTTAGCAATCATCTTTGGGTTTTGAGATTATAGGTAGCTCTTTCTCTGTAATTTCTGTTATGTTTACTTTTTTTTTTTTTTAGCACTCAGTAATTTTTTTCTTAATCAGAAAACTTTTTAAAGTCTGTGTGACCTGAGGACCCATCTCCAATTTCAATTTTCCCAGGGCCAGAGCCCAGCTTTTCAAGACAGGACATTTGCCAGAAAGGGGTTGCATGCACCCTTTTGTGGGGTCTCTGGCAAGCAGAGCACAACCACTGCCTTGTAGCATGATTCTCCCCCTGCTGGCAAGGCTTGGTATTTTCTTCCCCAGTGGAGGAGTGTATTTTAAGGATCTGAAGCAGGATTTTTCAACTTTGGCACCATTGACATCTTGGGCCAGATAATTCTTTGCTGTGGGGACTGTCCTGTACATTGCAGGAGTTAAATAGCAGCCGGACTTCTCACAAGGTTACAGTCACGCACATCCTTTCCCCTTCCCTGGTTATGACAGCCAAAAATGTCTCCAGACATTGCCAAATATCCCCCTGGGGAGGCAAAATTGTCCTTGGTTGAGAACCATTGGTCTAAAGCTTGAGATAGCCCCAGTCTTACAGAATACCAAAGCCTCTTTTCTTGAAGAAATAATTGAAGGTTAATACCTACTAACCCGTTATCACTTAAAGAAGTGGCTTGATATTTCAAAGGGAAGTACAAATATGAAAGACCTTTTCAAAGACCCAAGTATATCTTTTGGGGGGAGGAAGGCGAGGAAAGAAGCTATCAGGCAGTTCAGAAGAAAGTATATTCTATACCAGATTACAGATATTACATTTCTCAAAAAAAAAAAAAAAAGTGTCAAGTGAATAAAGTTATCTTTTGTTCAGAAGTTCTTTGGCTATTATCCACAGACAGAAAATCTAGTGATTAAAATGGGATATGACCTTTGGCAGGTGATGGGTTACACTGGAAAGAATACTGGGTTGTGAAGCCATGCAGACCTGGGTTTAAATCCTGGGATAATAGTTTCTAACGTTCAAGTGATTGTAAAGCTTAAATGAAATAACAAACCTCAATGTGCCTGGTATGTTGCGGCCCCTAGGTATTGGTTAGTTTGCATCTTACTTGAGTTGGCCTTGGGTGCTGAGGCTGTCCTATTAGAGTGAGTGTGAGAGCATACTGCCTCTGGGAACAGTGTGAGTTTCTAAAACAAATTGGAAGGAGAGCTAAAGATGAGATGATCCAGGGGCTAGCTCCAGTTCAGTTTCTGGAAAACTTTGATTATCAAGGCCAGAGGCTGTGGTCTGGGTACCCATAGCAATGGGATATTGTTATACTACAAACCTATTCGATTAATTCGGTTTAGAGACTGCTATGTTTAGAAGTCACCAAGCAGTTGAGGAAGTAACCTTAAGTCCAATTTTGCTATTTTAAAAATTATATGTGTGTGTGTGTATGTGTGTGTGTGTGTGTATGTGTGTGTATGTATCATTTGGGGAAAGGGGAGAGTATGTAAAACCACAGTATGAGCCTAACCCCTTGACAAAGACCAGTAGTTCTCAACTTTATCACATCCAACACCTTTTACATAACTAATATTTTGTAACATCTCTCTTAATGATTCTGAAGTGAAATTCATAGGTAGCACACACATACAATTTCAAATATAATGATCTATGTAAGTAATAGATAAAGGAAAAAAATGTACATTTCAATATGTAAATGCTCAAGCATAACTACGTAGAAGATGAAATTAGATGGCATGTACCAAAACAGAATCACTTTGAATGTGACCACTGCATTGTGCTGTCATGGCTACTCAAATACCATGACTGATCAGCCATGTGACTTTGAAATTGGTGACCAACTTTTGGTAAAATTTCCAAGAAAACAATTATAATCTTCCTGATATACTCAGTTGTGATCCTGGTAATTTTAAGTGTATTAAGTAAAAAACTATTTGTGTTTTATATGTAAACTCAAGTTACAGTCTAGGCTCAGATAATTATACACAGGTCTTTCTGCCTACACAAATGTCCAACAGGATGTACGTTTGTGAAATGAGGCAACTCTTGTTGAGAATCCCACTCTGTGTGATGGCTTCTGCACACTACATATCAGTAAAGCCCCGGTCATTGTGACAACCAAAAGTGACCCTGCAGATTTCCAAAGTTCACCCTTTGAGAACTGCTGACATAAGCGAAATGACTCGAGAAATGTGGAACTCTAAGATGTGAAACTTCCATATCAAAGGACAGATCTGGCTTTCTATTTTCTTTCCTTCACTTCCTCCCCGCTTCCCTCCTCCCCTACTAAAGAGCAGTTATTTTATTGAACTACTGTATATTAGGCAATTTGTATCCTTACTTGCATTTTATATACAAGTGATGTCTCAAGTTCTCATCCAGAGTCACATTACAGCTGAGGGTAGAATCAATAGACCGTCCTGGTACCAACATTGAAGGACTTCCAGTTCCAGAGTTTTATTACATTGACATTAGACATACTTCTCTTGGCCTTTGAAATAAAATCAAGAAAAATATATTTATTCTACATTATTTCCCTAAACCCTTGCTGGCTGCTGCTGGCCAAAGAGGAGAGGCATCAAAAGGGCACCACTGTCCATGGCAGCTGCTTGGTGCCTTATCTCTCATTCAGTGCATGCTGGGCTTCTCTTCCAGGGCCAAGGCCCATCTCCATCTCCCCTGCTTCCTTACTCACTGGGAGTAGAAATGGCACCTCCAGCCCTCTGAGGAGAAGCGGAGCTGATGAGGGGCGGCAGCAGCTACCCACCGCCCCCGCCCCCAGCCCAGCCTCCCTTTAGTGCTGTTCTCCGCTACTTCACATAACTTCTCTCATTCTCTGTGGCACTGCTCTGCGTGTACAATGCCACCATGTATTCTAGCTTTCTGTCTCTCCTGGTCCTTGTGCGTGATAGTCCCTCTGCCTGGAATCCCCTGCCTTCTCCTTCCCCACTCTTCCAAACTAACTTTCAATATCGCTCCCTCTGTAAATCTTCCCTGGCCATCCTCAAACTTGGATTAGGTGTCCCTTTTGTGTGCTTGTATTCATCTGCCATTGACTGGTGATGGCAAATGCCTGGTGTTTGTATCACCTGCTTAAGATGGAAAGCATAAAAAATGACACAGACTCTTAGTTCAAACCCCAGCCCTTCTATCTCCTAGTGGTACAATCTTGGGCAAATTAATCCTTCCGAATCTACTTAATAGGGTTGTTGTGAAGATTAAATGAGTTAAACATGTAGAGCCCTTAAAATATATTAAATGCTCAATAAATGTTAGCTTAAGGCTGTATGTCCTTGAAGGCACAGACTGTCTTGTTCACTACTGTGTCCCCATCACCTAACATGTTACCTGACACACAGTAGGCATCCAATCTTTTTTGACTGAGTCAGGGAATGACTATCATCTTTTAATCATTGCAAGTCATCTTATCCTCTGCTTCCTGTTTTTACAATCAACAATCTTTAGAAGCAAAGATTATCTAAAGAAACCAAATATGTACAGATTATCTGCCCTAAGAAATGATGTGGTATGCAAGTTCCCAGTTTAAGAAGAGACAAGTGTTAAGAGAATTGGATTCTGATTCTCTTGGCTACATTTTGCTGTGTAATTCAAGTTGGATGCACAACAATTTAATGAATTGGAACAAGAATCAAAGGATTATTGAAGTTGGCTGATAGCCATGATCCAAATAAGTCCTACTTTTCCCCCATCTATTTGCCATTTTAAAGTGAAAATATCAGGGGAAAAGAAGGGTAATTGGAAATCATTACTGTATCTTGCACCCTCATTCAATCATTCCACAACTATATATTGGGTCACTTCTATGTGTCAGGCACTGGGAACATGGGAAAAAATAAGAGTCCAGCCTTCTTGGAGTCAACATTCTACTGAGAGAAAGACAGTTGTAAACAATTAACTGTTAGCATTTTCCTAGCACCCCTAGATTAGGGCCTCAGAGCCCCCATTGCTGGTGGCCATTTCTGGGCCAGGCGTACCTTTGATCCTCCTCCCTGGTACCCAGTTGACAGATAGTGGGATTTTTTTTCATGGGAGTCCTTGGCCTGTGTGTCCTCCTGGGTGTTACCTTGACCTGATCAGCTAGCTCCTCTTGCAGGGCTGGCAACATAGCCACCTCTTTCCGGCTGTGAGGTGTGAAGTCATCATCCACAATTACACAGAGGCCATTTCCCCTCGCCCATTGCTCAGGCATGACACAGCTGATGGTCTGGGCCCTGTACGGAAAACTCATATCCGCAGCTCTACCCAGTGACAGGGGCAGTGACTCTCTGATAATGGTTACTGACAAAGTGTCCTCATTTGGAAGCTATTCTGCCCCCAACAAGCCCCACCTTGCTCCCCAGTTAGAAAACACCAACCCCCACCCCACCAAGCCTCTCCTCAGCCTCCAGTCAACTCAGAGCCCCACTCCAGGTGTTTCTATAACTTGCACCAAGCTTACTGGTGTCAAAGCATTTACCACATTACTTTTTCTAATTATGATTCTTTCATGGCACAAATAAAACATGTTTATTGTTGAAAACAATTTTAATGTGGCAAGGTGACATCCATTATCCTACTACTAGGAAATAGTAGCTGTTGACAGGTTAGTATAACTCCTAGAAAATGCCCTAAATCTATAAAAATACATAACTTTTATAAAAATGAATGTATATTGTTCAGTCACCTGTGTCAATAAAGGTGTCGAAACACCTGGACAGCTACTTTCCTCCTTTAACCACAACCACTTCCAGACAAATCAAAGATTTAAATGGAGAAGGACTTCTGAAGCATGTCACAAAACCCAGAAACCACAATAAAAAAGGCTAATGACTGTGACTACACAAAAACTGTAAGACTTTCAAACATTGAAAGCAGTTTGGTAGGATTTAGTAAGGGTGGAAGCTGTGCATGCCTTATGACCCTGCGCTCTACTTCTAGGTTATTATTCTAGAGAAATTTTTCCATTTGGGCTCAAGGAAATAAGCATGGGGACTTCCCACTCGGCATTATTTGTAACTGCAGGAATAAAAAAAAAAAAAAACTGGGACAAATCTCAAAGTCCATCAATAGGAGAAAAAGAAAATAAATTGTACACATCCATACCATGAACTATTACAGAGCAATGAGAACATATGAAGTAGAATGACTTTGTCTACCCCACAGATTTTGTCTGTCCCAGGGACAACTGGCAGTGTCTGGAGACATTTTTGGTTGTCACAACTGGAGACTGGAGAGTGAGCTACTAGCACCTAGTAGGTAGAGACCAGGGATGCTGCTACGATGCACAAGACAGCCCTCCCCACAACAAAGAATTATTGGGCCTGAAATGTAACTAGTGCCGAAGTTGAGAAACCCTGAGCTAGATCTAATCAACATGGGCAGGTCGCACCAACAATCTTGAGTGAAAAAGAAAGTTCCAGAATGATCCAGTTTGATATTTTTACAGATACAAATACAGCACAAGTGAAAAGCACATATGGGAATAATACACACTAACTCTCCAAATCTGGAACAATCCATGCTGGCATTTTTTTCTTTAACTTTTTCCCTGTGATGCTAGAAATGTCTCTTTCTTGATGATAATACAGAGATAAGTGTATGCCCTCTTGTCTATTTTACATAGGATAAATTAATAGCTCTGGGATTATCAGAATAAATGATGTGCACATTTTCACCATTTTGATAATTTATTGCCAAACGTTTCTAAACCTTGTGGCAATTTGCACTCCCACCTGCATATTACAGTGAGTTTTTTCCTTTTTCACTCTGCCACCCTCGCTAGGGTATGAACTTCTTGAGGAGAGGGACTGTGACATTTGTCCATGTATCCTTAATGTCCTGATCAGTGCTCAGCAAAATTAGGTAAAATGAATTAAGGCTGTATAACACATTGCTAAGTAGGTACAGAGGACAGAGAGAAATAAGACAAGCATGCCTTCCAGAAACTTAACAGTTTAGTTTTGTTCGAAAGGTAACTGACAATTCAAGTCTAAGGGCCTGTTGTGCCTTAAGTCCTACAGGAAGGGGTTGGGGAGAAGGAGGGCACTTGGGTAGGAGTGGCCTGGCAAAGCTATCCGGAAGAAGTGCCACTGAGCCAGGTCCTGAGGCATGAGGGTCCTCCCATCTTTGGCAAAGCAGAGGAATGGCATTCCAGACAGGCAACAACTCAAGTGAAGATGTGGGGGCAGGGATGAGTAAGGCATGTTTGTGATATGGTTGGAATGGAGGTCGTTTGTGCATAGATGCCATGCAGGATACGATTAGCAAGGAAGGCAGGGCCTGGGTGAGGGTAAGTCTTATTCAACAGGTCAAGAAGTTTAAACTTTATCCTGGAGGCAACAGGCTCTTGGGTAGGGAGTGCCAGGGAGGAAAGACTGCTCTAACCAGGAAGATTAATCACAGCTCGGCTGCTTGTCACACCTGAGCTGTACTGCTCTCAAGCTGCCCAACTGGTACACCCTCTCCAGATGGCCAAAGCTAGATTCCCCCTGCGTAGGGAAGGACAGCCTCAGGGAAGGGTGAATGAGTGAAGACCAGGGAGGACCTGTGAGACAGGGAGAAGCACAGTCTCCAGGCCCAGAGGACCAGCTAGTGGTTTGTGCCGAGTAGTCCCTTAATCATCCCTCTTGCCACATATTTGCTTGTGCTGACGGGGGTGTGCTAGAGCCCCCTCTTTTGTGTGTATATGTGTGTGTTTGTGCACATGCACATGTGTGTGTGTGTGTTTGTGTGTGTGTGTGTGTGTGTGTGACTTGAGAGCTGATTTCCATGTTCAGTGACATCAGGTTGGTAGCTTGAACTTGGCCATGCTAGGAGTTTTCATACCACAGAAAATGACAAATAGTATGCATTAGCGCTTTCTATGCCCCATAGCAGTTCCGGCATACCACTGGCTGTTTCCTTCTAAAAGTAAGGGAGATGCAGTTATCAGATTGGAAGGGCAGGAAGGAAGATTCTTGTCTAGGGAAGCCAAATGCAACCTTTAGGAAAATGAGTGCATGGCCTCCAAATAATGGAGGCATTATCAGAAGTAAATTCAGATTTCTAAAAGGCAAAGCCTGGCCCTTCATAGGCACTGTCCTGTGCAGCATAGTGGTTACCCGCTCTGACTCTGCAGTGAGACTGCCTGGGCTTGTATCCTGCTGCTGCTATTTACCAGCTGTGTGATCTTGGGCAAGTCACTTCACCTCTCTGTGCCTCATGTTTGCCATATGTAAAATGGAAGATATTGTTAACCTATCTCATAGGGTTCTTAAGAGGACTAAACAAGTTACATGTACTCTGTCAACGTTTGTTAAATATGTAAAATAAAAAACTGAAGTACCCAGAAAGGCAATGTCTTGCCTAAGGTCACACAGCAAATTGGAGGCAGAGCTGGGATCAGTGCCCCAAGCTCTGCCATGGCAGGTGACCCTATTTGTCTTGTCTGGATTCCTTTGACTCTGACAAGGGCCGTGGGGCTCCTGAAGATGATCCATGTGTCCTGGTGTTGAATGTTTACATAGAAGGGGTGGAGCAAGCAGACCCAGTGGCCTCTGCTCTGGAAGGGCAGGTGGTTGAGGTGGCCTTCAGAGTGTACAGCCTCCATTGCCTGGGGCAGAGCACACAGGAGCCCAGGCAGGGCAGTGACCCTATTACTGCTGTTTGGCAGGTTACTGGAGCTGGGACTGCCCTAGGCATGAAGGTGAGTTAGGCCAACTTACCAGCTGCAAACGAGACAGACGCACAGTAATAAGAGTAGCTTCCGTTTATAAAGTCCCTACTATGTACCTGCCATCCAGTCAGTCACTCTAGGCCAAGTGCTATTCTAGGTACTTGGGATTCAGCAATAAACATAGTAGATAAAAGCCCTACCCTCATAGACCTGACATTCTAGTAGAGGGTAAACAGGTGATAAACAAATAAATTGAAAGATTTGTAAGGGCTTGAAGGAAAATGAGGCTGAATAAGGCAGGTGGGGCACAGCTTGTGATTTTGTCAGGGAGGACTCTCAGAGGAGGTGACATATGAGCAGTCCTGAAGGATGGGAGGGAGCACCACACACAGTGCTTGCAATCTTGCATCCATAGGCTCAGTCTCTTTAAATCCTCCTGCTAGATGGCTAATGCTCTCCCATTTTACTGATAAGGAAGCTTAGAGACATGCACTTACCTGCTCAAGGTCACACAGCTGTAAGTGTTGGCAAGAGATTCAAGTCCAGCTCCGCCTCCCAGTCCTCAGCTACTCTTCACCAGCTCACAGGAGTACCAGTTCATCCAAAAAATGTGGACGTCACCGAACTCAGGTGTGTGTGGCAGGGGCAGCTGGAGTCATGGGGTCAGAAGGGTATGTACACAGGGGTACTGGGATGAGCAGGTCTGGAGTTCACCCTAGAACACTTCTTTGAAGAGGGGAGTTAAGAGCTGAACTCTAAAGACCAGGAAGGAAGGGCAATCCCAAAGGGCAGAGGGTCTGGCTTATGTAGAACTTCAGTGGGAGCAGTGAGGGCCACAGGCAAGGAGGGGCCAGCTTTGGAATGAGGTCTGGTACCAATTCTTGGTGACAGAAGAGGTCACCAAATTAGGGGTGTCCCCCCTGGTTCTTAGTCAAAAAACCTATACCACCATACACAGGTCCGGCCTTATGCTAGCAGCTGGAAGATCACACGAGCAAAACACTCCTAAGCCTTGTCTAAGGGAGCAAGAAAAGAATAGAGAAAAGCCAGGAAACTACCAGGACAGGTATGTGCAGCCAAATAGAGACCACACACCCCAGATGTTCCACAGTGAACTCGATGTTCAAGCGTATGCTCTCTATCTTTGCTTCCTCAACTCCACCATTTGGATCTTCAGACCACATCCTTTCACTTCCTCTTGTACTTAACAAGAGATGCAAAAATCTTTGGTTCATTTATTCACCAAGCATTTACTGAGCACCTACTATGGGCTAGCATGGTGCTGGGGGCTCAGCAGTGGCCAAGATAATGTCTTCGCCTGCACCAAGTCATTTTTCAAGTGGTGGAGAGGGACATCTCACAGAGGACAATGCGGATTGCTTAAAATTGTGATGAATGCTACAAGGACAATGCAGAGATCAAATGGAGCAGAGGCGTCACTGGAGTATCCCACCAGACGGACCCCAGGCCACATCTTCACAGGATTAGGCCAAAATTCCTTTCCTGCAGGCTGGGTGAAGGGACGGGGGTCTTGGGGCAGAGTGCATGGGGAGTGAGGGCCAAGGCAGTGTACAGTGTGAAGAGGGGAAGTCTACCTTTCCAGGTCCAACAAAGCAGGCTGGCAGGTGCCACTCTAGCAGAGCTGTCTCTAACTCCTGTCCTCCACCAGGGGGTGCTAAAGCTGAGGGCAGGGAAGAGGATGAGGTCAAAACTAGAGGCTGGGAGGCTGAGAGGTGACGGGTGCCTTTGAGAAGGAGGAGGTTGATACTTTGTTCTTAGGATGGGTGTTCTGCTCAGACCCTGAGTTGGCTGACCAGCCCCAGTCCCCAAAAGAGGAAGAGGTACTGGGGAAAGATGGTCCAATAAGCCAGAGGCCAGTAAGCCGCCCCCAGGTGTTCTGAGCTGGGTTTTCTGAGTGACTTAACAGAGGCTGCTGGAGATGGAGAGTGGCATGGGAGGCAGGAGGCTGGAGAGCAGGGTCAGATGTGGAAACGGTAGAAAAGTTTGGGAGGCAGACACCTGCTCCTCCCCAGAGATCTGCATGGCTCACTGCTTTGCTCATTCAGGAGTTGCTCAAAAGTTGCCTCCTCAGATAAACCTTCCCTGGCACACACCTGGGCTGGGGAGGCAAAGCTGGACAACAATGGGTAAGGAACATGTAGCAAACACTACGTGACAGGTATGAATTAGACACTTCTCGGGCCATCTTGTTTAGTCCTCGTAACAGTCCCATGAGGTGGGTGTAAATACCCACTCCTGTTTTAAGGATGAGGAAACTGAGGCTTAGAGAGGATAACTCTTCCAAGGATAGCTGGCTAACAAGCTACAGAACAGCCCCCACTTGCAAAATCTTTCCTCTGCATCTCCCTACCTCCTTGAGATTTTAATTGTCTTGTGGAGTTTTGAAAGGTGTGAAGGAGCATGAGAATCTCTGAGTTGGGGCCAGAGCTCTCAGGCTCCCTTGCTGTTTCATTCCCGCAGACCCCAGGCATGTCATGATTTCTGTTTGTAGCGGTCTTGTGGCCAATCACGGTGCGGATTTGAGTTGCTGGCCCTGCCATTTGGGACAGAGAGGGCTGTAGCGTTTGAAGAGCTGCCATATTCCTGAGACAGGATAGAGTCTGTGTGGCCGACGGAGGACATTGGCAGCCAGGTTCATAATCATGTGAGATTTTTGTTTCTGCTTCTGAGAAATTAGTCATCAATCCCCCAAACCATGCCCTTGCCCTCCAGAGACTCACAGCCTTGCTAGGAAGACAGCATGACAACAACAGCCATTTCTCAGACACTTGCTGGATACCGGGTAGTCGAGTTGGTAGTTAAATGTGCAGACTCTGGAGCAGGACACCAGATTTGAAAGAGCACATCCACCACCTTCTTCATCATGTGTGTCTTTAGGCAAATTACTTAACCCCTCTGGGCCTCGGTTTTTCCCCCTGTACTAGGGGACTAATAATATCCACACAGAGCAAAGCAGCCTTGACATCTGGCAGCTGCCCATTTCTGTTGTCCAGGCTTTGGTGTGGCTTGGAGCTGGCCTGGCACAGCTCGGTCTGGGTGTGTTCCTGTTGAACACAGACATGGCCATGTGTGACCATGATGAATCAAGACCATACTGTAATCATGTCTGAACATAGAGAAAAAATGAATATTGTTCGAACCACAAAAATGACCAAACATCCTTAACCTAGCTAATCTGAGTGAAGGCTGCTTTTGTACCAGCTGCAGCTCTCTCTTCATTCTAGTTGGCCCTCCTTCTATGTAAGATTTATTAGGATACCCGTCATAGAATCACCTCCTCTTCCCAACAGCACCTTCTGACTGAGACACCCTATTGTCCCCGTGGCTCATGTTCTCTCTCTTGCTGCAACGGGTCATAAACACAACCTGTTCACCCACAGGTGTGTTTCTGGTGATCTTTGGCTTGAGACACTGATGGTCTCTATCTCACTGAGTTACTGTTACACTGCACTTGGAATGATACATCCCCAGGACTCTTTAAATATACTTGTCATGTGTTAATATCATTTCATTTTATAAGGAGGACATTGAAACTCAGAGAGGAGAAGGAATATTGTCCAAATCACACACCTAGTAGTGCAGAGCTGGGATGAAAATTCGGGTCTCATTCCAAAGTTGGTTTCCTAACTCCCTACCTCCGCATCAATAGGGCAGCAACCAACACTGCAACATTGGGCCAGCCTCTGGGAGGAGCAGAGCAGAGGAACCCTGGAGCTCAAGGAGAAAAGAGCCCCAGGAGCTGCGAGAGGGGAATACCCAGGACATCCTCAGTGACTTTTCTCTCCTCCTCTTCTATTTGTGACGTCTCTGACTAGATCCTTCTCTCCCAGGCTGCCTGGCTGCTGAATAAACACAGGCCCAGCAGAGGCCTGAGGTGGGGGTCAGTGTCAGCAGAGCCTGAGGTCTGAGTCACTTCCTGACCATTGCCTAAGAGGTGTCAGGAGCCTCAATCTGAGTGGTCAGCTCCCGCCCTAGCAGGATTGCACCCACTTGAGCTATGAGCACTTCTCTGGTATTCCTTACCTTTTGGGGTTCTCCTCTGCCATACTCAGGTTTTCTAGACATATAACAGAGAGGCTCAAGCCCTGTGCCTACCCTGGAGAACTGGATCCTTAACCCAGAAGGAAACCTAAGCCTCCTGGACAATTCTCTCTTGCTTGTGCTCAGTTCTGAACTCTGGCTTTCAGGACCCTGCCCCAAATTCAGAATTAGGGTGCCTTCCACTAGTGCCACTAACCCAATAGGTCCTAAACTCCCACAGGCCTCGTAGGCACCTAACCTCTTCCCTACTCCTCCCGTAGGGTCTCAGGGCCAGAGTTGGGGGTGGGTCAGGGAAGTGGGTGGAGTATATGTCAGATAATCTGTGCAGGATGTACTGAGGGAGACATGATTTGAGCAGTAGACATATCCTAATGATGTGGGTGAGGCAGATGATTTCAAATACAGACCATTTCCTTTAAGGAGCAATGCCTCACACTCAGACACTGCACAGCCCCGGGGCTGAGAGCATGGACTTAGGGCATGTACTAATTTCTTCAACCCAGCCAGCTCTGCCCTTTACCAGCTGTGTGACTTTCAGCAAGTTACTTAACCTCTCTGTACTTCAAGTTCCTCATCTCTAAAATGAGGATAATAATAGTATTAATTCATAGACCTCTCACCAAGATTAAGGGAGTTATATATGTAAAACATTTAGAATAATGACTGACACGTGGCAAAAACTAGTGTTCATTAAATATTTTTTCACTTCTAATGGGCTGATTCTTTCACTCATTCTCAATACAGTTTTTGATATTCTACGGTGTGTCAGATTCCTTGCCTGCAATACTTGTTGGGCATTTCTGTGGGATCCCTATGCCATCCCCCACGTGGTCTTCTAGGCTGTGCCTGATGCAGGACTACATGGGAAGGGCTGTGACACAGGAGTTGAGGTCTGCAGACACCCTTATGAGGCCCCCAGCTTGTTGTAGGCCATAAGCAAGTTCCTTTCCTTCTTCAAGACACTTTTCTGTTTGACAAAGTGAAGCATGTAATCCCCACGCCCTTCTACAACCCCATACCCAGGCCAGCAAGGGGTCAGACAACACAGGCTGGGCATCTGGACCTCTTGTGGCTATTCTTTGACCACTACCCTGTTCCTGGGAGCCTCTGTGATTTAATTTGAGCACAGAAATTTTTTTTCAGGTTGCATAAGCCACCTGACACAGATAGCAAGAAGGCTCTGGCTTGTCATTGCCCTCTGGGTATCAGGAAGCTAGAAAAAACTGTTTAAACCTGAAATTTTGAACCTAAACTAGATAATTGATTATTATAGAATTACTGTTATTAACTTTCCGTGTAAAAATGATCTCGAGATTATGTTTTTAAAATAATCCTTATCTTTTGGAGACACGAAAAGTATTTATGGATGAAATATGCCTAGTTTTGCTTCAGAATAATGGAGGAGGAGGGATGTAGATGGAATAAATGTGACTAAGAGTTAATGTAATCATTGAACCTGAAAAACCGGGATTCAATACTTACATTGAATGGAGGTTCACTAGAATCTCACCATCAAAGTGTGGTCCAAAGGCTTTCTGAACCTGGGAGCTGGTTGGAAATGCAGAATCTTGGCTCCACCCCAGACCGACTAAATCAGAATCTGCACTTTACTAAAGTAAAATTCCCAGGCGATTCGTGAGCACATTCAAGTGTGAGAAGCCCTGGGCTATTTTGTCTACTTTTGAATATGTTTGGAACTTTCATAATCAGAAAGTTGCAGGGTTTTGTTTTGTGTTTCTGAAATTGTCTTCAGTATCCCCGGCAGATCTTCCTACAGAATCCCAGGCTGCAGAGAGCTGGGAGGCCGTGTCTTCCCACCCCTAGCCCCAAGCGGGAACCCTTCGGTGGATCAAGGCCTAGCCCCCACGGCAGCACTTGGCCGGGAAGCACCCCTTCCTGCAGGGCAGCGCACCTGCCACTCCTGCTGGGCTGCGGTCCTGGCGGAAACCCGGGGCTCACGGCGAGGGCTGTCGGGGCAGGCCCGGGCGGGGCCGCACCTGGGTGAACCGGCAGGTGGGACGCGCCGCGGGCCGGCCCCGCCCCCGCGGGGGGGAGGAGCGGGCGAAGCCGGGCGGGAGCGGCGGGGACCTCGGTAGGGGGCCGGGTGCTGGAACCTGGCGGGCAGCGAACGCAGCCGCCGCACTGGAGCCGCCGAGCTTGTGTGCGCGGGATGAGCCTCACCCGGAAAAAGGGCTTCTACAAGCAGGACGTCAACAAGACCGCCTGGGAGCTGCCCAAGACCTACTTGTCCCCGACCCACGTCGGCAGCGGGGCCTATGGCGCGGTGTGGTGAGACCCCTGGGCATGCACGCCCGCTGCGGGGAGCAGGGGGCGCCAGGGCGTCGGGCGGACTGACGGCGGGCGCCCAGGCCCCAGGATGCAGGCGGAGCCTCCCCCACAGGCCTGGGCCGGGCCAATGCGCCTCCTCTGCTCTTCCTGACCCGCCGTGGGTGTCTCTTCTCCCGTTGCGTACCTGGGGCGGCACGTCCGCCACCTTGACTGAGGACCCCAAGGCCCAGGCCCCGCGGATTTGGAAGACCCCCCTCAGGGGCTTTTCCTGGGTCCAGCCCGTGGAGCTAGAACAAGGAGGTGGCAGACTGGTCTGCAAAGTAGAATATGAGCGGGAAGCCTCAAGCTGTGGCAGTGGCTGGCCTGGGGTCACCCCAAGAGCCATCTCACTTTTCTCACTGGCTTTGTAGGGTCTCTGTGGATTGGATTAGGATTGGGTCTGGTTCTCCAGGACTTGAACCTTACAAGGGACCCCAGAGTTCCTCCAGGAGAATCTATTGTTACAAATGGGTACATGAGACCCAAAGAGAGAGAAGTGACTTGCCAAGTTGCATATAGTGAGACAACCCGGCGCTCTGGTTCCGGTTGTCCTTGTGTCTGACCCAGGAGCAGTGCACCTACCTCTCTCAGTGTCTGCCTGCTTCCTCCTCCAGCCCCCACCCCCCACTGTGCTTCTGGCTACTCCCTCATTCCAGGTGGTGGACATCAGTTTCTCCTAGCCTAGCCTGCTGGCCAAGAGGGATTTGGATGAGGATGGCCTGGGAGATACCATCCAGGATCTAGGATGAGCACTGCCCAGTGAGGAAAGTGCAGTCTACTGACCTGCGTGTGCCTTCCAGCTCTGCCATCGACAAGCGGTCGGGGGAGAAGGTGGCCATCAAGAAGCTGAGCCGGCCCTTCCAGTCTGAGATCTTTGCCAAGCGGGCCTATCGAGAGCTGCTGCTGCTGAAACACATGCAGCATGAGAATGTAGGCTGGGCCTGGGGCTGCTGGGGAAGGCAGGGAGGAGGGGGATGGCCCAGACAGGGCCCCCTGTGTGTGTGTGCAGGAGGTGGCCAGAGAGGGTACAGAGAGCTCAGGACTGGTGTAGGAGAAGGGGAACCTCCTCCCTGCTCCTCCAACCCTTGCACCTACCTCATATTAAGACGGAGTACAAGAGCTGCCCCGCCTAATTCCCAGAAAAGGTGCAAAAAGTATGCTTGGCAGTGGATCAGCATGAACTTTGTGAGATGCAAACTTATTGTCACTGTTATGAGGAAACAGGCACAGCGGAACTTTGTAAATCTGTTCTACATCTAAGAGCTGGTGCCCAGAATCCAGGTTAATGTTATTTCCACATGTGACCCTGATAATAACAACAATAATAATAATAGATACTTATTGAGCACTTATTATGCTCCAGGCGCTATTCTAAGAGCTTTGCATAAACTAACTTATTTAATTCTCATAGTATTACATGAGATAAGTACTATTACTCCCATGTACAGATGGGGAAACTGAAGCACAAAAGACCCACAGGTGATATCGTTAGTCTATGGCAGAAGTGGGATTTGAACCTAGGCAGCCTGGCTCTAGGCCTCAGTGCATAATGATTAGACTGTTCTATCTAACAGAGACAACTAGGAAAAAAAGTGACCCAGCGCTGGGCCTCCAACCAGGCTTTGCTTTGGGACACCTATATTGGGAAGCAAACATTTAAAATAATGATTTCAAATATTTGTGCACAATTTAAGCTCCATTCCTCTTCAGCAATACTCCCCATAGCCTCTAGCCAGGGGTGATCTTGCCCCTGCCTCCAAACCAGCCCTTTGGCAGGCAAAAATGATGTGGCAGGAGATCAAAGGTCTTCCTGCTAGCTGGAAGGTGTCTTCCCTGTTTCCTCCTTGATTCCCTTCACCACTCATGGGTCCCTGCTTGATGTGAGAGTGGGTTTGTGCTACTTGCCCAGAACACCAGACAGAAGTGAGCACAGGAATGGCTACCTCCCCTTCTCCCCAGCCAGACTCTCCATCACTGTGAACTAAAAGCTCCCTCCCAATTAGGGAGATTCCTCTTCTACCTCTGTCCCTTTACTGCTTCCAAGAAGGCTGAGATCCTGCCTATTGCTGGAGATGGAGTATTAGGAAAGGGTGGATGGTCACCGCATGGCTGGGTCCTGGGGGAGGGTTGGAGAGGGCTAGGTGGCTGCCCGGCCCTCACTGGCAACCTTCTCCCCAGGTCATTGGGCTCCTGGATGTCTTCACCCCAGCCTCCTCCCTGCGCAGCTTCCATGACTTGTGAGTTGGGCCACACTGGGTTTCAGGATATTGCATGCCTTGGGAGCAAGTTGGCGGAGGGTTCAGATTCTCTAATTGGGTAGGGGCATTCCCACCCTGGTAGTCCCTGTGCCTCTGTGCTTTCGAGGTGTGATTCTCTCTGGAGAGGTCCTTTCAGCCAAGGGTAGAGAGGACGGCAGGCAGGAGAGGTAGGAGGAGCTTTGTGAGGCATTTGCCTGACACAAAGCTGTCTGCTAGCTGCTTCTCATGTTATCCAGTTTTAATACCACCAAGACATCATTGCCAGTATTCACTGGCACCAACCTCACTGGCATCAATTCATTGCCATTCCCTGGGGGACCAGGTGTGGGTCTGGACCTTGGAGCTCTTCCTAGAATGGAGCAAGGATCAGGAGGTCTTGGCTGCCTCTAGCTAATGGGATGTTTGACAGAGTTATACAGTGCTAAAAAATTTAGTTGCTAAATGCATGGCTTTGCTAGTGCAGTGCCTGGTCTAAAATTTAGAAACTTTTGGAAAGGCGGATATTTTTTTTTAAGTCCTATTGCAAATGCTCTGAAGGCCTCTTTGTTAGCATGCTTTTGTTTTAAATGTAATGAAGTAATTTTGAACGAAGTTTTTCCTATAATGTCAGTCTCTGGGCTCAGCATTTGGAATTTAAAGTGGACCAGCTAGAAGTCTGCCTGAGGTAGAAGTGGCTAAGGGCATTCCAGGTAGAAGGAACTGCAAGGGCAGAGGCCATGGTACATGAAAGAGGCTGGATTGTGTGGGCAATATTGAGAAGTTTGATGTGGCTAGTGGAGGCCAGTGGCTGGTGTGGTCAAGCTAAGAGTCCAGACTTAATCGCACGGGCAGCCTCAAGTTCATGGAGGTTTTGAGCAGAGAGGTGATAGGGTCACATTGGATTTTTGGGATGCACTCTGATGGTAGCTGGAATGGAGCAAAGAGCCGTTTTGGGAGGTGGGAACCTAGAGGGTCATGTTCAGGACCTAGACCTGGATCTAAATCGAGTAGAGGCAATGGGATGCTGAGAGCAGACTTGAGACCCTTCGGGTTCAGTGGCTGGGTGAGGTAGCATAGGTCAGGGGATGTCAGGTTCTTGCTTGGAATACAAGGTGGAGGGTGAACAGATCTTAGGAGAAAGATAATGTGTCTATTTCAGACACTTCACTTTTGAAGTGCCTATGAATACTCAAGTGTTTAACTCAAGTGTTTAATTAGCAGTTGCAAATAAATCTGGAGCTCAGGAGAGGAAAGTTTGTGCTAGGGATGTGGATCTGGGTTGAAATAATCACCCATGGATGGTAGCCAAAACCCAGGAACAAGCTAATGTAGAAGATAACATGATACTGTTGATTAGAATATCAGCATTAAAGGGAAAGTCCAAGAGGATGAGCAGGTGAAGAACTGAGAGCACCTGATAAGAGGTGAAGGTGAATCAGCGGAGACTCTTGAGGGAATGTCAGATTGTGCAAAGGTCAAGTAGGACAGGAGGGAGCCAGGGGTGTGTGTATTGGGCAGTTAATGGTGTCCTTGATCTGAACAATTTTGGCATTGGGGCAGGGCCAGGTTGGCCTGGGAGTTAAGGCAGTTGGGTCAAGAGGTGTGGACCACTCTTTCTAGAAGTTTGATGGGGAGAGAAAGAGGAAGAAGGGGTGTTTATTTGAGAAACAATGTCAAGGGAAGGTGGTTCTATCACAGTGAGACTTCAGGAAGTTTGTGGGCCAAGAAGAAAGAACCAGGGTCCATATAGAGGTGAAAGACAGGTGGGGAGGGATTGTGCATGGAGCAGCGTTCAGCAGGAGGAAGGGGTGTGGTCAGGCTGAAGAAGGCTTCAAAAAGTTACAGGCTCATGGAGACGGCTTCTACTACATCTTTTTTTTTAATGTTCCTTTTTCAATCCTGTCATTTTTCATTCTAGACTTTGCTGGTACCACCTTGAGTAATACTTACATTTTGCTGACCTTGACTGGTTTTGCAATCCATAAGGGTGCAAGGACTTAGCCAGCTCCTTCTTCCTTCTTTTTCCCTTGTAGAAATTGTTTCATTGTTTCCTTCTTGGAAGGGCAGACAGTTTTGGTTGTTCTTGGAGCCATCAGCTGGATATGACCCTCTAGGGGAGAGAAAATTTGGAGAGAAGCAGAAGAAAATAATGGCAGATGTTTCTGACTCACAGCTCTGGCTTTCTGTGGGGCATGGAGGAGGGCAAGGAGAGGGCACTTTTGAAGAGGTGGAACACAGCTCCATTTGGTTTTCCTAAATATGTTCCAGCTGAAATGCTCACCCTGAGCTCTGCCAGCTGGGTGGCCACTGTGGCTAGGCTGGGAGCCAGGAGGCCTGTGTGGGGGTCTGGCTGGATGTGGTTGAGCTGGTTCTTCTTACACACGCAGGTCATCTCTAAGGCCTCCGTTCTGCCGCAGCCCCTTACCCCTCCTCTGAGCTCAGACCCGGGGCTGGGTGGGACTTGGGGGCATTCACCAAGCCCTTGTGCCTTGCAGCTACCTGGTGATGCCCTTCATGCAGACAGACCTGCAGAAGATCATGGGGATGGAGTTCAGTGAGGACAAGATCCAGTACCTGGTATATCAGATGCTCAAAGGTCTTAAGGTGAGTAGAGGCCTGGAGAATGGCAGAGGGAGGACACCTTGGTGTTGAGACCTGAGGTTTTGGGGAGGCTAGGCTTTGGGAGCCAGGAGAGCACACTGACAGGGTGGAGGGGGTTTCTGAGCCAACCTGAAACAGCCGGTGTAGAAACTGGGCTTCTCTTTCTCCCACACAGTACATCCACTCAGCCGGGGTCATCCACAGGGTGAGTACTTTCTCTGCTACAGTCCTTCCCACCCCTAGAGGGGTTCTCCTCAGAGTGTGTGTGTCGGGGGGCGGTTTGAACAGAGGGGACAACAATCCTCTGGGATATGGGATGTGGTTTTTTCAGACCTAGCCTTGGTCCAGAAGGACCTGCCTCAAAGGAATTGCTGTGTTCTAGGGAACTTTTGGGGGAAATGCTGCAAACAAAGCAAGCCCTGAGCTGGGTGTTTCAGGCCCTGAGAATCAGGAGCATTTTAGAGTTAGATGGGCCCTACAGGAAACCTAGTCCAACCCTCATTTTATGCATGAGGAGACCAGTGCTCAGAGAAGGGAAGGGGCCTGGTGAGGTCTCATGCTGGGTGGTGGCTGAACCAGGAAAGCTTCCATATCTACCTCTCAGCTTGGCACTTGCTCTCTCCTCTCATGTAGGACCTGAAGCCAGGCAACCTTGCTGTGAATGAAGACTGTGAGCTGAAGGCGAGTGGGCCCTGGCAGGGCCAGCCCAGGGATGGGGTGGGCCCCTCTCCCACAGGAACCCCCCGAAGCTGTTCCAAGGGCCTCCTCTCCTCAGTGAGATTCCTTCCCTATGTCCCCCAATTCATAGATCTTAGATTTTGGGCTGGCACGGCATGCAGACGCTGAGATGACTGGCTATGTGGTGACTCGCTGGTACCGGGCCCCTGAGGTGATACTCAGCTGGATGCACTACAACCAGACTGGTCAGTGGTCAGCTGCCTGGGGGCCTGGGGGTCTTCTGTGGCAGCTTCCCCCAAGGCCATCTTGGTTACTTCGGGTTGACTGATCACTGGGTCGTGGTCAGTGGTTTATGCGACACTTCCTCTCCTCCCTCGACAGTGGACATCTGGTCTGTGGGCTGTATCATGGCAGAGATGCTGACTGGGAAAACTCTGTTCAGGGGGAAAGATTGTATCCTTTGCCGGAAAAGCCCAAACTCCACCCAGGGATTCGTTCCTTCAACAGACACCTTCTTACTTAAATCTCTTTTTTTTTTTTCTTTAATGTGGAGGTGATACATGCTCAGTGTAGGACAATTTTAAAAAGCAGGTAAGCAAAACAATGAAAACTAGTCTCCTTCATTTCATCACCATGTAGAAAATACTTCATGTTCTGGCACCACACACACTAATTAAGCGCCTGTGTGTGCAGTGAAGGCATTGATGAGAGGATGTAGGTTCTGCTCTGCTGAGCTCAGTGTTAGGGTAGTGGAGACAATGAGGAAACCGATGAAGGTGACTGGGATGAGGTCGAAAGGTGGCACACTCAGGAGCATTTGTGGGGAGAGACCCTAACCCAGCCTGGCAGGGGAAAGCCTTCTAGAGTCCTGAGTCTTGAAGGATGAACCTCCTCTCCTAAAGCAGGAGGAGGCTAGGTGCGTCTGGAGCCTGGGTGGTGGCCAAGGGACTGGGTGGGAGTGATGGAGGGCCTGTGGGAAGGGCAGCTTCCAATCTGCCAGCAGAGAGTGAGGCCAACCCTTAACCTGCTGCCAAGACCTGGACCAGTTGACCCAGATCCTGAAAGTGACTGGGGTGCCGGGCACAGAGTTTGTGCAGAAATTGAACGACAAAGCGGTGAGTGGCCCAATGGGTCTAGACTGTGTGCTTGTCTGACCAGGGGCAGGTGGGCTGCAGGCCTCTGGGGAGGAGGGCTTACCTGTGCATCCCTCTGGCCTCACAGGTGCTCTCGCCTTCATCCCACTTTGGGCTCTGACCGGAGCTGTGAGCCCTGCTGGGGCTTTTCTGGAACCCCTGCTCTATACTCCAGGGCCCAAGCCCTGAGGGGCTGACAGTTGGGAATTACTCAGTGCCTTTCTGTCTTCCAGGCCAAATCCTACATCCAGTCCCTGCCACAGAGCCCCAAGAAGGATTTCTCCCAGCTCTTCCCACGCGCCAGCCCCCAGGGTGAGACTTGGGGCTGTCCCCACAGAACCGCTGCTTTCTGTCTCCAGTGAGTGGACCTGGGTCTGACTCATGCTCTTGCTGCAGCTGCAGACCTGCTGGAGAAGATGCTGGAGCTGGACGTGGACAAGCGCCTGACAGCCTCACAGGCCCTCGCTCACCCCTTCTTTGAACCCTTCCGGGACCCCGAAGAGGAAACAGAGGCCCAGAAGTTTGATGACTCCTTAGAACACGAGAAACTCACAGTGGACGAATGGAAGCGTAAGAGCCAGACACTTGGGCTCCTTTCTCTCTCTGCCTGAAGCCTCTCTCCTTTGCCTACTTCATTTTCATGTCTGGCCTCAGATAGCTCCTGTCTCTGGAGTCTACTGCCTGCTTCTCTATGAGTGGATATTATTTCCTGCATCCATTTCTTTCTTCCCGAGCTGACTTTCTACTCCACATTATATCTGTGGGGGCTGGGGACAGGTTCTTTCTTGCTCTCAGTACCCAAGACCCACCTTGAGCCACCTTGCCTTTCTCAGAGCACATCTACAAGGAGATTGTGAACTTCAGCCCCATTGCCCGGAAGGACTCGCGACGCCGAAGTGGCATGAAGCTGTAATGACTCATCTAGCTGACCTCTGGCTGAGCCCAGGGATCACTACATAGCACCACCTGCCAGATATTGTCCCTAGGACCAATATTTATTAATAATAGTTTCAACCATTATTGGATTATAGCCTTCTGAGCAGACGACAGAAGGGCCCTGGAGCTTGTGCAAAATTCAAAGATCTTGGTTTGGAGAAAATAGCTCTGATCATAACCAGCCACATTAAACACCCATCTGAAGAATCGCCTGTGTGTGGAGTCCTTTCCTTCACAGCTATAGTGGGGCTAAGAGGGGTGGGCTGAGCCGGGGCAGGGGTCTACAGTGGTGATGATGTATTAGTTTGCTAGGGCTGCAGTAACAAATTACCATTAAAACACCAGAAATTTATGCTCTCAAGATTCTGAAAACTGGAAGTCTGAAGTCAAGGTGTTAGCAGGGGCATGCTCCCTCTGAAGGTTCTAGAGAAGAATCCTTTTTTGCCTCTCTGTAGCTTCTGGTGTCTCTCAAATCTTTGGTTGTCCTTGGCTTGTAGCTGCATCAATCTCCTCTCTGCCTCTTTCGCATGGCCTTCTCCCCTGTGTGGATCTGTCTGTCTTCCCCTTCTAAGAACATCAGCTATTGAATTTAGGGTCTACCCTAATCCCATATGATCTCTTCTCAATCCTTACTAGCTATATCTGCAAAGACCCTATTTCCAAATAAGGTCCTGAGGTTCTGGGTGGACGTAACTTTCTGGGGAACACTATTCAACCCACTACAGATGGCCACAAGGGAGGGCCCTTTCCTGGGCCTGCTGCTCTGCCACAGAGCCAGGCATGTTGGGCTGCTAAATTAAGAAAGTTGCAGAGAGAGCTACAGCTGGTGAGATACTGCATGCAGATTATTTTGGGTGAGTGATAAGCAATCGAGATATGAAACAACAGCAGGCTTGTTGACTGGGAGCTGCAGGAGTCAGGAACAGGCTTTTTCCAGGCTTTACGGAAAACTGTTCTGTGCCTTGCCCTTGTTGGGAATGATCCATCTTGGCAGAGCTTTAATCTGACATTGGCTAAGATCCCTCTGTTTAGGTTTAAAAAGCTCTGATAGAACTAATTCCCGTGCACAAGGAGTCAGGAGCCTGGCCCCCTAGTTCCTGCCCTGGGCCCAGTGGTCTCAAACTTCCCCGTGCACCAGGGGCCTGGTTAAAATGCAGATTCCTGGGCCCTACCCCAGGGACTCTGATTTAGTAGGTCTGCAGCTGAGACCCTAGAATGTTTGAATGAAGACCCCCTTTCCTCAACCTGAGCCTAGTGATTCTGATGGCTATCAGGCAATACTTAGAGAAACATTTAGATGTTTTCTGTACCACTTAATTTGTCAAGAGGCCTAAATTAAGAACATACAATGGGAGACTGAGGAGTTTAGGGAGCTTCATGCTCTCATTTTGCAGATGTTAAAACTGAGGCTTGGGGCATTTTTAGGGCAGTGAAACTATTCTGTGTGATATTTTAATTATGGTTGCATGACATTAATACATTTATCAAAACCTGTAGAACTACAAAACACCAAGAGTGAACCCTCAAGTAAACTGTGGACTTTAGTTAATAGTAATGTACCAATATTGGCTCATCATTTGTAGCAAATGTGCCACACTAACACAGGATGTTAATGATAGGGGAACTGTAGCATGGATGGGGAAGGAGTATATGGAATCTTCTGTATTTTTGGCACAATTTTTCTGTAAACCTAAAACTCCGAAAAATAATGTGTATTTTTTTTAAAGAATCAAATAATGTCATTTAAAAAAAAAAAAAAAACAAGAAAAAAAAACAAAACAAAACTTGAGGCCACACTACCGCTTCCCTGAGAGATCTAGTCAGATACACAGTTAGGAAGTGGTGCAGTCAGGATTTGAACGAGAACAGCCATGACCACTATGCCCTTAACCCACACTTGGATTCAAGGGTTGCCTAACCCTTCCTAACCTTCCTTCCCTTCTGTTCTGTCTCTGAGCTCCTCACTGCTGCTTGTGTCCATGAGTTCTGATTTCTCTCTCACAAGAGTGGCCCTGCTGTGAAAGAGGGAATAGTAGGTATTGGGAGGGGCTAGCCATGTCCTGTCATAGCCCTGACCTTGCTGGTTACTAAATTGCCCCAGGTCCCCTGAATCTAAATCTCTCAGTTAATTGCCTTCTGAGATACCTCACTGACCCCAAGGAAAAAGTCCAGGCTTGGCCTGGCATTCCAAGCCCCTTTCATTCTCTCTAACCTTATCAACTCCCACTGCCTCCCATTTTCCTGATGCCATTGTGGCCTACCATGCAACACGAGTCCTGGGATACACCATGAGGCTCACCCTGAACCTTAATAGGTCAAAGGCTGACAAGTCCTGCCATAAAAAGATCTGTTCAACATTGATTAATCCAGAACTTTCCAAATATACTTAACCACAGGACCCTATTTTTTCCTGACAGCCATCACACACAGAGCCTTCTTTGCCAAGTGCACAGGTCTTCATACCACTTTTTCCCAAGCAGGCCTGAGGCTTGGATTTCTTTCAGAGCCTCTGCAGAAGGTTCTCTATCCCTCTCCTCACTGAGGAAAATCCTCCTTATCCTTCAAAACTTTGTCTCAGGCCTCCCTCCAGGAAGTCATTTTCTAGCTTCTTTCCTCTGCCCCAGGCCCTCTGTGTGGGGCAGCTACAGTGTGTGTGGTTCTGCCTCCCCTCCCCACTGCCACTGTGAACCCATGCTTGGGACAAATATTCATGAATGAATGAGTGAATGAATGATGGAATTAATGATGTTCCAGGGTCCTCTTGGTCATTTGTCTGCCACAACCAGACAAGCATCAGAGAACACAGCAGGAAGCAGAAGTGATGGCCCTGCCCTGTACCCTAAGAGTTGCTCCCCTGAAAAATCGCTGACTCCCAGGCCTCTCCCATTGTCACTCAGTGTCTTCTAGTCCATCCCCCATCCCAGAATTAAATTTCCATGGTTGCTTCAGCCCCTTCCCTACAATGATCTCAAACCTGGGAGTTTTCTCCAAAGAAAGGTGAGGGTGCTGAGCAGTGGGAAGGGGTTCATGGATTCCAGGCTTACTCTGTGGGCACTTGAGCAGAGTGACAAGAAATGAGTTCATTCTCAAGCTGAGTGAGAGCCTGAGCTTGGGAGATCAGGCTCAGCTACTCTCAAGGCTGGCCTGCAAGACCTCAGGCAGGTCTTGTGCCCCCAGCCCTTGGTGGACAGGGTTGGGCTTTCTTTTCATGTCCCCCAGCAGCACGACAACCACGGCTGAAGAAACAGGAATCTCTTCCTGTCTCTTCTCATTCTTGGTTTTAAACTTAGTTGAATCCCCCCAAGAACCAGTGCTGGATTGCTCCCCGCACTTTATGCCACAGTGAGCTGAGGCTCTGTTTTCATTCTCCCTAAATCCCCCTGCGATCTAAGGCAAGAGGCTGGTGATCTCCTTTTCACCATGGGCAGCAGAGGCCCAAGTCTATTTAATTAAACTGAAAATCTCAGCTGTCCTTGATGATGTTTCACCCCCACCTCCCCACCCCACTGCCCAAGATTTCCTGGAGCAGGGGTGGTGCCAGTGAAATTCTGATCTAGCTCCTGTAGAACCTCTGCTCAGCTGAGTAGCTGCCCTCACTCTGGGTCAGAGTTTCAGCAAGCCCCCTCTGGGCCATGGATCCCTTCTCAAGATAACATTTTCATATGCACGAAATAAAATACACAGGGTTACAAAGGAAGCTAGTTATGTTGAAATACAGTTGTGAAAATATTTTTTAAATGTGTGATGTCATAAGACATGGGTTTCCTTATTATCATATTAAATAACAAGATCTAGGGTTAACTTCATAAACTACTGTAAATGTGAAGTAGAAATGAGTGTAAATGATGTTTCAAGATATCTGCAGCAACAGGAAAGGGAGATGAAAAGCTCTGTGCTGTCTACTGGCACTGTGAATACAGCTGTAGCTTGCTGCCTTTATTCGTACATGAGAAATGGAGATGAGTAGAAGTAAAGTTGTAATATTTTACAGTCTAAGTTCATGGACCACTGAATTACAGTGTATAGTCTATGGTTCATGGACCCCAGTTAAGAGCCCTTGTTCTAGATACTAAAATGTGACTTTAAGTTTCCTCTGCTATTTCTTAATGGAGCCGCCACTCCCCATCTTGTTGCTCATGCAGCCTAGATCTGCACCTGGATGCCTACAACACATATTAACACCCTCCCCCCTCCCCAGTCCTCTGTGTCTCCCAACCTCACTATCCAGGTAGGAACAGGTCTGACTGGGGCATTTTGCTAGGGAATTGGCCCAGGCTACTATAGCTAGTTTGTAAACTGGGTGAAATTCTCTTGTCCCCACCCCACAGTATTCCCTCTAAATGATTTTAGTGATGAAGGCCTTTGGGCCCAGAGTGGAGATTGGGGCCCAGGTCCCCTTCTGTTTACCACTGCACTGTTCTTTCTACTGCAGCAGTGGCGTGATCACTTATTGAAATTAATGTGTGGTTTTCTCTCCCTGCATTATTGTTCCTGTCCTCCCAATCACCATAGGCATAGAGACAGCCAGGCCTAAAGACAGGTTTGTGTTAAACTGGCCAAGAGAAGAAGGTACCAGAAAGACACTTGTTTCTCTGTTTTTCTAAAGGTCTGAGAATATTTTGCTAGGACTCCAGCAAGGGAAAAGGTTGAGAATGAGGGAGAGAAGTACACTTGAGAAGCAGTGTGGCTTAGCTACGATGTTTCTTCTGACCAGAAGGAGATAGAGACTTGCTGGTGCTCACATTCTTTTGGGACTGTGCCCAGCTCCCCATCAACACCCTGGCAAAACTCCAGAGGAGGCTTCTGGGTACACTTAGGGAGGCTGAACCCTAAGCACAGGGCTCTTGGTCTTGGCTGAAATCCCTGTGTCCTGAGTGAGTCCTGGGACAGCAGAAGCATGGACCTGAAAGAACCCTGTAGACTGGGACAGAGGTCTTCCGTGACAGACACAGTTGGTTTCTTACCCATCAGCCATTTTCTCTCCTTACTTAAAGAACCCACATTTTGTTCAGGCTGCAATTCGTGCAGAAAGGTGGGCCTTTCTGCCAGCACCAGGTGGTGACCTATGATTGTTATAAATCAAGTGAGCTAATGTTCCTTTGCTAGTGATTGGTTTAGGACTCAGTTCTGACCAAGAAGGCATGGGGGAAGCCTAGGAAGGAGATCCATGTGGTCTGCATCTGCTTGCTGCCCTGAAGATGCTTTTGTGAGCGCTGTGGCTCTGGCAGGCATTTTGTGACCATGAAGAAACAAGCCAAAGAATAAAAATCCACACACTGAGGATCATAGAATGTAAGGATGGAAATATCCTGAATCCTTGGAGACATCAGGAAGCTTTGAACACTCCAAGGACTGCCTGCCTCCAGACTTCTTATGTGAAACAACAAAATATCTTTGCAGCTTAAGTTACTATCAGTCAGGGTTTCTCCTACATATAATCCATAAATTTTTAGTTGATGCAGCATCTCAGTGGTTTTAAGTACAGACTGATGATCAGGGGGGCTTTTCTCGTGTTGTGGGGTCCATAAGATTCCAGAATTTTGTGTAATTCCGAGAAGTTCTAATAAAGACTGGAGTTAGATTTCCTCCACCCCAGCAAGGTAGGGCCTTGGCTTTAGAAACTCCAGCTTGGTTCAGCCTCTCCTTGTTATCGTCCAGCAGAAAAGTGGCACATCTATATAACCCTCTTCCTTCTCTCTGCGCTATACTGTGATAGTTAAATTTTGGGCTCTTGAGGCACACTGCCTGCTACTCTGCCATTAAGCAGATGTGTGACCTTGGGCCTCAGTTTCCCCATCTGTAAAATATAGATAATAATACTAAAGAAATTAAGGAATGAACTCATAACAATGCCTAGCACATTAGAAGCATTCACCAAGCATTAGCTCTTTATTATTTTTCTACCACACCCACTTCCTTCCTTGGTTACCCCATCTTCCTGACATCTTCACTTCCTCCTTCTCAACAACAGTTTCTTCCACTCACCTAGTCTCCTTCATGTTAAATCTTCCCTCCATAGGTCCTCAAGAGTCTGGTCCCAGTTGCTCATGGCTTGTATTATGACTGTGGTACCTGAGCCTCTCATGCAGGGTCTGGGAGGGAATAGAGTGTGGGGTTGAGAACATGGACTTTGCATACAAAAAGACCTCAGGATAAGAGAAAGAAAGAAGGACTTAAGGACTTGGCTAATGTGGCTAGGGGTAGGCAGAAGGGGTTGGCAAGTTTGAAATTTGTTGGGCAGTCAGGCAAGCTGGAAATTCGCACAAGATTTCTATACTATAGTCTTGAGGCAGAATTCCTTCTTCTCTGGGAAAACTCAGTTTTTGCTCTTTAGGCTTTCAACTGATTGGATGAGGTACACCCACATTATGGAGGGTAATCTGCTTTCCTTAAAGTCAACCTATTGCAAATGTTAATGACATCTTCAAATTCTTTGCAGCATCATCTAGGCTAGTGTTTAACCAAACAACTGGGTGCAAAGCCTAGCCAAGTTGACACATAAAATTAGTCAACACACCATGTGTCTAGGGGTAGGGCATTTTACTCCTCTGAGCTTCATTTTCTTTTTCTAAAGTGAAATAATAGAAGAGCCTACCACATAGGACTGGTGAGGAGAAAGTGCATAGAGTGCATGGTAAATGTTAGCTGTTTGTATTACTGTCATGGTTGTTCCAGAAGGTGCTAAAAAACACGCTGACAATGACAATATCTAGGAATACCAGGAAACAGAAGCCATACCGTTGTTCTTAAGCTTTTGATTGACTTGCATAGATATCACGCAAAACTATGGAGGTGCCCCGTGCTTGTTCCCAACTGACTTTCCCACCCAATAGACTAGTCCAGAGCCTTTAGTTCAGGTGAAAACCTCTAACGAAATGAATCTTTAGGAATTCTTTACTCTTCTCTATGGGAGAGGAGGAAAGTTTCTCCACTGGGTTTCTTAATCTTTGAGACAGTGTAGGGCTTGGAGCAATACGTCAGAATGAATTACATTTCCTTTCTTCAGCAGCCATTTCACATTTTGTATGAACTGCATATTCATGTCGGTAAACAGCCAAGTAGGAAACAGATGACAGCTCAGTTTTCCTGGAAATCAAGAGATCAGTCGAACTGCCAAACTGAGATGTCTGCATTGTGAAATACTGCTAATATTCCAGATATTTGTTTTAAGTAAGGGTAATTTTTTAAAAGGGAAATTCTTTCTCCCTTTCTCCTTCCCCTCCTCTTAATTTTTCTCCTTCCCTCCCTCCCTCCATCCATCCATTTCTTCCTTCCATTTTTTAAGCCCACTGTTCAATTACTTCTTCTAATGTGCTTAGACTCGGCATGAGTTTTTAAAAATAGATAGGATGAGATATGAGTCTCTCTGCCTCTCTGAGACCTTTCCATTGTTCCAATTAATTGGCACCCTTCTCTACCTGTCCAGGAGTCTGCTTACCTTTGTCCACATCTGTCCTTCCTGTTTCCTGTCTTTTTTTTTTTTTTTTTTTTCACAGTGTAACCATGACTTCATTTACCTCCTTCAGAATCAGGAATAAAATGATTCTGAAAACCTTCTCTGCATCCATTATCAAGCCGTAACTTTAAAAGAAAAAAAATTTTTTTAAATAAACCTTTTACTTTAGAATTTCCAGAAAAGCTGCAAAGCAAAGAGAGTACAGAAAATTCCATATATCCCTCACCCACTTTCTCTTCTATTAATATCCTACACTGTATGGTACATTTGTCACAAGTAATAAACCAGTATTGATGTACTATTACTAATTAACATCTGTACTTTATTCAGATTTCCTTAGTTTTTACCCAGTGTTCTTTGCTGTTCCAGGATCCCATCCAGGGTGCCACATGTGTCCTTAGGCTCCTCTTGGCTGAGACAGTTTCTTAGACTTTCCTTGTTTTTGGTGACTTTAACAGCTTCGAAGAGTACTAGTCGGGTATTTTGTAAAATGTCTCCCGAGTAGGGTTTGTTTGATGTTTTTCTCATGATTAGTCCGGGGTAATGTGCTTTGGGGATGTGGACCACATTCTCATCACATTATACCAAGAGTATGTATTATCAATATGATTTATCATTGTTGATGTTAAGCTTGATTATCTAGGTAGTCTTTACCAGATTTCTCCACTGTAAAGTTGATTCCCCCCTCCCCTTTTCATACTATACTTTTTGGAAGCAAGTTACTAAGCACAGCCCACACTTAAAGAGGGAAGTTACACTTCACTTCCTCGAGGAGAGAGTACCTACAAAAATTATTTGGAGCTCTTCCATATGGGAGATTTATTTAGCAATTTATTTATATCAGAATGGACTCATGAATATTTATTTTATAATTTGGGTTATAATATAATAAATAACAATAAAATCATTAAAATAAATAATAAAAGCTTTACTTTTTGACTTGATTTGTAGATTTTCTTCCTTTTGTGTGAATTGAACTCATATTTATAAAAGGACCTGGAGGTACTGCCCACAGCCAGAAGGAAAGTTCACTCATCAATGATGCAAACACATGGGGTCCTAGAGGTAGTGAGAAATATTTTTCACTTCTCCCATTTGGATACTGGTCAATCCACAGAGTCCACTTCGGATGGGCATCCTGAAGGCCCTTCCCTCTCTCGTCCACCCATCCTGGTAAAAAGTTTGGAGGAACTTCATTCTATTTGCATGAAATAATAAAGCTAAATACAATAAATAACATCCATAGGCACTATAGTTATCCTTTTTTTGCACGTTTTCTGGGTACACTGTATGGGTTACTTTAAATATGTTATTTCTAATATTTGCATTAATTACAAGGTAATTATTATTGCCATTTTACATATGTGAAAACTGGGTATCAGAATTTTAAAAATCCCCCCAAGGTTATCCTCTTCTCAGCAGTCTCCTTCACTAGTTCCTTTTCTTCTCGTCCACCTCCTATGTGACTATGGGCAAACCACCTTCCTCTTTTCTTGTTCGGTGATACTGTTGAATGAATTCAATGAAATGTATGAAAAGTCTTCCACACAGAGTTCAATAAATAAGTGGCATCTGTTATTACTATTAATTTCATGAGGATGAAATTAATGTTTTGTTTTGTTTTTTTAAAAAACTCGATTCTTGGTTCTCTTTTCTATTTATGTTCACCTCTAATGGTCTTTTCTACTCTCATGGCTTTAAATATCATCTATATATTGATGAATACCAAATAAATATCTGTACCTTGGATATTTCCTCTAAATTTCAGACGTCAACATCTTCACTTGAGTGTCTTAAAACTAAGTTGGAAGTTTTGCTTCCAGTAGTGGTAAAGTAGCCTGTATTGTATTATGATAATTATGGACTCTAGACAAAATTTTTTAAAAAACACAATTATTTGAAGGGACTGTAGAGAACAAAAGCAGGCAGAAACTGGATGGGAGCCAGTCACTGATGGAAGGGAGGTGCAGTGGGTGAGATTCGTGATTATAAGAATTTTTGCCTGAAGGCACTACCCGGAACACCTAGAATTCAAGCATAAAGTTGCTAGTCTTTCTGGTTTGACAAGTCAGAGAATGGGATTTAGAAAGGAAATCCAAGAAATGGAGAAGCCACTGAAGCTTCTTAGAAGTGCATATGAACTGCGACCAAATCCTTGCCTGACTTCTGATCTGTACACATGTGGGGGATAATCCACAGACCCTAAACAACCAGGAAAACAACCAGGAAAAAAAAAACCCAAAGCTAAAGAAAATGAGCAGAAATTTTAGCTATTGATCATCCCAGGTGACATAGAATTTGGAATTTTATGCCTGCCAAGTTAACTGTCTGCTTAAAAATAAATACTCTTTAGAGGAAAGTAAAATAATCTAGATTTTCTAAAATGTATCATCTATAATGCCCAGTATTAAAATGTTTTTTAAAAACCTACTAAACTTGCAAGCAAGCAGAGAAATGTGACCCATAGCCCAAAGAAAGGAAATCACTAGAAACCAGTTTTGAAATAACTCAGATGTTAATTAGTAGATGAGGATTTCAAGGTGGCTATAATAAATATGTTCAAGAACTTAAAAAAAAAAATAAGTCACAATGAAATTTAACAGAGACTAGAAAATCTAACAAAGAACCAAATGGCAATTCTAGAATTTAAAAAAGCGCAATTTCTAATATTTGATAGATGGTCACGAGGATGGGAAGCATGGCATAGGGAATGCAGTTCGCAGTAATGTATTGTCTAGGTGGAGAGCCAGAGGAGAGAAAGAGCAATTAGGAGGATCATTTTATAAACTATATAAATGTCTAACCAATATACTATCTATTTGAAACAAATAATAAAAAAATTATAAAAAAATTTAGAAAGCACAATTTCTGAAATGAAAATTTTACTAGGTAAGTTTAATAGAATATTGAAATTGGATGAAGAGTAAACCTGAATTAAAATATTTTTAATTTATATTAGTCTGAAGAACAGAGGAAAAATATTTGAAAAAATAAGCAAAGCTTCATTGACTTGCAAGACTATATTAAGCTATCGAACATATATGTCATTCAACTTCTAGAAGGAGAGGAAATAGATTATGGGATGCAAATGTTATTTGAGGAAACAATGGCCAAAAAATTGCCAAATTTGGTGATAAATACAAACTTACAGATCCAAGAAACTCAGTAAACTCAACACTTGATGAATACAAAGAAAACTGTTCCTGAAACATCATAATGAAACTACTAAGAAATCAAATATAAAAAGAAAATCTGAAAAGTGACCAAGAAAAACAACATGGCAAATACAGGGGACCAGTGGTAGAAAAGTCAACAGACTTCTCGTCGGAAACAATGTATGCCAAAAGACAACAGAATATCTTATTTGATGTGTTGAAAGTAAAATCCTGTCAGGGGAGAATTGTAAATTTAGCACAAATATCCTTTGAAAACGAAGATGAAATAGAGATTTTTTGGATAAAGAAAAAAACTAGAAAATTAATCACTAGCAGATGTGTACTACATTGTTAAAGCCAGTTCTTGAAAGGGAAATGACAATAAATGGACATTTGAATCTCTACGAAGGAATTAGGAGTATTGGAAATGGTAAGATGTGGGTAAAATTTTAAACGTATATGTATTTATGTATATATGTTTTATAAAACCATATACACACATATGTGTTCTCATAGTTTAAAAGAAACATGAATATTTAAAGCAAAGAATATACCACTACATAGTGAAGTTTATAATATATGTATATATAATATATGAAAACAATAGCACAAAAGACAAGTTGGAGAAAATGGAACAATACTGTTGCAAGATTCTTATATTTTACATGCTATGATACAATATTAAATCTAAGTAGACTAGGATTGTTTAGGATATATATTGTAACCCTAGTGCAATCACTAAAAAAAAAAAATCAAAAAAATTTTAATAAAATGATTAAAACATTCAATTAACCCAAACAAAGCTAAGAAAAAACACGTGGAGTAAATCGAAATAACAAATAGTAGGCCTAAATCTAACTACATTAATATTTGCATTAAATAAAAATGACCTAAGCACTTCAAATGAAAGGCAGAGATTGTCCGAGAGGATAAAAAAAGACTCAACAATATGCTATCCACATGAGAAGCACTTTAAATATAAAGACACAGATAGACTGAAAGTAAAAGGATGAAAATCATACTATGAAAATAGTAAACACAAGATATCTTGAGTGGCTACAGTATACCAGACAAAAAAATATTTCAGGGCAGTGTTGTTTGAGATAAAGAGGGCATTCATAAAATGAAAGAGTCATTTTTCATCAGAAAGACATAATAATTGTTAATGTGTATGTGGCTAATAACGAAGTTTCAAAATGCACGAATATTGGCAGAACTAATATTGCCAGAACATACCCAATATATCTGTTTCATTTTTATGTTTCATATTGCTAATATCCTCCTTTAGCTGTTTTAGTGTTTATTATGCTTTAGGTCAAGGGTCCATCTCAGCCCCTCAGGGAGAAGCTACGCTAGTAGGAGTGTTGAGGAGGTGACTACCTGAAACTGCTGAACATCCACCTATTGTCCCCAGCAGCTCTGCAGAGCAGGACTTATGCACCATCCTGGTGTATACCAGAAGTCTGAGCATTTGCCTCCAACTGTCTTGGTGACTGGCAATTATCCTAAGACAACTGAGAAGCAAAAGCAAAACTCAAACGGCTTTTATTCTATTTATCCTACAATATCGCTGGTTGCCCTTGCCTACTCTTCCCTGCACATCAATTCAAACAGCTCATTCCAATGTTAAACAGAAGTGGAGGTAGTGGGTATTGTTGCCTTGTTTCAAAGGAACTGCTTCTAAAACACTTAATGTTGCATTTAAGTATGAATGTGTACTGTTTTTCAGTAGATACATTTTATCAGGTTAAGAAAGTTGACTTTTTCCCTAATTTGCTAGTTATAAAAATACATAAGTGTTAAATTGTATTAAATGCTTTTCCTATAAAAATTATCATGTGGTTTATTTTTCCTTTAAATCTGTTACTACAATGAACATATTAATAGATTTTCTAGTATTAAACTATCTTTAAATTCCCATAATACATCCTTCTTGGTCATAATACACACATGCGCGCGCACACACACACACACACACACGATGTTTATTAGTGTGCTATTTTCTTTTCTACCATTAGCTTCATTTAATTAAGATAAAGTAATTTTAATCTAAAAAGTGACTTTGAGAGTCTCTCTCTCTCTCTCTCTCCCTTTCTCTCCCTCTCTCTCTCTCCCTCTATCTCTCCCTCTACTCCCCTCCATGCCCCGAATGGTTTATATGTTCTTTAAATGTTTAGAAGAAATGGTTTGTTAAACCATTTGGGTATAATAGGGAGTAATTGTATAGATATTCAATTACTGATTTGGTTTTCTTGATTATCAGTCTATTCAAATTTTGTTTCATTTTGCATTAATCCATTAGGAATGCTTTTGGCAGGAAGCAACCAAAAACCTGACAGTGGCCTAAGCAACAAGTCCTCTCATCCTTCCTTCTCATGCAACCAGAAGGGCAGAAGAGATATTCGAAGGCTGGTGAAAATACTCAGGGACACAGGATCCTTCAATCTTTTCACTCTATTATCTTCAACTGTTGGTCACTAATGGTCTCAAGCTGGGTACTGCATCTCTAGACATCGTGTGAATCCAAGCAGGAAGAGGCTGGGGAACTTTGTCTTTTCATTTGGGACAGCAGTCAGGATGAGACTGATCTTTTCTGAGATCAAGAAATCTTTACCTGCTGTTCGAATAAATAGGAGTTGAGTGTTTAAATGTGTTGTAGAAGAGGCAACAAATAGAAAGTATTTGTCACTTAGTTTTGGCAAATTGCAGTTTTTGTAAAAAATTATATATTTTTGTAGGAAATTTTATATGTGTAATATATATAATCTAAGATTTCAATATATCAGCCCAAAGATTTTCACAGCATTCTCTTAGGATTTAAAAAAATCTCTGCTCTATCTTTAGTTATGTCTCCCTTTTCTTTCCTAATAGTGTTCTCTCTCTCTCTCTCTCTCTCTCTCTCTCTCTCTATTTTGCCAGAGCTTTTCTACTTTATTAGTCTTTCTTTTCATAACATCAACTTTGGCTTCATTGATCTACTGTGTGTATATATATTTTAAATTAGTTTTTGCTCTTAGCTTTAGTTATTTTTTAGGTTTATTTTACTGTTCTAACTTCTTTTTTCAATTAATTCATTAATTCATTAATTTTTATTTTTATTATGGTGACATTGGTTAATGAAATCCAGTAAGTTTCAGCTGTACAATTTAACAGTGAGGCATGTATATATGTGTGTGTATATATATATTGCACTGTGTGTATATATATATATTGCACTGTGCATTCACCGCCCACAGTTAGATTTCTTTCTATAACCATGTATTTGATCCCTTTTACCCCATCTATCTTCCCCCTCCTCCCACCTTCTGGTAATCTTGAGTCTATTGTCCATTGTCCATGAGCCTCTGTGTTCGTCCTGTTCATTTATTGCTTTTAGGTTTATATCCTACATATAAACCATATGTGGTTTTTGCCTTTTTTTCAGTCTGGCTTATTTCACTTAGCATGATTATCTCGAAGTCCATCCATGTTGTTGCAAATGGCAGTATTTCATCTCTTCTTATGGCTGAGTAATAGTCTATCGTACATGTGTACCACAGCTTCTTTACCCAATCATCTATTGTAGGACACTTCGATTGCTTCCATGTCCTGGCCACTGTGAATAATGCTGCTATGACATTGGCATGCAAATATCTTTTCAGATATGGGTTTTCAAGTCTTTGGGGTTGTAAATACCCAGTAGAGGGATTGCTGGATCATATGGTAGATCAATTCTTAGGTTTTCGAGGAACCTCCATACTGTTTTCCATAGTGGCTGTACCAATTTGCAGTCCCACCAGCAGTGTATGAGGGTTCCTATTTCTCCACATACTCTCTAACACTTGTTATTACTTGTCTTGTTGATAACAGGTATTCTAACAGGTGTGAGATGGTGTCCCATTGTGGTTTTGATTTGCATTTCCCTGATAGTTAGTGATGTTGAGCATCTTTTCATGCTTGTTGGCCATTTTTATGTCTTCTTGGGAGAAGTGTCTGTTCAGGTCCTCTGCCCATTTTTTAATTGGATTGTTTGTTCGTTTGTTTGTTTTCTAATTTCTTAAATTGGATACTTAGCTCCTTAATTTTTGGTTTTTCTCCTTTTTTAATACATACATTTAAGGCCTATAATTCATTCTCAGCAGCATTCCATAAGATCTGATATGTGCTATCTTAATTATTATTTAGTATTAAATATGTTTTTAAAATATTCATTATGATTTATTTTGGGGCCAATACATTATAACTGACCTTTGAACAACGAGGGAATTAGAAACATCAACTCCCTGCACAGTTGAAAACTGTGTATAACTTTTGACTCCACCGAAACTTAACTATTAATAGCCTACCATTGACTGGAAGCCTTACCAATAACATAAACAGTCAACACACATTTTGCACATTATATATGTTTTATACTGTATTCTTACAATAAAGGAAGCTAGAGCAAAGAAAATGTTATTAAGAAAATTATAAATAAAAGACATTTACAGTACTATATTGTATTTATTAACACCATAAGTTTACATCTTCAGTTTATAAGATGAATTGTCTGTCAGTACCTACATCGATAGTCTTATATGATACAAAACACTGTAAATGTTATAAGTACTACTAACACTAGATATCATAAAATGAAAAAATAATGTGAAAAAGCAATTTATATTTATTTAAAGGTATAACAATTTATACTTTGATAATGAAGAAGCAGCAATATAATAACTTTATGGTAGCCTAGTGTGACCCATACGACTGCTTCATGGTAGCCTAGTTCATACACTAATAAATGAATCCATATAAAAATACCATGGCATACAGTATTACAGTCATATTTATAATACAGTATTGGAAACATTGTTATATATTTTTAAAAAAACATTTACCTGTGATGATAGCCTGATATGCAGTTTCTCCAGTCATGAGAGAGGTATACTGTACAGCAATATAATTTTTTAAAAGCGAAGTCATAAGGCAATAAGAAAACTAACACATTAATTTTATATAAAATATCATTCACCTTATGTCTATGTAAGGACAAGCTATCCACTTCGATACAAGTCATGAACGTGATGTTCTACATGAAGAATTCTTAGGTGATGATAATGACGACATAAAAACGTCTCATGCAGTTCTTGTCATATAGTTATTAGATTTTTACACAAAGATACACACACATACACAACAGATAAATTTGTTAACTGTGCCACATAATGGTTATTTTCTATTCATTAAGTAGAAGTGGATCATCATAAAGGTGTTTATCCTCTTTGTCTTCACATTAGGAGGAGACGGATGAACAGGAGGGGTTGATCTCGCTGTCTCAGGGGTGGCAGAGGTGGAAGGGGAGACAGGAAAGGCAGGCTTTACAGAAATACTTTGTAATTTCCATCTGTTTTTTTCCCCCCATAAAAATGTTTCTATAAGGTACCAATCCTTCCACCGTTTGCTTTAGTTTCAGTATCTGTATCACAGAAAGCTCCCTGTTGTAAAAGAAGTCTAAAACGGTCTTAAATAATCAGAACCCTCCTGCCAGATTGTCTATGTCAATTTGTTTTCTGGCACAGATTCTTCCACATCTTCTCCCTCGTTATCCAGCACCATTTCGGAAGCACCAACCTCCATCAAGCCATCTTTTGTTCATTCCTTGGGTGTGATGTCTATTAGCTCTTGAATTTCTCCAACATCCATATCCTGAAATCCTTTACCCCCTACCTTTTTTTTGCCATATCCACAATCTTTTTCATGACTTCCTTGATTGGTTCTGTCGTAAATCCTGTGAAGTCATGCACAACTTCTGGATACAGTGTCCTCCAATAGGAATTTATTGTTTTGGGCTTGATGGCTTTCACGGCTTTCTCTATAATAAGGCTGGCATCTTCGATGGTGTAATCCTTCCAGACTTTCAGTTCTCTTTGCCGGGGTTGTCTTCCACAGGATTGACAATCCTTTCCATAGAGCACTGTGTGTAATAAAGATCCTTATGACCTCTGATCTAGAGGCTGAGTTAGAGACGTCATGTTTGGGGACAAGTAGTTCACTCTGTCTTCATTGTTGAACTCATGTGGTTCTGGATGGCCAGGGGCATTGTTCAATATCAAAAGAACTTTAAAAGACAATCCCTTGCTGGCGAGGTAACTTCCTGACTTCAGGGACAAAGCCTTAATGGAACCAGTCCAGGTTTTCTTAATGGCATCTGGAAACTCATCTGCTGCCTCTTGGTTGGCAGAAGTTGCTTTTCCTGTTACATTGACATTTTTTAAGCCAAACTTCTTTCTAAAATTATCAAACTATCTTTTGCTGGCATTAAATTCTCCAGCTTTAACTCTTTCACCTTGCTTTTGCTTTAAGTTGTCATATAATGACTTTGTTTTTTCTCAAACCATAGCTGAATCTACAGGTATGCCTTTCTTATAACAATCCTTCACCCGCATAAAAGCCACACTTTCTAGACAATCTAAAACATTATTTAGCAAAAAATGCAAGTTTTTTCAAGCCTGCTGGCACAGCTACAGTGACAGCTTCACAAATTTCCTTTTCTTGCTTGCTTGCTTGCTTGCTTGCTTGCTTGCTTTCTATTTCTTTCTTTCTAGTGGTCCTTACATCAGATTTATTTAACCTGAAATGGTGGGCAACCACAGCTGAAGTCTTCATGCTATGGGAAAAATCAAGCAATTTAACTTTTTCTTGTAATGTCATGACTTTTCTCTGCTTTTGGAAGCACTTCCAGCATCACCAGTGGCACTTTGTGTGGGCCTCATAGTGTTATTCAAGGTTTATGGCATTGCTCTAAAGATGATGAAGAATACACGAGAACTGTGAGAGACCACTTTTTACTGTGATATGCAATTTACTGGAGCAAGGAACTGCTCATGTGGAGATGATTAGCTTCACACAGCATTTTGAGTGGATACTCACTGCAATAGCAACAGGCAGTGGCTACAAAATTATTACAGTAGTACAGTATGTACTACAGCTAATTTTGTGCAGTTATGACTTAACACTGCATCTTTACATTTGTTTACATTTCTCTTGACTGAAATGGCAATGTGTACAGTTTGTGTATATAAGTTTTGATAAAATTTAACTTTTTATAATAGATTTGTGTATGTCTTATGACAGCAAATGATAAAATAGACGAGTATCTACCTTTATTTTTTTAATTCATTACATACCTAACTTTTTCTTAATTTTTTTTTTTTGACATTTCTAGGCTATGGAGTTCGTCTGAGAATTTTTTCGAGTTGTAACAAATCTCCAAAATTTTTCAATATATGTATATTTTAAATCTGTGTATAAGTGGACTCACACGGTTCAAACTAGTGTTGTTCAAGGGTAAACTGTATTTATGATCATTTATTACATTCCAAACCTGTGAAATTTTAAATGTATCCTTTTGTTATTCATTTTTAATTCGACAGCATCATGTCAAATATGCTAATGATTTTTTAAAATAAACTTTATTTTTTAAGGCAATTTTAGGTTGACAGAAAGTTGAGCAGGTACTCAATAGAGGGCTCCTATATACTCCTTTTCTCCCTCCCCACAAAGTTTCCCCTATAATTAACATCTTGTGTTACATTTATTATAATTAATGAACCAGTATTGATATACTCTTATTAACTAAAGTTCATAGGGTTCACTCTTTGTGTTGTACAGTTCTATGTACTTCAATAAACGCATAATGTCAAGTATCCATCAATACAGTATCACACAGAATAGTTTCACTACCCTCTGTGTTCCAGCCATCTATTCACCCCTTCTCTTCTCTGCTGCGCCCCTGGTAACTATTGATCTTTTTACTGTCACTATAGTCTGGTTTTTTCCAGAGTTGGACTCATACAGTAGGTAGACTATTTACACTGCTTTTTCATTTAGCAACATGCATTTAAATTCCTCCACGTCTTTTTGTAGCTTGATAGCTCATTTCTTTTTCTGCATGAAATAACATTTCATTGTCTGGATGCACCACAGTTTGTCTATCTATTCACCCATTGAAGGACACCAGTTTCTTCCTGTTTTAGGCAATTATGAGTAAAGCTGCTATCAACCTGCATGCAAGTTTTTGTGTGGGCATAATTTTGAACTCAGTTTGGTAAATTCCTAGGGGTACAATTGCTGGATTGTATGGTAAATCTTTGTTTAAACTCATAAGAACCTTCTAAACTGTTTTCCAAAATAACTGCTTTACTTTGCATTTCCACCATCAATGAGAGCTCCTGTTGCCCCACACCCTCCTCAGCATTTGATGACGTCAGTGTTTTGGTTTAGCCAATTCACACTTGTGGTATCTCATTGTTTTAATTTATAATTCCCTAATGAAATACCATGTTGAACATCTTTTTATATGCTAATTTTCTGTCTGGATATCTTCTTTGGTGAGGTGTCTATTCAGATTTTTTGCCCTTTTTAAAAATTGGGTCCCTCTACTGGGTATTTACCCCAAAGACTTGAAAACCCATATCCGAAAAGATATTTGCACACTGATGTTCGTAGCAGCATTATTCACAGGGGCTAGGAAATGGAAGCAACCAAAGTGTCCTATGATAGATGACTGGCTAAAGAAGCTGTGGTACATATATTCAATGGAATATTATGCAACCATAAGAAGAGATGAACTACTGCCATTTGCAACAGCATGGATGGACCTCAAGATAATCATGCTAAGCCAGACAGAAAAAGTTGAAAATCACATGATATCACTCATATGTGGGATATAAACCTAAAAGCAACAAATGAATAGGACAAACAAACAGAGACTCATGGACATGGACAATGGTTCTAGTGGTTACCAGAGGGTAAGGAGCAGGGGCAGGGGGGAGGTAGATGGGGTTAAAGGGGTCAAATATGTGGTGACAGAAAGAAATTTAATTATGGGAGGTGAATACACAGTGTAAATATATAGATATATTTACAACTTACTGTTAAAATGTACAGCTAAAACTTACTGGACTTCATTAACCAATGTCACCATAAAAAGTAAATAAATAATTTTTTTTTTTAAATTAGGTATTTTGTTTTCTAATTATTGAGTTTCAACGGTTTGTTGTATATTTTGGATACATGTCCTTTATCAGATATGTGCTTTGCCAATATTTTCTTCCAGTCTGTGACTTGCCTTTTCATTCTCCTCACAGTGTGTTTTTCAGAGCAGAAGTTTTCAATTTTGATCAAGTTCAACTTATCTATCTCTTTTTTTCATAGATCATGCTTTTGGTGTTGTATCTAAAAGCTCATCGCCAAACCCAAGGTCACCTAGATTTTCTCCTATATTATATATATACCTGATTTGAAATGTTTGACTTTTTCATTTTCCTTCACAGTATAACCCCCTCTGGACTTTACCTAGGAAGGTTCTGGGCCATTCATTCTAGTTTTTCCTATTTTAACAGTCACATTTCCAAATCTCTTATTTCTCAGATACCAGTTTACTTCCCTCTTGGGCAATCATCTCCCGAAATCAGCAAAGGCCCATTACTTTTCCAGTTTTCCAGTGTCTCTGGTCTCATAGCTGTGTTCTCTGACTTTTGAACAGCCGTCGTTCCACTCTTTAAGCCTCAAAACATTGCCACAGGGGTCTAAAAGGAAGGAAAGCAAATGATGTGGAGGTAGCATTCACTAGTTTCCAGAACCAACCTTGAGAAATAAAAAGAAACACCTCCCAACCTTTTTAATTCCAGTGTGTTTTATCTAAATTTACATGCAGTGCTCACTTGTTAATTAACAGCCTTCTTCACTGATTTTCTTTGCAGCTTTAGCAAGGAAACTTTTATAAGAAAAGGGTTTAGTCACAGAATTTAAACTGACAATATCTCTTATGCCAGAAATGAAAAACTAACTGGTTTCTTCCCATTTGCCTTTATTTTTGTAATTGAGTAATTTGAGTTCCTAAGGTTCCAACAATCACACTTTTATTTTGTTCAAAAACAATAATAGTAAAAGATATTTGATGGACTTAGGTAATTGATTTCATAAAAGACTTCTGGTTCTGATTAAGTATGCTTCTTACAAAGACAACCTACTAAATCATTCATATAATTTCTGCCTGGCTTGTTTAATTTAAACACGCTGAGGCAAAGTATATTAGTTTCCTAGGGCTGTTGTAACAAACTTTCACAAACCAGGTGACTATGAACATAGAAATTTATTCTCTCACAGGTCTGGAGGTCACACGTCTGAAATCGAGGTGTCAGCAGGCCCATCCTCCCTCTGAAGTCTCCAGGGGAGGAGAAATCCTTCCTGGCCTCTTTCTAGCTCCTGAAGAGATATAATAGGGAGAGAAAAACACAGGACCAAACATGCTTTTGGGAAGAACAACTGGGGTGTTGGTGATGTGTGTGGTGATAGCTTTGAAGAAAGGCTGCTTCAGACAGAAAAAGTTCCTATTCTAAACCTTTAAAGAGAAGCAGGGTCTAGATGTGCTTGACTTTAGCTCTGAAAAGAATAATGAGGAAAACAAAGAACCCAAATCTGCAATATTAACCAAAGGGAACTGTAAAAGTGACGGAGTAAAAGTTAAAAGCAAAATAATCACAGCTGAACATGGGCAGAATGTGAGGGACTAGGTGTCATAATTGGCCACCAGCCAAGTTATAAAAGGCAACATGCTTGCTGTACCTTAATTTTTGTTGCATTTTATTCATTGTCTTTGTTTTGCTCCATTATTCATTCATTGGGTATTTAGTAAATGTCTCTCATCTATATTACTGATTGGCATTTTCCTCAATCATTTGCTCAAGTCTCAAAAAGACATGGCTGTACTACGGCACCACAAGACCCCTGGGGGTTCAAAGGGGAAGACCTTGGAGTCCCCTGTGAATGTTCTGGAAGAAAAGGGTGAGAGGCTGGACTGTAAATCTTTTCCTCTAGGTTCGGAACCCATGAGGGAAGCCTGACCCTGAGTGGAACTTCCTGCATTAGCAAGGGAAGTAGTGAACCCAGTAAGATGAGGTCTTGCTGGAGTTGCCATGTACGAACTACCATGCGAGGGTGCCCTAGGCACATTGTCCCTGCCTGTTGCTTTATATCTCACTGGTAATTGAAGAGGGCAGCTGCACTCCACTAAAGAATGGGAACTGCTAGACCCTTGTAGGTGCTGGGTGACCAGAAGGGTATGTAAGCTGATGGACCCTAGTCACCATGGCTTCCCTCATGTAATGTGATCTATATGCATAGCCACTCTTGTCGTTTCTCCACTAAAACACACGCTGTGCAGAACTTGGAGCCATCAGAATCTCCTTCGGGTGTCGCAGGTGTCTGTAAAGCTGTCGCTGTGCATGGTGCTGCCTTCCCTATTCTCTATCCTGTTTTAAAGCTAGTAATATTTGGCTCACGAGAGCATATTGTACTTTCTGAGTGTGATTAATGAGCTGAAGCTGAAACCCGCTGTTCTTAAGGTGTCTCAACTTGCTTACAGCGTTAGAGATTACAGTAGATGGTTTAAATGTCAAATGCTAGTGAGTAATTACAATACCAATAAAATATCATCTCTTGAATTGACAGAGATTTTTCAATTTTATTTATTAGTTCTAGTAGGGTTTTATTTTTGCCCACTCCTTACCTACCATTTTATTATGAAGATTTCCTCAGTTTCCTAATGCAAAAACAAACAAACAAACAAACAAACAAAAAACCTAAAACCAAAAAACAATCCAATAAAAAAAAAGAACAAAAGACACCCCCAAAGTATTACATATTCTTATTCCTTTGTTACACAAAATATATAGTTTGCCCACTGATACATACTACTAATCCGAATTTAGGGAAAAGTACATCAATCACACTTTAGTATGCTTTGCCAAGCGTCTTTTCCTTCAAATCTTCACCAAAATATTGAGTATTATTATTTTTGAAAAAATCAAATCCAGAAGACATGGCAGGTATATTTTCCATTTGTTCAAGTCTTTTTTTTCTTGTAGCAGCAAAAAGCACTTCACTTGTTAAACTTACTCCTAGAAATTTTATCTTTTTAGTCACTATGAAAAATAAAACTCTTTTTCCATTAATCTGATTCCTGAATATTAATTTTGTATTCAGTCACCTGACTAAAGACTCTTATTTATTTTTTTATAGTAGTTTTTTCATTGTTTCCTTAGGTCTTCCAATTGAACAATTAAATTATTTACAAATAATGATAATTTTCCTTCTGCTTTCCAATTATTTATACTATGTAGTCCTCTCTCGTTATTTAATGGGTACAGTAGGAGAATTGCTCAGCTAGAAATGTGGTTCATGTTGTCATGCTGGTCTCAGTAAAGTATTTAACAGCCTTTCTGTTTTGGACTCTCCTTCACGATTACCTTGAAAATTAATATTCTTTGTGAGAGTTATAAAGAACATCTTTGAGATACAGTTAAGCTCTGAAGAAAAAAAATTTTTTAGGTGAAATTCACATAACAAAAAATGAACTATTTTAAAGAGAAAAATCAGTGGCATTTAGTATACACAATGTAACTACCACCTCTATCTAGATCCAAAACATTTTCATCACCCCAAAATAAACCCTACAGCAATTAAGCAGTTACATTTCATTCTCTCCTACATCTAGCCTCTGGCAACCCCAAGCTTTCTATGGATTTACCTATTCTGGATATTTCATATAAATGGAATCATATGATATATGACCTTTTGTGTTTAGCTTTATTTACATAACATAATGCTTTTAAGATTCATCCATGTTGTAGCATTTATCAATACTTCATTTTTTTTATGACTGAATGATATTTCAAGATACGCATATGCCACAATTTGTTTATTCATTGATGGACATTTGGGTTATTTCTACCTTTTGATTATTGTGAATAGTGTGCAGTTATGACAATTGGTGTACAAAGATTTGAGTATCTGTTTTTAATTCTTTGGGGTATATAGCTAGGAGTAGAATTGTTGGTTCACATGGTAATTCTGTGTTTAACTTTATGAGGAAATGCCAAACTGCAAGTTAAATTTTAAAGATATTTTGACTCACATTATAGCAGAACAATTGTAGGCTAAAGAGGGGCAGATAATGAGCAAGGCAGATGGATAATTCTTTAGATAGAAAAGTTTCAGTGTGGTTTCCTAGGAATTAATGCAGATATAATCAGATTTGTTATTTTTTAAAATAAATCTTGGAAAAGGAGTGTAAAGGTAAGTGAATTCAGAGATGACATTAGATGAAGTGCCAAGCAAGAGGGGACAAAGTGCGGACAAGTGTCATGAAGCTGTATAATTGATCAGAATATTAGCAGATGCGCAAATCTTAGGAGAAATAGAATGAATAAAGTGTGAGGATTATGAACTCTACGCTATTACTAAGAATCAGAAAACAGCTCTCAGTCATAAATGATTGTTCTGTTAAGAAATCACTTTAGTGAGATGTGAATTATTGTGCATGACCAAGAATAATACTGGACAAAGAAAAACATCATCCTATTGTAGCACATTGGAAATTTATAGTCATGACTGAGGTATAAAAGGAAATATAACTTTATTTTTATTATTTTAACTGATTTCAACCTTGCTGAGAGTTAATCATTTTTTACAGAGGCAGTAAACATGAATTCTTGCCAAATAAATCTAAGTATGTCAGTCTGAATTACAAATGTCTCTCCAGGTTCCCCCAGACTCTTGTGTGTACCCCAGTGTGGTATTTCTTATAGGAACAACCACAATGGATGTGCCTGCTCTATCACATAGTTAATACTTAAATGAATGCAAATATAAATATCTAGCTACCACTTTGTTAAAGGGCATATGACAAAGGCACTTAAGATATAAGGACATGAGACCTGAGAGTCCTTCAGCCATTTAAAACATGGACTGCCACTACTAAGAGGAAGAGGGTCATCCAGGTGATCTCTTGCTTACCTGGCCAGCCTTTTTCCAAGTTTCAGAAGGTAGAGGCCCCAACACAGAGGGTGAAGGCATTTGATGAAACATCAATGCCAAATTTTTAAAAAACATTTATTCTTTTGGCTTATGCATATTTTTCCTTCACTATCATTGGGAATATCATATTTATTATAACTTTGCCCTTTTATTTAAGACATTTTTCCTGATAAAATGTTGTCATAATATTACTATTTACTAGAAAAGAGCAAAAACTGTTCCTGATATAACAAATGTGGCCATGTAAATATAACAAGATGATGCTTTTTTTCTTCTATCATACCTCCTTAAACTAAAAAAATTAACAAGTTGGGCTATTTTATCTCTCTAATAGTAACTGAAACAAAATTCATTCTCTTTTATTCATTTAACAGCAAGAGATGCCAAGTATTGTGCCATATAAAGAGGATCAAAGGACAAAAATGACAGATTTGTGCCCTGGAATGCTTACAGTCAGAGGGCAGGGGATGAACACGTGATTATAGTTTCTATGAGTGTGTTAAAGTGTGGTAGACAGAGCTATGAGAACATATTTACAGGGTGTTATAAAAGTACAAAAGTGGGTATATAACTGAGAACTGGAAGTAGGTGGGGATAAAAGGATTCAGGTAATATGTTATGGAGAAAGTCTTGAAGAACACATTGTAGTGTGCCAGGTGAAGGAACAAGGAAACATATTTTAGGCATAGGACGAACCTGAGCAATGGCACAGAACCATGATAATAAAGTATGTTCTGGGAATTTCAGAACATTCAGTAAGCTGCAACACAGAACATAAGGGTTGGAAGAGGTATGAGAGATGGATGGAGAAGTTGCATGCAGTTTTAAATCTTTTTTAAAAATCTTAATATCAGAGAAGTTTTGTTGAATTATAGTTTTTAATATTTGTTCCTGATTAAAAAAATAATAATTCTGGGACTTCTGTTACATGTATGTTGGTTCTTCTTTGCTTATCCTCAATATTTGCTATTTTCTCTCAAATCTTTTTTATCTTTGTTTTGTATCAAATTTTTTTCTTTTCACCTTATATTTCTCTTAAGGCATCATTTGTTATGTTTTTTTTTTTTTTTTTTTTTTTTACTCCATTTCTTTTAATTAGGTTTCCATTTATGGAATAATCTTTTATTTCTAATTTCTGAATTCTGTCACCTCATTCTTATTTTTTCCATTTCTGATTGAGGTTTTTCTGTTCATATCATACATTATTTTATTTTAATGTCTTTTAGCCTATTTTAAAATAATAGGTCACAACTTTGATCTACTGTTTGAACCTGTGCATTAGCTATAGAGATATTATTCTTTTTGATTATAATAATTTTATATGGGGTTAATCTTGATATTTTTCTGTTGCTCTTTTTTTTCAGTTTTTTTTAATGGTAAAATACACATAAAATTTACCATCTTAATAATTTGTAGGTGAACAGTTCAATGATATTAAATGCATTCATAATGTTGTGCAACTAAAATTGCCATCCATCTCTATAACTCTTCATCTTTTAAAACTGAAACTCTGTACCCATTAAACAATAATTCCTCATCCCCCCTTTGCTCCTAGCCCCTGGGAACTTTCTGTCTCTATAGTTTTGACTACTCTAAGTATCTCATATAAATTGAATCATATAGTATTTGTCTTTTTGTGACTGACTTATTTCATATAACATAATGTCCTCAAGGTTCATCTATCTTGTAGCACATTGCAAAGTTTTCTTACATTTTAAGGCTAAATAACATGCATATACCACATTTTTCTTATCCATTCATCTAATGATAGATATTTGGGTTGCTTCCATGTTTTAGCTATTGTAAATAATGCTGCTATGAACATGGGTGCACAGATAATTCTTTGAGACCTCGTTTTCAATTAATTTGGTTATAAACCCAGAAGTGGAATTGCTGAATTATATGGTAATTCTATTTTTAAATTTTTTTGCAGTCATATTCCCTTTTATTGGAAATGAAAGCAATTCACATCAGAGTGTTTTCTTTTTCATATTATGGTGCTAAAAGATAACAACACACTATCCTATTATATTAATTGCCTTTATATTAATTTGCTAGGCCTCCCATAACAAATACAATAGACTGGGTGGTTTAAACAACAGTAATTTATTTTTTACATAGTTCTACAAGTCCAGAATCAAGGTGGCAAGAGGTTTTGTTTCTTCTGTGGTCTCTCCATTTCATTGTGTCCTCTATTTTCAAATTTTCTAGGAAACACCATACTATTTTCCACAGTGACTGTACCATTTTACATTCCCACCAACAGTGCACAAGGGTTTCAATTTCTACACATCCTCACCAACACTTGTTGCTTTCTGTTTGTTTGTTTGTTTGTTTGTTTGATAGTAGCTACATTAATGCATGTGAAGTGGTATTAATGTAGTTTTAATTTGCATTTCCCTAATAGTTAATTATGTTGAGCATCTTTTCATATGAGTATTAGCCATTTGTATATCTTCTTTGGAGAAATATCTATTCAAGTTCTTTGTCTATTTTTTAGTTGGGTTGTTTTTGTTGTTGAATTTTATGAGTTCTATATATATTCTGGATTATAAATCTCTTATCCGATGTATGATTTGCAAATATTTTCTCCCATTCTGCGGACTGCCTTTTTACTCTGTCAATAGTATCTTTCGTTGCACAGAAGTTTTTAATTTTCATGAAGTCCAATATGTCTATTTTTTCTTTTGTTACCTGTGCCTTTGGTGTCATATTCAAGAAATTGTTGCCAAATCCAATGTTGTGAGGTTTTTGTCCTATGTTTTCTTCTAAGAGTTTTATTGTTTTAGGTTTACATTTAGGCTTTTCATCCATACTGCATTAATTTTTGTGTGTGGTTAGGGTCCAACTTCATTTTTTTACATGTGGATATCCAGTTTTTTTAGCACTGTTGAAAAGACTGTCCTATCCCCTGTTGAATGCATCCTTGTCAAAAATCATTTAACCATATATGTAAGGGGTTATGTCTGGCCTCTCTATTCTGTTTCATTGGTCTATAGTCTGGTTTATGCCTGCACTTTATGCCTGCACTGTTTTGATTACTGGCTTTGCAGTGTTTTGAAATGTGAATCCTCTAAATTATTCTTTTTCAAAATTGTTTTGACTAATTGGGATCTTTTGAGATTCCATATAAATTTTTCTATTTCTGCAAAAAAATCAGGATTTTGATAGGGATTATATTGAATCTCTAGATTGCTTTGGATAATATTGATATTTTAACAATATAAAGCCTTCCAATCCTTTAATATAAGATATATTTCTGCTTATTTATGTCTTCTGTAATTTCTTTCAGCAATATTTTGTAGTTTTCATTGTCTTTCACCTCCTTGGTTAATTCCTAAGCATTTTATTCTTTTTGATGCTATTTTAAATGAAATTATTTTTTATAATTTCCTTTTCAGATTGTTAGTGTATAGAAAAGAAAATAATTTGGGGTTGTTGACTTTGTATCACATTACTTTGCTGAATTTGTTAATTAGTTCTAGCAGTTTTTTGTGAAATCTTTAGTGTTTTCTACATATAAGTTTCCATCATCTATAAACAGAGATAATTTTATCCCCCCCCCAGTTTTATTGAAGTATAATAGACAATTAGTTGCTCATATTTACATTGTACAATTCAATGAGATTTTTATTATAGTTGGTATACAATAATATATTAGTTTCAGTTGTACAGCATAGTGATTAGAGATCTGTGTATCTCACAGAGTGGTCATCCCACCAAATCAGGTACCTCTCTTCCCCTTACATATTTTTTACAACATTGTTGACTATTTTCCTTATGCTACATTTTACATCTTCATGACTATTTTGTATCTATCCATTGGTACTTCTTAATCCCTTTGTCCTTTTTCACCATCCCCCACCAACATCTCCTCCCATCTAGTAGCCCTCAAAATGTTCTCTGTATCTATGAGTTTGTTTCCATTGTTGTTGTTGTTGTTGTTTATTTTGTTCTTTAGATTCCTCATGTATGTGAAATCATGTGGTATTTCTCTTTCTCTATCTGACTTACTTCATTCAGCGCAATACCCTCTATGTCCATCAAGGTTATATCTTTTTTCATCCCCTTCTTTTCAGTTTGTGTGTGTCTTTTAATCTGAAATGAGTCTCTTGTAGGCAGCTTATGTAGGGGTCTTGTTTTCTTATCCATTTAGCTACTCTGTCTTTTGATTGGAGCACTTAATTCTTTTCCATTTGAGGTACTTGTTGATAAATATGTAGTTATTATCATTCTCTATTCATGTTTTTGATACTTGTTTTTTCTTCTTAAAGAAGTCCCTCCAACATTTCCTGTAATACTGGCTTGGTGTTGATAAATTCCTTTAGCTTATTTTTGTCTGGGAAGCTCTTTATCTGTTCTTTGATTCTAAATGATAACTTTGCTGGATAAAGTATTCTTGGTTATAGATCCTGGGTTTTCAACACTTTTAATATTTTGTGCCAAGCCCTTCTATCCTGCAAAGTTTGTTTTGAGAAATTGGCTGCCAGTCTTATGGGAGCTCCCTTGTAGGTAACTAATTGCTTTTCTCTTGCTTCTTTTATGATTCTCTCTTTGTATTTAACCTTTGGCATTTTAATTATGATGTATCTTCTTGTGGGCCTCTTTGGGCTCATTTTTGGGGGGACTATTTGAGCTCCCTGAGATTATATGTCTATTTCCTTCACCGAGTTAGGGAAGTTTTCCATCATTATTTCTTCATATATATATTCATCTTTTTGTTCTTCCTCTTCAGATACCCCTATGAAACAGATGTTGTTAGCCTTAATTGTGTCTCATAGGCTCCTTAAATTATTATATTCTTGGTTATTTTTTTTCTTGCTGTTCTGGTTAGGTGTCCTTGGCTTCCCCATCCTCTATATTAGTGTTTTGATTCTCTTCTTCCTCTGCTCTGTTGATTCCCTCTAATATACTCTTCATCTCAGATAATGCACTCTTCATTTCTGACTGATTCCTTTTTATAATTTCCATTTCCATTTTTATGTTTTTTTTATCTCTTTGTTAAAGTCCTCATTGAGTTTATCTACGCTTCCCTTAATTTCATTGAACATCTTTATAACCAGTGTTTCGAACTCTCTATCTGTGAGATTCTTGGCTCCATTATTCCTGGATCTCTGTTCTGTTCTCTTATATGGTTTCTGCTTGTCTTCCCATTTTGGCTGCCTTTCTGTGTCTGTTTCTATGTACTGAGTAAGCAAAGCTCCTAAGTCTCCCAGTCTTATTAATGTGGCTTTGTATAGTAGGTGTCCAGCAGCACAGTCCTGAAAAGGGTTCAGCTGTAGGCCAAGTTTAGCCCCGGCCTGTACCCCTCTGGGACCACCTATTAAGATTCAGCAAGCAATCCACAGATGCAGTGCTTAGTTCCCTCAAGAAACCACACCAGAAACCAAGATCAGCTGCTACCAGTGTGAGTCTTGGCACTGCTCAGCAAGTGGCACAGGACTCACCAAGGACACAACTGGATGTGGCTTAGGTGGGGCTGCAAGTTGGAGGAGGTGGAGTTTCAGGGAATTCTCTGTGCTGAGTGACCTCTGTTATCCAGTTTGTGACGTCTCAGCTATGGTGGCGCTAAAGTCTGCACACTGGGCGGGGACTCAACAGAGGAACAATGGATACCACTAGCACTTCTGCACAATAGAAAGTCTCGCCTCCGGCCCTCGCTCTGACAACTCGGTGTCTCCCTGTAAGTTCCTGGTGATCCCTCAGGGCTGACCTGTCACTGGTGCTCAGAGTGAGCAGGTCCATCAATGCAAAAGTCCAGTCACAGACATGACCCCTTTAAGAGGCATCTGCAGCTGCCTGTAGCCTCTGTCGTACTCAGGCGCTTTGGGCCAGGCAGCCTCGTGTCTTCACTCCCTTCTACCTCCAACTGTTGCTGGGTGACTTCTTATTTCTCTCCCTAATTGTAGGGCTTCTGTTCATCTAGGCCCTTAGGCAACTTTGCTTGCTATTTGCTCCGTGTTTCTGTCTCATATCCGATGTGGTCACAAGAGGGAATGAGCGAAGCTTTTATCATCTATGCCATTTTGCCCGGTATCAGAGATAATTTTACTTCTTCCTTTCCAATTTGGATGCCTTTTATTTCTTTTTCTTACCTAATTGCTCTGGCTAGAACTTCCAACATTATGTTGAATAAAAGTATTGAAAGCAGGCATCCTTGCCATGTACCTTCTGTTGCTCATTTTTATTGGAAACTAGTTTACCCTAACTTTTAAAAGGAGGTGTGGTCAGAAGAGCTTTTCTAACTTCACAGAGTTCTCTTTTCTGTTTTTGTGTAGTGTTCATATAAATAACATTTTATTTTCTGGGATTTTTTGGCTCTATCTTCCACCCACCAATTTTATTTTGCATTTGTCTTTCCTTACTTTTTACATTGTTCCTGTTCTGCTCAATTTTGATTCCACTCCCTAGTTTCCCCTCAATGTGGAGGTCCTGGGATGTCAGTCACATGAATGAATCATGGTAAACATCTCCAGCCCCCTCAGACTTTCCTGGGGATAGCCTTGCACTAAACAGCTACTGGAGTGAGTGAAACCCCTCCTACTTTCTGCTGTTGTTCTCAGAACCCCCCCTCCCTTTACTTTCCAGTATACTTTCTGGGGCTATCGTGAGGTTATCCTTTTCTCACTTTCCCCGGACATACCATTCTCTCCTCTGCTTCCTCTCACACATGTGCCTATACTGTGCAGCTGTGGGGCTTTTGTTGTAGCCCCACTTTCTGTTATTTGGGGGTTTGTCACCAAATTTTGTTATAAGTATCACTCATAAGATTTTAGTTTCATTCTAGTTATACTTGGTTTTTTGAACATTAAAGGAAATTCATTATAATGCTTTCAAGAGGTCACATGCTGTGTGATTTCATTTATATAGCATTTTTTAAATGATAAAAATTATAGAAATGGAAAATGGATTAGTGGTGGCCACTAGTTAGGGAAAATGGGAGGAGGGACAAGACAGATTTTTGTGGTGACAGGATAGTTCTGGATCTTGAGTGTTGTGGCAGTTATATGAATCTACATATGTGATAAAATGATGCACACATATAGCAATTTCAAATTCTTGATTTTGGTATTGTACTTTAGTTAAGATGTAACCATTAAGAGAAAATGGGTAAAGATATCTCTATATATACTATTTCTGCAACTTCCTGTGACTCTATAATTATTTCAGAATTGAAAAAATTTTTAAGAGGAATGAAATATTGATACATGTCACAACATGAATAAACCTTGAAAACTTTATTGGTAAAAGAAGCCAGTCATGAAATACTACATATCATATTATTCAATTCACACACAATGTCCAGAATAGGCAGATCTAGAGACTGAAAGCAAATTAGTAGTTGTCTAGAATGGGGAGGAGAAGCAACTGCTAATGTACATGAGGTTTTCTAGGGAGCGAGGAAAATAGTCTAATATTAGATAGTGGTGATGGTTGTACAATTCTGTGAAAATTCCAAAATCATTGAATTGTATACTTTAAATGGGTGAATTTTATGGTATATAAGTTATATCTCAATATAGCTATTTTAAAAATTAAAAAGACACACAATATCAAGTATTGGTGAAGATGTAGAATTACTGGAACTCTGGTGAGAATGTAAAATGGTATAACCACTTTGGAAAATCAGTTGACAATTTCTTAAAAAGTTACACATAAACCTGCCATATGATCCAGCCATTCTGCTCCTAGAAATTTACTCAAGAGAAAGGAAATACAGGCCCATTAAAAACTTGTTCACAAATGTTCATAGCAGCTTTATTTGTAATGGTCAAAAAATTCAAATAATTCAAATATCCATCCACAGGTGAATGGTAAACAAACTGGTATATTCATACAATGGAATCAAAAGGAATAAACTATTGATAGATACCACAACATGGATAAATCTTAAAGTAATTATGCTAAATGAGAGAAACCAGGCAAAAAGCAGTATATACTGTATTTATATTCCATTTATATACCATAGGTTACCTGGAAGGGGTGGCAGGGAAATAATAAATGAGGTGATAGATATGTTCATTATCCTGATTGTGATGATGGTTGTATGGGTATGTACATAGGTAAAAACTTGTAAATTTATACTTTACAAATGTGTCCTTTATCTCATTAATACCATAATAAAGCTTTAATTTAAAAACTATGCTGCCACCATTATCTTCCTAAAATTGGTAAGCATATTTATAATTTTCAAGATTCTTTCCTGTTCTTTCTTCCTTTTTTCACAGTATTATAACTTGATTTTGTTTTTAAAAAGCCGTATATTTGAGATTGTTTGTTGTTATTATTATTTCTATTCTATTTCTTGAATTGTCTCTGTTGTAAGGTTTTTTCCTTATTTTTTCATCTTGGTTTACCACTTCCTTGCTATAGGTTTTTCTCAATGTTGGGTGACCTTTGGTTTTCTGTTCATATTATAAAACTAGAAAAGAGGACATTGCAGTGAGGGCCATGTATACAGGAAGGTTGTATTGCTTTGGGTAAGGTGCATGAATCTTACTTTATGGTGAAGTCTTCAAATTCCAGAATGAAGAGGGCTTTACTTGGGATGTAAAACCAAACAAGTTGCCCTAGATCCTACTAGACTTTATGTTCAGTTCTTTTTAGATAATTATTCTGTGCTCTATACTAGGACTTAGGTGGAAAGGACTGGCAACTCCTTTCCTGTGTTTAGCTTCAATATACACTTTTGCTTTTATTACCTATTAAAATAACCTCTCCTTTCTTATCTAATGAAGCTGTTTCTCCCTTGCTTGAAAACACATTTACCCACTTTCCTTGAAAGAGAAAACCAGTCCTCTATAACTAGAGTCATATCTGGGCATGTCTGGGAGGGAAAAGGTCAAATCAAGTCTTGGAGAAGAAGGCTTACACACAAAAAAATAATTATAAGGATTTTGCTAATTTAAAGCAGGACTGGATTATGTGTCTACTCACCAAGTTAGGAGGAATGTAATTTTAGATTGGAACTGAATTTATTGATGTGGGTATTCTTACTCAAGATTTTGAAGTCATTGTGCTAGCAGCTGAAAGTAGTTATAATGATTTGTTCCACTGGTTAACCAAAACCTAGATCTACCCTAGTCTTCATTTAACAGTGGACCACACCAAGTTACCAAGGTGGGGTGCCAGAAATTTCTTGAAATAATACAGAAAAAGAAATTCCAAGACTTAGGAAGACAGGTTGGAACAATTTATCCTATGTAAACACCACCGCCACCACCATGTACATATAATTATGGACCCTCTGAGAGCTCAGAAAGTCCACCAAAGGCTTAAGAAATCATTGGTGATGGAGTGCCAGCATTTTTGAAAAGCATTTTAATGTCTCTTCTTTGGAAGCCACTGATGCTGCTGGAACATGGAAATGAGATGGAATGCCTAAATTAATGGGGTTGGGAGCCTCTGGAGTGGCAGAGGTCATAAAGTGGCACTTAACCACCAGAAGCAAAGTGGGAGTGATTACCCATATAAGCAGTAGTGATCTTAGAGGTGTTTAGTTGGAGTCTGTGTTCATCCTGGTGTTTGATTGTCCAACATCCATTCTGCCTCAAATAATTAATCTCTAAGTCAAGTATGGTGCTCTTATTCCCTCTTCCAGTAACTGGTGTGCAACTGGACATGCCATCAATTCGAGGGATATGAAGGGAATTCTCCTGAAGGCTTCTAGAAAACGTCTCCTCAATTCTTAAACAAGACACCCACACAGGAAGGGGCAGGGAGGGAACCTGTATTTTTCTTTTGGACTTTATGTCTGGATTTGATACACAGAATTACTGTAGCTACTTTGTGATTTTAAGGGAAGCCAGCCTGAGCAAGGCCATTATCCAGAGGGATGGAAAGTAGAACAACAGAAAGAACTTCTATGATGACAGTACTGAATGCTGATCATAATGAACCTTACTGAATCACAATCCATAATGAATCACAATTTATCCTACCTCTAGACTTCCAGTTTATGTAAGATGGTAGCTTTTCTTATCATTTAAGACAGTTTGAGTTAGGATTTTTCTTGTAGTCAAAAGCATGCTGATGATTCCCTGGGTTGAAGGAAGGTAGACAATATACTCAAGTCATACTTAAAGTATATAACTAAAAAAAAACTCTAGTGAAGAGGCAGGGAATTTTTTCACTTAGCCTTTATGACCCAGTGGGTTCAATGGTGTTCCATGAATGGATGGCAGATGAGAATGCCACTAGCAGGCCTCAGTAGGAATCTGAGCAGAGCCCCTAGAGTTGTGCTCTTGGGTCCTTGGGGAACCCAAATGCTAGTGTACATATTGAAGCTGCCAACTATGAGTTATCTGAGTCACTAAGCTATAAAGTAGGGCATTCCAAGCAACACTGTCATTAGCTGGAAGAGGCAGAATATACAGGATTAAGTTCCAGCCATTTCTGAAGACATAGTAAGTTGCATGCCTATGTTATGCCTAGACCAGCAGCTTGCCTAATAGAACAGTGGAGCAACTTATGAAAGATCCAGTTGAGACTATAACTAGGACAAAACTTCATGAAGTTGGGATACTAGCCTGCAGGAGGTATTATATGTTTGGAATCATGAACCAATGTATCTGTATTTATTGCTTCTCCTGTAATTAGAATATGTAGGCATGGGAATTAGGAGGTGAAAGTGGATAGTGCCTTTCATGATTAAGTCAAATGACTTACTAAATAATTGCTTTTCATATCTATGACTTGGGGCTCCGCTGACTCAGGATTTGGGGAAATAAGAGATAACTGCTTCTATAAGAGGAAAATCAATGTTTCTGATGCTGGTAACTTTGGGTTTTTATACTACAAATGATTAGGCGAAAAGGTGTGACTGATCCTGAATAATCTTGACTACCAAGGGAAAAAATGTTGCAGCTTCAAAGTGGGCATGGGGGTATCTTAAAAGAACTCAGATCTGTAGTTCTGGAGCAGGTCTTATATTACCATATTCAATGGAAAAAGTTAATGGAAGAATATCATACCCCTATAAGGACAGAATTATCAAGGGCCCAGATCCCCGTGAAGGTATATTTGGTAAGAAACCCCAACCTATTGAGTGCCCATGTGAAGGCAAAGGGAACATAACACAAATTACAGATGGGGAAAGTCATGCATACCAATTATATTATCAGTTGCAGGATAAAGGCTGCCACCTCTATCTATATATCTTTATTGTGTATATATCTTTACATTTTAATAATTTTTCCCCTTCTCTTCCCCACTTTCACTATTTATATTTGGCATGTTAGTAGTGGTTAACCATATAATATTTTTAATATTGGGTTTATTGAGATATAATTTAGTACAATAAAATTCATCCATTTTAGAATACAGTATTTATATTCATCTATGTATTTTGAATGACGATTATATCAAATGTAGGGTTTTTATGTCATGCTATTAAAATCAGTTAGGCAATTAAAAACTTCTTCCTTTTTAGGTGTATAGCTCAATGAATTTCGACTTGTGTACAGTCATGTAACCACTACCACAATCAAGATATCAAATATTTCCTTTGCCTCCAAAATTCCTTTATGCCCCTATGAAGTCAATTTTCTCCTCAACTCCCAGTTTTTGGCAGCCACTAATCTGAATTTTGACCCTAAACTTTTGCCTTTTAAATAATGTCATTTATGTGGACTTGTACATTATATACCTCTTTGTATCTGTCATCTTTCACTTGGCATAGAATATTTTTAAACACATGAAATGCTTAAATAAATAGAAATGTAATCACACTATGAGTGAATAAGAGACCCAAAAAAAGCACGGAGAGATAAGAAATTAAAAAACTCTAAAAGACACATTAAAGGGGACAGAATGAGAAGATCTAATGTAATCTAATCAGTCACAGATGAAGGGAATAAGTGGACTGGAGAGGAAAAGCAATTACTGATAATTTTTCAGGCCAGATGAAAGATATGAATCCTAAGATCCAAGGTGCAGAATATATACCCAACAAGATAAATATTAAAAGAAGCCCATCTAAACACAATATAGTAAAACTCAGAACATCAAAGACAGAGAAGCCTTTAAAATCAGCTAAAGAGAAAAGGCAGATCACCTACAAAGGGACAACAAACTGACTAACAGCAGACTTTTCAAAAGGAATGGCAAATTCTAGAATATTGGAATAATGCCCAGAGTACTGAGAGAAAATAGCTATCAACCTAAAATTATACACCAGAAATTTATCTTTCAAGGAAAATTATAAATTAAAGATATTTTCAGATAAACAAAAACAACTAGCTGTCTCTGAAGGAATTTCTAAAGGGTATAATTCAGGTAAAGGAAAAATGATCCCAGTAGTAGATATGAGATGCAAGGAAGAATGGTAGGCTTAAAAAATAGTAAACGTGTAGGCAAATGTGAACAAACATTTTATAAAATGATAATAATGACATTATCTAATATGTAAGTTAATAAAAGGTCAAGGCTTGTGGCAAAAAGGAATTAGTAAGAGCAATTTTTCCCTTCTTAAAGATGTCTTGCAAATACTGGGGATGAAACAAGTAATCCTCATTTTCAGAAAGACTGAGTGACAGATATAATCTGTATATTCAAAAATGCATAAGTGCTTCCCAAAGCATCACAGAAGCTGCATGGGCATGAAGCACAATACCACAGGGGATTAAGTGAACAGAAATAGGCCAGAGGTGACAGATCCCAGAAAATATTAGTAAAACTACATTCAGGGCTTGTCCTGAAGTGAGAAACCTACATTCTTTACACACCACAAGAGATGAGAGAGCTGGAAATCATCAGGCAAAAAGCAAGTAGTCAGAAGCTGTGTGGGTAGAAGTACAGTAAAGATAAAGGGAGAATAGAGAAATTACTCTGAGATGGTAGACCTAGATGTCCACATAACACACTAATGGAAGAAACCTCCTACAAATAGTTGGGCCAGAAAATCTAACTCATTGAATAAATACTAATAAAAAAAGAATTAGCATTACAAAGATACTATGAGAGGTGAAAAGGAATAGCAGAATTTAGGAGAAAAAGAACCATACAAAACACAGATTAAAATTCTGACCAAAAGTTAACTAGAAACAAAATAAGCAACTGCCTCAATGAAGAAAGGCTTCATAGCAGAAATGAAAGGAATCAAGGAAAAGATGGCAAGAAAACAGATGAAACATAAGTTGGCCAAACTTAAGAAAGAAATAAAAGAGGAAAAATAAACCATGTTTGAATGTCACAGTAAGGGATGTAGAAGACAGAAGTGCAAAAGCAAAAAATTAAAATGGAAATAAGAAAAATTTCAAGTTCAAACAAATGGCCTGTCCAAAAGAATTTTCTATGATGGTGGAAATTATATATATTTTGTGCAATGTGGTAGCCTCTAGACATGAGTGGCTATTGAGCACATGAAATGTGGCTAGTGTAACTAAGGAAGTGAATTCTTAATTTAATTTAAATTTAATTTAATTTAATTTAATGGCAGCATGTGGCTAGTGGCTACCATACTGGACAGTACATGATTAGAGGGAAATGCTAGGTGTAGAAGATATGCAAAGGAGATCTGACTCCACACATAATTGGAATCCCTGAAGAAGAAAACTAAACCAATAAAATATTTAAGTATTTATAAAGCAGTTCAAGATATATTTCAAGGTATAAATTTGAAAACCTTTCTGGAAATAAAAGAAGTTTTGAACCTTCTTTTCAAGTCAAGGGACATAGCATGAGCCAGGGAAAATTGATTCAAACATATCACAGTAAAATCATTCTACCGTAAAGATAAAGAATTGGTTGGGCAGCCAATTTTTTTTAAAAATTCAGATTGCCTTCAGATATCTTAACAGCAATACTCAGTACAAGCAGAATGTGAGGTAATACCTGAAAGATACCTAAGGAGAGAAAGCATAAGCCAAGTCTTTCAGGTATGAAGACTGCAGACACACACAAACTAAGGGAACATTGTTACCATGAGCTCTCTCTGAGAAAACATCTTTAGCTGACTAAAAGATGATCGCAAAAACCATGATGAGGATGGCGATGAACATTTAATTTAATATATAATTATTGGAATAAATAAATATTAAAGCAAATGTAGAGATCAAGGTGGCAAATCAATATTTAAACATAATAATATCTGACAATACATAAATTCATAGGACTAACAAAAATGAGAGAAGGGAAAAAGAAAATGAGAGAAGGGAAAAAGATAATTACCTAATCTGTACCAGCTGGGGGTCAAATAATACCATTCGAAGTTGACAAACTAAGTAATAGAAGTAGAACCATATTTAACACTTCAAAGGTAAATACAAAGAAAAATTTTATTGACTAATATTAAATTGTAGAAAAGAAGGTAATGGAAAAGAAGGCAAAACACATTGATTTTAACATTAGCCATATTTGGAAATTCATACTATCTAAAGAAATAGAGAATTAAGGATATTATATAAAATTACAGTGATAAAAAATAACACTTAAACAAAAATGAAAACTGTTCAAATATTGGAAGAGCTACACAACAAAAAGCAAAGCATACTGAACATACTGAAAGACTTAAACAGAAAAATATAAAATATGTGACAACTCAAACCAAATATTCCTGTTATATCAACAAATATAAATGAGCTTAAATCACTATTAAAAGAAAATTTTCACCCAAACAATAATTCAGACAGGTAAAATATAAAAGAAAATATGGAAGGTAAATGTAAAAAATACAGTAGGTAAATACATGTTTTATAAAGTGGGAGTCTTGCTCTTCATGTTAGAAAGGTGGAATTCAGGCACAAAAAAGTTAAATGAGGCAGAGAAGATTGCTCCATAATTCTAAAAGGCACAATTCACAGTGAAGATACAATTTTGAATATTTCTGTAGACAAATAGTACAACAGCGAAATTAACAAAAATATGTCAGGAGAAGAAATAAGAAGAAATATGCTAGCAGGATGATATTTTAATTCACTCTTCAGTATTTGTACAATCACACAAATAAAAACAAGGCTAACACACATATACACACACATACCTAGTAAACACACAATTTTATATTCTGACATTTAGAATATGCTTTCTTTTCAAGAGACAATGGATACTTACACACACACACACACACCCTCACTAAAAGCTCAAAAGAAAGATAACACAGACCATATTCTCTGAATTCAAATATAGGAATTATCTATAAAACAGAACTCCTTTTTCCTGGCAACTTAAAAACACTCTCTTAGACAACCTTTCAGAGAGGAACTCAAAACTGATATTACAGAATTTCTAGAAAACAATAATATAAAACTATATGTTAAAACCTGTGGGATATACCTAAAGCCGTGCTGAAAAGAAAATTCATAGCCTTAAATATGTCTGTCAGTGAAAGAAAATGAAAATAAATTATACATCCTATTGAGAGTTATAAAATGAACAAAGTAATAAATTAAGGAATAAAGAAGAGAAATATAAAAATAAAAGCAGAAATTAATAAGTTAGAAAACAAAAACAAAAGAACAGATAAATAAATTTTAAAAGTGTGGGAAAAAATAAAACAGACAATTTTAATCTAACCTAATGAAGAAAATATAGAAGAAAGCACAAATATACAAAATAAGAAATCACCATAGAGGCAAAATAAACTTTAGACAATCATTTAAAAATAACTTTAACTCTATGCAAGCAATTCTGAAAACCTACATAAAATATATTACTTTTGAGGAAAATAAAAAAATAATAAGAAAATCAAAACATGAGTTTTTAAAGAATACCCCTCCCCAGAAAATCAGTCCTACATTTCACAAGAAATTCTATCACACCTTTAAGAAACAGACAACAGTCCAATGCTACTTTCCCAAATGTTTTTTAAACTATTGCAAGGCATTGAAAAAATGAAGATAACTTCCAAATTATTTCTATAAATCATGTATAACATTAATACCAAAACCTGACAAGGAAGGAAGGAAGGAAGGAAGGAAGGAAGGAAGGAAGGAAGGAAGGAAGGAAGGAAGGAAGGAAGGAAGGAAGGAAGGAAGGAAGGAAGGAAGGAAATTACACACAAATCTCACTTGAGTTTTGATGCAAAAATAATGAGTATTCATTCATTGTTGTGTGATAAATTACCATAAACATAGCAGCATAAAACAATATACATTTATTAATCTCAGTTTCCATGGATCAGGAGTCTAATCATATCATAGTTCAGCTCAGTCTTCTTTTCACAGTCTCAGACAGCAACAATCAAGGTGTCAGGCTGAACTCTCACCTGAGGCTCACATTCTTTTTCAAGCCACATGATTGTTGGTAGAATTCATTACTTTGCAGCTGTAAAACTAGGGGCAGCTGGAATCTTCAGAGCCAGCAGGAAAGCTTCTTTTGAGTTTAGAGGAGGTCCTAAACTCTCTTTTAAAGGGCTTGCCTGATCAGGTCAGGCTCATCCAAGGTAATCTCTTTTTCATTAACTCATAGTCAACAGATGAGGGACCTTTGTTACATCAGCAAAATCCCTTCTCCTTTGCCACATAATATAACATAATCATGGGAGTAATATACCCTATCATATTTCACAGGACCTGCCCATACGCAATTACCATATGACTCAGTAATTGTGCTCCTGGGTATACATCCCAGAGAAATGAAGACTTATGTTCACATGATATTACCTGTACCTGAATGTTCAAAGCAGGTTTATCCATAAAACCCCAAACTGGAAATAACTCAGATGTCCTTCAGTGGGCGAATGGTTAAACAAACTGTAGTACAGCCACATAATGGATTATTACTTAGTAATAATAAGGAGCAAATTATTGATAAAGACAATAATCTGGTTGCTCAGTGAAAAAGCCAATCCCAAAAAGTTATATATTGTATGATTCCGTTTATCTAAAACTCTAGATAACACAATTACAGAAGTAGAGAACTGATTAGTAGTTGCTAGGGCTTAAGAGAGCTACCTGGAAAGGAAATAGGTGTGGCTATTATGATGAAATTGTTCTTTATCTTGACTGTATCAAAGGCAATATAATAAGAGCCACTTCTTAAATGGTGGAGTAAGAACATTCAAAACTCTGCTCCTCCATAAAAGCAACCAGATAACTGACAAAATGGACAAAATCAAAATTTTCTGAACTCTGGAAATTAACCAAAGGCTCAGAAGAGTGAGGAGTATTTATTCACTAAAAATGGCTGAATCTCAGTAAACAGAGAATTTTGTAGCATTTTAAACTGTTCCTCTCTTCCCAGTTCCACGGTGACCCTGGAAGCTAATACCCTGCAATTATGGTAGCCATGAAAACCAGCAGCCTAGCATCATTAGAGGAGGCAAAGTGGGTTTGGAGCTCCTCAAAGCATTGTCATTATTTGACCTGTCTGGCAGTTCCCTATAAACAACCACTTTCAGGATTTGTGTTTATTTGAACTGACTTGGAGCTCGTTCACTGTGAAAACCCTTTTCCTTGGAGTATTTATTGAAAACAGTCAGTTGCAATTGTTTAACATCACAGGTGACTTAGATAATAACAGTTGGGTAGAGCAAAGAAGTAGCTGACAAAAAGCTTAAAAGGAAAACCTTGGAAATAAAATATCTATAGGAGTCTTTGAAAAGTTCTAACATATTGCTGGAAATCTAAAAGGCCATATGCATGTGCAGGGATGTGTGCACATTCGGTCTGAGAAGACCTTAATCTCTCTTAACACTGGCAGACCATGAGGCTCTGCACAAACAAGAAGAATAAAGCAGAGTTGTCCATGGTGTGCTGGAATCTTGAAGATATACCCTAACACACACACACACACACACACACTTTTGGCAAAGACTGGGAGATTTCATTCAAGGCATGTAAGGAAATATTTGTCCATTCATTTAACCAGTCAACCTAGAATTACCTGGCCAGCATTAGTGAGGTAATCTCTGATAAGATCCCTCTTGTCCCCATAGGTAGGTTACATAAACCTGAAACAACCTACTCTTTGCTAATAAACCCCCTTTCCCTGGCCCCTCTCTGTCTTTAGAAACCTTTCCCTTTCTGTAACCCTTTGGAGCACCTTTCCATCTGCTACATGAGATGCTGCCTGATTTATGAATCATCGAATAAAGCCAATTTGATCTTTAAATTTACTCAGCTGAATTTTTGTTATTTAACAGAACTAAATGAAATTATGTGTAAATAACTAAAAGAAAGTATGACACTGTCTCACCAAATAGAGAATATAAGTGAAGGGACAGAATTATAAAAGAACCAAATAGAAATTCTGGAGTTGAAAGGTACAGTAACTGAAATAAGAAATTTACTAGAGGGACACAGTTGTAGATTCAAGCTGGCAGAGCAAAGAATCAGCAAACTTGAAGACAGGTCAACTGAGGTTCTTCAGTTTGGGGAATAGAGAGAAAAAATAAAGAAAAAATGAACAGAGACTCAGAAACCTGAGAAACATCATGAAGGTACCAACATACACATAATGGAGGTCCCAGGAGAAGAGGAGAGAAAGGGATGAAAAGAATATTTGAAGAAATAATGGCCAAAAACTTCCCAAATTGGGTGAAAACCATTAATCTACACACAAGAAGCTCAACACACTTTAATTAAGATAAACTGAAAGAGATCCATACCAAACACATCATAATCAAACTGTCGCAAGCCAAGGACAAAGAGAATTTTGAGAGCAGCAAAAGGGGAGTGATTCCTTACATACAGGGGATTCTCAGTCAGATAAAGTGCTGAATTCTCATCATTGTCAATATCCTGGTTGCAATATTTTCTGTTGTTTTGCAAGATGTTACTACTGGGGGAAATTGAATAAAGTGTACATGGAACCTCTTTGCATTATTTCTTACAACTGCATGTGAATCTACAATTATCTCAAAATAAAAAAATTATACTTCAAAAACAGCACTTGGGTCCAAGATGAAATCATAACAGAAGTGTAAAAAATATTTAGAACTGAGCAATAATAATAATAAATACTATGTATCAAAACTTGAGAAACAAACTAATAATAGTGATAATTCAAGATAAACTTATAGCCTTGCATACTTATATTAGAAGTGAAGAAAGTCTGTAAATTAAAGAACAAAGTGCCCAACTCCAGTTAGAGAAATAACAGAATAAACTCAAAGAAAGTGGAAGGAAGATAAAAAATGATCAGAACAACATTCAAGAAAATGGAATAGAGAGGATCAATAAAGCCAAAAGTTGGTTATCTAGTGGGGAAAAAACCTAATAAAACTGACAGAGGTGAGAGGAGAGGGAAGAGAAAGGAGAGAGCTAGAAGAAAACATATTAGTTATGCAAAGGAGGACATAACCACAGATGCAGCAGAGATTTAAAAAATAATATTTTACAAAACTTAGACAAACAAAATTCTAGAAAAATACAGCTCAAGAAATAAGATCTCATATAATCCTACTCCTTTTAAAGAAACTGAAGATAGTTAAAATTTCTTACGTAGAAACTCTCAGGATTAAATGAAGTATTAGGTGAATTCTTCCAACTGTTCAAGGAACAATTCATTTCGATCTTATACAAACTCTTCCAGAAAATAGAAGAGGAAATATTCCCAATTCATTCTATGAGATTAATAATACTTAATTCCCAAAGCAGTCAAATTATAGCCAATCTCACTTGTGAACCTTGATGTAAATATATTAAAATATTAGCAAACCAAATTAGTGATGTATAAAAGAGGCAATAAATCATAACAAAGGCTAACTAACTCCAGGGATACAAGAATGGTTTAATATTAGAGAACCAATTGTCTAACAGTAAAGGAGAAAAACAATGATCATCTTAATAGGTGCATAAAAAGCATTTGATGCACTTCAACACTCATGATGATAAAACAACTTTTAGCAGAGTAAGAACAGAAATAATCTTTCTTAATCTGTTAAAGGGTAGCTAAATACTCCTAAAGCAAACATCATTCTTAATAAGGAAATGTCAGGAGCATTCCCTTTAAACTGAGTAACAAGACAAGGATGTCTACTATCCCTACTTCTCTCCAACACTATACCGAAGGTCACTAACAAGAAAGAAAGGAAGGGAGGGCAGAAGGAAAGAATGAAAAGAAGGAAGGAAGAAAGGAAAAAAGGAAGGAAGGAAGGAAGGAAGGAAGGAAGGAAGGAAGGAAGGAAGGAAGGAAGGAAGGAAGGAAGGAAGGAAAGAAGGAAGGGTCTAATGTTTGAAAATGGAAGATCAAAACTATTATCCACAGATAATATAATTATCTACAGAATAAACCCTTAAGAACAATGAAACTATCAGAAATAAGCAAGTTTATCAAGTTGGCTAAAAGATGAATATGCAACAATAAATTGTATTTCCAATACTAGCAACTAACAGGAAAAAAGTTAAGATACTATTACAATATAGGCACTGGCGGCAACAACCTGGCTAGATTATATTTGATTTCTAGCTTGCTCCTCCAGTTTCTTGTCAATCTGTGGGCACTCCTTAAACCCTGCCAATAAATTCTCTTTTTGCCTGAGACAGATAGGATTGAGTTTTATTGCTTGCAAGCACACATCCTGTAATCATACTATTATTTTAATGGGATATTTGAAGTAAAGTGTGTGTCAGGGGTCCTCAAGATCACCCCAAATTCAATGATTCTCTAGAAGGAATCACAGGATTCAGCATTCAGCCATATTTATGGCTATGATTTATTAAAATGAAAGAATACAGAGCAAAATCAGCAAAACAAAAAGGCACATGGGATGAAGTCTGGAGGACACCAGGCCCAAGCTTCCATGAGTCCTCCTCTCCCAGTGGCATCACATAGGACACTCTTAATTCCCTTAGCAATGAAATGTAACAACACAAGCCAAATGTTGTCTGCTGCAGAAGCTTATTAGAAAGTATGTTCGGGGGTTTTTATGGGCTGATTAAATAGGCACCCTCTGCCTAGCATGTATGAAAATTCTACCCTTCCATAAGGAAAGCAGGTGTTCAGCATAAACCATATTGTTTGCACAAATAGTTCAGGCACAGTGAGCCTCTCTTATCAGTTAGGGTGGTGAAAATCTTTCTGAAGTCCAAGTTCCCAGACACCAGCCATGGGCCAACCTTGTAAGTACGCAGTTCAGAGGATAGCAGTCAGGTCTACTGTGTTAACTCTTTTCTGCATAATGTGCATTCTTCCTGCCATATTGAATTGGAAAGCTTATTTATCATAGCCACTTTTCATTTACTTGTTCTAGAATAATCCATTTGACTTTAGATAAATTTCATGTTAAATTTATGAAATTACAGTCTCTAAAAATCAATAAAACCATGAGGCTTAAAAATAAAACCAGAGATCCCCTGCTTCATCACAACTCAGTTCTTCCCTTCCAAAAGCAACCATTTCAAACTCTTCAGTAGTTTTTTCCAGTATTTTTCATTTCTAAATGACATGCATTTACTATTAGTTTTTGATTTTCCAATTTTATATATTATTATCTTTTGACTATAATGAGGACTTAAACTCTTATGTTTCCTCATATTCCCAATATTGTTTTATCATAATTTTTAGTTAATTGTTTTTCATCATTATGATTATATATTTACAAATAATCCACATAGGTACAACGAAAATTATACTTCTTTTTCATGTGAGTTGTTGCCTTTCCTGAAATTGTCTGTTTTAAAATTTTAGTTTTCTAAGTACATATTATTAAATTAATCTCCAAACTATCAGTACTGAAAAACCTACTCTCATACGGTCAAATGTATCTGGTAATCTATCCATTCCAATTGTTTTTGAAGTCTTCCCTCTGTTCCTCTACCCCAATGGTTGTACTCTATGCCTGTCACACAACTCTTTTCCTGGGGGTTCCCTTCACCACAATCCTGGAGATTTTTTGCTTTTTTCTTGACTTGGATCCCATTTCATAGATATCATGTCTTATTTTTCTTGATATTTTCTCCTTCATTTTTGTGGCAATTGTCATCTAGTTTTTTCTTGAGGAAGTATAGATAAATGTTACGAGAACTTGGATGAAAGTGTCTTTATGCTAGTCTTACATTTGATTGATATTTTGGCTAGGAAACAGTGTTCTCTCAGTATTTGAAGGGGTTGGTTATTCTATTGTCTTCTACCTTGATGTAATTCTGATTCTTAGCCCTTTCTATGTGGCCTAATTTTCCTCTCCAGACGCTTTTAGGATCCTCCCTTTTTTTGTCACTGTTGTTCCTGGTTTAGGTCTTTTTGTATTCATTGTATCAGGGCTCTGGGGAAGACTTTCAGTCTGGCAACTCACTGCCTTAATTTCTGGGGGAAAAAATTCTCATTTCTTTTTATAGAATTACTATAAATGGGATATCAGGTTTCCTAAGTTCATCCTCATATTCTATTTTTTCTTTTCTATTTACCATCTCCTTTTCTCTCTGGGAGAGTTCATCAACTTTACCTTTCAAATCTTCCATGAAGAATCTTTTGTAATTAGTTTTTAATTTTCAAGACTTTGTACTTGTTTTCCAACTGCTTTTCTCTTTCTTACATTTTAATATTATCATTTCCCATTTCATGGATGCTCTTTGAGGCTATTAGAGATTTTTGTTTAAGACTTTTTTCTCTATATTGACTATTTCATTTGGGACTCTAAACTTCCTGAGATTTTCCTCATGTATCCATTGGTTCTTGATTATCTATTCAATTTTAAGAGGTAATGATTTTTAAAAAGCAGTTTTAATTTTTGTGTGTTGGGAGAAGGGAAACAGTACTTGAAATCTGGGGGGCTTCAGTTTAAGGCAAAAGGTGGCAAGCTGGATGTTTTATTGGGGATGTTTCTTCATCTATTTTCATAAATAGTTCTTTTCCTCACTTCCAGAGAGGAATCCTGGAATTCTCTAATAACCTGTAATCTGGGTTTCAGTTCGGTAGGTCTAGAGTGGGGCCTGAGGTTCTGTATTTCTAACCAGCTCCCAGAGAATGCTATTGGTTCTTGGCCAACGATCCGAGCAGCAAGGTTCTAATATAAACTTGATTCCTAGCATTCTGAAATGTGAGGGGGCTGGAAAGCGGCACGGCCACCGAGGATTTTGATTTCATGAAAACATTTTTTTTCAATTCCCTACTGAAAGGATGGAGTGGCTAAAAATGTTTTTATTGGACTTTCTCTCAGCCCCCTCTGGAAGACACTAGATTCCAGCAATTTGTACCAGCTTCTCCTTTCCTCTTTATCAGGCCTGAGAAGAGAAATAGTGTCTCACCATTTAGTATGTAGAGTTCCATTTTAACACCCATTTTCATAATAGCACTTGGTCCTGCCCTCAGTGGTGCCTTATATCCCCAAGTCCAGATCTCCTTAGTTCTATTTCTTGAGATGGTAAACCTCCAAGGAGTAGTTAAGAGATCTGGCAAGATCTAACGGCCCCTTTTACAGATTTTTCAGCTAATCCAACTTTCAGGTCTACCCCACACCCCCATCAACCCTTCTCCCACCCCTTTCAGAAATACCTGTACCCTCCTATTCAAAGCCTTTCTAGAAGTCTAATGTGAATCAGCTTGTTTTTACTGGCTCTTTTTACAGACCTGTTTCAGCTTTCTCTGATTTGTTCATCCATCTACTTCCATTCTCCAAAATTTTGACAGTTCTCATCTGCTGTTGTTCTTTCCCCCATTCTTTTTGTTCTTGTCAATTTTATTATCTTGTGTGTGTGTGTGTGTGTGTGTGTGTGTGTGTGTGTGTGTGTTTAAAGACTCTTTACTAACATATTAGTAAAGTTTGGGGGACAAATGCAAGTGCTCAATCCACACATTTTAACTGTCTATCATCAAATGTTCCCAGAAATGTCCATCTCATTGTAGACTACTATAGCATAGATGTAGACTGAATTTAAATCTGCTATCATTTTATTGCTTATTTGTTCCACCTTTACTATGTTCCTTTTCGTCATTTTCTTTTTGGTTGAGTAATTTTTATTATTCCCTTTTACCTCTTTACTAATTTATGAGTTATATCCTATTTTTTTCTGTGTAGTAGGTTCTATTTACTTTTATTCTATAACTGAAGAAACCAGGAACAGAGATGTTACATAAATTGTCCAGGGTTATACACAGTTAATGATAGAGCTGGGATTCAATCCCTAGCAATTTGACTCAAGAGTTTGTAACCTTAACAACTAAACTAAGTGATTTCCCCAAATTTATTTTGCTAAACAAATGGCAGACATTCATTTCCTACACAAAAGTCCAGGCACTTTAACTTACACTACGCTGCCTTAGGATTTAGTTCAAACCAGACCTATTGTTCACACTTTTTTTTTATGCCTCTTTTTAAAATTCTTTTCATGATTAGTCTAAAAATTACAACAGGAATTCTTTTTATCAATTGTGATAATAATTTATGTAAAATTAACTACAGCTACTCAGTAGTTCAATGACTTTTGACAAATGTATATACTTTTGTTTTCCATATCACAATCAATTTACAGAATATTTCCATCATTCTGAAAAATTCCCTCATGCCTCTGAAGTCAGTCCTCTCCTCTACCTCCAAAATCCACCAATCTATTTCCTGTCACTCTAGTTTAGTTTGCATTTTCAAGAATTTCATATAAATGGAATCATACATTATATGACAACAGGTATTCTTGACTAATCAAAAGACAATGTTAATCCTAGAACGTTACCCTTTTCCCAGATAATGAAAGGACCGTAAAACACTTTAATTCTAGAATTCTCTAATTATCCTCTAATCTGCAACTTAATTTTAATATGCATATTGTGTTAGGGTTCTCCAAAGAAACCGAACATAGATTAGAGATAGATAGATAGATAGATAGATAGATAGATAGATAGATAGACAGACAGACAGACAGACAGACAAATTTATTATAGGAATTGATTCAAGCAATCATGGACGATGCCCATCCACATTGCTGAGGGTGATCTTTTCTCAGTGTACCAATGCAAATGCTATTTTTTTCTTGAAACACCTTCACAGACTCACCTAGAAATGTTTTACCAGCTATCTGGGCAACTCTTAGCCCAGTCAAGTTGACACATAGTTAACCATCATACGTATGAATCACCTAGGGGGATCTTGTTAAAATGAGAGTTCTGTTTTGGGAGATGCTATTATTTTTACGTATTTTTTTCTCTCTTTAGTAAAATTACACCAAGTATATGCTTACTTACAGGATCAGTTCTTTTGCTAAAATATAGAAATAACATTTTGTGGTGTCCCGAGTTCACTCATGATTAAGAGCTTAGGACTTAATAGAAATGCTAATTAAAAGTTAAAATGAAAAGACATTAACTCAGGTTGAACAATTTCCACTTGCTACAAACTGTTTACTTTCAGGCTTGTGGATTAACATTCTGCTTGGGTATATAGTAAAATGTTCTAGCTAGAATTCAAGTTCAAAAAGATAATGCAAGCCATGCTAAATAATTTAAAACCTACTGTACCACACTCTCTTGCCTGACTAGATCTCAGAGCATGGAAATAATGCAAGTCATTTCTGTGTTCCAAAAATCATCAGGGACTACTGTACCTTCACATTGTTTCCTACACAACAGCCTCCATGTTTTGACTCTATTTTATCTTTCCAGCCTCTTCTCACATCTCCCATTTTTTGGTCAAACAGGGTAATCCACTGTTCCCCAAATCTATTTTAAATGGTTTTCCACCATTCTCTGCTTATGCTAGTACTCAGCCTGAACCACACTCCCTCTACTATCCTTCTAGCTGACACTCAACCCAAGCTTTAAGGTGGAGCCGAAATGACTTCTTCAGGGAGCCTTCCTTCCCTCCTCTCTTCTCCAAACAGATGAACTCACTCTCTTTTCTCTAAACTCTAATTTTATTTGCATTACTCTAGAAATGCTTATATGCTATTGCATGTTTCAGTTAAAATACTTGCCTTATTCCAGTGATTAGACTGTACCTTCAATTCTGGGAGCATAGCCTTCACCTTCGTGATCTTTACAGGTGTAAAATAGATCCTCATCTGCAGCTCACAAATAATTATCGAATGAATATACATTTTAGTGTAACTAAAAGAGGCTCCAGAGAACTTAAGCTGACTCATCATTTCCTCAATCCTTGGGCCCTCAGACCCAACAGGTGCCCATGAATAACCCTTTGCCATCTCTTCATTTGAAGTGATTGTACCAGCATTAGAAAAAAAACTCCCAAGTTTGAACTTGGATTCATCAATTTTCTCCTTTGTTCCTATGTCCAATCAGTCATTAAACTGTTGTCTTCCGATATTTGACTCTTTCTTTCCCTCCTCACTCTTTAACATCTCTTTCACCATTCTAGTTAATGCCCTTTTATTTTCATAATACCTAATTACCTATAGTAAATTCTTCCTGGTTTACCTAAAACTGTTCCTGCTCTAGTTTATCCTATACATAATGGAGACCATAAAAATAATAATATCAGAGTTAAGAAATTTGTGAGATATGGCATGCATATTGGACCTATTTTGTATAAGTACCCACTATTTTTTTGAAGAATCCCCTCTTGCCCATGTCCTCTGGTTCTAGTTACTGGACCACGACGACCTCATCAGAATAGCATGTCTTTCTGGCCACAGCTATCTGTTGAGAGACTGGAAGGTCTAGACAGCACCCTAATGATATAATTTAGTCTCTTGACTTGACCTTGCCTAAAGCCAGATGCACCCCAGGACTTTCTGGATATAAGTCTATAGATTTCCTTTATTACTCAAACTAGTTTGGATTTTTTAAGTGTAACAAAGATTTTTGATAAATTCAGTATATAGAACACAAAGCACAGTTCTTTGCACAGTGTTAGATATTGTTATTATCCCTATACCCTTGCCATACCTCATACCTAATTCAACCCTTTCTTTCTTAACATCTGCCCATAGGAACTAGCTAGGATAATTTTTCTTATTATTCTCTGCATATTGTCCCTATGCCTGGGCTGCCCTGTCACTAATGTCATTCCACAGTCTTTTCACATATTCACATCCATCACTATTTAGAAACTGGCTAAAAGAAGTCTCTCATTCTCCATTTGAATAATGGTGGCTCCACACTGTTCATCAACTTATCTAATTTCTCCTGCATGTGTTTCTAGTGGTTTTCAGCTTGCTTCTTGATCGCATACTAGTCAAGTCAAGGAAAAATACATTCTATGTTTACTTATGATTACTGGGCCCTTTCTAGGTTGAGATTTTGTCATTATTTTCCAAAGCAACTTGTATAGTGTTGGACATACGGTAGGTGTTCAATAAGTGTCTGTAATAGGAATGAATGTAATTAAATTTAGAGGCCATGGTATTCAAGGTAAAGCCTGTTGTTAGCCTAGCTAAACTTTTGTTTTCTAAGCAAACTCTATATTCTTAAACCATTTTCATTACAGTATAAAAACACTGCAATGATTCCAAACTCCAACATTCTTCCCAATTATGGTTTCAAAATTCTCTTGGATCTAAGGAAGGATTATTCTATTAAATACAATGTAACAATCAATCAAAGCCCATTTTCTTTTCATCGTATATATTTTATTAATCCAGTGGGCACTGCTTCTGACCCCTCAGAGGTTTCTTGCCTTGGTAAACTAATGGTAATAGTAAAGAGTTGACTAAGAGATCCTGAGATGCTGAAAAAAAAAAAATTGGGGGGAAACTTTTTGTAGTCATGTTTCCACTTTTAGTTCTAAATGGTAAAAACATTCTCCTACTCCAATTAAGTTAGTTTCTACTTAGAAACGCAGGATTTTAAAACACTACTGTTTAGAATCTGTGCCTGTTGGTTGAACTTAATCGCCTTTTGGTTTAACGGAAAAGCCAGAGACTGGTGACTTTAAACTCTTTAAAATAGCTAAAGATTCAAATCAATTAAATTTAGAACCTCTGGGATTTTTGATACATGTTCCAAATTTGTTTTTAATAACATAATTGTCCCATGTTACATTTAAGATTACTTCATAGTGAATTGGTTATGTATGCAGTTACATTAACAGAAACCAATTAAAAATGTCAAAAACAAAACTGAGGACAACTGCAACATTACAATTAAGAAAGTGGAAGTTGAAAATGGAAGAGAAACACTTAGATTGAATAAGGTCTTTCTATGAAAGCTCTGAATAGAAAAATCTAGAGGTTAGGTTAACTTAATGCATTTTCAACAGCATTAAAATTATTATTTTACTTACTGTTATGAGTGGAACTCAATTCATTTTCTCAAGGTGTTTTATTCATTAATTTTAGTAGAAAAAGATAGCTCCCAACCACGCAAATGGAATTGTGTTAAATTTTGAAACCATTCATCAAGACAAGAAATAAGTTTACTAATCATATGTGTAAATGGGTATATTTCACGTTTTAAAAGAAGAAATTCAGTATTCTTGTTTCTATTAGTCTTCGGTTGTTTTTTCTTAACTAAAAGTAACTGTAACATTCTTGCCCCTGGGGCTTCCCTTCCACAATTATCTTTTCTTCCACACCTTCCCTCCAAATGATTATTCCCCTTAGCCTTAGAACACCTGACATTAATTCATACTGTTTCCTTCAGTTTTCAAAATACTGCCCATAAGCCACTATCTCTTCTTTTAAAAAAAACTGGTTAACAGTATTTTTGCTATCACTTTGCCAGAGGGTGCTACACTGTAACTGGGAAAACATCTTTGTAATACAAATTGGCTTCATTACTTTTCACCAAACTTTCAAATTCAAAACACAATATATTTAAATCCCTTAGGATAATGAATACCTATACTTCAAAACTAGCAGTACGTTCAATTTAAACATTTGGAAGACTTGGATCCTAAGACTTTCTCTTCATTCTCTAACGCTAGAATCTGTGTCCTTGATCATCAAAACCAGGCAAGAAATTGTGAAAGTAACACCAAGCTACATTATCAGCGTGGGCAGAAGAAACTCTTTCAAAATGTCATTCATCTTCACGTTTAAAGGCAGTTTATCCATACGTCGTTTATAAACCATTAAACATCGGTGCTTAAGACTTCAGTCATATCAGGTAAGCTTTCCAATTTAGAGGCAAAAGGGGAGTGGCAAAGGAGCCCTCTTCCCTTCTTAAATTTATTTCTAAAACAAAAGCCGGTCTGATTACATCTGAAAGCCAGAAGTTGCCATTTGTCAAGCATCTTTTAGAAAGCCGCTTATTGCATTAAATTAACCGACTCCTAGCCAAATCAGGTTTAAGAAGTTTCCCATGTCTACAGTGATAAACGAGTTACCAGACGTCCTTAAGCAGACTGTCAAACTTTTGTTTACTCTTTTTAAACACAGAGGGGAGAGGGTGGCAAAACGAAAAGTCAGGTCTGTTTCTTAAAAAAGATGCCTCGTGGGGAACAAGACGCTCACCTGTACACAAGAGGCAGGTCTTCCCCGGCTGTCCTCACTGGAGGAGGGGACAGACATCGCTAGACCTTTGTCCTCCGGACCCGAGCACGGGGTGGGGTGGGGAACGACTTTCTGCGAGTAGGGCAGGCACCCACACCCCAAGAAACTACAAACCGGTTTTGACATCAATGACTGCCCTGGCTTAACCGTTGAAAGGACACTTTAGCTCTGGGAAAGGGTTTGTTGCACCAAACCTTAGCCGCCTTCCCCGCAGGCGTAGGGGAAGGGGACGACTGAACACTCAAGAATAGGGATCCCTGTCTTTCCCAACTAGACCCGAACGTCCCCAGCTCTCTTGCCGGGCTCGCCCCGCGGCGGACTGGGCCTGGGAGAGTCGGGGCGCAGCCGGCGCAGACCCGTCTCTGCTCCGCGCCCCCGCCGCGTCCGCACCGCCACCGTGAGGCCGAACCGGGGACGGTGCCCCGTGGCGGCGGCGGCTCCGCGATCCTCTGCGCCACCCCGGCCGCTGCCGCGTCCGACACGGGCGGGGGTATTTTTTCCCGTTTCCCCCCTTTCGCGCTCTCGCTCTCGTTCAGCCGGAGAGCCCGTGGAGCCAGGGAGAGAGCGAGGGAAGGGGTGGAGGTGGCGGGGGGAGGCCGGAGGGGCGGATCCTGCCTGGGGGCTGATCCCTCCTCCCCTCGGCCGGGCTCCGTGGCGGCAGCGGCGGCGGCGGCGGCTCCATTCCCCCCTCCTCCCCCGGGAGCGGCGGCGGAGGCGGCGGCGGCCGGGCCAGGGCCCCAGCACGGGCCAGAAGGGGGCACGGCTGTGGCCGCGGACGCCAGCGCGGGAGGAGGCCGCGCTCCGCTCTCCAGGGCGCGCCGACCTGCTCGACGGTCTGCCCGTCCGCGCCCAGGGGCCCCGAACGGTGGGGCCCGGCCGGCCGCTGAGGTAATGGGGGCGCCAGTGGGGTTGGACAGAGCAGGGGCTGGGGCAGCGGGGCCTGCGGGGAACAGGGACTGCGCGGGTTGGGAAGGCAAGGAGGGCTTCCCGAGCAGGGCGGGAACGGTTCGAAAGCCCTCTCCTGGAGCGACGGCGGCGGCGGCGGGGAAGAAGGCGGGTGAGGGGGGGAGCTGAAAAGCGAGGACCCCCTCCCGCAGCCGCCATCTTGTTTCCCCCCGGCCCTGGAAGCCGAGCTGCCGAGCCCCGCCCCCGCCACGCCTTCCAATTGGCCAGGCTTGAGGCGAGTTCCACCCCCTGAGCGTCCCTTTCCCCCCCGGTTTACCCTGACGGATAGATGAGGTGGCCAATGGGCACTCGGCTCTGCCCCGCTCGTTCGCTGGCGCTAGCTTTCTCCGTCTGAGGGTCGGACTTCGCCTCAGTCTGTCTCTGGCGCGCTCGCCCCCTCCCCTTTGGGAAGGAGGTGTTATTCCCTCCTTTCTCCTCCGAAGGGTCGGGATTCTTCTGGAAGAGGTGCCCCTTTAAAGTGGCAGGAGCCTTGTGTGGGGTCCACGTCTCATGAGTATCTCGTGGGGTACAGGGAGTACCATCTAATTGCAGAAACTCATTCTTCTGGAACCTGAGTGGGGTGGATGAGCGGGGTCTCAGCGAATAACGAGAAGACCTCTGCGGGTGTTAGAGATATTTGGAGGTGTGTATGTGGGAAGGGCTGTGGGGGATGAGAAACTCCCGCCAAAAAACTATAAGCTCCTTGTGGGCGAAACTCATTTCATTTTCCTCAGCAGCAGCCCTTTCCTTTTAGAGTTTGCCCCCCAGAGTCTGGAGGCTTGGGTAGGACAGAAGTGGTCTCCCTAGATACTTGCTGCTTGATGGAGAAATACACGAGCTGCTGGGGAGTAACAGGAATGATTTAGAGTGGCTTTAATAAAGGCGGGGGCTGTAGCCTCTTTAAACTATGTCAAGTTATTAATGAGGTAGATTTTCACACCTCTGGGAGGATCTCTGTGCCCTTGAGGGGTTGGGGGCCACAAAGCAAGTCTTTTGGCCCACGCTACCCCAGGGAGTTGGCACCTGTAGGGCAACTAGTGGTTCAAGGGCCTCTGGAACCTGGACAGAATTGCTGGGATGATTCTGTTTCCTTGGCTTCAAATGCGTGGCTGCCTCCCTGGCACTGCTCCTCAGCCACATTGTTTTTTGTTTGTTTCAGTCACACTTTGGGATTGGACGGCCTTTTAAATAAGGATGTTAATTATACCTTATTAACAAATAGCAACCTTTAAGAAGTAGATGTCATCGATTTCATTTTACTGATGGAGTAAGGAGGCACAGAGATTAAATGACTTTCTTCAGATCATACAGGGCCAAAAGTAGGACCTAGATTGCCTCAGAGCCTCTTTTTGTATGAGACAATGGTATCTCTGTGGTATTCTTACCTCCTAGTGAGATAAGTTGAGCAGGCGGGGAGATCCGGGTTTGAACTGTAGCTTTTACTAGTTTGGGGTTGAGTGACAACTTTCTGAGCTTTTGTTTCTTCATCTGTAAAATGGAGATGATAATATTTATTCTGCCTCCTAAACTAGTTTTGAGAAATATTAAAAATAAAAGGGCTTTGTAGTTTGTAAAAATATGCTAATCATTACCGTAACCACTTTATGTATAAAGATCCTGTAACCAAGATGACAAAACTATTTTTCTCCTTGAATTCCTTTCCTTGTTCATTCCCTTTCAAGTCTCTGCCCCGCACTTCAAGGCACCATATCCCCAAAAGTTCTTTCCTGGTTGTCATGGCCTCAGTAACTGCCTACCACAGGTCCTTTGAGCTTGTCATAGTTCCCTCCATGTAGAGAATGATGTGGGAAACTTTAGGGCTTTCTCTATGCTGCACAAGGGTGAACTAGATCTAAGTATTTGAGGAGAGAGAGACTTTTGAGGTAACAATGTATTGAGAGTTTACCTCAGATATTGCCCCAGTCACCTTAGCCTTATGTGTAATGAGGGTCTCAGGTCACTTAAAACTTCAGTGTCACTTGGGGCCACTTCCAGAGCTTCTGCTTAGAGATGTACTAGCCAGTGCATCCTGAATGCTGCCTTTTGCAAAGAAAACCCTGAATACTGTAGTTTGAAGTCCTTAGACTGCATGAGATAGACATTTCCTGTGCCATCACACCTTCTCCCCATGTATAGTCAGGGATAGGGTTTCTGGTCATGGTAGGAGGGCTGTAGACTTGTGAATTTTTGATCCTCTGATGGGGTCACTGTTCATGTCCAAAGCTTGAAAGTGGACGCTGTCCTTTTCTGAAGCCTTGACAACCCTCTCCTTTTCAACATAGTTAGCTATCCCACAGCCTTATGTACATCATTAAAACATTAGATCACTCTCCATGTTGCATTATAATGCATTGTTTACTTTTCTGTTCCTTCATTCAAACAGAGCTCCTAGAAGGCAGGGATCATGTTTGAGTTCTCCTTTCATTCAAGTAATATTTACTGAGTACTTGCTTAGGGATCAGGCACCCTTCCAGGTGCTGGGGATATAGCAGTGAACAAGACAGGCAAAAATCCTTCTGCTCATGGACCTTACATTCTAGTGGAAGGAAGCAAACGTACATGATAAATAGGTAAATTAGCATAGTAAAAGATGGTGAGTGTTATAGTGAAAAATAAAGCAAGATGAAAGACTGCTGGCGGGAGAAAGGGATTTGCAATTTTAGATAGAGTGGTCAGGAAAGGTCTCACTGAGAAGTGATATTTGTGGGAAGACTTGAAGGAGCAAGCTATGTGGACATGTGAGGGACAGGATGCTCAGACAGAGGGAACAGCCAGTCTTGTCGGTAGCTGCTTGATCAGATGGAAGAGTGAATGAGTGCTTATGGTTTCCTGGCCTTCTCTCCTTAGGCTTGTCCCCTTGTTTCCCTGGTGCCATGAGGAAGCCTCGCCGGAAGTCACGGCAGAATGCCGAGGGCCGGCGTTCCCCGTCCCCCTACAGTCTCAAGTGCTCACCCACCCGGGAAACCCTGACATATGCCCAGGCCCAGCGGATTGTTGAGGTGGACATTGATGGACGTCTGCATCGAATCAGCATCTATGACCCACTCAAGATCATCACGGAGGATGAGCTGACCGCCCAGGATATCACTGAATGCAATAGTAACAAGGAAAACAGTGAACAGCCTCAGTTCCCTGGCAAGTCCAAAAAACCCTCATCCAAGGGCAAAAAGAAGGAGTCTTGCTCCAAGCATGTATCTGGCACTTCCTTCCACCTCCCGCAGCCCAGCTTCCGCATGGTAGACTCAGACAGTCAGCCAGAAGCACCTCCACTGCCTGCTGCCTACTATCGCTACATTGAGAAGCCACCTGAAGACTTGGATGCAGAGGTAGAATATGACATGGATGAGGAGGACTTTGCCTGGCTGGACATGGTGAATGAGAAGCGGCGAGTAGATGGGCACAGTTTGGTGTCAGCAGACACCTTTGAGCTGCTGGTAGACCGGCTTGAGAAGGAGTCATACTTGGAAAGTCGCAGTAGTGGGGCCCAACAGTCACTCATTGATGAAGACGCCTTCTGCTGTGTGTGCCTGGATGACGAATGCCACAATAGCAATGTCATTCTCTTCTGTGACATTTGCAACTTGGCTGTACACCAGGAATGCTATGGTGTCCCCTACATCCCTGAGGGTCAGTGGCTCTGCCGCTGCTGCCTGCAATCTCCCTCCCGGCCTGTGGATTGCATCCTCTGCCCCAATAAAGGTGGCGCCTTCAAACAGACCAGTGATGGGCACTGGGCCCATGTGGTGTGTGCTATCTGGATCCCTGAAGTCTGCTTTGCTAACACCGTGTTCCTGGAGCCCATTGAGGGCATTGACAACATCCCACCTGCCCGCTGGAAACTAACCTGCTATATATGCAAGCAGAAGGGGCTGGGTGCAGCCATCCAGTGCCATAAGGTAAACTGCTACACAGCCTTCCATGTGACGTGTGCACAGCGGGCTGGGCTCTTTATGAAGATTGAACCCATGCGTGAGACCAGCCTCAATGGAACCATCTTCACAGTGCGCAAGACTGCCTACTGTGAGGCCCACTCACCACCAGGGGCTGCCACTGCTAGGAGGAAGGGTGACTCCCCTGGAAGCCTCAGTGAGGCTGGGGATGAGGAAGGGCTGAAAGAGGGATGTGGGGAGGAGGAAGAGAAGGAAGAGGTGGAAGAGGAGGAGGAAGATGAAGGCCAAGGCGGAGTAGGCAGTCCCCTCAAGGGAGTGCCCAAGAAGAACAAGATGACTTTGAAGCAGAAGATCAAGAAGGAGCCAGAGGAACTGGGTCGAGACACACCCTCCACTGTCCCCTTGGTCACTGTCACTCAGATACCCTCTTACAGGTGAGCCTGCCCAGGAGGGCTCCCTAGGGACTCATGGTGTGTTCTGGGGCTGGTGTTGGCCCTGAGCCAGGCCTCCTTCCCCAAGCACTGTTGGTGAACATCTGTTCTCTTCTGTGCCCTCAAATTTCTCCTTTGGACCCTGGGCTTGCCTAGCCTGATTTGTGATTTTGATTGTGTCCTCAGAACAATGAATTTCTTTTGGTTTGAGGTTAGACAAACATTTCAAATTGCTTATAAACTCAGGAGACGATGTCTAAGGCAGTATTTTTCAACAGGGGCATAGATGGCATTTTGGACAAGATAATTCTTCATTATTAGGACTATCCCATGCATTGCTATATGTTTAGCATCTCTGGTCTTTGTGCCAGTTGCATCCACTCCCTTATTGCCTGGTTTTTGTCACAACCTCAAACATTCCCCACATATATTTCCAAAAACCCCTATAGTGATATAGCTACTTCTAATTGAGAATAACTGTTTCTCAATTAAAGGTTTCTGCTGTCCAGAAAGCTTGGTCTTGGGAATGATGGGGACAGTGTGTGAGGGGGTGGTGGCGTTAGGGGCACGTGCTAGTCCTCCTCTTGAGAAGCTTTTAGATTTAAGAGAAAGAGGATCACTCAGTTTAGATGTGTAACTAAGCCACCTTGACCCCTACTGGGTGTGTAGAGAGACCAGTGTACTTGTAAACCATCAGAGAGGTAGCTGGAGCTGTTGGAGGTATGGGAAGTTGGCAGAAAAGCAAGAGATGGAAGATTTTCCAATGGGGACTCATCTTAAAAGTGATGCTCAATAATATATAGTGTTAGAGTAGGAAGGAATCTTGGAGATTATTCATCTGATATTCATCTAATGTAGTCCTTGCACCTTCTCCCACACCCCCAGATGAAGAAACTGCGACCACGGGAGGTAAAGTTGTTCATTCCTTTATTCATTCAATGAGATATTTATTGAGCACTTACTATATGCCAAGTCCTGTTCTAAGAGCTGGAACCAGATGGAAAAGTGGCAGATTCTGGACCCCAAGCTGGAGTTCATGATGCATCTAGATTCTGTACCTGCTGTTCATCTCTCTTGATGAGAAGGATTGGGAGAAAGGAGTACTAGAGGGTAGTGGGGAATGAGTTCTATGATGGGAACAGGCCACCAGACTTGTCATTCTGGGAAGAAAACACAAGAGCGGAGAAGGTCTGGAGGGCGAGGCTCTTGTTGCAAACCATGGCTTGAGTTAGAATTCAGTCAACTGGAAGTGTGTCTTTTAGTCACAGCTGTTCTAGGTGACCCTCTTCTCTGAGATGAGTGGTTGAATGCTTAGCCCCTATCTGTAGGGTGGTTTTGTGCTGGGCTTCTTTTGTCCTGTCTGCTCTTGTGTCTCTTGAAAGGGCCAGCATGGCATGCTGGCTTAGCACTAGACAGATCTACATTTGATCCTGCTTCTATCATTAACTACCTATGTGACCTTTGACAAGTTACTTAACTTCTTTAAGCCTTAGTATATTTATTTGCAAATGAATCTACTGTCATATCATTGTTGTGAGAAATAAATATTACAAATAAAGCACTTAGCATAGTGCCTGGCAAATAGTAAGCGCTCAATAAATGGTGGCTGCTGCTGCTGCTATTTTGTTATTATTCTTTTTCTTACCTGCACAAATGCTATTGGGACCTTCCATGGCCAAGAGGTTGTAGAGGGAGGGGGCTGCCTGCATCTGGGCAGGTGTGCTTGGCATGGGCGTTGGTGGGGGAATCTGTCCTTTGGGGAAAGGCCTAGGCCTTGATTTTGTAAGCTTGGCTTTGGGGAAGGAAAGTCTGACCATAGAAAGACACAAGGCCAAGGTGAGCAATGTCCAGTCCAAGATGCCTGTCCTTCTTAGGTTCTACCTTCTTGTTTAGCCATGCTTATTGTCCTTTCAGTGGAGTGAGATGAAAAGAAAAGCACTGGAAACACCACAGGAGCACTGAGGCCTTGATTACCTGGTGGATAACCAATTATGGAACACAGCATGGTATAGCAGAGAGACTGTGGATTCACATCCCACCCAGCTCTATCATCTTATTAACTGCAGTAGTGACTTTGACCATTTATTCAGCCTCTGTTCCTAAACTGCCTTTCCATCTTCTGTAACATGGGAATAGTGGTACCCACCTTATGGTATAGACATGAGGACAGAGATTGTAGGCTTTTATTAACTCTTTTTCTACCTCTTTCTCCCACGTATCACTGGCTTAAAACCTGACCTTAAAATTTCTCTTTTGGGGTAGTTTAGCCAGCTAAGTTTTCAGATTCTCCATCCTTTTATACATTTATATTCATTTCTTTGTTAATTTGGTTCAAAATTGGACATTTTTAGGCTGCTGAGGTTTTTAATGAAAAATCTAAAGTCAGACAAACCCAAGGAGTTGGGCTCAGAAGCCTGTACTGCTCCTACTAGTTTTCCTTCTATCTTGGCTATGGACTACTCCCTGGTCTGGTGGGAGCCTCAGCCACAGAAAATAGTGACCATATTGCCCGTAGTTTACTCAAGTTCATGTTCTCTTTTGCTGCCTTTATCAGGAGAAGGCTGGGGGTGTTGGATCACAGGCCTGTTTCTCAGGAGTCCAGGACTGCAGGAAACAGGGTTTCTGGGAGAGGGTTCTTTTGGAAAATTGGAACTGCAATGCAGGAGGTAGAAAGTCAAGTGAAATATGCTGAAGCTGCTTAACTTTACTGTCCTTTTCAAACATTCCTCTGAGGTGAGGCATTTGGCTACTTTATTCTGTCTTCCTTTATAAGGTTCAGAAGTGAACCTGGGTCTGAATAGGAGGCTATAATCTGGGCTGCTTACTGACCCTGTCTTTCACTTCCCTGTGCCTCTACTCAAGGTTGAACAAGATCTGTAGTGGTCTCTCCTTTCAGAGGAAAAACCAGTTCATGCAGCGGCTTCACAACTACTGGCTATTGAAACGGCAGGCACGGAATGGTGTCCCCCTCATCAGGCGCCTGCACTCCCACTTGCAATCCCAAAGAAATGCCGAGCAGGTAGGTGAAATGGTGATTTGAAAGTGGTGGAGTAAAGGAGGTGGAGAGTGGAGGAGAAGGAGCGATGGTTGGGGCATCCCTCCTGAGCCCATGTCGAGCCTTCGCCTGTAGGTGGTCTATCTCAGGAGCAACCTGCAGCACTGCAGAGCTCTTTAGATCAGATAGCATCTCCTGGATGGGAAAGGCTTGACTTTGGAGCAAATTCTAGGGGAGAGTAGAGAGCAATCCCAACTTTCTGTATATGTGGGGAAAATCCTTTAGATGTGGCAGAAAGGAAGAAGTGGGCTGAATGAGAGCCAGGCAGCCACATTGTATGAATTAGGAAAAGGCACACTTTCCTCAAGACACTATACTGCCATCTGCCAAAAAATGTTTCATAGAAAATAAACAGTTTACCATCTACGTTGGAGAGCACTGCCTGCACAGTTGTGATGTCCTTTTAGCCACTAGCAACTGGAGTTGCTACATGTTTATAGTGTTTTCTGAGAAGGCAGAGGCCTCCTGGGAGACTTTTTAAATCATCTTTAGTTCCCTCTCTCTCTTTACTTGCTCCTTTATTTCTGCCTTTAAGTATTCCCACACTGCGACTCCAGGGATGAAGCAAGCCTTCACATAGGACTATGGTGCCCTCTGTGTTCTGTCTGATTTCACTTTTGTCTTTTGTAACTAAAGCCTTGAAGTGCACGTCTGTATCTGATCCCTCCTCAAAATGGCCCACATGCTCCCCTGAAGGCTCCCCTCCAACACCAGCAACTGCCTCCCAGTCCAGCAAGTCTTTCCTCAGATTCTCACTTTATCGAGCTACATTTGACACCATGATCACATTGTCCTAGAGCTTCTCTGTGACACCATTTTCTACCTCCTACACCCCCACAGACTGCACCCTGTCCCATCCCACTTCTTATTCCTTAATGATAACATTCCCAGGGGCTCTGTTGCTTGCCTGTTTGCCTGGAGTAGTTGTTCACTCTCATAGTTTTAAATAATGTGGCAGCAGCTCTAAGTTTATCTTCCTTCTTCTCAGTAAACACACTTCCCCATTGTTGTCATGAAACCTTCTCCCTCCTGGCCTCAGATGTTCCCCACCTTAGAGTTACTTTTGCCTTTTCCCTCCATAACAAGCCACAGTTAATTATCCCCTGAGCTCTTTGGAGAGATTTATCAGAATATGGCCTTTTGTCGCCATTCTCTAGCCTCCCTGTTCACCCATGTCTTCTTAATTTCAGCAGTAGCTTTTTAGGTTGTCACTAGCCCCTAATTCTTATTTTGCTCTATAACTGATAATGACTTACATACCATTTTCCATACTGTCACTTCCTTTTCCAGAATATATTCCCTCTCTCTAGGCAGGCCATGTCTAGGCTGTTTTGCCTGGCATTTGAGGCTTCTTGTCAGCTGGATCCTGGGTCTTCCTTGGCTTTTGCGGTTCTTCAGCCTCTCTGCTCTGGCCAGCCCATTTTTCTCACCAAACAAAGAATCACTAATTCTGCCTCCACATTTCTGTTCTCTGGTCCCTTTGGTTCCAAAAGAGGCCAGCCTTATTGCTTTAGTCATCCATATCCATCACTACATGCGAAAAACCTAGTAAGATTGCCTCCCCCACGAAGCCTTTCCTCACCTTACCCAGCCCACTCAGATCCTCTCTATTTTCTATCCTCTCTCAGCATTTTATATTCAGTCTATCTGATCAGTTTTTGTTGTCTTTATGCTACTACGCCCTTGTGTATCCAAGTCTGAGCCTCTTCCTTCCCCCATCCACACTATAACCTCTTCTAACACTGGAGTCATGTTTTAGGTGATAGTGGTTGTGTTTTAAAATATGTTCAGGTCAGTCAGTACAAGCTCATAGTAAGAATACTTTGTTTTCTAGCCAAGTCGAAGCTCTAGGGTAAAAGTCCTTTCACCTCAAGGTGTCTGTTAGTTTCCTTTGGAAATTCTTTCCAGCCCTGAGGGGCACAGCTGTTCTAGTTTCCCCAAGGGTAGGATGAAGCAGCAGTGGTTATTGTGCAGCAGTGGAGAAACATTGTTATAAGGTCAGGGAAGCACAGGAGGAAGGATGGGGTGGAGAGGGGGTGGAAGGGCTCTCAGGGACTGTGGCTCAAGGAAGGGGTTGGGGCTCTTGCTTGCTGAGGCTCGATGAAGCTTGAACAGGGAGAGGATTTGAGGCACCTAGCTCCTTCCTTTCTCTTCCCTTCTGCAGCGAGAGCAGGACGAGAAAACAAGTGCAGTGAAGGAAGAGCTGAAATACTGGCAGAAGCTCCGGCACGACTTGGAACGGGCCCGATTGCTTATTGAACTGATTAGGAAAAGAGAGAAGCTCAAGCGGGAACAGGTGAGGAGGAGCTCTGAGCCTTAGGGCTCTTGTTCAAAAACTTTTTCTCCTGTCAGTATGTTATCGGAGGACCTAGAGCCTCTGCCTAATGTCAACATTTTTCCCTTTCCTGCCGAGCACTATGAGCTCCAAGGCCTGCGTACTCCGCATTGGATGTGTTGCTACTGTGTTGTAACTGGGGTTTGGCTTCTGGTGGCCTCAAGCATAAGCTTGTTATCATATGCCTGAGCCCATCTCTGGAGTTTCTGACCCAGTGATTCTTAGGGGGAGTCAAGCTTGAGTATTTTCAAAAGTTTCTCAGGGCATTCTGACGGGCATCACCTCTGGCCTGGGGGCTTCTAAGAGTTCTCAGTTGGCCCTGAAACACTTATGGTCCTGAATCATTTAAATTTTTCAACCTCTAAAGGAAATTCTAGGCCTCTGAGCATGGAGACTATTGAGATAGGTAGCGTAGCATAGAGGTTAGGAATATGAACCGTGACAACAGACTGCCTGGGTTTGAATCCTGGCTCTGCCACTTACTACTTGTGTGACATTGAGTAAGTTGCTTAATCTCCTTATACCACAGTTTCCTCAATTATAAAATGGAGGTAATAATAGAACCTACCTCATAAGGTCACTTGTGAGGATTAGATGATTTGTATATATAAAGAGTATAGAACAGTGCTTGGCACATAGTGGTTATAGGGTCAGCTGCTATCATCATTATTGCTATTGATACTCTTTGTTTCCCTGAAGTGTCTACTGTAAGTGTTGTACACGTGGCAGAGAGCAAATACTATTAATTGAATGGATGATGAGCCAAAACTGTTCTCTCTGGTTCGGGAACAGCAGCTGTTACACGCATGCTTCAGAGTCTTGGGTTAAAGATGTTCCTTTCCGTCTTTCTCCAAACTCCTGCTTCACTGTTCAGCCCCAGCATGATCCCTTCTCTTGTAGGTCTATAGCCTGAGTTTCTACCTATGAGACTGGGCAGCTCTTGCCATACTTAGCATAGGTGGCCATGGAGGGACATCTCAGGACCTTCTCTGTGGATTCAAACTGTCTGTTCCTGTCTCATGTACTCACTTATATTGCATAAAATGCTTAGAATATTACTTGGCATTTAGTAAGGACTGTAAACGTGTTAACTGTTACTACAGTTGACCTTTGAACAGTGCGTGAATTTGGGGTGCCTACCCCCTGCGCAGTTTAAAATCTGCATGTAACTTTTGAGTCCCCCAAAACTTAACTACTGATAGCTTACTGTTTGACCAGAAGCCTTACCGATAACATAAACAGGTGATTAATATATTTTTTCTGTTATATGTATTATATACTGTATTCTTATAATAAAGTAAGCTAGAAAAAAAACGTTATTAAGAAAATCATAAGAGAAAATACATTTACAATATTTCTTGGGAAAATTTGCATATAAGCAGATCCGCTCAATTCAAACCCACGTTGTTCAAGGGTCAACTATATAATTATTATTACTTTAAGTTTTGGTATGATGCTTGATACATAGGAAACATCTACATAATGGCAGTTGTTATTATTTATAGGCTGTGGGTTGGATGGTAGCTCCTCATAAACTGGTCAGCTTAACATCCTATGAAAATATGTTATGTGTGATTGGTAAAAGTCAAGTTTATCAAGAAAAAATTCAGTGCCTCTTTGCAGTAGTGGGGGGGGGGGTGTCCTAATCTCTCCCCACCTAACCCACAGATCAAGGTCCAGCAGGCTGCCATGGAGCTGGAGCTGATGCCATTCAATGTTCTGCTGAGGACAACACTGGACTTGCTGCAGGAGAAGGATCCTGCACACATCTTCGCTGAACCCGTCAACCTGAGTGAGGCAAGTCTCCCCACAGCCACTTCCTAAGTAGTGAGGCCCTCTTGAACTGCAAACAGGGTCTGAGTAGGCCCGGAGGGGATTGGGCCACAGGATGTACAAAACCTGGGGATGTCTGATAAGGCTAGTAGATTTGCCCATGGTGAGGGGTCAGCAGGTTAGGGTGGGCCAGGGCCCTGGGGCTCTGATTGAGCCTGGCATGGCCAAACCAGAAAATAGGGAGGCAATAGTGTTGGTGACAGGTATGCCTGTTTGGCTAGTAAATGGTTGTTGTAATTGTACAGGTTTTATATGTTTAGGTTCCAGATTACCTGGAATTCATATCCAAGCCAATGGATTTTTCTACTATGAGGCGGAAGCTGGAATCCCATCTGTACCGCACCTTGGAGGAGTTTGAGGAGGACTTTAACCTTATAGTTACCAACTGCATGAAGTATAATGCTAAAGACACAATTTTCCACCGAGCAGCTGTTCGCCTACGGGACCTGGGAGGGGCCATCCTGCGGCATGCCCGGCGGCAGGCAGAGAACATCGGCTATGACCCCGAGAGGGGCACCCACCTGCCTGAGTCACCCAAATTGGAGGACTTTTACCGCTTTTCCTGGGAAGACGGTGAGAAGCCTGGATGGGTGGGGAGGAGAGGGGCCAGGCTGAGGCATAGGGGCAGAGCCCAGAGAGCCAGGGATCAGGATGGGCCTTGGGGCTATAGAAGCAAAGCTGAGGGTAGGCACAGGCTAGAATATACCTGCTTGTGGCCAGAATAGTTTCAAGGATTAAAGTTTAATTCACTGAGCACTTCTTGAATGGTAGGAAAGGGGAATCAGGTAGTAGCTGTCTATTTGAAAAGCTAAAGCCTCACCAGGTCTTTCTCCCCTGGACCCCCTCCATGTGGCATTGGAGCATGGGGCAGAGGGAGTGCAATCCTGGTGTATGTCTGGCTCATTCGGAAGAGTGCAGGTAGAGGACCAAAAATGGAATTGCCTCTGAGCCCCATGCTCTGCCTACCCCTACTCTCTGCTTCTCGATGCCAACAACCAAACAGTCACTCGGGCCGGGGGATTGCCTCATGCCTGTTCTATGGAGCCCGTAATCATGACTATGAACTATTTCCTACAGATGTTTCCCAGATTCTGACCTTGTCCCTGTGTCTGCCCTCTGGGCAGCAGTGGTGCCAGGGCCAAGGCCCCACAGTGATGCTGCTAGAAGCCACTGGCCCAGGCACTCCAGGAGAATATTTTACATCCGAAGGATTCAGCCCTTCCCCTTGCCCTGAGCTGGGCGGGTCCTTCAGCCCCTTCTGTCCTTCCTTCTCCCTGGCAGTGGACAACATCCTCATCCCAGAGAACCGGGCCCATTTATCCCCAGAGGTGCAGCTGAAGGAGCTGCTGGAGAAACTGGACCTAGTGAGTGCCATGCGGTCCAGTGGGGCCCGGACCCGCCGCGTCCGCTTGCTGCGCCGGGAGATCAATGCTCTTCGGCAGAAGCTGGCGCAGCCGCCACCACCACAGCCCCCCTCACTGAACAAGACTGTGTCCAACGGGGAGCTGCCAGCTGGGCCTCAGGAGGATGCTGCTGTGCTGGAGCAGGCCCCACAGGAGGAGCCAGAAGACGATGAGGACAGAGGTGAGAAATAGTCATGAGCAGGCAGGGTGCAGGGGAGTAGGGTAAGGGAGTAAGGGTTAAACTGAAATCCCATAGTAGAATCGTCCTTTCCTGAGTGTAGGTCTGATATTTATGGGCAAGCAGAAGCCTTCAGAGGAGTTCACAGTTGTATGTTTACCCAGGAATGATATTCAAAACATTTAACAATCGGTAGAGACTAAAATTGATTAATCAGAGTAGATATTGACCGTTGTATTGGAGTTGGCTCCTGATGTAGATATTTAGTTGCCAAAGTGTGGGCAGATCAGATGCTGGGGCTGAGCAGCTGTTCACTAACCAGTAAAGAAGCATTTTAGTGTTTTGCACCTGACATAGTCTTATTACACATAGCAGTTAAACATCTGCTCATCTCATACCATCATGTAGAGAAGCTCTTAGAGCAGCTTAGGTTGTGGTGTGGGGGCACAGAAAAGAAAGATCCTAAACATGGTCTGGGCTCTCAAGCTACCTCATGGCTTTGACCCCAGCTGGTTGAGTCTATAGGCCCATCCTAAGCAAAAAGGCCAGACTGCAAAAGACGGCTGGAGAAGTGATTCTCAGAGACTCAGGGACCTTAAAGTTGAGCTGCTTCCCATTCTTCTTGCTTCACTGGGGACAGAATTGTCTCTTTGCTACCTGTCTTTGGATCTGAGCCTATGGCTTTGAAGGGCACATAGTTCAAAAGGTTGGGAGTTATTTCTAGAGATTAGAGGGCCAAGTTGCAAGGAATGGCCCATTTCAGGTTGGCAGAGAATAGGGGCATGGCTAAGAAGTCACATTTGGCATTAGAGAGCTTCATGTCCATTGTAATTCTTCCCAAGTCCTCATGTGGCAGGTAGCATGGCACTGGTATCCCCAGTCCTGGGCTTTGGCAGCACAGAGTCATGTCCAGTGGTCTAGCTGCAACAGTTTCTCCTAGAGGGTTTCAAAACAGAATTCCCAGGGCTCACCTCCCAGAGATTCAGATTAGGGAAGTCTGGGATATATCATAGAAGTCTCAATTTTGAAAAATATCAAGGTGGTAAGTGAATAGACATGTTTGGAAACTACAGATTTAACTTTGTCTCAGTTTTCCATATTTATAAACCTTTTCTTTCTGCTTGTCCTACTTTCTTCACTTGGGTGATAATGAAACAAAATACATTGAAAGGTGGGAAAACACTTGAGTTTAAAGAGCGTCTAAAGAGACCCCTAATCTGCAGAGCTGAGACTTACTTAATTGATTAAACGGGGCTTTCGACTTTCTCGAGTGTAGAGCAATGGTTTGTAACCCTCACTTCATCAGACCCACCTGGTAAGCATAAAGAAACAATATCCCATCTTTATAGGTTTGGTCTGGGATGGGACCTCAGCAGTGAAATTTTTAACCCATTTCTCATTTAGGAAAAAAAGTACAGCTCGCTGCCAGTGTTAATTTAATTTTACATAAACATGCTCTTCGAGGCTGAAGCAAACAAATCTGACTGGTTTTCAATGTGAAAATAAAATATAAAAACTGTTCTTGGAGTTATTTCTAAACAGAACTTGTCTCTAATCCTAATGTAACAAATGTATGCATAAATTGGATTCATCAAATGAATCTTCGGCTAACAACTGTTCAAGAATGATGTTAACATCATGTGTAGGAATGCTATGTTTTCCAGGATTTGACATTTTCAGCAACTGAGAATTACTATACTTATAAATGGAAATACCACTACTAAAACAATGCTATAAATAGAATGATGTCATTTGTTTCCAAAGACTGTGGATATACTAGAGAGACATGAAAATAAAAGCGAGATATTTTGTGGCAAACTTTGGGAGTAAGGTTAGGACTGTGATCCACGAGTTATCTCAGGGTAAACACAGCCGCGAGTGCTGCCGGAAAGCACTCTCAGGGCAAATGGGAAATGGGTTAAGAAACTTGCTAGGCGATCCTAATTCATGGCCAAGGTTGAGAACTACTAGTGTCAATTAAACTTAGTCCTACATTCTCTTCATTTCAGACCTGAGACCTGGGATGCTTCTCAAGCCTTATAATGCTCATGCTTTTGGTTCTTGGTAATCTGTGTCATTATCTGGCTTGTAGGGGCAGACTTTTTCTAAAATGTTCAAGCAGGTTCTATTTTTCTCTAACAGATGACTCCAAACTGCCTCCCCCACCAACCCTGGAGCCCACTGGGCCTGCACCTTCCTTGTCTGAGCAAGAATCCCCTCCGGACCCCCCCACTCTGAAACCCATCAATGATAGCAAACCTCCAAGCCGATTCCTAAAGCCCAGAAAGGTAGAAGAAGATGAGCTCTTGGAAAAATCACCTCTGCAGCTAGGGAACGAGCCCTTGCAACACCTGCTCAGTGACAATGGCATCAATAGACTATCCCTCATGGCCCCTGATACCCCTGCCAGTGCCTCCCTCAGTGGTGTGGGCCGCCGCACCTCAGTCCTCTTCAAGAAGGCCAAGAATGGGGTTAAGCTGCAGAGGAGCCCAGATCGGGCGCTGGAGAATGGCGAGGACCATGGTGCAGTGGGCTCTCCCGCCTCTCCTGCCAGCATCGAGGATGAGCAGCACTCCCGGAAGCGGCCGAGGAGCAGGAGCTGTAGTGAGAGTGATGGGGAGAGGTCCCCCCAGCAGGAGGAAGAAACAGGTGACCCCGCCTGTGACTTCTCTCGCTACTTCTCATCTGCTTTCCTGCTTTGCCTTGCCAGCCAGCACCCCCCCACCCCCACCCATCAGTTGCCTCCCTAATGGCCCCTGCAGATGCCAATAGTAGCCTTGAAGGCTCCATAGCTCACAGTTGGGCCTGAGTAGTAGCCTGGGGAAATAGGCTTTGAGCAAGTATTTTGAGAGGGCTAATTTGTGTCTGGGGGTCTCTTGGGCCCTGAGGGAGATACAAAGCTGTATATGGTAAAATGGGTCCTATTTTCATTTTAGCTCATTCATCAGATATTTTTGTCAGGCATTTTTCTAGGTATTGGGGGTTGGGGGTAATCTCCGTTCTAGGGGAGATACACTAAAAGCAAATGAGTGAATTATATCTTGTATTAAAAGTTGTGGAGAAAAATACAGCAGGGAAGGAGTATAGGGGACCTCAGGGTGGTGGTAGAGAGGGTGGCCAGGGGAGGCCTTCTGAGGAGGTAACATTTGAGTAAAGAGCTGAAGGAGTTGAGAGTGTGAGCTGTTGGATAACTAGGGGAAGAATGTTCCAAAAAGACTAGCACATGCATAGGCCCTGAAAGTGGGAACATGGCTGCATGTCTGAGGAACAGCAAGGGAACCAATGTGGCTACAGCAGAGCAAGCCAGGGGGTAGTAGGAGATGAAGTCCCAGAAGTAAGAAATGGAGACTTGATCACTAAAGAACCCTTACTGCTTTTCTAGCACCAGCTGGTCACTGGGGGGTAATAGCTCAGACTCAGTTCCAGCTCTCAAAGAGTTCGCAATGTAGTGGGGTCTCCTGAGGTGCAGAGATGTCATAGTGCTGCACAGTATGTGATTATATGTCAGATGACATCACCAGTGGAGATGTTGGGAAGTCTTCATGAAGAGGCGCTACCTAAGCTGACCCTGAGGGATAAGGGTGGGATAGAAAGTAGATGGGATAAAGGGCTCAGACCCAGGTACATGGAAACAAGGACAGAGTCCCTGCGAAGGATAGATTGGAGAGGGGCTTCCTGGAGCATCAGGAGCCAAGGCTGGATGAGCGAGGTGGGCCTGGATGTGCAGGCCCTCCATTGCCTGAGTTGAGTCTTGGTGGCATATGAAGGCCAGCTTGCTTGATGGGGAGAGACCTGCTCTTGATTGTTGCTCCTTATGTCCCTCTCATGTCCTTTCATGTAGTGGCTTGGGGCTGTGTGGCCAGCACATGCTTTCTCTCTTCCTTCCTAACACTTTATTTCCAGCAATATCTTCCTTTCCCATCTGGCCTAGACTTCCCTGTATTAGGGCAAAAGATTGGTGTATTGAGGTAAGATCTTGAGGCCTGGAGTTAGGCAACCCTGAATTCAAATTGCGTCTTCTCATCAGCCATATATCAAATTAATTAACTAGAGCAAGTTAGAAAGGCTTTCTGAGCCTGTTTCCTTATTTCTAATATAGAGTTAATGATACCTACTTTGCAGGGCTCTAAGGATTGGAAATAGTCTTTATAAGGCACTTGGCATATAGCAGTAGATGGTAGCAGTTATGGTTGTTGCCATCCTCTCAGCTATATCAGGCACAGCCAAATGGCACTGAGAACACTGCACTAAATAGTCCTGCCATTGGGTGATAGGTCTGGACATCAGCCTCATCTAGCCTGAGCAGGCCCACTGCTTGAGCATATTGCTAGAATCTATTCCTCCTGCACAGTCCAGCTCCCTGGCACTCAGGAATACTTCTGAAAAATCTTCATTAACTCTAACAAAAACAGGTGTTGATCTTTTACAGATGAGGCACCTAAGGCACAACTGGCTTTAGAGATTTAAATTGAGGTCACTATGTTAGAGGCAGAGCCAGCTCAGAGTTCAGATATCTTAGACACCTACTCTTACAGGTGTGACTTGCCTCACAGTTTTCTGGCCAAGGTGTCTATCACTTAAGAGGTCTTGACTCAGCTGTCAGACTTGTAGGACTCTGGATTGCGGTTAAGAATTAGGTAGGTAGAGAGGAGAGCTGAAGGCTTCATGGGAGATGAGACTCTTCCCTGGGATGAGCAGGTAGTCTTCATTTGTCTCTGAAGGGCTTCCTGCTATAAATAAACCTTCTCTCATTCATACTTAATAGCATTCTCCATAAGTAAAAAGGTATTATCTTCACAAAAGGATAGGCCAAGGCTTAAGGAAGAAAAGGGACTTATATTTCAGCACTCTAGAACCCAGAGAATTCTGACTTCCCTTCCCAGGAGGATTTGGTCTGCTTTAGTTCTGCTGAAAAGCTCCCCCATCCTCAACTCTGACAAGCCCTGCTAATATCTCCGGGTGAGGTTGACATAGCCCTTATCCTGCCCCAACCTCCCCTGACACCATCTCAAAAGAATGAAGCTAGCCATTGCCAGCTGTGTGATGTATAGGGTGTGTGAGTGTTTATCAGAAGAGGCCAGACGGATGGGCTCCCCAAGAGGCAGAGGAGACTCCCTGATAATCAACGCTTGAAATGAGAAGCAGATCTAGGGACTTACGAGCCAGCTGGAGTTGGGAAGTCTTACTATTTCCCTTTGTAGCTAAATGACAATAACCCAAGTAAGCTATGTGTTATATTTTCCTTAAAGTAAAACTTGAATATGGGAAGGGAAATGCAGTGTCTGCTCATTGCCCTAGCTGACATTTTCCCCAAACCTTTCTCAAATTCTACTGCCCAAGACCCATTTTCCACAGGGGAAGGCACAGCCATTCTTTCCACCCCTCCTCACTGAGCCCTCCCTGGGTGGCTCACACACTGCAGCACATGTCAAAGGAAAGGGTTTTCTACACTCAGGCTCACTCACTCTGTGTGTCCTTGGCAGGCGTGACCAACGGCTTTGGAAAACACACTGAAAGCGGGTCTGACTCGGAATGTAGTTTGGGTCTCAGTGGTGGACTGGCATTTGAAGCTTGCAGGTAAGAACACTTGTCCCCAAAGCTTTGTTGGCAGCTCCACCACCCCCTTTTATTCTCTGATTGAACCTCTTTCTTATCTCAGATTTTTTCCCCCACCCCTGCTATTTCCTGAGGCCTCTGGTCTGTAACTCTGGTAGCTCCTAGGAAACAGCATGACCCTTGACTCCAGGCCTGATATGACTCGAAGGGGAGGAGTGGCACTGATGTTTTACAGGGTTTGTGGAGCTGAGTTTGGCTCTAGAGGGTGGGGACAGCCAAATCTCTGTTGCCCAGTGAGGTTAACAATTGAGCTAATCCTTTAGTCACCTCCGATCACTCAGATAACCTAGCTTTTTACAGACATGTTTTCATCTTTGTCTTTTGGGGCATCATAGTAATAGCCCCTTTAGAGGTGTGGTATGGGAATAAGAAATGAGCTGATAGGAAATTGGGAATTGCCTTTTGTTAGACAAAGGCCCCAGCTCTTCTACCATCTTTGAGCTGAGAAGGGATGGGTTTCTTTTCCCATTCTTTTACTTGAAGGAAGGATTTCTGAGACAGAACCTCAAAGTTTCTTCCAAGTCCAAGAATTTATTGAATCCCTGCTCTGTGTTGTGTGCTCTGCAAGACACTAAAGAGTGTGGGACTCTTGGAAATGAGACTGTCAGTGCCACAAAGGAAAAACGACTTGTCCTCCAGGCTGACCTCATGGTCCCTCCGCATGGCTGCTGAATGGATCCTGGGTTCTGAGTAGGGGAGAACAGGTCCCAGAGTAACACCAAAAAATGATGTGTCTGTGTTTGAAGCACCTCCAAGCCATACTGGGTGTATTCTGTTAGATGCTCACTCTGCCCTGGCTGCTGGGCTCCTGGTGGGCCATGGGAGGTACCCAGCTATCCCTTGGGCCTACACTGGTCCTACACTGCAGCCAGGCCCAGCTTTTGATGGTTACTTTGAGTTTTTTCTCCCCACCCAGCCTCAAAATTGCCCTAGCTTATTCCCTCCATGTTGCAGACTCAAGAGATATAGGGAGAGTAGATGAGAAAGAACATAGTTACAAGGCATAGAGAGGAAGCAGAGATTTCAGAATCTTGTTAAAATGCTTCTTGTCTGGTCCTGGGTTGGAGTTCCTGACTCTCTTCAGTGAAATGGTGCCTGGAAACCCAGTTCATTAGGAGTGGATAGGAGTGGGGTTACCAGCGTGTCCCCTCTGAGACCTTGACTAAAGGTCGAAGGTGTGTTGGGCTCTTCTATGAGAGTGCTCTTCCCGACTGGGAGCCATAAGAAGCAAGCCAAGGCCAGGCTCTAGTTAACCTACTGTTTCAGGCTGTGTGTTTGCTTTGTGCAGGACTCCAGTCCAGGGCCACTGATTGCCCTGGGATCCTACTCAACTTGGAAAAAAATGCCTTTGGAAGGCATTTCTTCTTTAGCTCAGTGGCTCTCAGTGGCATTTCAAGGTTTAAAACAGGAGATTCAAGGGCTCTAATCGTAGGGATTTTTTTCTTTTTCTGTTTTTTTTTTTTTTTTTTTTTTTTTTCCTATACTGGTGATAAGTACATAAAGGAAGATCTTACTAATTCAACTAAAATCATATAATCTCAAAATGAGAACTTTGAAAAAACTTCTGATTACTAATCCCACCCCTCTCCCTGACCTTGGTTTATCTGTTCTGCTGATTTTCTGAGCAGGTTAGGGCTTCACTGTTTTTCTGTAGGTCACTCATTTAGTTATTAATTGAGCACCTACCATGAGCCAGGCACTGTTCTAAGCACTGATAGGGTGTCTGTTCTCATGGAGCTTACCTTCTGTAGGGGAGAGAAGAATATTAAACTGGTAAATCAATTATAGATTGGGTTATCTGCTTAGGCCTGGGTAACTTGGAGAGACGGCTGAAATGCAGGCCACCATTAAGTCACTTGTGCTTTTTTCTATGAAACAGGAACACACACCTAGTTTTGGTGTTGCATCCATTTTATTGAGCTCATCTTTCGCAGACCTCATCATTTGATAGTTTAACATTAGTAGTTTGTAATATTTAAAGTGAGACATTGAAACTAATTGCTCTTCATATATTATTTACTATAGAACCGCCATTTATTGAGTGCTTGGTATGTGTATTAATCCATTAAATCGTCACAGCAACACATGGGAGACACAGGCCTCAGAGGTTAAATAACTTGCTCAAGGTCATGGAACTACTGACTAGAAGAACCAAGTTCTGAACCCCGGCAGTCTGGCTCCACAATTTAATCTCTTAACCCTCTTCTGTTATATTTGAAGGTGTCTTCCCAGATCTGTGATGTGAACTTAGAGAGGCTTTCCTAATAAAACTACTAATACCTTACGTTTTTATAAGGCCTTAGAGTCTCTAAGCCCAGTGACAGATTTTTGAAGGATGAGTGAGACCTGAGTCCTAAATATGACCTGAGTGTTTTATTTACCCAAATGGGTCTTAATTTTGACTAGCAGGAAGAAAGCTCCCAACGTACTAGTTACTGATTTCTTTGAGTTTTGATTGTGCAGGTGTTCTGTAAAGACCATGATAAAGTCAGTTATGTTTCAATAAAACAGGAGAGCCCTACTCTGCTACCAGTCCTAACCCTGGCTTCCTTTTATCCCACCAGAGGTTTCTTAAACATTTCTACTCCTCTGCAGATTGTTGACCTGTCTTTTAAGCATTTCTTTTTTAGTTGAAAAAAATGATATAGCACTAATGTTTTTTGAAGTTTGGATGGAAAGAAAGCACTATCCACACCATTCTTGCCTAGAGGCTCCCAACTGTGGTTGTACGTTAGAATTGTATTGGGAGCTATTTAAAATATGCTGATGCCTGAGTGAATTCCAGTTATATCACTACTCTGGTATTACTATTCTCATTTTGCTTGTTACCTTCAAGTCTTTATCTAACATATTCTTTTACCTCCTTGCAGTAGCCCTGTAAAAAGATCCATCTCTGTCTAAGAAAAACTTCACACAAAGTAGAAGTGAGAAGTGGATTTTTTTTTCGATTAAAAATGTCTTTTCTAATTAAAGAATTAAGACATGTTCTTTATAGAAAATTTTAGAAAGAGGCAAATTTTATACCTCTAAAAAAATAAATTGGTTTTGAAAGAACAAGCAATGTGAACCATAGAGCAAAGAATTCTGGGCCCTCTTCATGGCCCTTCTATTTAAACTCTGAAAGATTGACATGCCTGAGGTGACCTTTCCTCTGGATGAAGTTCAAGGTCCCCATGCAGAGGAGCAGGCATCTCTTTCCAGGTTGAGTCTTTCCACCTGGATGAAATGTTTCCTCCAAGCCTGTGGAAACTTTCTGGTCTGAAGTATATTATGGTTGAGTGTGAGTTTTTAGGGGAAAGTGAGAAACTATTCTCTTTGAAGGGTTTTTGCAGCCATGGAAGAACAATAGTAGGGATGTTAGTCATTGCAATTGCTCATTACGCCCTCCTTCCCTCTCTGTTTTGTATGCAGTGGTCTAATGCCCCCCAAACGCAGCCGTGGAAAGCCAGCCCTGTCTCGAGTGCCCTTCCTGGAAGGTGTGAATGGAGACTCTGACTATAGTGGCTCAGGTGAGGAGCAGCGTATAGGTGGATGGGGGTGGGAAGGCAGGCCTTCCAAAGAACCAGCTCGGTGGGCTCCAGCCAGACCCTAAGCTCCTCCAAATCCTCGGGCACTGGACAGGGAGATGGTCCTCCCTCCCAGGTCAGTCACACTTTTTTTTTTTATTCATCTTAAATTTGAATTGGTAATACATGCCCATGATAACAAAAATCAGAAAGCTAAAAAAGCATGCATAATGAAAAGCCAGCGCTCTCCTCCCTAGAACACCACTGTTAGCAGTTTTGGTGGCTTTCCAGTTGTAATCCATACATACATAAGGTAAAACTTGTGTGTATATGTAAGAAAGTGACTAGAGAAACCTAGTATACACATGTTTCTCTAAACAATGCCTTTTTGTTCTGTTAATAATTTAGAGAGCCTTCTGTGCTTTTTGTCGTCTTCCTAATTGGTGTCCCATTGTACCGGGGTGCCATTTACTTTGGCAGCCCTCACAGATGGACATTTAGATTGTTTTTACCTATTTGTTACAGTCTGTGTTGCAATGAGCAACCTTGTACATAGATCATTTTGTATCTCTGGGGAGTATATCTATAGAATTGGAGTCGCCTTATTGAAGAAAGGAAGTGTGCATTTGTAATCCCTATAGATATTGCCAGTCTACCCTCACTGGAGTCATCATTGATAGCCTTTATCACTGAATCTCACACATAACCCTGTAATTTCATGTGATCCAGTGCCTTCAGCCTTCCCCTCATGAGACATTCTTCTCCAGCTGGTCCAAACAGTGGAATATATGGGTCTGGTCTCCTTAGATAAAGGGAATAAAGGGGAGGGCAGGGCCAAAGGTGGGGGCTGGGTAGTGGTCAGGTGGAGCAGGCATAGAGCAGGCTGTTCTCTGAGTATACGGTCCAGCCTTCCCTTGGCAAGTGTGCACTCTCTGGATGCCCTGTCTTTGAAGCTTTTATCTAACACACAGGCTTCAGGATTTCTCTTCCACTCTTTCCTTTCCTAACTGCTGTATCTTCCCTTAGTAGCAGTTTTTTTTTCTTGTATATGTATTGATAAATGCATGCCTGTGTGTTTCACTGTGGTCTGACTGTCAATGCTCAGGAGGCAAGGCTCGTGTCTAGATGCATTTGTATAACATCTAACATAAAACTGGGAGGGTACTGGCACATACCTTGTGCTTCTAGGGGTGACATTTTATTCTTATTTTAAAAACCACATACTTATTGAAATGATGCCAGAGGAAATTGACCTCCCACTGTTCCATCCCCTTAACACAATTGTCCTCATTTCTCTGTTGCTTTCTGTTTATTTTAGGCACTTTTTTTTTTTAACAAAATGATAATCTAAAACATGTTGCTCTTCTGTATTATTTCTTCAATGTTATCTCATACTTTTTTCATATTGATATAGTCTTTATATATCTTATATTATTAGAACAGTGTACCTTTCACTCAGTGACTTATAATTTACTTAACCATTCTATTGTTAGACATTTGGTTATTTTCAACTTTAACATTATATATAATGTAGTGAGCCCATATTTTTGTTCAAAAAATATGTCCTTTTATTTGTTTTTAAAGTTATTTCTTAGACTAAGTTCCCAGGGAAGGAATTTACTGGAGCAGATGGTTCATACATTTTTTTTTTGTTTTATGACTCTTGAGGCATACCACCAAATTACATTCTGAAAGTTGCCTTAGCGGTATGTGATTGCACCAGTTTCCCTGCAGTCTGCCTCTTCAGTATTGGATTTTATCTATTTGTTGTTATTGCTATTGACTCAATAGGTAGAAAACAATGCCTCATGATTAGCAGTAGGTTTTTTAAAAATTATAAATGAGGGTGGTAATATTTCCTTACAAACATAGTTTTCACTCTGAGATTTGGGGCTTTTTCATTGGTTGATTGAGTGGTCATCTCCCTGTTCCTAGTTTATAGATGTGAGGAGAGGAAAGGTGGTTCTTTTCAGAAGCATTTGTGGAGCATCTATGCAGGTATGCTAGTACGTTGGGTACAGAACAAAGGATGCTAAAGAGACCTAGTGCTCGCTCTAGGCCGGACACCGGTATAAGGTTTTGACAAAAACACGCATGTGAAGGACCTACAGACCTGCTTGGCTTTGCTGAGTGCTGTACATCCACGTGACCTGGATGGCCAGGTGTGACCCTGTCAGAAAATAACTCACCTAACAATAGGTTTTACTGGGATATCTGTCCCAGGCATCTTTTTCTATGAAGCCTCTGTCATGAGGACTCCCCACTTGGGGAGGCCCGGAGAGCAGTCAGTGGCTCTGCTTAAGCTGGTCCTTCTCCTTGGGGCCCTAGTGATGAAGCAATTAGATTTTTCCAAGGAACACTATCCTAGGAGTCTAGTCCAGAAGTCAGCAAACTACAGCTATTGCCTGTTTTTGTAGGGCTCACGAGCTAAGAATGGTTTTTACATTTTCAGATGATTGAAAAAAAATCAAAAGAAGAATATTTTGTAACATATGAAAATTATAAGAAATTCAAATTTTAGTGTCCAAAAGCAAAGTTTTATTGGGACACACCTATACTCATTAATTTACAGATTATTTATGGCTGCTTTTCTGCTGCAAAGCAAAGTTCAATAATTGCAACAGAGACTTAAACTTAAAATGTTCACTGTTTGGCCCTTTACAGGAAAAGTTTGCCAACCTCTAATCTAGTTTAAGGACTGCTAAGGAAGGGGCAGGAAAAAGGAAGGGTGGAGGGGATGTTGCCTACTCATTTTGGGGCTGCCCCAGTCAAATGGAAGCTACAGGCAGGCCTCCTGGGCACCATTCCAAGTCCCCTTCGGGCACTGTCTCCTCCCCTCCCCCACCCCCAGGCAGAAGCCTCCTGATGCCCTTTGAAGACCGTGGAGACCTGGAGCCCCTGGAGCTGGTGTGGGCCAAGTGCCGAGGCTATCCCTCCTACCCTGCCTTGGTGAGTCTGCCCCAGATGCCACCCTCCTTCCTCCCCTGAGCGGTTCTGGCCCCTGCTTTGCCTTGGGGGCTTATCTGATTGGATCAAGCCAGCAGAGTGTGGTGGGAGTCAGAGTGCCTTTAGCTGCAGAAGGGAGGGAGGTTGTACCCCAGCCTTGGGTGGGTCAGACCAGCAAGGATCCCAGCTTGGGGAGACAGAGACTAGGGCTCTTAGGGATTTGTTTATTTGCTAATACATAAGAGTAATATGTGCTCATTGTAGAGAATTTTTAAAGCTGCTAATCATACTTAGATGTTTTATTAAACATCTGTCATGCTAAGTTTTTGAAATACTGAGGAGGGTATGGTTATTTTCATTTTGTAGGGAAAAAAAAACCCAAGGCTCTATTTATTACCTATGGTCATCTAGCTATTAAGTGGCAAGGTTGCAGTATGAGCCTAGGGCTTAAAATGTGTGATGCCTGTGTTCTGAGCCACGCAGTTCAAAATCATCCACAGTCCTGTCTATTCAGATGGAAATAACCTCTTGATGTATATATACACAACCTTTTTTTGGTTTGATTAATGGATAAGTATGCATATATGAGAGACTATACTCCATTTAGCCTTCCTTTCACTTAACAACATATCATAAACATGCATGTCTTATGTCATTAAACATTCTTCATCAATGTCACTTTAATGACTGCATTATCTTTAGTTGTATGCATGTATTTACCTTATTTTAACTATTCCCTAGCTGGTCATTTAAATTGTTTAGAATTTTTCATATGATAAATAGCTAGCAATAAACATCACTGTAGCTTTGCCTTTGTGCACATCCATGATTATGTCTTCGCAGGGAATTCTTAGGAGTGCCTTCTTGGGGCAAAGTCTGTGCAAAATTCTGATACATATTGTCAAGTTGCCCTTTGGAAAGTTAGTTCTGGTTTATACTCCCACCAGCAGTAGTTAAAATTTATATTTTTTCCATAGTAGAAGTAAGCTAAAAATTCCATTTGTACCACCTTGAATGTTATTTCTTAGAACTCTTTCTGTATTGGGAAGGTAATGTCCATCTGGCTCTGAAAGATGCCAATTGTAATCTTTGGGGCATGTCAAAATCATTTGGGGGAACTTTTTTAAATGCTGCAGATACTGAGGCTCAGGACTACCAAAATAGACTGTCTGAGGCCAGAACAACCCATGAATATTTTTTAAAAAGCTTCCCAGATGATCTTTAGCCATGTTTGAGAACCACCCCACCAACTTCATGCGTGCACACAGAGCTCTGGACTTCTCCCAGCTTATTCATCTCTGGGGCTCTTTCCTGTCTAACAGCCTCTTATGGTAAAGAGGGCAAGAACTCTGATCCTTTTCAGACAGGTCAGGAAACTGTAGCTCCAAAAGGTTAGACAACTTGCTGGAGGCATATTGGAGCCAGTGTTGCCTACCTCACTTCTTCTTTAGCAGTGGCAAGTGCAGGAATCCACACTGACAGCTGCAGAGGATGTTTCAGCCGGGGGCTGTCCATACAAGGTTCTGAGCCCTGAGCCCTGCTGTCCCTGAGACTCCCAGCTTAGTAGTTGAAAAAGTGATTAAGGCTGGGGAGGTTTTGGTTTTGGTTTTTTTAAATCTCACTCATCTGAAACTAGTCTTGTCTTTTTTAAAAAAATTATTTTCTTACACATTTTCTTTCGTGATTAAAGAAGTTCAACTCCCACCTGAAAACCTAATCATCTGAACACAACCTGTGTTTTTATTTTGTTTTATGCTCTCCCAGTTGTTTTCCTGTGCTTACTTAAATATGTACAGTTGAACCTTGAATAACACAGGTTTACGCTGCATGGGCTCACTTATTTGCAGATTTTTTTCAATAAATACACAATTGGCTCTCCATATCCTCGGGTTTCACATCTGTGGATATCAACAGCCAACTGTATGCATTCTTCTGTGTTGTTTTTTATAAGCACCTTGAGCATCCACAGATTTGGGTAAACCACAGGGGTCCTGGAACTAATCACTTGTGGATACCCAGGTATGACTGTGGTTAAGTTTTGAGGAGTCAAAAGTTAGTTATACACAGATTTTCAACTGCACATACAATCAGTCCTCCTAATCACCATGTGTAACAGTCAACTGTGCTTGCATTTGTAGTGAATATATGGTTTTTAAATTTGTGGAGGGAGTTTCTTGTTTTTTTTAAGAGAATCGTTTTTGTTTTTCTATAAAAGTAACATCTACATTATAATAGTTTTGGAAAAATAGAGAAAAGCAACACAAATCTCTATCATTCTAACATGTCGACTGTAAGCATTTTGTATCATTCCTTCTATTTACTCTTTATAATGTTATAGCTCTAACAGTGTATGTACACCTTTATTATATGTTAAAAGTTTATTATGTGATTTATTTTTATGTTGTTTTATATCCGTATAACATTTGCGTGAATGTACCATTATTTATTATTTGGGACACATTTGCCTCTACTTTAAGAAGGGAGGAGAGCTCTCTTTAAATGGCAGACTTACCCACCTTGGGGGAAATTTTTCACTATCTTCCCCATTTTCCAAGGCATGAACTAGCGTGACTTAGTCAAGAGGAAAGATGTCTTGTTCGGTAATCGAGGAAGCTCAGGAGGGCTTATATGGTGGTTTTCACTAGTACCTTTGACTTCAGTCCCAGGAGGGACAGACAGGCCAGGAAATAGAGTTTTGACCACATCACACAGCAGGGTAGGCGTGGTTCTTCCTTAGAGTAAACTCTTAACCAGAGCATCTGCTTTCAGCTGCTTATCTTGAGAGGGATGTTGGGAGGCTGGCAGATACCCAAAGGTAAATAATAGAGTGGTTTATTATGAGAAGCCCCTTGGGACAGGGTGCAGAAATGAAGATTGCTCTATCTCTGGAGAAAGCTACTTCCTCAGTAAGTTTTCAAGTCTCTCTGGCCTCAGCACATAGAGATTGTCAGGCAGCTGCTCTGGAAGAGGAGCTATATAGGAGACAGTGGGCAGCAGAGGCCCAAACCATGTTCAAGTGCCTAGTTTTAGTCCCAGTCATGGCTTCAGCCAGCTACATCCTCTTTCTGTGCTTGATGTTTTCTTTGTCAGCTAATACCTATCAGAAGACTTCTCAGTATCAGCAAGAGGATGAAATAAGATGGTGATATGTGAATATTTAGGAGCTTTGGTAACTTCATAAGTGTTCCACAGAGGTGGAGAATTGTTGTTCTATTAATGTGTAAATGTGTGATCAGGCATTTTGCTGAGTCCTTGTGGAACATACAACCTCAAGGATTCATTCTTGTAGTGGCCCTTATTGCCGGCCACATCATTCTCCCCTGTCCAGCAACCCTGCTAGCTCAACCTTCTACTTTCTCTCTGATCTTACCATGGAGGTGTGATAAATGTATCTGATCCAAGCACCAGGAAGGATTATAGTAGGACATGAAGACAGTAGGTAAGGAGAGGCTCTGTTAGGTTAGAACTGGAGGAAGGATGGGCCCTCCTGCTGATGCAGAACCTTCTTCATAACCATGGTATCTGGGAAGGCCCTTGAGCATTTAAAGTGGATTGCAAAAGTTCTAAGGGGAAATCAACAGGAAAACAATGGTCTCCACTCCTCTCTTCTAAGGGACATTGAGAAATAAAAGTTTGCCTGTCTGACCTGGACATCAGAGACACCTCACTCAGTTTCAACTCCCCCATGCTGGTTTCCCATGACTTCTCTTTCAGCTCTGAGCCCTGACATTTCAAGGAGCATGCTCCCTCATCTAAAGGACTGGCCAGAGGATTAGGACAATGAGCTGGGGAAACAGTAAAGATTTGCATTTTGGGGTACTGAGGGTCATGGAAGAGGTCAGCCTCTTCACCACTTGGTTGTGAACCTAGCCAACCCCTGCCTAGCTTTGGTGCGGGTATTTAGTGGTTAGTCCTGGGGCAGGGTGCCCTGCTCACCTTGTCCACTCCCAGCTGAGTGCCATCTCCTTTCTACCTCCAGATCATCGATCCCAAGATGCCCCGGGAAGGCCTCCTGCACAATGGTGTCCCCATCCCTGTCCCCCCGCTGGATGTGCTGAAGTTGGGAGAGCAGAAACAGGCCGAGGCTGGAGAGAAGCTCTTCCTTGTCCTCTTTTTTGACAACAAGCGCACCTGGTGAGTGGGCACTACAGCCGGGGATGGTGCACCAGGGTGCAGGCTGAGGGGCCCAACCAGGAAGCTGTTCAAATGCTGACATGCTGGAGAGATACACATAGGAACTTTGGACTCACCCTGCCTCCACCCAGCTGAAGGTGGGGTATTACCTGTCAGTAGCTAGCCTGCACTTGTCACATTAATAGCAAGTTAATGTTACTAACGACACTGATTAATAGTGTTAATAATAACTGAGATCACATTCCCTGGGAAATACTAAGATGGAAATTGATTCAGGAGACTTACAGGGGAGAGGTGTGGATTTGAGGGATGCAGCATTGGGCAGAAGAAAAAATGAACTGCAATGCACTTGCTACAGAGGCCTCAGCTGACCTGTGGGGAGCTCTGTAGCTGAGTGGATTGTTAGCAGTGTCAGAAATTGGGGCTGTGCTTTTGCACCTCCACATCAACTAGTCATTGAATGCCGGCTGCCCCCAAGGAAGAGGTGACCTAGGGCCAGGCAGCTCCCTTGGAGGGTGATTCCTGGAAAGAACTCAGCTGAGAGCCTGTCAGCTGCCAGTATATCCAGTGGCTACAGAAATGCATGTCTTGGTCCTGGGGGCAGGGTTCTGGGCAGTGCAGGGTCCACTACAAGGGGCTTGCTTGTTCATTGTTTATGAGCACCTTAAGGTTTCTCTCAGCACCAGCAGGGGAGTTCTTTCACCTCTGCTTCTATAGAACAAGGAGGTAGGACTAACTAGTAAAAGTGATAATAATAATGGGTAGTAATAGCTACCATTTATTGTTTACTCTGTATGCTTCTGTAAATTACTTTACATATATGATCTCATTTAAATATTCATTGATTCCCTCCCAGTCCATTTTGCAGATGAGGAAGCTGAGCCTCAGAACTGGGGTACAAACCAAGATCTGGCTCCAAATAGTAGGCTTTTAGCCACATGTTAGATTGACCTGAGGATATTTAAAAAACACCAGGTGCAGGCCCCACCAGGGATCAGTTTATTGATGCCTGGCATCAGCCCTACTTCCTAGCCATAGCTCCCTGGTTCTCCAAGGTAGGGCAAGGCTCAGAGCCCTGTGATGCCTCAGCCTATCCCAGAGGACAGCACATGGCTCTCTCTTGGCTCCTGGGCCCTGACAATGCCCTAAGCAGAGTGACCACCCCGAGGCCACAGCAAAGGGCCTGACTGCAAAACAGGTCCATTGGTGGCCTTCTCTCTAGGGTGTCCCAGCTCGCCTCCCTCCACCTGTCCCTTCCCCTTGGCTTTGCTGATCCTGGGCAAGTGGGCCCTGAGGACCATCCTCATGGGACTGACCCACCACAGCCTAGGCCCCTTACTGTGCTTATATTTTAGGCAGTGGCTTCCGAGGGACAAAGTCCTGCCCTTGGGTGTGGAAGACACAGTGGACAAGCTCAAGATGCTGGAAGGTCGCAAGACCAGCATCCGCAAGTCAGTGCAGGTGGCCTACGACCGCGCAATGATCCACCTGAGCCGTGTTCGGGGGCCCCACTCCTTTGTCACCTCCAGCTACCTGTAAGGTTGGGGCCTGGCCTATGTCTGCCTGCCCTGCCTCCATCCCAAGGGACACAGAGAAGCTTCTCCCTGCCCCAGCCACACAGGCCTGCAGCTTCCCCCTTTTATAGCAGGCCAAGGACTGGGCTGTGTCCTTTCCAAGGGCGGGGCCCCAGTTTTGATGAACTGCATGGTTCCACTGGTGGGCCTGCTATGTGCCAAAAACTCCCACCTGAGCTCCCTCAGGGCCTAGTCCACTGAAGAACCAGTTAGAAGTAGAAACAGCTGTGAGGCCCAGCCGAGGAGATGGACCTGGCCCCAGAAGGCGAGGAGTCCTGGGCTCTTTCTCAAGGGTGTGCCTGACCCTTTCTACCCCACTCCCAACTAACTACACCTCAGGGCGAGTGAGGCTCTGACATTGACCCCAGGGTGCTTGTGGATACACTAGGATCCCGTGGGGAATCTCAATGAGCTCACCCTCTCTCCGCCTCCATCACTCTTACACCTCTTCCCTGTCCCATTTTCTGCACCTCTTCCCAGTCTTTTTTCCACGTTCCTTTCCTTACTTTCTCTTGTGCCAAACTGACAGAAACCATCACCAAATTGTTTTTTTTGTTCTTATGTCTCATTCCCTTTGAGGCCAGCTGCTATGCTAGGTAGGTGCCTTCGCATGGCTCGTCAGGGCCCAAAACAGAGGCCAGCCTACCACTCGGGTGACCCCTCCACCAGCACACACCTCCTGTCCTCCTGCCCTTCCCCAACCCACTGACCTTCACATCTGAAGCCAGGCTGTGAGAGCTTGCCCCTTGGATTGAGGTGGGGCCCCTCCTGCCCTCTCCCCATCTTGCCCAGAGGTGGGCTGAGGCTAGGTGGGCTCCTGTCAGCAGAGCAGGCTGAATGTATGTGTCTATCTGTCCACTTGGATGTCGAGGGTTGTTGGGTGGAGCTGGGTCTGCCCCTTTATCCTTCCTCTCCTCTTCTCATGGGTTTTTCCTTTCCTGCAACTGCAGCCGGTAGCCTCCCTCTCCACCATCATGAGTGGCATGGTTCCTGCAGTCCAGCAACTTCCTGTCCTGTGCTCTGCCTGCCCAGCCTCTGCTGCTCCCACTTCTGAACTCCAGGGAACTCAACACTTTTATTTCAGACCCTCTGTCCTCTTCCTTCTTTTCCTTCAATCCCCTCCCCACCATCACCTTCTCAAAACAGAAGGAAAAAACTGTGAAATGGGGAATGCTGACTGACAAACTACCACAACTTTAAGAGGCTTCAATGTCTGTTCTCTGGGTGTTTCTTTTTACTTCTTAAGCACCAAAGTCGCAGGGCCAGGTTGCAGGCCACGGATTGCCATGGTGGTTTTTAACCTGATGTTCTTTCTAATTGTTTTAAAATTTTCATAGGGGAGTTTTGAACAAAACAAGTCACTGGGGAAATCACTGCCATTTTTACACACACACGTTTTTAAAATAAATAACCAACCACCACAACTTCTTATACATTTGGGACAAGAGCCAGAGTTTTAAAGGGAACCAACAAAACTATAACATAAAGGATGGGGTTTTGGATTTTGTACGATACTAAAAATACAACAACAGCATATGGCTAGGGAAGGACATGATGTATATAATTGTAAAATATTATTCTAAATTATTCAGGCCTATAGTTTTCATTACTGGAGTCCTCCTCCATTGTGTGGCTGAGTATTTTAAATGCACACAGTGTGGTTTATTTAAAGGAGCCAATGCATCCCCCTCTCCCCAGGTAGTCAGTCAGCTGTGGACTCTGTGACCTTTGTCTCAACCTGTGTTGTAAGATCTCGGGGCTTTCTCTATTTCTCTTTCTGTGTCTATCTCTTCCTTCCCCCTAACACTTTCTCTTTCTTAGTTTCTCTCTTTTTTTTTTTTCCCCCTCAATCTCTCTGAGTCTTTCAGTTTCTGAGTCTCATTTTTAAAACTGCTCTTTTAGAATGGAAAACGGCTCAGATCCTACTGTGGCATGGGGCCTACGTGTCTCAGTCGCGTCTGCTGTGAAGCACACGATGCTCTATTTATTGTAGAAAGTGACTTTATTTGCTTTCTAGAATTGTTTATAACAGATGGTATAAGAGAGGTAATAAACAGAGAAAAATCTATGCTTGTAAAGAATACAAAAGTTAATTTTACCTACTATAATATGACTGTCTGAAACTTATTTTCTCTCTGAGAAATAAATGTTCTAATGGGCAGCAGTTGCTGAGCTGTGTTTGGTGTTATCAGTGGGGGCCCCTCTCTTCCTAATTCCTACAGCCCACCCCCTCCTCAAAAGGCCAGGGGCCATTAAGAAAGGGGCCATCTTACTGTTGTAGGTTCCCAGATGAAGAGGTGTCTGTCTGTCTGCCTGTCAGTCTCAGACTCCTGGAAAGAGTGTGAGGATGGGCTCTGACATTGTTTCCCTCCCAAACAGCACCACCTTCTGGGAGCTGTGGAAGGTCCAGCCTCTCTCCCATTCTTCGGCTTCCCTGTGGCTGTGTTCCTTTAGTGGCAGAAGTGGCCCTTCGGACATCTCCGGCACCTCTTTACCCAACTTGTGGAATTCGACTCTAGGATGCTCACTCCTCCTTTGACCTTGTCTCTGTCCCCATTAGGAATCCTTGAGCCTCTTAGGTCTTTATTTTGCAGATGAAGAAACCAACCAAGATTTAAAGACCTGTTCAAAGTCAGCCAACCAAGAAATGGTAGCAGAATCCTGGGACAAGAATATGGCCAAGGTTTTTCTCCTGGGCTCCACACATTTCAAGGCATGCTGGCCTTTTTCATACCTTTCTTCCCTCTCTCAGTAGCTGTGTCTCCATCATTTTTGGAAAGGCACATCTTGAGCAGAATCAGACAAGCTACTAGGTTACTGGGCCCACGGTAGCTTTTCCCCATCCCCTCCACTCTCCCATTCTTTCTGGTCTTGCATGGCTCTTGTGCTCGTCTCAGTGGTATAGCTAAAGGACACAGGGTCCCTTGATCACTTCCACAGGACCTATGAATTCTCAACATTGAAGTTACTAAATTGTGAACGTTCTCAATTTGGTGTAACATTAACAAAGGACCTCTAATATGTTGATGGTCCTTGTAGAAATTCTTGGCAGGACTGGAACACAAAACTTGACACTGCGTCCGCCCAAGTCTGGCTGTACCTCACTTGCTGTGTATCGTGAAGCGGCCTAAGCCAACCTTTACCTGTTATTGTTTTTTTTTTTTTTTTCTCTTTTGTTTTGCTAAAATATTGATTGGTATTCTCCAGCGGTTGAAATTGAATGAGAGCTATATATATCTCCATCTTTGGTACTGGGGGTACATTTCAATGGAAATAAGTCTGAGACCAAATTCTGCCCCTTGTTCAAACATCTGTGAGCAAGGAGACCCCCAAACTGCCATATGATTTTCTTCTCTAGCTTGAGAATCTCCCACTCTTTGCCCTCAGATACAGCCACCAGCACCTGCCATGACAGGTCATTCCAAGTGTGCACAAAAATCTTCTGAGGGCAGGGTCAGTAGCCAAGTTGTCAGGTCCAGGATCAGGAGCAGTGGAGCTTTAGGCTTGAATATTATTGTTTTAGATACAACTTTATATATAGTAATTAAGGTCTACAAACCTTAAATTTCATGTCCATGAATCTTCACATATGTATCTATCCATGAAACCACCTCCCAGATTAAAATACAGACCATTTCCAGTGCCCTAGGGGGTTCCTCATGCTCCTTCCTAGTCAATATCGCCCTTTCCTCCATTGGTAACCATTGTCTAGACTTCTAGACAGTGTCTAGACCTCCTCTTCATCTCTGGCCATTGGGCCGTGGGGGATCTGAACTCAGCCAGCAGGACAGAAGGCACGCCCTACACTTTGGGTCCAAATAACACTGCTATGAACATTCTCACACATGTTATTTGGTGGGCACCATGCTCATTTCTCCTCAGTTTATCCCCAGGAGTAGAATTACTGGGTCACGGGACAGATATGTGTTTAGCTTTAGTAGATTCTACCAAACAATTTTCCACTGGCTGTGCAATGTACAACCCACCAGCAGCATATGAGTGGCCAGGTGCTGCATCTCCTCATCAGCACTTAGTATTGTCAGCCCATGGCTTTTGCTGCAGACCTGCTTGTTGAACGGCTTCTGCTAAGCTCCATTATACAAGGCTTCTTTCTTCCTTTATAGCACTACTTGCTTCAACTGGGGAGCCCCTCATGGAGGGAATGGGAGAGCTGATCTTGTCTTTGCTGTGTAGCACAGTCATTTTAGCACCCACCTCCATACTCCTGGGCCACCAGATCCCTGTATTGGCTCTTTGAGGAAAGTACGTAATTCAGATTAACACAACCCTCCCTGGCCCCCTCGTCCTCATGTCTGGCCATTGGGCTCGGAGGGTCTGAACTCAGCCTCAGTGGCCCACTCTTACATGGACCCACGCTGCCAACACTTCAGTCCTCAGGCAACCCAAGTACAAGCAGGACAGAAGGCATGCCCTACACTTTGGGTCCAAATCCTTCCTTGCCCACAGGCTGATGCCTAAAATTCCATTAACATTTCATGCCTTTACCTCTGAAGGCCATGATTCTTGGGGGCATACCTGTGACCCTGTTTCCTTTGAGTTATCAGTATTCCAGTGTGAATAAAGAATATGTGAACAGGTTTTGATGAGGCAGTATAGCAAAAGACACCGGGTCCTCATGGGAAAGATTAAAAAGGGGATGAAATGGACCTATTTGCTGTTGGTTGACCTTGGTGACACAGACGGAGTCATAGAGGATGAAGGCTCAGAAGACTGAAGTGGCTTCAAAGGAATTGCTCAGATCACCAGTGGGGTGAAGGTCTGAGATAAGAAGGCAGGGTCAGAGAAAGAGACCTGAGGGAGCTTTTTCTGGACACAAAGCTCTGGAAACAAAAGGTTGCAGAGCCAGAGTTCATGTGGGCAGCTGTTTGAAGCCGGCCCTGTCTTTAGGTTCAAGAGGACACAGGCTTTTCTGGGTTGGCCTGCAGAGTTTCTGGCTCTACTGTACTTTCTGGGCACATCTAGGTTTTGGCGGCCAGGGCCCAGCCAGTCGTCCCCCTGTCCTCATCCCTCCCCTCCTCCCTCCCTCATTCCCTCTCTTCTCTTTCTCCTCCTCTCTGTCTCCTCTCTGTCTTCAAATTTTATTATTTTTTATTTCAATTGGTTTATGCAATTCAAATTTTTGAAATTTAGAGATGTCTCCTTCCTTGTCCCTAGCCTCCCAGTTCCCCTCCCAGAGACAACCAGTTTTACCAGTTGCATATGAAGCTTTCCCGAGATACTTTAATATCAATGTGTGTGTGTGTGTGTGTGTGTCCTCTTTGTTGTGAAACTGGTAGCATACTGTTCACATGACTCTAGGCCTCATTTTAAAAAATTATTTTTATTAAATACTGAGTAGGCACAAAAATAGAAGCTATTACATATATATATATATATGTATGTATATATATATATGTATGTATATATATATATTTATTTATTTATTTATTTATTTAAACACCCAATGATACAGTAAGCCACAGTGCCCATCACCTGTCCTAGACAAAAAAGCAGAGCTTTTAAAATCCTCTGCGTGGCCCTTCCCCACCCCACTTCTTCCCCTAAATACTATCCTGAATGTTATGCTTATCATGACCTTTTTTTCTTTATAGTCCTGCCACATGTTTATATCACTATACAATAAATATTGCATAGTGTTTCACTCTTTTAGAGAAGAGAAGAAACTGTATGGCATGCAGTCTTCTGCAACTTGCTTTGATCGTCCCTACAATTCTGGTCCTGAGAGCCAGTTCCGCTGGTATGCATGGCTGGTTAGTTCATCTTCACTCTGGCATGAAATTCTATTGTATGAAGATAATGCCATTAATTTTTCATTGTGATATTTCAGGATTTTTGAGTTTCTTCTAATTTTTCCTAGAAACACCGCTCATATAAATGCTCTTAATCGTTTCCCCTGGTGTCTGTGTTCTTTTGACAGGGAGGCGGATAAGGATTTCCCTAGGGCTTGCAGAGTCCTAGGGAATGCACATTGCCAACTGCAGTAGAGATGCCAAAACTGTTTTCCAAAATGGCTGTGTCAGTTGACACACCTGTCAGTGTATCTGAGAGTTGTTTTGCTCCACTTCCTCACCAACACTTGGAATTATCAGATATTTAAATTTTCCAAACTGAAATCATAATTCATAGTAACTTATATTTTCATTTCCTTAATTATGCACATTGCATTTTTTTACTTAAAATATATTTTGGTGATTGTCCTGTATCACAGCGATGAGGAATTCCTTCTCCTCCCCCACCAGCTTTATTGAGAAGTAATTGACATACATCACTGTATAAGTTTAAGGTGCACAGCATGACAGTTCGATTAACATATATTGTGAAATGATTATCACAATAGGTTCAGCTAACATTCATCTTCTCATAGATACAATAAAAAGAAAAGAAGGAGAAAAGGAAAACATTTTCTCCCTGCAATGAGAACTCTTAGGATTTACTCTGATAACAACTTTCTTATATATCCTACAGCACCATTAGCTGTAGTCATCATGTTGTACATCACATCCATGATACTTATTTATCTTATACCTGAAAGTTTGTACCTTCTGACCTCCTTCCTCCAATTCCCCCTCCCTCACCTGTACCTCCAGTAAAAACAAGTCTGATCTTTTTTTCCATGAGTTTTTGTTTTGTTTTTATGATTTCACATGTAGTGAGATCATACAGTATTTGTCTTTCTCTGTCTGACTTATCTCACTTAGTATAGTGCCTTCAAGTTCCATCCATGTTATCGCAGATGGTAGGATTTCCACATTGTTGTTTTTTTAATGTCTGAATAATATTCCATTGTGTGTGTATATGTACACGTATACACATACACACACCACAACTTTTTAATCCATTCATCCATTGATGCACACTTAGGTTGTTTCCACATGTTGGCTATTGTAAATAATACTGCTATGAACATGCGGGTGCAGATAACTTTTTGAGTGTTTCCATTTCTTTTGGATATATTCCTAGAAATGGGATTGCTGGATCATATGGTAGTTCTATTTATAATTTTTGAGGATCCTCAATACTGTTTTCCATAGTGGCTGCACCAATTTACAATCCCACTAAGCGCACAAGGGTTTCTTTTTCTCCACATCCTTGCCAACATTCGTTACCTTCTGTCTTTTTCATGATGCCTATTCTAACAAGTGTGAGGTGTTATCTCATTGTGGCTTAATTTGCATTTCCCTAATGGCTACTGATGTTGAGCATCTTTTCATGTATTTGTTGGCATTTCATATATCTTCTTTAGAGAAGGTCTATTTTGCTCGTTTCCCCATAGGTCCAGTTGCATTCTTTTACATGTGTCCTCCTCCTTTCTTGGTCTGGAGAGTGTTCCATCATATGGAAATTGGACTGATTTAACCAGTTCCTTATTGATAGACACTGAGTTGGCTCCAGTCTCTTACAGTCAATTCTACAATGAATAGCTTTGTACATAGATGGTAAAGCGCATCTGTACATGGGGAGTCTATAGGCTGGTTTCTTATACAGGAACCTCCTGAGATGTTTAAATGAAAACAGAAGGCAGTTTTTGCTCCCCTCCGGCCCTGCACCTGTCTATTTCCAGCAAATTTCCTTAATTCCCCAAGTTCCCCCAAATGAGAACTGCCCTGGTTTACTTCACTATACTGTCTTTTCTCCCACATGATGATGTTCAACTTCCCCCCCCCTTCCCTCTGAACCAACCCAGAAAAACCCTGACCCCAATACTACCACCCCTACCTCCACACAGTCTCTTCAGAATTGTCCCTACCCTGGCAACTCCTTTTTATGACCATCCCCATCTCAACAATTAGTGTTCCCTGAGGGGCTGGACCTTGCCTGATCCTGAAGGAGAGGAAAAGTAACTGATGGCCATTCTTAGAAAGGATATAGTCTGAAAGGGAGCAGGGTGACAGATACAAAAGCAACCAGACAGACTAGGACAAATCCCAGCCCAGTACCTGTTAGCTGTACCTCCCTGGGCAAATGTCCCTGAGGCTCATTTCTTTATGAAACAAGGACATTAATACTTCTCTGGGGCTTGGGGTGAAGGAGACTGATGTTTACAAAGCACCTCATAATTGTGCACTTGGAAATAATAGCTTTCTTTGTTATGAAGGATACTTCTGATTCAAAGAAGCCATGATAGTGATATGATAGATAGTCTGAGAGCCCCCAGAGGAAGGGGAAGGAAGCCCAAATTGGAGGAGCTTCTTGGGGGAGTAGATATTTGACCTGTGTCTATCAATATGGGCATCATTCAGGCAAGTGGAGAAATCTTTCTCTTGAGGAAGAGATCCTCAAAATCAGAAGTGTGGAAGGGGAAGGTAGAAAGCTTTGAATGTGCTTGAGGACTGGGGAGTAGTTTGGGGAGGGACATGAAGTGTAAAGGGAATGGAACTGAGCATCAGAAATGTGGCTGGAGCTCCATCTTGGCGGCCTAAGTGGGCGAAGTGAGATTCTAGGGTGGGCCCAGGGATCTGATTTGCACCCATAATTCAGGTGCACACCTTTTCAACAGAGTAAGAAGGTGCAGCCTAGGGTGAAGGGATGTGGGGTTCAGTGGAGCTAGCTAGACCTGGTTACCAGAGAGACCAGCAGCTGGTATGCAGGGTTTTTTCTCTGGGAGGAACCTTGAGGGAGCATTTTATTGCATTTGATCCAGGGCAGCTTTCATCCCTGCTCCGTCCCTCCCTCTCTCTCTCCCTCTCTCTCCTTTGATCTGGTATCCTGAATGCAGAGACTGGGTGCCTGGGACATTGCATGTGCAAGGAATATGCGAACTGCATGTGCCCTCTGGAAGCTTGGAAGGTGGTCCAGAGAGTGGGAACCCTGGCTGGTTAAACAGCTGCAGCAGCCATTTTCCATCTAAGCACTTCAAACTCATTGGTCTCAATCTTCCAACAGTCCAGGTGGGTTGCAGGTATCATCATAGCATACCCCTTTCATGCAGAAACTGAGCTTCAGGAAGGCTGAGTAACTTGTGCAAGGTCATATAGCTGAGACCTGGTGGAACTGGGATTCATACCCATCCATTTGATTCTAGAACCCACACAGTGCTCTCTCTCCCTCTGTCCCCTGCAAAGACATTGCATTTACACAGTCTCACATCAAAAATTTCAAATAGATATTCAGTAATATTCCTCTTCCTACCCCTGTGTCCCAGTTTCCCTTCCTAGAGACGACCAGTAAGAATAGTTTCTTATAACTAGTTTTAGAATATTCTGTGCATATAGAAATACATGTATTCTATGGATATGCTCCCCTGCTCTTTTGGATGACAAATGATGGCATCCTACAGTAGTTTTGCTCCTGTTTTTTTCTTTCCTCACTTGGTATTCCCAGGCAGTCTTTCCATGTCAGTTCACAAAGAGCTTTTCCTTTTTCTGCTTTATAACCTACATATTCACTTCCTCTTCTTTTTCGTGGGTGTGTAGGGGCTTCCAGACTTACACAGTCATAAACCATTCTACAACGAACAGCCTTAACCTCCGGTCATTTTGTATGAGCAGGAACATCTGTTGGACAACTGCTGACAGCACTTGGCACCATTCATTATATTTTCTCCAAATCTTCTCATAGACTTAACTGTAAAAGTACTTCTGCCTTCTATATTCTAACACCCACCTCTTGCCCCAGAACTTTCTCTCATGAGTTCTGGCTATCTGGGTATACATCTTGTGCTTGTGATTACACAAGTAGAGCCATATACCATTGTCTGGCAGCTTTGATCCTTGATGGAACAAGATAGTCCCGGGTATTTCTCAGCCTTAAATCTCAGGCCTGCTTCACCTGACATAAACAGCTCTCTCCCTTTCTGTGGTTCTTATCATAAAAACAAAAGAGGTTTTCCCCAAATGTAACATTAAACTGCAATTAAATATGTCTTCACAGACTCCAGCGCTCCCTATTGTCATTACTCTCCCATACCTCAAGCTTGCTAGATTGTACTCACTCAGCAAAATCCCAGCCTAGTTAAACCCAACTCTCTGCCACTCAGCCCACTCTGCCATATCTCCTACTTATTTATTTTGCTCCAGTCTGCCCCCGCTAGAATGTCAGCCCCGGGAGGCAGTGGCTGTGTCTTCTGTCCATCCATCCCCACTCCCCAGAAAAGTGCCTAGTGCACAGTGGGTACACATTTTGTGAATGTGCATGTTTGTTGAATGAATTTCAGAGTGTAGAGAGCTCATTTATGGTAACATCTGGGGGAAAAAAAAATAGAGGATAGAAATCACATTGTGTCCAGGGGTGCTGGAGGAGAGTGGGAAGGCTGGGATGGGATAGACAGGCCCGGGAGTCCTCAGGTTTGCCCAAGGAGAAGCTTGCTATTCCTTCCTAACTGGCTCTTGGTCTGAGAGGAGATCTTAAGAGTTCTTCATTTTCAAACTCAAATTACAGGAGTCTGAATCTTCACTAAACTGTTGCCAGTCTTAGTTACTTAAAGCCTCCAAAAAGATGTTTGGCTGGCCGTGTTTAGCAAGGATGTCTAAGGCCAGGATGACCTGACCAGTCACCTTTTCTAACCCCTAAATTTTACAAGCAGGGAATTGAAGCCTAGAGAAGGAAGCAACCTGGACTTGGACCCGGGTTTCCCTCCCTGTGGTTCTAGGTTCTTTGCTACTCCCTGCTATGCCACCTCACTCTGCTGTCACATGAAGTCATTTGCCCAATTGTCCTTACCCTTAGAAGAAGACAAGAAAATGATTTGTCTAACCCACACTAAAACTCAGATGAAAAAACGCCATAGAGGAGACTGAAGGATCTGACAAAGCTCCAGTGAACCTGTATGACGTGCTTAGCATGTGACACACAATTCTCAGCTCTCTGCACATACTCCTGCACTTAATCTTCACAACAACCCCCTGAGGTGGCTATTATTAACCCCATTGCATTGTGAAGGAAACTGAGACACAAGGAGGTTACACAACTACACACATAGTTAGGAAATGACAGAGCCTAAATTCTAATCTCTGTGTGATTCAAGAGTCTATGCTTATAGCCTTTATTCTCTAGGGTCTTTAATGCCACACCTAAATGATTTTTCAGTTTAAGCAAACTTTTCCTTTGAAAGTTTCAAGTTCTGTTGACAAAGGAATTCAAATCTGAAACAAGACATGGTATGGGCAAGTTAGGCTCTGCTTGTTAAACTGGCCGCTGGCTGCATTTCAGCCCTAAGTACTAAGGGGAAGCAGCAGAGGACAGGGGATAGGGAACTGACACTTAGAGCGACACGTTTTGTGCCTGGTCTTTTCTGTATGTTAGCTCCACTTCATTCTCACAATGGGCCCAGGTCACAGGATCCCACAGCTAGTGGGTGGCAGAGCAGGATTCGAACCATACACATTCTACTCTATCAAGAGGCTTCCCAAGGCTGTTTATACAGGACGTGCTTAAATATCACAAATAAGGCATTTCTGCATCAGGAGCTTGGAGTCTGAAGTAATCTCAGTAAGTTCCAGCTGAAGCCCTCTGACCATTATATTCTTTCCCTTATTCCTGAACTGAAAAAAATGTACAGTGGAGTTTCCACTGAGGTGGGTGAAAGAGTTTGAACCAACTAATCATCAAGTTTTGATTCCAAAAAAGGGGACAACTTGTTCTAATTTGCCAAACCTTAAGTCAAATACATTTTCTTAACTGAATTGTCCACAGGATCCCGTTTTGGCTTTTTGGCTTTTTAGAGGTCAGTGAGCTAATGTGAGGTAATAGAGGCAGCCCGGTGTGATAGAAGAAACCACGGCCTGGCAGACAGAACTCCTGGGTCTGGGGCCTGGCTCTGATGTGGGCTTCTTCTGTGACCTTAAGCTGGTTACCTCCCATCTCTGGGCCTCAGCACCATGAAAATAAAGGGCTTAGATCTGATGAGCTCTCTGTTTTCCTCTAGACCTAAAGTTCTATGATAGGAACATGGGCTCTGGGGTCAGACACTGGAGTTCAAACCCTTGTTTCATCATTTACAAGCTGGTAAGCGAACAAGTGGAACAAGCTGTTTAATTACTCTGAGATTCAATTTCTTCATATATAAAACAGAGACTGATAATACCTCTGTCATAGGTATTGCGAAAAGCAAATGAGAAAATTCAAATAACTTGCTTGGCATAGTGCCCAGCACAAACAGAAGATGCTTTCAATATTGGTTAGTCACAAGTGATGAGGGTTCTTTATACATTATTGAAATTCAGTAAAGAATCCGAACTTCCACCAATAAATATTTATTGAGCGCATATTCTTCATTTTCTGTGAATTCTTCCAGCTGGCTACCCAAACCATTCCCAACCCCTTCTTTGCTGCCTCTAACCACAGAGACTAGAGATCCAGACAACCCATTTCCCAGCCTTGCTCCAAGCTTGGGATGGCCATGTGATCCATGTTTTGGTATTGATACATAAGCTACTGCGTGGCTTCTAGGGAAGATGTTTTCTGCTCCAAAGGACAGTCACCAGAGGAGAGCTCCTTGCCACTGCCTTTCTGTTTCTTTCCACCTTAAATATGAAAACATTATGCAGAGCAGTGGCAGCAGTCTTGTGACCGTGAGGTACAACCACAAAGAAAAAAAACAACAAGCCAAGCATATCATAGCACAAGTCTGGATAGAGCCTGGGTCCTGGGTGACATTATCGAACAGAGAAACCAACCACAGCAGCTCCTGCCTGTTAGACTTCTCACTATGTGAAAGTACAAACTGTTTGTTTAAGCCACTGTCAGCCAGGTTTCATATTCCTTGTAGTAGAGCCTGTCCTATCTCATACATCATTCAACAAACATTTATTAATTTTCTACTAGCGCTAGGCACTATTCTAGGTATTAGGTTTATAAGGAGAGGTAAGACATATTTAAGGTTTTATAGCCTATTCAGGAGGACAGCCAAGTTTTTTTTTTATGACATAAAAATGTAAGAGGTGGTACAATTGAAGTCTTTATATGGCAGCATGAGGGGGTAAAGGAAAGGGTAGATTGTTTCTTCTAGACTATACATGCTTTCAGAACATTGTTTTTCTTACCGATACATCTCTAGCACCTCACCTAGTACATATCAATGTTCAGTAAATTTTTGCTGGGCATGATGACTGTTAGTGCTGCTCACCTTGCACAAAGGATGGTCTTACTTTTATGCCCTTTTGAAGTTAGGTGTGTCTATGCGACTCACTTTAGCCAATAAAATGTGAGCAGAATTGATATATGTCAATTTCAGGCCGAAGCAGGTGAGAGCTAGTACGGATCTTTATGCTCTTTCTGCCCCGATCCCCCATCCGCACCCTGGCCCCTGATGACGAGTAAAAATTAACCCTGTTGGTAGTTGAAGGTTGTTTGTTACTGAAACATAAGCTAGCCAAACCTGACTAATCCAATGAATGAATTAATAATTGAATGAATGAATAAATAATGACAGTGTTGGGAATGAATTAAAGTGAGGAGATTCAAACAGGGAGCTTGAGGCAGACACTATTGATTCCTCACCCTATAAGGAACTGCCATTCACCATTCTTTCCTTACTGCCAGCAAAGCCTGCATCCCATTATAGAGATTGAAAATGTCGTACGATGGTTTTCCCAGCCTCCCCTGCAGCTAAGGCATAGATGTGTGACCCAATGTTGACCAGCGGACCCGGAAGGAGAGTCTTCTGGAGGGTTTTCTGGGAAGAATTTTTCTCCTTGCCACACCAAAAAAATTTCTCTATTGTTTAGGCTACAGGCATTGAGTTTTCTGTTACTTGCAGCCCAAAGTACCCTAACTGATACAATGTTGATAGCTACAATGTTGCAGGAAACTATGTGAGAGAGAGAAGGCCCTGAACACAGGCCTCAGTGGAAGGAATAGAGAGGAAAGGATAAAGTTGAAGAAAGCTAGGAAGTAAAATTGGCAAGATTTGTTGATTAATTTTGTAGAGAGGGATTGAGCTGTGTGCTGTGCAGAATAAAAGCGGTCTACAGACTCAGTCGCTCATGTCAAGGATCCCAGTGGGAGAGACGCATTCTGAATGAAAACACCGCTGTACAGGACAGCCTGTGCCAAGGACCCCTGTGTGCTGCAAGGGCTGTGAGGATGGAGGGTGGGCTGAAGAGTCAGGCTGGCTTCATGGAGAAGGCAGTACTTGAAGTATGGCTGAGCTTTGGGCTTGGATGGATAGAGGTTATGACAGTCTAGTCAGGCCCTTCCTAATATATCTGAGACCAGATTTCATAGCTAGTATTTTACAAATAATTTTTGCATTACAACTTGTATTTTTAATTTTTTTAAACCATTTTCATGTGTTAGATGGAAAGGCAATAGGACAATCCAGTTCAATACCAAATATACTTTAAATGTAAGCATCATTTAAAATATGGCTACTTAATATTTTATTAGGAGATTATATTGTAGGTCATTTAACCATTCCTTTATTCTCAGATGTTCTGGGTTTTCAGTGCTTGGATATTTAAAATACTGCTGTGGTGAGCTCTTTTGGCTAGAGTTCTTACTATGCGTTAGACATCCTTAGGATACATTTTCAGAAGTACAATCACTAAATCAAAGAAAAATTGAAAGTGGTCAGCATCACCCAAGAGACAATTGCTGCAATCCTTGATAAATAATAGCTAAATTGTTTTCCAATATGGTTCTACCAGGGCATATGAGAATTTTGCTTAACATTAAAAATGCATGACTAAATCACCTGAATCAGAAAGAATTTAGTATATATTATGACTATTTTCACCTTGCAAGCTTAATCGTCAGGACTGTCCTTTTCACCTTAGGTTGCTTACAGTTAGGGTATGCTGCTCCTGTTCTGAGCTGATACAGTCTGAATATGGGGCTTGTTTGGTAGATACTGTTACTGAGCTAGAAAGTAATATGTTTCCTCATCTTTTCTAAAAAACAAAGTCGGAACCCTTTTGTCGAATAGCTAAACAAAGTAGCCATTAAATAGAAAAATAAGTAAATAATTCAACATCTTGAAATGCTTTAAAAAATAAACTCTTAGATTTAAGTAGTAATTTAGTTTCTTAGAAATAAACACTTCTGTTCTTTTCTTACTAATCCCCAATTATTTTCAGTCACAGCCTATTCTCATCCTGGGCTTGGTCCTCTGATTAGAATGGGCCATTCTAACTGGAGTGGAATTAAAAAGTCCTTACAGGGCTAATGTAAGGACCTGTCTGGCTTCCCACACCAGGAATCCATTATCCTGGCTATTGAGTTTTCTTAACCCTTGGGCTTAGGCTCTCCACGGGGGCCAACACCTCTCTGGGCCCTGTTATCTCTCTCCTCCTCAGGGATAGGGCAGCCCTGAGCATTGAGAGAGGAGCACAATCCTAGCAGAGACTGGAAAAGGATGTTCAGGACAAAAGGGGGAGAGGGGCTTACCTCCCAGTTTGGCTAGACAACAAATTTCTGCAGCATCAAAAACTATCACTATCCGAATGATGAATTGGCAACTTTTCCCCAGCTATAGGACTAGCAAAACTCAATATCATAAGCGTCACTTTACTTCTCTGAATCTCATTTTCTCTTTTATAAACAGGGGTTTAAAAACTCTAATTCTCAGTATTGCTGTGGAAACCAAATGAGATGACTATAGGAAGGTCTTCGAAATAGATCAAAAAACTATTATTAGTTAAATTAATAATAAGGCAGCTAACATCTGTATTGCAGTTTATACTTTCCAGTAGTTCTCAAATTATAATATGCATATGAATCACATGGAAGTCTTGTTAAAGTACAGATCTTAGACTTAGTAGATCTAAGGTATAAGATACTGCTGCTGCTGGTTCACACACTGCAAATTGCAAACATGAAATTTTCTAATAGTAGATTCCTAGCAGACCTCAATCCCACATAGTATATGATCAAAACAGCCTGTGGCCTTTAATATTCTACATGTGATATAATTGAATGGCCAGATTTAGAAGGTAGAAATGATGGTCTACACAGGACTTTTCTAAGTGTGCTTGACATTTCAATGAATATTAATTTAAAAAGATGTGTTCGCATAAATTTGGTGAACCTTTGGTTAAACAAAATTAAGCCAAGTTCTTTACTGCAGAGTGTTATACTTATGACACTTTCTTTCTCATGTAATATAAAACCCAAATAAAAATTGCTTAAGGAGGAGAAAAAAAATGGCGTAGATGATAGAGGCTCTGTTCATTCCTCTGGTGACCAAATCAAAGTTGTAGCAGAAACAAGGAGCAGCAGCAAGGAAAAATCGCCTGGGATCTTGATGAACAAGCCATACAACTGGGAGAAATCTAAGAAAGCACCCTGCAATGGCAGAAGGTAGGACGGGGAGAGGATGCGGGGCTGCTCCGTCCCAAGTGGCGAAGTGAGACGGAGGCTGCGGCAGTGGTAGCTGCAGATGCTTCTTAAAGGGGCCTCGTCCGCGAATGGATTTTCGTGGTCATGGACCTGCTTGCTCTGAGCACCACTGCCTGTTCGGCTGTGAGGGCTGAGGTGAGATTTGTTCTGTACAGAAGTGCCAGCAGTATCCATTGTTCCATGTTGAGCCCTCCCCACTACCAGTGTGCCCCACACAGCACCGCCAAAGCTGTGACATCATCAAACTGGATAACAGAGGTTGCTCCACCCAGAGGATTCCCTGAAACCACGCCTATCCCAACTTGGGCATCACCCAAGGCACATCCAGGTGTGTCCTCAGCGAATCAGATGCTCCTTGCTGAGACACACTGGTGGAGGCAGCTGGCCTTGGTTTCTGGTGTAACCTCTTGAGGCAACTATAAGCACAGCATCTGTGGATTGCTTTGTGAATCTTAACAGGTGGCCCCAGAGGGGTAGAGGCTTGGGCTAAATTTGGCCTGCAGCTGAACCCCTCTCAGGACTGTGCCACTGAACACTTACTTCACAAATCTACGCTATAAGACCGGGAGACTTAGGAGCTTTGCTTAGTACATAGAAACATAGAAACAGACACGGAAAGGCAGCCAACATGAGAAGACAAAGAAGCAGAAACCATATGAGAGAATAGAACAAAGATCCAGATATAATGGAGTCAAGTAATCTAACAGATGCAGAGTTCAAAACACTGGTTATAAAGATGCTCAATTAACAAACCAGTTTGAAATGGATAACACATTATCTGAGATGAAAAGTATACTAAATAGAATAAACAAAGGAATAAGCAAAGTGAATAAAGAAAAGAATCAAATGCCCTATCTAGAAGACAGGAAAGCTAATTAGGACACTCAATCAGAATGGCAAGAAAAAAGATGCCAAGACTATAAAAATAATTTAAGGAGGACATGGGACACTATTAAGGCTCCAAATATTCATCTGATCTGTGTAACAGAAGAAAATCAAGATGTTGAGCAGCTATTTGAAGAAATAATGATGGAAAACTTTTCTAACTTGGTGAAGGAAATGAACATAAAACCCCAGGAACCTCAGAGAATTCCAAACATCAGGAATCCAAAGAGGCCCACACCAAGACACATCATAATTAAAATGCCAAAAGTTAGATACAAAGAAAGAATATTAAAAGCAGCAAGAGAAAAAGAAATAATTACTTATAAGGAAACACTCATAAGACTGGCGGCTGATTTCTCAAAAGAAACTATGCAGGACAGAAGGGCTTGGTAAAAAATATTCAACAGGATGAAGACCCAGGATCTACAACCAAGAATAATTTATCCAGCAAAGCTATCATTTAGAGTTGAAGGACAGATAAAGAGTTTCCCAGACAAAAATAAGCTAAAGGAATTTATCACCATTAAGCCAGTATTACAGGAAATGTTGGAAGGACTTCTTTAAAAAGAAAAAAACATGTTTCAAAAACAAGAATAAAGAAGGGTAACAACTATATTCCTATCAATAAGTACCTTAAATGGAAAAGAATTAAATGTTCCAACAAAAAGATAGAGTGGTTGAAAGGATAAGAAAACAAGACCCTTACATATGAAAAGGAAAGAGATGGAAAAAGATATCGCTTTGATGCACCTAGAAGGTATTTAAGTCACACGGAGAAAGATAAACACTATATGATTTCACTTATATTCAGAATCTAAAGAATATAAAAAACAAACTAATCAAAAACAGACTCACAAATAAGTGGACAATTTAGTGACAGACAGAGAGGAGGAGGGTTTGGGGAGCTGAGACAATGGAGTGAAGGGTTAAAGAAGTACAAATTAGTAGCTGATGGATGGTTACAGGGTTAGGGAGCATGGCGATCATTTTACTAACTATATAGATGTCTAACCAATGTACTATATACTTGAAACTAATTAAAGTTTTAAAAATCAAATTAAAAAGAAGTACAAATTGGTAATTACAAAATAGTTGATGAGGATGTAAAGTACAGCATAAGGAATATAGTCAATAATGTAATAACTGTGTATGGTGTCAGATAGATATTAAATTTATTAGGGTGATCACTTTGTAAGTTATATAAATATATGATCACTGCATTGGACACCTGCAACTAATATAATATTGTATGCTAATTATAATTAAAAAATAAAAAAATTATTTTAAAAAATTGCTTAAATAAGGACAATTTTTTTTCTCCCAATGCAAGAAGACTGGCAGAAGTTTTGACTGAAGCAAAATAAGCATAACATCTTTATGATGGCCAAAGACAAAAATTGGCTCTTTATTCTTTTAGTCTTTTTCTTTTGGGTGTTGTATTTTTCAGTTCTACAATTTCCATTTTGGTCTTTTTATAGTTTCTGTTTCTCTGCTGAGATTTCCTATCTCCTCATTCATTGTGAGTATATTTTCCTTTCTTTTCTTGAACACAATTATAATAGCTGCTTTAAAATCTTTGTCTACTAAATTTAACATTTAGACCATCTTGAGATTAGACTCCATTATCTTCCTCTTTTGTACTGGGCACCTTTTCCTGTTTCTTCTAATGTCAAGTACCTTTGGATTGTATCCTAAACATTGTAAATGATATGTTGTAGAGACTCTGGATTCCTCTTGCTCTTCTGAAGAGTATTCCTTTTAGTGTTTATTTGTTTTAACAGGTAGGTAACTTGGCTGAAATCTTGAACTGCATATATTGTCTCCTCTTTGGTAGATGGAAGCTGAAATCTCAGTTTAGATCTTTTAGCCTTAGCTGTATTGCTTAGAGTTTTCTTATCCATGTGTGATTCAGAGATTTGAATAGAGTCTACACAGATTTGGGGGCCCCGTGTTCATGGTTCCCTATCTTTTTCTTTCCTCACTTTCTAGCCATGTGGTCACCAGAACTCTGTTCCCTGGCTTTTCCTGCCAGTATAGCTCTGGGTTTCTATCCAAGTTTTAACCACTATACATGACCCTGACTAGGGCCTTTCCTCAGGCAAAAAGCTACAAAAAAAAAAAAAACTCATCCATTGTTATTCCCTTCTTTCAAGTGTTGACTCCTCTCCATTATCTGTGTGCTTTGACCACTCTCATGTCTTTATAGTTGATTTTCATAATTTTGTTATGTGGGAGGTTTGTGGTTTTATAGGAGCTGTTCAGCCATTGCTGAATGCAGAATTTTTGTTGGTCTCTTTTTAAAAAGCAAAGAAGACTTTCTTAGAATTACCCACCAAATTATTCTCTATTTTATTGGCCAAAATTGTGTTCATATGCTCTTTCTCAATCCCCTTTGTTCTGGGACTTGCTTGTCCTGAAGGTTACCCTGAAGAGGGTAAGCAGAGTTAGGGTTTGATTAGCCAGGAAAAAGGTAGGAATGGCTGTTAAGCTGGAAACCGATGAAACTTGCCATATGGAACTTTTAGATGCCTTTAATATGAAATTGTGAATCTCCAATATATTCCAATCTCATCCACAATATTCTTTAAATTTATTCATTTGATTAAGAAATCCTTTATTCATGGAGTACTGCAAGGTACACTCAGAACACTGATCTGAACTGAAAACAGCAAGGTTCTCAGGCCACATTTTGGTCAAAATACTCAGCGTGCTTCACTACTGCGGCAGTCTGACCAGCAGGCATTGGATTTTATCAGTGTTTCCAACTCAACAATCATTCTGTGAACCACAGCAATGATTTGGAACAAAACCCGAGGTTCTGAACCAATTCCTGGAATAGACGCCTATGATGGCCAAGTAAATGTTATCCCAGTTTTTGACAAACTATACCTGGAGGGTGGGTATCTCAGGAAAAATCCAAGGAAAATGAGTCTTTCTTTGTAACCATAGCTAAACTTAGGGTCCAGGGCTTTTGTCTGATAATTATTCAAGCAAAACTAAGCTGAGAAATTGGTTATTTGCATGGTTTACTGCTTAGCAGGTTACCTAGATGCTAGTGCTGGAGGATATCTTCATTGATTGTCTCCTAAAAATGGTTTAAAATATATTTTAAAAAAACTGTTGAAGAGATAATGTAAACATACCAGCAAAGACCACTTTCAAAAAGAAAGATCTCACAATCTCTCCCACAGGATGGTTTTCATTTTACAGTCCCATTTCACATGTCACATTTTTATGTGCTAGGTTTCCTTGATTCTAAAATTCTATCAATTTTAAGACTCAGCATTGATTTAGTAAAAGCTTTTTAGGAAAAAAAAAAAACCCACAAGAAACTAGTAAGAATGCCCATTGATTGTGAGATATATCCCAATATTAGAAATCAAAATGTGGGAGGGGGGGTGGGGGGGAGGATGGAAATAAGTACCTTAAAATTGAGGAATATAGTAGAAAAAATATATTGATCTATTTTACTTTGTTATGTACCAGAAAGTGCCTTAAATTATTTGATTTTGAAACATGCTCATGTTTCAATATTCAGAAGGTACAAAGTATTGTCAGTGACTTGTCTCCTGACTGTCTACCTCTCAGTCTCCTCTCTAAAGGCCCTGTGTTTTCAGTCTTTTGTGTGTTGTTCAGAGGTATTTTACACTTACAAGTGAAATCTTATATTCTTTTCCCCTTTTTAACACAAATGGTGGCATATTATACTCTTTCCTGACCTTTGTTTTTCTACTTAAAATGTCATCAGTATGGATCCCCATCATGACCAGATCATTTTGATTTCATTTGCTTTTCTAAGAATTACATCACAAGCATTTCTCTATCTTTCTATATAATTGCTATAATTATCCTTTTTGATGACTATTCAGTTTTGTGAGGTGACTGGCCACAATTTAATCATAATTCCCTGCTGTTGAGCATTTAGGTCATTTCCAGTGTTGCTATGACAGGGAACACAAGATGACCATTTACTCATTCAACAAGTATTTATTTGACAACCATGAACTGCGATCCTCCTGTGTACAAAAGTGTCTTCCCCAGGGGCTGACAGTCAAGCAGGGGAAGCAGACATGGAAATAAATAAAAGCACAGAAGTGTTCCCATTCCCCCAAGGAAACTCTGAGTATAGTCTGAGGTCCCACCTGGGGAGAAGAGAGAAGAGAAAGTGTCGATGGATCTGCCTACATGCACTGGCTAGTGTATATGAACAAGCTGGGCTATGGCTTATTCATTAGTCTTGAGAACTTGGTTAATGTGCATCAGCCTCAGACACAAATCCAACCTCCACATGCTGACCGTGTCACTGCCCGGCTCCCCAGCTGCAGTGAATTTACAAAAGTGGTAAATAAATAAAGAATAATACTGGTTAGCACTTTGTAAGCTCTTACCATATGCCAGGTCAAACCCATGTGGGTAAGTATAATTATTTTTCCATTTTGCAATAAGAAAACTGAACCATAGAGATGTTAAGTAACTTGCCAGAAGTGGAATCGACCAAGCTGTGATTTAAACCCAGACAGCCTGGCCCCCCAACCAACTACTCTGTACTGTCTGTCCAAAGAAAGGCAGTGGAATATAATCCTGGGGCACATTTTGTCTCTGTTCTATGGATGCCAATCCATTCTTCCCTTCCTCTTAAATCTCAACAACAGTAAACGCGGGTGCCTTCGATTCTCATTTATTGGATAAGCATTTTCCTAGGTTGAGCATGGCTTATTTTTCTTCTTCTTCTTCCTTCATCTCCAGAGAATTTCCTGCCAGAAGCTTTGGGGGGAGGGGCAGGGGCTCTCCTTCACTGGGGTAGGGGGTGCAGAGCTTCTTTCTCTGCAGCCACACAGCACAAAGAGACTCAGAGCCTAGAGTGGCTCAGACCATGAGACTCAGACAGCTGGTCTTGGGGCTGCAGAAAACTGAAGGGATCCTCTTGGTTCAGACCTGTCCCAACCGTCCATCCTCCGTCCCCTCACCAGACTGCCATCCCACAGATAACCTCCCATCCCCCACTTCACCCAGCCCCTCCCCTTGGTTCGCAGACACCTCCCCCTACTCCCACCGGACCAGAGACAAAGGCAAGCCTGAATCTTATCAACCAGCGTCCTGCTGTGAGCACTGCCCTTTATGCCTTCAGACTTGGCTACGGAGAACATGTAATGAAACTGTCCAGCTGATGCCCAGTCTCCTGCCCCATTGCTAATAATTCAATTTCTTCTCAGCTATTGGAATGAAAGGCCCTCTTCACCTCAGAATATTTCAAATGCCAAACCAAATAGCAGCTTACAGCAAACGGGACCATCCATAGCAGTTCTGCTTTGTTTGCTGTAATGGAGGTAACAATGAAAACGGCACAAAAGACTGACAGTGAAAAATAGGTTTCCCTCCCACTCTCAAACCCTGGTCCCCCTCCTCAGAAGTAACCACACTCAGTAGTTTTATTTCTGAAAATTTACATGCATACACATAGAAAATCGTTTTTCATTTCAACATACATGGTAGCATACTAAGCATTTGGATCCTTGTCTTCTTATTTTTATTTTTCCTACTTACCAATATACCTTGAGAACTTTCCATATGAGCACATCCAGATCTCCTTTATTCTTTTCTATGACTACAGAGAATTACATTATTTGCTATACCGTAATTCATTTAACTAGCTTTCCACTGATAGGTATTTAGGTTTCTTCTAGATTTTTGCTATTACAATTGGTGCTGTATTTAACAACCCTATGCATATATTTTGGGGAACTCCTGTATGTATTTCTGCAAGATAAATTTCTATAAGCATCTATTTTAAAATAGATAGTGCCAAATTGCCCACCAGACTACAATTTTTCAATGGAGACTGTATAGCTTTTGCTTGATGGTTAAATCATTTGAAATAACCAAGACTCTTTTTTATATGGGAGAGCATCTCTACAACTTTCAGACGAAGACTTCAATCAAAAAGGATAAGAATAATACATTTTAAACTTCTGTAGCATAGAAACATCATTTAAAAGTTAAAAGACAAGCCACAAACTGGGAGAGGATATTTGCAATGCATTCCATTGCTAATGTTCATATTATCAGCATTATTAATATTGGCTAATATGAGTACCAACATCTTCACATTATTAACAAAAGACAAACACTACCCCCACCCCAATGGCAAAAGGCTAAGAATAAGCAATTCAGAGCAAGGGAAACTAGAATGACCAATGAACGGATGAAAGGATGCCAGCCTCACAAATAATCAGGAAAATCTCAATTAAACAACAAAATGTCAGTCTCAATGGGATAGCAGTTCATACTTCTCAGATTGGCAAAATATTTTTATTCTGGTAATACCAAAAAAAAAAAAAAAAGCAATTAGATCTCTTATAAACTTTGGTGGAAGTGTAAATTGGCACAACCACTCACTATAGAGAGCAATTTGGCAACACGTAGTCACATTGAAGAAGGGCCTACTACAGTAATTATATTTTCTTATTTTGTATATCCTTGGTTCTCTGGCATTTGTGGCCTCCCTAACTGGGGAGAGACTGCCCCTCCCAGAGCTCGCCAATTCTTATTGACAGCAAAGGGCTGGCAGCATCCTTTTATGTGCAAACTAACCAACTTAGAGCTCTACTCTGGACCACCCCCTCTATCTGGCTCCTACATTCCTGGAGGCATTATTCCTCTGCCTTAACCACCCAAGGCCAGGTGCTAGGCAACTAGAGACCACCCCTATAGTCCAGAGCCTGCTGACATTATTTAAACCAGACAAACAAAGCTATTTCCAATACAACTAGGCTGTTTCATCTGCCCTGCCTTGCCTTTCTCACAGAAAACACAATAAAGGCTTTGGACCATGCTTTTCTCTCATTTCTTCTGCCTCCCGTCCAAACCTGGTGCTTCTTCGTGTGGCCTGGAGTGTCATGGCATGCCCTCTTGTCTCCAGAAATGTAAGTAATAAAAATCTTTCAAAGGCATTAGCCTCTCTGTGTTGTCACTTAGTCACCTCTATAAATTAAAATTCCATGTGTACAAATGACACACCCACATCACAACCTGAGAAATTTCTATATACAATGGAAAGGGAGATGTATACAAGATGGGTTATAGTGAAATGCTGGAAACAACTCAAATGTCCATCAGTAAGAGAATGATGAATGTATTGCCCCATGGTCTCATAATAGGTTCCCAAAAGCAGTAAAATGAGAAAAACTAGAGCCATGTATCTGAGCACTTAATGAAAATTGCAAATTATGAATAAATCAATGTATTTGTTTACATGAAATTTAAAAATATTTATAAAACAATACTGTGTATTGTTTATAAAACATATTCACGTATTAAAAATATAAAAATATGGAAGGGAAAGATCCTCTCCAATCTGGTTTGCCATGGGTGAAAGAGGGGTAAAATTAGGAAAGAGTTCAAAGGAGTCTTCACCTCTTATCTGTCATATTTTATTTCTTTAAAACCAAACAAATATTTGACTGAGATGTAGTAAAATGTTAAGATTTGTTCAATTTGCCTGGTATATACATGGATATTTGCTGTTCTATTTTTGATGGTTTACTGTATGCTTGAGCTATTTCATAATGAGTGAAGAATGATTTAGGCTACATGAATGATCTCAAGATCATATAAAAGGATGACATGAAAGTATGCCAGAAAGCTCTGTACCTACCTCAACTATGTCAAGTTTTCTCCTCTCTCCTTAAGTCTTATTTTCAAAAATCACTGACTTTTAAGAAAACGTGTAAATACTTGCACCCTCACAGAGGATATACCTATATGTTGAATAAGTATTTGAAAATGATGTCACACACCTCAAAAGGCAAGTGCTGCATTAGAAGGCTATTAAATTAATTAGCAGAACCCCACTTTATATTTCAGGAGGAATAAGGAAGAGAAAATATTATTTTTCTTCTAAAAAAGTAATAATAATTAAACAATTTCTAAAAGCTATATAAAAATTTTCTGAAATTTTTAAATTAAATTTTTCAGAATCATCATAAATTAGAATTATTTCACCTATAATAAAAAACTCTCTATACCTTAAAGTATTTCTTTTTTAAAAACTAAAAGCAAAGGGCATATTTTATTTGTTCTTCTCCAGATAATATTTCTACATTTTACTAGAAATATTTAATAGTCCTTGCATTAGTCAGGAGGTATTCAGAGGCAAATATCAAATGAACAGTGGCTTAAACAATAAAGATATTTGCTTATCTGATATAATAGGAAGAGGACAAATGTTTTGGGGGTGGTGTAGTCACTCAACAATCTCCCCAAGGACCCAGGCTCTTTCTTTCTCTTCTGCTATCCTCAGAAGTTTGTAGTAGCCAGCCTCCAAATTGGTCCTTAATGATCCCCACCTTCTGGTATTCACACCCCTCCCACTTTTTACCAGGGTTGGTCTTGTGACCTTGGCCCTGGTAAAATATGGAAGGGGTGTGGATATGGCAGAAGGGATGGCGTTAACTTAATCTTCAGAGGTTAAGTTATAAAAAGACTATGGCTTCCATCTCGGGTTCACACTCTCTCTTGTTCTCCACCTCCTTCCCCCACCATCTTACTCTCTTTTACTCCCTTACATCTCTTGCTCTGAGAAAAGCAAGCTGACATCTTCTGAGTAGCCCAATGAAGTGGCCCATGTGGTGAGACACTGAGCTTTTTATCAACAGCCAGCTAAGAACTGATGCCTACCAACAACCATGAGAGTGTGTTTGGAAGTGGATTCTTCTACCCCAATGGCCCCTTGAGGTGACTGCAACCCTCGCTATCAGCTTGGCTGTTGAGAAATCCTGAGCCAGGACTACCCAGCTAAGGTATTTCTGGATTCCTAGTCCTCAGAAATTGTATAAGATAATAAATGTTTGTTATTTTAAGGTATTAGTTTTTAGGTAATCTGTGACACAGCAATAGATAACTAATACACCCAGTGTGTCTGCCATGTTTCCCCTAATAGATATAAGAAGGCTGCCATAGCTCCAAATATCATGTCCTCACAGGACAGCATCTCAGGCAGGAAGAGAGGAGGATGGGGGTAAAGGAGCTCTCCTTATGTACCTTTCTCCTTTTATCAAGGAGGAAATCTTTCTTAGAAGTAACCCAGCAGATTTCCCCTTACTTCTCATTGGGCAGAACTGGGTCTCATGATCGCCTCTAGCTGCAAGGGAGGCTGGGGAATCAAGTATTGGGCCTTTCAACTGCTTTGTAGGGAAGTGGACAAGGAACAAATGGGCCAGGAATGTCTGCTGTGTAGCAACAACACTATCTACTAGCCCTCCCTGCAGTTTAAATTTGTCTGATTGTTTTCACCTGGCATCATTTTACATGTTTCTTCATCCTCCGTATTCACAATAAACTGGAAATTAGGCCTCAGTTAGATTCAGGTTAAACACTGTCATCGGGATTGATCACAACTTTCATACTCTCTCACATCAAGAAACAACCAGGACCTTCACCAAGTAAACATTTTACAAGATTTAAGCAGAGGGTGATGCACCATCAAATGAAGAGCTAACCGCAAATCTAGGAAGCTTCACTTGTCTTACATTTATGAGAACTCTGTGATCTTTTATAAATTTATTTTAGGTTGTCTTGCTGGAATTGTGTGTAATAAGCAGTCTCAATTTCTTGCCTGTGATTTCCTCAGGGGCTGACAAGTCATGTGAGCCGTGTTAACTTAGTTTAAAACACCTGAGACCATTATGAGCTGACTTTTAAAATCAAACACAGAAATGTTGGAATGTGATCCCCTCAGGATGACTTCCACTTGAAGTCCTTAAGGCTTTAGGTATAATGTCGGGAACAAGGGGAAATGAGATGAACCTCCTCAACTGTTTGACAGCGAGCCATAGGAAAAGTGACCTCTGTGGTCTTGAGGTCTGATGAGCAGAGCTCTATGTGGGGGTCAGCACTTGGTGAACATGTTAACAGCTACCATGGGACCTTGTCTGGGATCGTGAACTTCTAGTTTGTTTGTTTGCATAGAGGATATGCTGTACCTGCTGTGGTCTCTCTTGTCTCTGTCTCTGTGGAACTGAAGGAACTGAAGAATGTGTTCTCTCAGTGAAGATCCTGGACTAATGTGACAGCCAGGCCTGAGGAGTGGGGGCACTAGGAGCCACATTGGGACAAGGCGCTGTCCTTGAAAGGATGGTGGGCCCCCAGACTTCTCAAGTCCCTGAAGCCCACGTCGAGCAAGGCAGGCTTGCTTCCTATTTCACTGGGAATAGTGAGATGACCTGGAAAGAGAATGTTTTTCCAAGGTTGTCTTTTTTCAACATGACCCTGTGCCCACCTCCAGCTGCTACCCTACTTTGCTGCCTCAATGACAGGAATCTCTGTCCCCCTCTCTAGAGTCTTCTCCCAACTGCCCCTATATCTTACTGTCATCTCAAACTCATCTTAAAGTTAACTCATCCTCCACCCAGTTTCCCCAAGTCAGCAAAAGGCAGCCCCATCCCTCCCAGCCCCCAGGCTAAAAACTAGGCATCAGCCATGACTCATCCTGCCCAAACCACCAGTCCCCTGGTCCTGAGAGTCTCTGCAGGGATGGTTTCATTAACTTGTCCTCCTTCAGCCACCGCCCTGGCCCGGCCGCCAATATCCCTGAGGAGGCAGTGCTATCGACCTCCTTTGTTTTCCAGCCCTGGTTTCACTGCCCTCTCAGGACCCTCCTACTTGAAAGCTCTTCCAGCTCCTCCTGAATGCTGAAAATAGATAAGGCCTTCCTCTTCCAACCCTACCTTTCTGTTCCACCTAAGCTCCCTGACCCATCTGTTACTACCCTTTGATAATAATAGACATACCACATGCCAGATATTTTACAGCCAGATCTTTAATTTTTACAACCACTATGAAGCATAGGTGTCATTGTGTCCTTTACAGATGAGGAAAATTGAGGCTTGGAGAGGTTACACAGCTCACGCTACCTGTAAATAGCAAATCTGGGTTTCAACTCAAGTCTATCTGATCTGAAGCCCTTCCTCCTGTATAACTGCCCACCATCTCACCCATCCCACCCATCCCCTCCTCTGCATGGAGTTTGTGCTGTTCCTTGCCACAGTGCCCTCCCTCTTCCCCACAGCTTCTTCAAAACCCCCACCAGCTCCACTGCACACACCTTCACTGGTGGTTCATTCCCATGCTGCTCACCCACGTCTCTCAGCTTTTCTGGCAGGAATCGCAGCCCCACAAAACTCGGTACTTAATCATAGACTGCCTTGTCTGGCTCTCTGTTTACATCACATTTGCCTGTCTTGTTCTCAAAAGCCTGGAAGTGTCTGGGTTAAGGGATGGTGCCTCCATTCACTCCGGTCCCCAAGGGCCCCAGCACCGAGCTGGGTGCGAAACACTCAGTGGAACTGACCTGATCTCCCAGGAAGGAGGCAAGGTCTCAGTGCTCCCAAAGCCAGTCGGACTCCACCCTGGCACACCCTATTCTCCCCCAGTAGTAAGCCTCAAGTCTCTCTGTGCACGTACACACACACACACGCACACGCACACACACACGCATGCACACACAGTTTCTCTGCTGCATACTCATTTAATCAAAAGGTCTCTTTACAGACAGAAGCACTTCTATACCTGGAACTACCTACCCAAGAGAGAGAGCTCCCTCCTACGTGAATACTGGGTGTTGCCCTCATTGTGGAATTCCAACACGGCTCAGTGCTGGGAGCACCCTGGGGTGGGTGAAGCACTGATACCACATCTTAACAGAGTATGGAGCTGGATTGGCCATCGGGCAGGATTTGGTGTCTCGATTCTAATTCTGGTTCTGTCTCTGGATGGTCTGGGGTAGGGCACGGACAAAGGAGAGAGACGTGATCTTGCCACTTGGCTATGAAGTTTTCTGTCTATCTATTTATTTATTATTATTTATGTCTACAGCACCTGGTCTTCCTAGGTGGTCTCCCATCCAAGTACTAACCAGGCCCGACCCTTCTTAGCTTCCGAGATCAGACATCGGGCTTGTTCAGGGTGGCATGGCCATAGACCATGGACTGTGGCTCCACTGGGACACGAACCCAGGATCTTCTGCGTGTAAAGCAGATGTGCTAACCGTTACACTATGGAACCACATCCTGAAGTTTTTGCTATATGAGGAAGACTCTCCTTTCCAGGGCCACACTGCACAGCTTCAGAGGGGGCATGACTTGTGCCCCTGGAACTACCCTGGTCCCCATGTGCCACCTCCCTTGCCTCCTGGGCTCCAAAACATCTCTGCCCTGATTCTGATGTTCCCATATCTGGTGTCCCAAGTTGTTCATTCTTGGGGTTAAATAGTGCCATCTCAAACTTCTCGTTTCAAAGTGAGAAGAAGAACATACAATATGAAGCCCCAAACACTTAGAATGATCTAGATTTTAGATGGATTTCTTTCCAGATACTTAGGAAACAGCACAAAGTTTTCGGGTTTGGTGAGAGGGTACTTGACTAAGGGTCAATGGGTCATCGAAGGGCCAGGGAAAAAAGACAGTGATGGAGAGGCAGCAGTGGGTGGGGCCCCAGGAGCAAAACTGGTCTTTACAATTTTGCCTGTAGCCAGTCCTAACATGTGAACAAACAAGTGAATAAGCAAAGGAGAGCTTACTTAATAAGAATAAATAAAAACAATGGTGCAACATATCACACATGCCTCACAAGCCTGGAGAAGGAGCCCAGGGAGGGGCAACACTGTGGGGAGTGTGGGTGGTGGGAGTGTGTCCCCTTCAAAAACCAGAGCCAATATGCCAGCCCTGCCCCTGCAGGGAGGGACTCGACCTCCTGGAGGGAGGCCAGTGTTCAATTTCTTTACTGCCACAGCAGTCAGGGAGAGAGGCATCCTCTGATAACCATCGGAGGAAGTTTTGCAACTCCTCGTGTGAAACCTTCTGTGCTGAGGGCTGAGTAACACCCAACTCTTTGGGCCTGGCGCTGAGTGGCAGCCATGAATGCCCCTAGGTATGGGCGGAGGGCTGAAGATTCTGTACCGGAGATGAATCTAGCTACACAATGAAGTAGCTACACAATGAAGCCAGGGTGCCCTCGAAGGACCAGACGCTGCTCATACGCCTCTTCTTGGGTCTGGGGCCCTTTACTAGGCTGTGGGGCTGTCTCCTGGCAGAACTCAACAGGCCCAGGCCACGGCTGCCTGAGCCACCCGTGGGTGCCACAGCTGACGGGGGAGAGACAGCCACATTCCAGGCTCTGGGCTGGCACAGAAGCTTGACAGAGTTCCAACTGGAGTGCAGCCCAGCTCAAGCAGACCAGCGCTGAGGGGTGACTCTTCTCCACCACAGGGGACCCCAGGCTGAGGAGATGGAAGAACAGGTGTTCAAGGGGGACCCAGACACCCCTCATTCCATCTCCTTCTCAGGCAGCGGCTTCCTCTCCTACTACCAGGCTGGGGCTGTGGACGCCCTGCAGGACCTGGCCCCCCGGATGCTGGAAACAGCTCATCGCTTCGCTGGGACTTCAGCAGGTGCGGTGATTGCGGCCCTGGTCATCTGCGGGATTGAGATGGGTAAGGCCTTTATCCTGGGTTCCCTGGGGAGCTTCTGGGGGGACTCCCCAAAGCGGAGCCTCAGGATTGCTCGGGGATCCTTTCGAGAGCAAGCCAGGCCTTTGGGACAGCAGGAAAAGATGAGGTAGATCAAGTGGGATGGAAGGGGCTGCGACATTCGAGTTGTACCATGTGAGTCTGGATCCACCTCTCCCTCTCCCTCAACACTCTTACCAGTGAAGCCCTGTCTCCTGGTCTCCTGGGACCTGGGAGAAGGAAAGGCAGGGTCTCTCCCAAACATTCTGGTCTCAGGAGTTATGACACAGTGAGACATAGGGGTGAAGTGTCTCCTGCCTGGGTCTCGTTCAAAATGCAGATATCCTCGGCAAGGGCAGCACCTCACATCTTTATCACCTTGGTGGGGATGGATTTGTCAGATCCTCTTTCAGGTGGCAGGAGGGGCAGGTGGGGGACAAACTGGGAAGGATATGGAAGCTCTCACTTCACCTTCTACTCTGCCAGTCCAGGGGCCCCAGAGACAAGGATAGGGCCACACCGTTGACCCAGAGGGCAAAAGTGCCATCCTGTGCAGGAGGACAGACACTCTTCTAGCAGCCACAGACAGTAGGCCTAGACCTGGTGCTAGGGAGGACCAATGTTCACATGGGCTGTCTTGGGCTCATTTATTCATTCACTGAGCTGCTGTTCTGTTCCAGGCTCTGTTCCAGGCACTGGGGACAAAGTCCCTATCCTCATGGAGCAGAAATTCTAGGGAGAGGAGACACGTAATAAACATTCAAATATGCTGCCACGTCAGGATGTGTAAGATCTATGAATAAAATTACGACAGGAAAGGGTCAGAATAAAGTAGGGACTTTTTTAGAAAGGTTGGTCAGAAGATCCCTTTTGCAAGAGGTAACAATCAAGCAGAGGCCTGAGTGAAGGGAGAAAATAAGCCATTTGAAGACCAGGAAGGAAAGAATGTTCTAGGTGGAGGAGCAGCCTAGGGAGCCAGAGGGGCTGGGATCGGTGGGTGAGGAGGAGGGGAGTGAGGATAAAGCTGGAGAGGTAGGCCAGGGCCAGAACACATGGAGCCTTATAGCCAGAGTAGCAAGCTCTGATGAGAGAGATGAGGTGCACAGACAGGCTGAGAGGGGGGCAACATGGAGGGGCCAGTGAAGAGCACACACTCCACGTGGATTGGATCCCAGCTCTGCCATTTCACATGTGGACCTGAGGCAAATTTTTGAACTCTCTGTGCCTCGGTTGCTGCACCTGCAAAGTGGAGATTCTAGTAGTACCTAATTCCTAGGGTAGGAACAAGGAGGCTATTATACATCTAGGCTAGGGATGAGCAAGGCAGGTGGCTTGGTGGTGAAGGAGGTGGGAAGCGATTGGATTCAGGACTTGCTTGGAAGGTAGTGCCAGCAACTCGCTGAAGGGCCAGCTGCACTGCAGGAGGAAGAGGTGCCAGCAGGGTGCCTTCTCCACCTGGGGACTTCTGCACGGTGTGGGAGGTCTTTGTCTCTATCTTTGTTTTAAAGATGATAGTAATGCCTGTTCACTGAGTACTTCTTACATGCAAGATAATTTTTCTTTTTAATAAACGTATTCTTTCTCACTGTATAGAATTCAAGCAATACAAAAGTACAGAGAGTAAAATTACAGGAAGTAAAGAAAAAGCCTCTGTTGGCCCCCAACCCCCCTGGTCTCCAATCCCATTCTCCGCCTGCAGTCAGTGCTAGGGGCTCCCCTGGGACCCTTCTAGATCTTTTTTATGCACTGAGTCCTCTGTGAATGTGACAGTTAAAACTTCAGTCACCCAATGGACCCAGGACAGGCCTTCAGAAAGGGGCTGTGGGGAGAGCCCCCACTCCCTCGTCCTGGACTCACAGAATTCCTGCCCTTGGAGACATCCTGCCTCTGGGATTCTCTCCCTTTCTGGGTGTCTGTGTTGCTCACTTGCTCTGTTGCTCCCACTCTCCTCATGTATTTATTCTGTGAGAGAGTCAATAGTGTCTTCATCCTCTGGCATTCAAGGACTTTTCGGAATTAATTCAATTCAATCGATTCAAAAAATATTGCCAAAAACCTCCTTGGCCAGGCTGTGACGGGCATGGACAGCAGGCGAGAGGCACTAAAACCCATGAGAGGGACACCTAACTGTGGGCGCAACTAAGGGCTAGACCATGTGGGGCCTGTGATTAGAGGAGAGAAGTTCAGGACCATGCAGGACTCCCTCCTTTCACTCAGCAGCCTGTTTATGAGATATACCCACGTCACTGCAGTCTTCTTCATTCATTTGAACTGCCACATCATTTTCTATTAACTAGCGCCTCCTTTATAACAGGCGCTGTTCTAAATCTTTGGTGTATTAACTCACTCAGTCTTCACAACAACCCTCTGAGGTGAAAACTATTATTATCTTCATTTTACAGAGGAGGAAACTGAGTCACAGAAAGCTTAAATAACTTGCCTAAGGTCATACAAACAGTATTTGGTAAAGATGGGGTTTGAACCAAGTCTGCCCAGAGTCTATGGACCCGGCCTTTAAATCATTCTGCTTCTTGACGAAGGAATGTCAGGGGGTGTGGATGCTGGTTGTATAAATAGTGGGCTGAGGTGGAATTTGCACACAGACCTGAAAGAGCTGGGGGAGTGAGCTACGAGAATACTGGAGAGAGCATGCTTCACAGAGAGACAAGTGCCTTGTATAACGTCCCATCATCATTTAGAAGCAGAATAAGAACCAGGACTCAGTCTTCAGACTTTCTTCAAGGCTTTTTACCTCTTTCAGTATATATTTCACTGAGGCTATATCACTGTTCATGTAACCATTCTATTGATGGAAACAGACCAGTTTTTGTTATTATAAACAACACTGCAACAAGCATCCTTATTTGTGTCTGCGTGTCTGCAAGAAATGTTTCCTTTGGGCACACATCACATTAACTATACAAAACTGGCTGAATTCCTCTCTAAAGTAGCTATACCAATTTAACCACTCATTTCTCCACAATGTCAGCAACCCTTAGTACTTACTGTCAGACTGAAAAGTTCTAATTCAATCTAAGGAATATGAAGTTATATCTCATTGCATTTAGTTTACTTAATCTGTATATCCGGATTACTATATATCTATGGACCGCTTGTGTTTCCTCTTCTATAACTTGCCTGCTCATGACCTTTTCCCATTTTTCCAGAGTTATCTTTTTCTCTTTAACATATAAATATTCTTTTTATAGTCTGTACACGAATCATTTGTCAGTTGTAGACATTGTAGCTATCTTAGTCCGTTCCATGGCTTGTCCTTTTATTTTATTTACGATGTCTCTTGTCATTCAGAAAATTTCAATTTTAATAAGTCAAATGTATCAATCTTTTCCTATTACAATTTGTGTTTTTTAATACCATTTTTGTGACAATGATTTCTTCTATATTTTCTTTTAAAAGTTTTAGATTAATTCATCTGGAATTTATTTTGTGGCTAATTCAAGGTAGAAATCTATGTTTTTAATGGTTTGCCATGTGCTGACCAATTACCTCACATTTATAGACATCTCTTTCTACACTTGTTTGAAATGCTGCCTCTGGCTTATTCAAGTTTCTGGATTCTTAAGAGTTTATCCCTGTAGTCTCTCTTCTTTTCCATTGGCTAATTTGTCTACTTCTGCACCACATCACTGTTTTAATCACCAGAGCTTTATAATAAGGGGCACATCATATATGGCAATGCCTCTCCTCCTTGTGTTCCAATTTCTTCTTCAAATATTGATTTTGTTATTCTTGACACCATTCATTCCCCACGTGAAAAGCTCTGTTGGGATTTTGATTGAAATGACATCTTTCCATTTATAAACATAGTCTATCTCTTTATTTCTTCTGGACGATTTTGTCCTTCAATAAAGATTTTGTATGTTTTTTATTAGATATATTAGTTTTTGTTGTTGTGAGAAATGGGATTTTTTTCCTATCACATTTTCTAATCTAATTGATTATTGCCGATATAAAGGAATGTTGACATTTTCGCCATATTAATTTTGTTTTGAGCAACTTTGTTGAACCTTCTTAACATTTCTAAAAGTATGTTGGTAGATTATCCCATGTTTTATGTGTAATTACACTGTCTGCATATAACCATAGGTTTGTTTCTTTTTTAAAAAATTCTTCAACACATGGCCCCCAGGGCTTCTCTTGTTCCCAGCCTCAGCTTTTCTGTCCTGAGATTGTGTGTTTTGTTCCTGAGAAAGCTGAGGCAGCTGTAAATTCATCTTCTGGAGATGAGTGCTTAGCTCTGTAATAGGACCATTTTGGGGGCATGTAAAAATGTTTGTAAAAGCACTTAACACAGTGCCTGGTTTTTGTGATGCACCAAAACTTTGTTCATTCATTCATTAATCTGAGGAGAGATGATCTCCATGACAACCAGTAGGGAGCTCAGGATTTCCAGTCTGGTCAGAAGTGGGGCTGAGAACTTGCCTCAAAGTTGCATTTGCATAATTTTGAAAAATAAATTTTTTTCTTATCATAGAGTGAGGATTTGGTGGATTTAAAACCCTGTCTCCACTTAAGCTGCTACTTTGGCAACTTTCCCACTATTAAAACTGTCTGGCAAGTGAATCCTGTATTCACTCATTCATTCAATGAGTGTTGTGTATACACTAGCCCCTGCACGAGATGCAGAGATATAATACAAAGTGAAACTCTGGCCCTCAAGGAGCTTATAGTCTACTCAAACTCGAAGGCAGCCACCAGGCAATAACAATACAAGAAAGTTCCAACCAAATGTTAGAAAATTAAAAGGCATAGAAGTGCAGAGGGAGGGAGCAAATGCCTCCCATTGTGGAAGGCCTCGTGGAAGTGGCACTTGAGCTAGTGCTTGAAAGGTGAGTAGAAGTTTGACAGGTAGAAACAGGTTAGGCAGGAACCTAGGCTTCTAGGGAGGACACGGCATGACAACAGAGTTATGCAGTAGGAAATGTGATGATTCCAGGGGGACGGTGGAGAGTGCAAGTGGACATGAGGATGTCAGAAAGGCGGCTTTTGACTCAGCAAGAGTTGTCCAAGATGGGAGAGGTACAGCCTTTCCAATGTACAGCCATGGTCAAGACACAGTGCACTTTAGAAAACTAAGGAATATTACCTCCCTGAGGATGCTATTAGTGTATGGATCAGGCATTTCATATAGACAGCTGCAAAATACCCATCAAAGTGCTGGGTATGTTCTGAAGAAGAAGAGCACCTGCCCTCAGTGCTTGTTTGATGCTCCAGGGGCCCTTATAATTTAATATAGTGACTAAAAGGACCTGTAAAACTGAGATCTTCAGATTCCTGAACTGAAACCCCCAGTGAGAAGCATTTTTTTAATATTATGACCCCGTGTAAACATTAACTAAAGAAACAGTTTCATAATAGAATACTTACTATACTCTATGCCATAATTTTGTGTCTCTTCTAGAGAGACTTAAAAAAAAAGTCATTAAATTAATGGTCCTCAATCTCAGCTGTATATCCAACTCACCTGTGAAGCTTTTAAAATGTTCATTGCTCAGACTTCTTCCAAACAAATTAAAATCAGGATCTCGGGGCGAGGGGCGGGGCAGAGCTAGTCACCCAGGTGATTCCAATGTACATTGATGACTGCGATCCAGTGCACTTCGGAAAACTAAGATGTATTATCTACCTAAGGATGCTATGAGTGTATGGCCAGACAGTGGGAATGGATTAGGCATTTCACACGGAAACCTGTAAGATACTCATCAAAGTGCTGCACTAATGAAAATTCCATATCTGACTAATAATTAATAATCAAATATGGAATTTTCATTAGTGTGGGGTGAGAGAAACAGTTTCACTATAGTGGCTTTAGGCTGGATTAGTTTTCAATGAGAGCCTCTGGCTGGGCCACAAATGAGAAAGACTGAATTTGGTTAAGGGGGCTCATCTATCTCCTCCCCTTAGCCAATCTCCACTCCTAATCTATTTTTCAGAGAAGTGGTTGGCCCAGCACTTTGGCCCAGAGCCTCTCTTCACTGTTTTTCTTCCCCTCTACCCATTTTTTAACTTTTAAAACAGCTTTTCTAAGTTATAATTTATATATCATGCAATTTGCCCATTTAAAGCGTACAATTCAGTGGCTTTGAATATACTCAAAATTGTCCATCCAACATCACAATCAATTATAGAACATTTTAATTATCCACCCCCCCAAAAAAAACCCATACTCCTTAGCTATCACTGCTCAATTTCTCCATTCCCCTAAGTTCCTGGCAGCCACTAATCTAGTTTCTGTCTCTATATATTTGCCTATTCTGGACATTAAATATAAACAGGATCATACAATGTGTGGTGTTTTGTGTCTGGTTTCTTTCACCTAGTATGTTTTTTAAGATTCATCCATGTTGTAGGATGTGCCGGTACTCATTCCTTTTTATTGTCAAATAATATTCCATTGTGTGGATATACCACATTTTATTTATCTATACATTGGATATACATTTGTGTTGTTTTTACTTTGGGCTACTATGAATATGCTGCTATGAACATTTATGTACATTTTTTAAACCCTTCAGTAAATTTTTTAATGGGAAAATTTTAAACATATTGGAAAGAATAATATAATGAACTCCAAGGACCTTCCATCTAATTTCAACAATTATCAGCATTTACCGACTCGGTTTTATCTATATACTCCTCGCCCTGGTTCGTTTTGTTTGTTTTATTTTTTATTTGGAAATCATTTTAAACTCACACAGAAGTTGCATGTAGGCTCACTTAGCCTTGTTTTCACAAGAGCATTTCAGAGAATGTATCTATCTGCATATAAGGACTGTGAGTTTAGGGAAAAGCCCAGGTGAGTGAGGCTGGTCGATCTCCTCACAGCACAAGACAGTGCAGGGCAGGCACCTGCTCCAGTAGCTGATAGGCGAGGGGAGGGATGAAGGGACAAAGCTGACTCAGCTGAGATCATCAGGTGATTTTGTTCTGACCTCATACACTAATTTGTTTTTCAACACCTCCCACCTTGCTTTTTCAACAATGCCAATCTCAACCTCCCCCGACAAACGCCCAAACCACTAAATAAAATATCAAAAGGGTGAAGCTAAGGATTAGGGCTGGGATTGGGAAATCTTCTCTCACTGCCACAATAGTCTCAGGATGCATATCTCTGTGCCTCTACTCAAGCGGTCCCTGCTCCCAGGGATGCCGTCCCCTTTCTTCGCTCCCTCTGTTTCATCCTCTTCCCATTCTCCAAGGTCTGCCTCAGACATCGGCTCCTCTGAGAGTCTCTCCCAATTCCCATCAGGCGCTAAATCCCTAGTGTTCCCACAGACAGCTCTAGGGTTGTACTTGCCTCAGAAACCAGAATCCCCATGAGAAAGAACACTGACGAGGAAGCAGGCTTCCTGGATTCTAAGAACAAAGTCTACCTAAGTGTCTTAGTGTCAGATTATGAGCCTAGCTTGTTACACACTTTTTCTCACATGGTCTTTCAGAGTGGAGTTTAGTAAGGAAGGAGGTGGGGTTTGGACCAAAGCTGGTCTGACCCTGAAGTCCAAACTCCTCTCTCCAGCCCTCTCCGTTCCCTCTGGTCCCAGGAATGCACTCAAGCTACCCTGAGCCCAGCTCAGCTACTGAATAATGTGAGAAAACAATGCCTGCCCCTCTTTGGGACTGGCTCTGGGACTCAGCAGTGGCCCCTACAAATGAGCTTTGTCAAGTAAGGGATTGGTCTTATAGTTGCATTGGTTGGAACAGCAGAGGCTTCAACAAGACAGAAAAGCATTGCTCACTCATGTGGCCTTTGCACTCCAGTCCCCCAAGGCTGGCATGGTGGCTTCACAGAATTAGTACTCAGGATCTTCCCATGGAGCTGCTTGCAGTCCAAGAGGTCTCCCCAACATATCTGCATTCCAGCTAGTTGGAAAGGGGAAAGGGGAGGGCATGTCTCTTCCCTTTAAGGGCAGACCTTAAAGGTGACACACCTCATGTCACCTTACATCTGATGGATCAGAACTTAGTCACATGGCCACACCTGACTGCAGAGGAGTCTGAGAAACGTAGACTTTATTTTGGGAGGTCGTGTGTCTAGCTAAAAATTGGAGGTTTGATTACTAAGAAAAAAGGAAAGAGTAGATATCAAGGACAAATAGCAGTCCCCACCACGATAACCATGATGGGTGATATGATGATGGTGGAAAGACTCTGTCCCTGCATGGGACCGAAACCATGACTCCATAACCACAGAGTCAAGTCCAGTCTGTTGGTGAGGAGGGGCTCAGCTCTGAATCATCAGTAGGCTGCCCTCCTGGCAGCTGGGGGCTAGAGTGCCTCAGCCCAGCCAGGGGTCCCAGGCAGTGCATCAGCACACATTGCCTCCACTACCTGAAATGACTTTCTGTTCTTCTCTCCAGATTGCCCCACTGGATCTCTTTCCATAATCTCTAGCTTGCCCACAGAATCTATCCACCTATTCTAGCACTTGATAATATGCTGCTTTATTGTTGCAGATGTCGTTTCTCATTTCATCAACTAGATTGGCAATCCGAGATCTTATCAGCCCCATGGCTCCCACAAATTGCTCTTCAAATAAGAGCAGCTCGATCAACTTCTGACAATTGCTGGCTGTTGGCAGACATGCCGCTGAATGTCTTTGCAATTTCAATTTTGGTGTTTACCTGGCTCTTAGATGATTTTCTGCAGTTATAGATAAGACATAATACTAGTATATCATAGAAGGAAGTTCAGCAAATGTAACTACTTTATTTTACAAATGATTGTAAACCACTTAGTCCAGTGGTTTCCAAACTGTGTTCCGAGAAGCCCCAGGCTTCTACAGGGAGGGCAGAGAGGATTAGGAGCAGGAGATCAGGGAGAGGACACACACTGAAGCCCTGAGGCTGACAAGTATAGCTCTGCTATTGTCCATCTTACACATGGGTTGTTTTTTTTCCCTAAAATTTTACTTAAACTGTTTTAGTGATTTTTTTTTTTCATTTGAAATCCATTGTTTGAGCCTAATTCCCTCAATGTGCAGACAAAAAAGTTGAGGTCTGAATTACAATAATTAAACAGACCACTCACCCATTCATTCACTCTAGGTCCTGTCTGCCCTCATGGAGCTGATAATCTCTTGGTGAAATCAAGCCATAAATAACCAAACATATAAAAAAGTTCCAGTAGGAATGCTCAAAGTTGAAAATAAAGCAGGAGAAGGCCGTGGTGAATGATTAAAGACTGACATTTCAAGTGGGCTGGTCAAGAGAGGCCTCTAAGTGAGGAGGAAGGAAGGGAGAAAGAGCCACGTGTGCAATGAGAGAAGAGTGTTTCAGGCTGGAGATCAGATCGGCAGGTGCAGCATTCCTGTAGAACAAATGTGTTTGCATTCTCAGACAGGAAGACAGCTGTCCTCCTGGACAGGAAATGGACTCTGCTGCTAATCGCTGTTGGTCCTTAACCTGCTGGGGACCTGCCTCGCCCTCGGTTTTCCCATCTGTAACTTGGGTAGGGACACATCCCTTGGACATTATAGTGAGGGACAAAAGAAGTCATGGATGTTCCTGGCACAGTGCTTTACAAATTTTAGTCACAAAATAAACCTTTGATGAATGAATGCTGAATGAATGGATGAATAAGTGAAAAGACAATTATCTCAGAATAGAAAAGCATAGGTAAAACAGCATCTTTCAAACTTAGGAAGAATGTCCTAGATAACTTCCTAAACATTTAAACAGAAGTCACTGATCTCCAACCTGGTCTGATTAACATTTTTAATACTTTAATTGTGGGCTCATCTGCACAAGGATTTGGTTTCTCCATGAGAATTCTGTGTGGCCTGGGTGGAAGAAAGGCCTGTCTAAGCTGGTTTACAGTGACGTTGGCCAGGCACCCCAGGGCTACCACCAACTCAGGACCAATTTTCATGGTAATTACTCTGTAGATTGTGTCAATTCAAGCTCTAAACCCACACATAATGCAGGCGTCGGGGCTTTGAGTTTCTATGGGAGACTTTTTTCACTCACAGCACTGTACAGAGACAAGCCACTGACACCTTTCACTGGTCCAGCATCTGTTGCAGGGTCCTGGCTTTAAGCGGGCGTCTCAGTTCAATCCCCCTCACACAGGACAGGACCACAGCCCCTGTCTCCGCCAGTTTCTAGTCCAATAACCACATCAACAGCTTTCTCTCTCATGAGGAAAGCACTGACTTTCAGTTCCTTCTTGTCTTCGTTTCTTCTTGGATACCAGGTACACTTTCGGAATCAAAATGTCTTCATCAAAAACCATTCCCAGAGTTATTTATCTGCCTGAGATTGCAACGTTTTCTGTAAAAAGGGACCCTGTTCTGATTTATATCTTAGTGTCGCATTAATAATAGCTATTTATCAAGCACTCACAATGTGCCAGGCAGTGTACTCAATGTTGCACTAATCATTTACTTTACTCTTCTCACAACCCTATCAAGTAGCTACTATATTTATACCCATTTATACCAAAGAAGGAAACAGGCATTGAGAAAGATTAGATAACTTTCCCAGGTTTATACAACAGAACCATGCCTGGGATCTCTTAATTTTGACATTCTACAGCCTCTTTCATCATTATTTCAGAAGCTGCTTTGCAAGCAACACGACAGCTTTCCTGCCACACTCCATCGGCCAAGCAATCACATGCACATTGGTTAAGAAAATGAGATCAAAATACATGATGTATGCAAAAAAAACTTTTTATAACATGATATAGAAATGATGTCACTATGTGCTGTAACTCCCACTGCCACATTAGAATCAATATCTTTCACTTCACTCAAAGTAACTTATGTTTTACATGTTTAACCTCTCTGACCAAATGGATAAAGATTTATTTTCCCCAAACAATCCTTTTGACTCTTAAATAGAAAAGACTTGAATGGAAAATCTGGTAAAACTCTAAATGTGTTGGTTACACAATAGAAACATCTGACTATTTGGAAAGCATCTCTTGCAGGTAACATACTGGATCCATTTCCCCTAATAATAGCAGACATTATCTGAGGCCCTGCTGAGTGGCAGGCACTATGTGTCTAGCAGCTTTGGTTAATCTGTTTTTTCTTCATAAAGATAAACTTGTTATTCTGGAATAATGCCAGATTTAGAGAAAGGTTGCTGCAATAGTACAGATGGTTTCATATATCCTTCACCCAGGCTCCCCTAACATTAGCATATTACATAACCTCGGTACCTTCGTCAACACAAAGACATCAACATTAAAACATTATTATTAACTATAGATTTCACCAGTTTTTCTACTAATGTTTCTTTTCTGTCCCAGAATCCAATCCAGGATCCTGCACTGTATTTGGTAGACCCATTTTTAAACCAACTTACTCAGAGAGTATTAAAATAGCATTGTTTTCTTGGCTTTACTTTAGAATCAAATTCTGCAAAGATAGTTCAGCTCCATTTCCAATTCTACAAGGAAAACAGGTAAACAAACAAACAAACAAAAAAAACGATAAATAAACCTCAGGACTGGCTTGGCTCCTATTCAAGTTAGGAGTTGGCTCATTGATCTGAGAGCAACCCAACTCTGTCCTTTGAAACCACCACATATAAGAGAATCTACTCCTCTGCCCCAGGTTAGGGTCAGGTTAGGGTCTTATGTCCATCAATATGGACCAGGCTTGACAGAGCAAACTGCTCTGTGGTTTGCCTCATCATAACCCCAAGTCCAGCTGAGTCACTGAAGAATTCTACCTTCCTGACCACTAGTTGGAAAGACTCCTATCAGCTCAGTGCAGAAGACATTCTTTGATTTCCTCCTTCAGTTCGTTCATTCATTCATTCATTCATTCACTCATTCTTTTAGCCATTCATTATTACTTTATTCAGCAAACATTTATTAAGTCTCTACAGTGAGTTTTCCAGGCACGGAATTAAATGCTAGGGGCATAAGGGGGAACAAAACGGAAATAATCCTTGCTTATGGAACATTAAATAGTTAACTTATTCATTCTTGAATACCTACCAAGTGTTCTACACTGAGCTAAGCAATAATGGGGGATACAGGCCCTGTCCTCCTTGCCAACATGAAGACATCAACATTGGTACGTTATTATTGATGTAGCTACCCAGAGAGACAGGAGCGGCCACTCAAACAGCCTGAGATAACTGGTGTAGACAGTGAGGGGAGAGCGAGAGCTAAGAGTGGGGGTGATCAGGGAAGGCTTTAAGGAGGAAGCTCAGAACATAAGCTGGACTTTAGGGTGAGGTCTGCACAGATGTTTTAAAAAAAAAAAAAAAGTGTGCATAGGGGGAGTGAAAAGCAGGATTGTGCTCTTTGTGCTTACTGTGAGAGAAGAGACAGATTTGGCCTGAGAAGGGGCTTTGAGTCAGGGGCTAGAGGAGCATGTGTTCGAAGATGTGCTTGGGGTTCTGTTGCTCTAAAAAGAGTCTTCCTGTCTCCTAGAGACATCTGAGTCTAGAAAGGCAGAGACTGAGAGTTTTTATGGGACTACCCCTTCGTCTTAGAGTGGGGAACAGAATTTCTGAGAGATGGAGGGCATGTCCCTCCCTCGTGGAGCCAATGAGCTGTGGTGAAAAGGACACTGGCTTTGGGACCCTCAGGACTTCAAGGCCTGGCTTTGCTGTTTTTCAGCTGTGTGACCTTGAGCAAGCTACTAAATGAGTTTCTTCACCTGTAAAGAAGAGAACCATAGTACCTACCGCGACAGAGTGTCATGAAGATTAAATGAGACGATGAGGCTTTAGCACATGACACAACACCTAGCACCAAGGAGGTACCGAACAGTGGTAGCTGGTAAGAGCAGTAAACAGTGGAGTGGATTTCACGAGAACTTCAAGACTCATGTAACATAGATGGAGAGAGACACAGGTAATGCACCCAAGCAATTGAAGTCTTGGATAGCTAGAGCAGTGAATAACTCTAGTCAGTAGAAATGGATTTTAATTATCATGATTTGGAGAGAGGAAGGCATGGGTGTTCCTCTGCAGTGATGCCCTAATTCAAACAAATGCTCTGAGATGGCCTTTTTTCTGAATAGCAGAGCCTCACCTGGAGGTCCCCTGACCACACACACACACACACACACACACACACACACCAAGATAAAACAAAGCAAAACAAAACTACTCAAGACTGGAGGGTGACTAGTTCACAACCCTTGGGTTCTCCCAGTGTCCCCTTAGTGGTGCAGGAGAGTCTATAGGGTGGTAGGATGGGTCACAACCTGGAAGGGGGCAGTATTGGTTTTTATCTTGAAGCAGAATCCCAAAGGGAATTCTAGATCTACCAAAGAAAACAGGGAGAAAAAAAAGCAGAGTGATGGCCCTGAGAGCATTGTGAGAACTTTCTAGACACATTTCCTCTCTGCCTGCTTCACCCCAAGGTGATCAGCAGATCCTTCAGTGAAAAGTTAGGGAGATTGTGCCTGGATTGTGAGGGAGAAGCACACAGAAGCAGGATGAGGGCCTAGGCCTTGGGAAAGAGCCCCATGGCACCTTAGTAAGAATCCAATGATGAACCAGTGGGAGGCACTATGGTTTCCATGGCAACCTGATATATAAGACAATCTGAATTTTTAAAGCCAATTCTTTAGTAAACTCAGGGTTAGAAAAAGGTATGTGTGGAAGATTATTATCCATAAAAAAAGTATTGTTTTTTGTTTCTTTAAGAGCTTACTATGTCAGAGTTGTTTCGTTTTTGGCTAAAGCCTATAATGCGTTCAGAACAGAGTAGAAAAATGAATTTTTTCATACATTCCAGTTCCAGCTTAAACTAATATAGACTGTGAGGCCTAGGGTATACCCATTCTTTATTCATTTCTCCATCCATCCTTTTAGCCAACCACCCAGCCAGCCAGCCTTCAGCCATAGTTATTGAGCTTAACCTTTATCTTGAGCTGGATTTTTTACCTATAAAATGAGAGAATTAGTCTAGTATGTTTGACCTCGACTCCTAGAATCTTAGAGTTTCAGCATGGTGCTTTCAGGGGCTTCCTTCCTAGGATGGGGTGGGGCAATCAGACAGGTCTAAGACCCTGCTTGGTTTCAACTCAGAACAGCCCTGTTTTTAACTATTTTATATATTAGGTCTCCACTTACGATTTCTTCTGAACAAAAGCTCCCTGACTGAAAAATCACTGCCCCAGAGAGTCTCTGGGGACCTTCCAGTGGTGACGATGCAGCTTCAACACAAATTGTTTTTCAATAAATGCTGTTGCAGTGTGGACTATAGAAATAAAATGGTGAATAAACCAGCGTCACTGTTCCTCAGGGGCTCACTGTCATCGTGAGGATAAACTGAGATTATAAGTGTGAAAACCTGCTTGGGGTAAACGACTGTTGTTAAGATGACAATAATTATTATAGTGGAGTTGGGCAGTCAAGATATACCCACAGAGAAATGTAGCCTATATAATTCAGCCTACAACTGGGGACCAGGTAGAAGAAGCAGACTCCCAGGGGCTCCACACAGGGACTCCGAGAATTGCGGGGTTTTCCTGGGAATGCAGCTCTGCGTGCCAGCGCCTCCGCAAGGGCTGCTGTGTCCCCCTGCTTCGCTGGTGCCCACCCGCTTGCAGCAGAGGGGAGCAGGGCGGGAGGCGGGAGGAATCTCAGCAGTGATTGGCTGAACCGGAGGTTGTTGCTAGGCTACCAGTCTGCGGGAGACTGGGTCCTGCGAAGTCCCATCCTCCATGGCAAATCCATCCCACGCAGCCGACCTAATTAGTGCACCCTGTGAAAGGAATCCCCAGCAATTTAAATTGTCGGCTGCAAAATACCCATCTTTCTAGGATTTTTCACTTAGTAAGAAGCCTTGTGGAAGATGGGAAGAGAAGTGGTTTTTATTCTGAGTCACCTTGAATAGCTGTTTCTCTCTCTGGACCTCAGTGTCCTCCTTCAGTTCTTGGGGTTCATTCATTTATTCATTATTCATGTATGCATTCATGTTTATTAAATGCTTTTGTTCCAAGCATTATGTCAGGTGCTAGGGACAAAGAGATGAACGAGAAAGATGCCATCCTTGCCCTCACGAAGGGAGAAACATTAGGCACTTAAGCAAGTAAATAAGATAAACATATATCTAATTATCCCTTTCCTTCCCCTTCAGTGGCTCTTCTAACCACTCCCTCCTTTTCCCTAGTAGATCTGTGGGGTCTCTCAAGTTGACAAAGGTGGGAGTGCTGCCGCCAACGTACCTATACTGCATTACACCTAACCCATCCCCTTACCACACTCTGCAATAGGGCTACACACTCTTGTCTCCACAGTGCTTTTACATCTTTTGTATTCACATGTGAGCCTGAATGCACCTCAATAGAGACGTGGCACAGGGATAATTGTCCCCTGTTCATCTGAGAAAGCTGAAAAGCAGAAACATTAAGAAGGCTTACACATGGTCCCATGAGGAATTACCAACATAACCAACATTGAGCGCTTATTATATGCAGGCACTTGAAAAAACGATCTGCTTCATAGCAACCCAGTAAGATAAGCATTCTTATTCCCATATTATAGGTGGCAAATTGAGGCTGGAAGAAGTTATTTGACTTGCCAGTGATGGCCCAGATAGTATGTGGCAAATCTGAGATTTAGACAAAATCTGTCTGACTCCAAAGCCTGAATTCTTTCCAAGAAATGAATCTGATCATAGAAAAGAGTAAGACTCTCTGAGTGGCTGAGACTTAGAGCAGCTTCCAAATGACCTTCAAAACCTCCCAGTCCCAGGATCTTATTTATTTATTTTTCTACTAAGGTTTTTAGCACTATAGATTCATAAAACCCAGTGAATTAGCCATACTTTTCAATATAGTTAATTCCACTACCTATCCATCTATATGGGATCATCTTGCCTTTAAGTTTCCATTGGGAATTAGGTCAAGTAACTTTTCCTTGTGAGCACCTCCATCATTTGCTTTTCCTCCCTGTCATGTTTCTATTTGCCTTTGTTCACTCACTGAACAGACATTGAGCATCCACCAAGTGTCATGGGAGGCTTGATGGGTGTAGGTAAGTATGACCCATCCCCTGCCATGAGGTGTTCTAAGCTTATAGCAGAGCTTTCTGAAGGGCTTTCTATGGACAAAGCACAATGATAGGCCATAGACAGACTCATCCTAAGATAATACGAAGGTGTGAAAGGACCCGGTGAGTGTGGGCTGGGGGTGGGAGCAGTGAAGCTTGAATTTCCTGCGGTGCTGCTTTTAAATCCCATCTTGCTGTGGTTGGTGTAGGACACCACATCTCAGAGCCCAGCAGCCTGTAGCTTGGAACGCTTTAAATGGGAGAAGGTTCTGGAAAGTACAGAGATGCATAAAGAAGCAAGCTAAATTTATCCCTCCTCGCAGAACCCAGCAATTGCTATGCTTAACACTTGACTTTCCACCAAAAGAGACTTATTTAACCAGAAGATTCATTGCTTTTTCTCAGCTAGGAGAGAGAGGTGGGGGTGCCGAGAGAGAGAGGGAGGGAGAGCAAAGAGAGAGAAGAGAGAGAGAGAGAGAAAGAGAGACAGAGAAAGAGACTCTGAAGACAGAGACACACAGCAACCTAAAGAGAAGTAGGAGAGGCAGAGATAAAGGCATCCTTTGATACGCATCCCCAAAGAGCAACGGGGAAAAATATTAAACTGGGCACCTGAGTGGAAGAAATCAGACAATCTCTTGTCCTCTTCCTCTCTAGCAACACAATTTTAGCCAGCACATTGTTAATTTCCAGATAGCACCATTTTTAGATATAAGTATATTGGAGATGTCTATACTATTTCTATTATCTTGGACACTGCTTTGTCCCTGTTACCCACTACCACTCTCTGAGTTGACTGTAAATGGATAATATACAAAAGCCATGATTAAAATAAGCATTACAAGGCTAAATATGCATGCCTTTGACCTAGCATTCCCACCTCTATGAATTATCCTAAGAAAAATAAGTAAGAACACAGGCATATGATTATTAATTGCAGCGTTGTTTATAAAAGCAAGGAAACAAACTAAATAGCCAACACCTTTGGGGGACCTGCTCAATAAATAATCTTATATCCTTACAATAGCTTTCCATACTGCTTATAAATTAGGTTATAAATGGGCACTTATTCATGTGGAAAGACATGACTTGTTAGCTAAAAAGAGTAAGTTACAAAACAGTGCAAATAGATTGACTCCATTAAAGTGTTCTTATAAGTAAGAAAAATATAAAATATATAATCTAGGAAGATTTTTCTTTTTGCTTATCTGCATTAAAAAAATTTTTCCCCATGGTGAACATGTATTTTTCGTGTGCAATAAGAACAAATTTCCTTCCATTGTCCCCAGTGAGAGCCTCCTGCTGGGAGTCCAGGAGTGTACAGGCAAGCTGAACCCAGTGCTTCTGGCTCCGAGGCTGCCAACCCTTTCGAGACCACTACAAGTTGTTCATTAAAAATTTCAAAAACAGCATGTCCCTGCCCTGGTTCGACCCCCCATCCTAACTGGTCTTGTGGATAAGAACTTGGGAACCCAGTGCCTTGGTATGCAAATGCTCAGTTGTTTTATAACCTGCTGGTGGGTTGGCAGCTTCCCTTCCTTGAGGGAAAATGCTGTACAAGTTGGCACATGGTAAAGATAACCTCACTAAAACCACAGGGCTTTCCCACCTTCCAGGAGCATCCTCCCCTCTAAGGGGGTGACAGCTAAGAAACTCTGTTGCTCAGATCAATCCTTACTGCACATATGCAGCTGTGTTTCTGAATGTTGGTGAGAAAAAGGCCATCACCATGGCAACCCAGGCTCACTCAGCCTCTGAGATCAGTCCAACACCCAGAGAAAGAAGGTGGGGTCGGAATCAGAACAAATACTGCCTGGCTATCTCACCTTAGGCTAGACACTTAGCTTTTCTCTGCCTTAGTTTCTACGTCTGTAACATGATGCTGAAGCTCCTATACTACCCACCTCCAGAATTAATGAGGAATAATCTGTGAACTGTAAAACAGAGGAGGAATAGAGCATCACTAGCTTTGATTTGTCCTTAAATTGCCGTATCTTTGGACACATCACTTAACCTCTCCGTGCCTCAGCTGCTCTATTTAGGAAAACAATGCCCACTGTGATAACTTACCAGATGCATTGTCAAGCTCCCATGAGATTCCAAGAATCTCAAAATTAGAATGAATCTTAGCCCTTACTGTCCATCCAGGAATCTCTGATAAGTTCTCTAACCGGGGCATTTGCCCTGCTTCTGCTTGATTACTTCTAGTGGCAGAGAGCTCATGATTGCATAGCTTCCCAAGTAGCCATTGCTGTGACACTGACTGTAAGAAAGTTCTTCTATATAGGATGTTTTACAATTAAATATTTGTTTTAGCAGTCCTTTTTAGAGCTATTTCCACTCCTGATTTTTCCAGAGAGCTTGCACAAGGTAGATATTAGCAGCAATAGGCAAGAAGCAAGTACAGGCCCAGCTCCAGAAGCTTGTGGCTTAATTTAGAGGAAGGAGTGTGGGTTCCAGGGTCACACACTCTAGGTTAAAACCCCACTTTGTCCGCATACTAGATGGTTGACCTTGGGAAACTTATATTACTTCTCCAAGCCTTGGTTTCCTGATTAGTAAAGTTAGGACAGAGATATCTTCCTTATAGTACTGATGTGAGAATCAAGCATGCTAGCACTTCTTACTAAGCCTACAACCCCAAACTTCCCTGGTGGAATTCCGGAGATTGGGGTGGAAGGTGGGTTACCCCTTTCTCTGCCACCCTCTGCACAACACATCTGCCCCCCCGGGCCTCATCTGGCACATGTGCCCTGGCTGTTCTCCTCTCAAAAGGAGGAAGAATGTTCATCCCCTGCCTCCTGGGGCATCTGCCGCACAGCCTGGCACAGCTGTGTTTCACTTCCAGGGCCGTCTCCCTCTCAGGCCTGTACCAGAGCCATAAGGGGAAGATAATACAATGATTTCACGACAAAGTTCACCTGTCTCTGTAATTCATCCACCTCAAGGCCAACAGCCTCCCCCCAATCCCACCCTCAGATTTAGCTGGCACTAAGCCAGTGTCCTAGTGTGTTACTTGATGAAGGCTTCCAACAGTCAGTGTTTTGATGGGAATCTCATATAGAGCAGAAAGCCTCTAAGACCCCAAAAGAGTATAGTCTGATGGTGGTATGGTGACAGGAAGTTAGAGAAAGCTATTTGGGGGTAGGAAAGTGGTCCTTTGCCCTCAATATGCAGGGAGTCAGGATGCCTGGGTCTAGTTCTGCCATTGATTAGCTGTGGGTTCTCTGGAGCCAGTGACTTAATTCTCCAGTGTTTTGCTTTCCTCGTGTGCAGAATGACAGGTGGATTCCTGAGTTCTTTCCTGCTTCAGAATTCTAGATTTTCCCATTTGTTGGATGCAAGATGAGATGGAAAATCGCAGTTGATCTCTCTTCTCCACTGGCCGCTGACTGCTCGCTTCTCTCTGCTTCCTCCACAGATGAATACCTCAGAGTTCTCAATGTGGGTGTGGCCGAGGTGAAGAAATCCTTCCTTGGGCCCTTGGCCCCCTCCTGCAAGATGGTGCAGATGATGAGGCAGTTTCTGTACGAGGTCCTGCCTGAAGACTCCTACAAGGCCACCACGGGGAAGCTCCACGTGAGCCTCACTCGGTTCACGGATGGAGAGAATGTCGTGGTTTCAGAGTACACATCCAAGGAAGAACTCATTGAGGCAAGGGGGCGCGGGATGGGTTGGGGGTGGGGGTGGGGGCTGGGAAGGAGAGGTTGGGGGCGTGTTCTGCTTCTCTTGACTGGGCCCTGGGAAGGTCGACCTGCCTGCATCCCATCTATTTTTTTCTTCCCTCGTCCTCCCCTCCCTTCACCCTTCTGGCACCTCTCTGTTAGGCACACTGTTAGAGGAGGTGGACAGAGAGAAGTCCTAGACAAATAGGACTTGGTCACCATTCTCAACACTTCAACACCCAGAGTCCCCAGAGGCTCAGCCCCTCCTTTTGCCTCTGCCCTGCCCAGGTGCTAATTCTGGAGCTTCTCAGAGTCCAGAGTGTTACCAACAGGGGTGCCATGTCTCCTTTAGGGCCTCCAAGCCTACAGTGTGTCCCCCTTGAAATACTCCCAATCTGTGGGTACAACCCTCCCCACTGTCCTCCTCTTCCAATGGCCCTTGATAAAAGGACTGAATTATCTCTAAATGGGTTATCACTTAGGAAAGTGCACTCTAACAGTGTACTGTTCTAAGCTCATTAATATAAATTTTAGCTATGAATTATTATTGCTAGGGAGTGCTGTGGATATACCCAATTTTCTTTCTTGACAAGGGTTAAGCGGCATGACCCTCCATCCCATATTTCTATCCCCCTCCCCGGAATTCAAGGCCCTTGCTGTCCATCCTCACATTCCCACAGTGTGGCCTGACTATGATTCTGGGAGTGGAGGATGAACAGGCAATGGCATGGATATCTACTCCACCCACTTCATATTCCCCTAAGTTTATTAGCACCCAGCTCTTCAAGACTTTCTCTCCCCAGCCTTCTTCCACCACCGCCCACTCCTACCCATGCCAAACAGAGCAAAGCACACACAAAGGAGGCCTTTGTATCTTTGCACCTGCTGTGCCTTCTGCCTGGAATGTTCTTATCTCCTTCCCGCTCCCCTTTATCTACTTGACAAGAACAGTCACTTCTGCCAAGGAACTTTCTTTCCACCTGCCTGCCCTGCATCCCTCCCTTTGTTGGGTGCTTATCTGTTGGTGCTACAATGCCCATGCTCACCTCCATCATAGCACCTGTCACCACTGTGCTATCACCCATTTGCTTACTCCCCTCTGAGCACTCCCAAGGGTGGGCATCTCATTCTCCTTTAATGCTAGGGCCTGGCCCAAGCCAGATACACATGAATAATTGAATCCCATTGGATTCATGGAAATTTGGTGCTGGAAGGGACCCTGGAGATCACTGAGATCACCCTCTCCCTTTAAAGCTGGGATGTCAGCCCTAGCCTGACCAAGTTGGTTACCGAAAATTCAGCTAGTTAAGGCCAGGCCAAAGTGGAATTCGAGTGGAGGGCAGTGCCTTCACCTTGGGTTTAAGGAAGACCAGGCTGGCAGTGTCCCAGAGGCCTGCAGGTGAGCCATTTCTACCCAACTCGCCAGGGCCTCTGGCATCTCAGACCTGTTCTCCCCCCACAGGCCCTGTACTGCAGCTGCTTTGTCCCAGTGTACTGTGGCCTCATCCCTCCAACTTACCGTGGTGTGGTGAGTGCTTTGGTGTGAGATGGGAGTGAGCCAGGATCCAGGGGTGCCTCGGGGGCCCTGTGACCCACATCTGGGAGAACAGAGGGGTGACCTTGGAATTCGGTGGGAATACCAAGAATTAGAAAGGTTATTGTGTTTTTCTACTCAGAATTCTCACCATAGATGGGTTTCTGGGGTTTTAAGGTAAACTCCCCCAACTAGGCCGGGCTTCTCTCTGGACACAACAATTCACTACTGAGCCTGGCAAGCTGAGACACAAGAGTCTTGCCAGATTTTCTCAGACTTGACAGACAGTGTAGAATACAAACCCTGCAACGTTGGGTACTGGAACCTTGAACGATGAGGACCTTTCAGGTCATCTAGGCTGGTGCCTCTCAAACTTCAATGTGCCCATGAATCACTTCGGGGTCCTGTAAAATAATGTGAATTCTGCTCCAGTAGGTCTGGGGTAGGGCCTAAGACTCTGCACCTCTAACTGGCTTCAGCTGGTGTGGGTGTTGCTGGTCCACGACCACACTCTGAGTAGGAGGGTCTAAACCATGCTCCCTCCTCACTTTATAAATAGAGAAGATGAGATCCAGAGATTAAGATTCAGCTAATAGATGGAGCCTCTCTTGCATTTCAACCATGTACTAGAGACTTGAAAGTTAGAGGCTTGGTATTTGTGGTCCTTTGTTCCCACTTGAGGAAACAGAAGCCCCAGAGGGGACAGGACTTGAGGGTGAACATATGGTGGCTGCGGGTGAGGCCATGGTCAAGGGTGCTCTGGAGAATGAAAAGGGTTCCAGACCTCAACAGAGGGAGGCAGTTTGGACCCACGGCAGTCCAGAGAGGGGATATTTATGACCTGCTCAGACCCACCATGAGCACACTTCTTAAGAAATCATGATGTGTGGCTCCATTCCCCAGCTCTGCTGTCAGCATTTGAGTGGTTCCAGAAGGGGTAGCCTGGGAGGGGTAGCTGTGAGCATTTGCTCCTGATTTCTCCAGTGTCCCCCTCCCCACAGAGCCCTGGGAGGCCCATCTCAGCACCAGTGAGATGGCTGCAGGAGACAGTGCAGGGACAGAGCACTGGGCTGAAAGTGCAGAGACCACAATGGACTCACTGAGTGACCTTAGGCATACCACTTACCCACCAGAACCTAGGCCTCAAGGCTTGTCCAGAAGGACCCATTTCCTTGGTGTACTCCCTGACTGGGAGAGAAGACCTCTGACCCAGGATGAGCATTTTTCACTCTGCCTCCCCCTACAGCGGTATGTCGATGGGGGCTTGACGCACATGCAACCCTGCTCCTTCTGGACTGACTGCATCACTATCTCCACCTTCAGCGGGCAGCAGGACATTTGCCCCCGGGACTGCCCTGCCATCTTCCATGACTTCCGCATGTTCAACTACTCCTTCCAATTCTCCCTGGAGAACATCACCAGGATAACCCATGCCCTATTCCCCCCAGACCTGATGGTGAGAGACAGAGGGACCTGGAGGGTTAGGGGACCCAGCGGAGGGTGGTAAGGGCTGGAGGTGCAATGGGGAAGCCAATGGGGCCCACCGAGCTGCATCTGTGTCTCCTCCCCTCAAATTGTCCCTTAAACTTTCTCGTAGACCTGTGTCCTAGCCTTTTTGCTAATGAGCTCTGTGACCTTGACCAAGTCTCCTAAGGGCTCCCAGCCCCAATTTTCTCCCCTATAGAATGAGATAATATCAGAATCGCTGATAGGAATTTTAAACTGAACTCTTCCATTCTGACATGCAACGTTGGGTCAGCAAACTATGGCCCACAGGCCATATCCAGCCCATGGCTTATTTCTGTACAACCTGTGAGCAAAGAATGGGCTTTCCATTTTTAAAGGGCTGTAAAAACAAGAAAAAGAAGAGACTATATGTGGCCTACAAACCTCAAAACACTTACTATCTGTCCCTTTATAGAAAAGGCTTTGTGGGCAATATCTTGAACGATCCTTCAGCAACTTCTGCAATAGATACTAGTATAATCTCCATTTTACAGATGAAGAAACTGAGTCTGTGAGAGATTATAGCCATACAGCCAATAAGTGGCAGTACTGGGATTTGAACCCAATCTCCAAATTCTGCTCTTCTTATGGCTCAAATATACCTCTCATTCTACTATAAACATCTCACTCCTCCTGCCCAGGGGAAGCTGATGATCAGCTGTGAATGGTTTAACACATTAACATGGCATCACTGTGGACATACGATCAGGAGCTACTCCCCACTTCTTAGCAGATAGTGAGGGATGGGATTCTGGATAGGTACATTTTGAAAAGCTCATCAAATAAAACTCAAGAGTGGTGAAAGTAGCTGCTCTGGGTGAGGACCACAACTCTCACTGTTGCTTCAGCCTGAGTCATTTTCCTGGTGTGCCCACCTTGCAGATCCTGCACAATTACTACTATCGAGGGTACGAAGATGCCGTTTTGTACCTGAAGCGGCTGAGTAAGTACCATGTGGAGCCCCAGGGAAAGGGAGGGCTGGAGGGTGGGGCAAAGACAGGAAGTAGAAGAGCTGAATAGAGGAGCATTCCTTCCAAATTTGTGACCTGGAGATGCCCTTCGCTCAGGAGAGCCAGAAATGGGTGCAGGACCTGATGGCCTGCATTGTCCAAGACAGGCCACTGTGGTCAGAAATAAGGATTTTCATGCAAAGGGGGCTTTTAGATTAACTGATGGGATGGTGTCTAGAGCTCGTATACAAATATATTTCTGGATTTAAAAACTGTATTTAGGAAATATACAGCTCATATCTTCCATTTTCATGTCATTTCATTCTCTTTCATATTGATTCTCTTTCCAATAAAACTATTGTTAATATAGAACTAAATGTGGCTAATTTATATTTGTATAAGACTTCAAATGACACATTGATCAACAAATGAGAGGGAAGAGCCCTTGCCCTGTGTTGGTTTGGAAATTGTAGTCCCCACACCTGTGTATCCTCTGTGCATCAGTTGGTAGAACAAAGATTCTAATGACATGTATTACATGCTCTAACTTGATGAAGGCCATGACGGACATCTTTGTTAAAAGGAAAGAGAAAAAGCTTTTTCGTATTTAGAGTTATGTTCTTTTCCATAGAACATAACTCTATGTTCTATGTTCTATTTCCATAGAACATAACTCTATGTTCTATGTTTTATTTCCAGAAAAAGGGATTCCTGGATCAAAGGTATTTTATCTGTGTGATATTTTGTTTTTTCTATATTGCTGTATGGCCTTTATAATAGTCTTTTTTGGCAGTTTTATATTTCATCACAGTTGTACAGAAAATTTAGCTTGGTCATTCCCTTGAGTTTCTAAATGATCACTATTATAAGTAATGCTATGGTGTTTTTCTTGTGTATATAATTTTTAAAAAAATATTTTGGAGATGAGGTTAGAGGTTGAATGAAGTTTTTCCCCTAGGATACATTCACTTTTTTTTCCCTTCAAAATTGCTTCTAGCGTTTCCAAGCTCCTTTTGTTCTAACTCTTTACTTTTTCCTGGGTCCTTTCACCCAACAAAGTGGGGATGCAGGTGGGGGTGAGGAACAGGAGAGCAGGATGGAGAGAATGTAAGCTCTGGAGCCAAGTAGCCTGGCCAGGGCCCTCATCCCTCCAGCTGTATGAGCTCAGGGGAATCATTTCCCATCTCTGAGTCTTGATCTCTTAATCTGTAAAAAAGGGTTTAGACCCTGGTTCCTGACTCCAACCTATGTCCTTGCCAGACAATCCAGTCCACTGCCCTCTCTGACCTCAGAAACAGGCCCTTCTTCTCACCTCTCTGCAGGACACACTAACCCTCACTCTCCTCTGACAACTTCCCCATCCTTCACATTTATGCAGGTGACAGCTGTGAAAAGTGAGCCCCAGGGGTCCAAAAGGTGAAGGACTTGGGGAGTATCAGTGGAGGGTAGAGATAAGGTCTCAGAATAGAAGGGGCTAGCTGGGGCCTAAGGTCCTTTCTTCCACCAGTTGTGGAGCCCCTTCGGTCTTTCCTCAGTGACAGTGCAGGCTGGGGACTTGGGGCATGGGGAATCCCCTGATTTGGGGCTTGGATCTTAGAGCAGATACCAATTCCTTGCCCCAGAAGACCCCTCTGCACATCTCAGGCTGTAACACATGTTACCGCCTGGCCCCCTGGCTACCTGACTACCTCTATACCAATCTCTCCCCTAGAAATTTTTCTTTTTTCTTTCTCTCAGGACAAGCCCTGGGGAGAGTTACAAAGTAGGTGGTTAAGCATCTCTAGTCTTCCCCATTTCTCAATAGACCCTTCTTCGACACTTCCACCTCTCATAGAAACCCAGTGCCCTCTGACCCTCCCCTCCCCTTTCACTCTTAGCTGATGTGGACATTTTCACAGGTATGAATGGTGGTCTTAAACTCAAGGCTGAAACTCTAATAGTAGGATTTAAGGCATCCATTCCTGATTTGGGGCAGTGTGTGGAGGATGGCAGGTTTTCCCAGTGGCCCTGGAATCACTCCAAGTAGAAACAGACACAATTCACAAGGGAGACGATGTCTCGTCTGGCTACCAGCTATTTGTACTCCTCCCAATTTGCCAGTATGTACATGCTTTCTCAGTGCAGTTTGAGTTTCACCACCTAAATCCTTTTGGGTTTGGTTGGGCTGGATTTTTCTTCTGGCATCAGATGCAAGCAGGTGTTACTGACACATCCTGAGTAATTGTGGTTGGTGTCCACAGCCAATCTTAATCCCCACCTGCCATCTGGGAACAGAAAATGGGAGTCCACTCCAGCCTCCCACCCAACTGCTTTCTGGATGTAGGTCAGCTCCATCAGGAAGCCGAACTTACAAGGTGTCACCCGCAACAACTCAGCTCACATCCTGGCATCCTCTTTCTCCACCCTCCTAAGGATTCGCATCTACCTAATTATTTCTGCTGCTAGCCAAACCTCCCTCTTCATTCTTGGCCTCCCTTGGCAGCATCCTTCTGCCAAAGGGGAGGGTATGCTTGCTGGTGTACTTGAAAATCCACATTCTCAGCATAGATGTGTTAAGTACGGGTGTTGAGTGAGGTTGGAGCTCAGAGGACGCCATGTCTGAAAATATCCATTCGGCATCCAGGCATGTCCACTCGAACCCACCTTCCTTCCTTCCTCTTTCCCTCCCTTCTTCTCTTCCTTCCTGTCTTCCTGCCGTTCTTCCTTCTCTCTCTCCCTTCATCCTTACAATTTGTTAAGTTTTCATATACACACACACACACCCCTGAGAAACAGCACCACAATCAAGATAGTGAACAATCCAGCATGCGCAAAGTTTCCTCATGCCCTCAGCGACTCCTTCCATCTTCCCTTACCCACTCCCAATCCTCAAGCAACTCCTGATTATATTTCTGTCATTACATATTAATTGCCTTTTCTAAAGTTTTTGATAAATGGAATCTTATAGTATGAACTCTTTTTTGTTTGCATGCTTTCACTCAGCATAATTATTCTGAGATTTGTCCATGTTATTCCATGATATATACAGTTCATTCCTTTTTACATTCATTCCACTATATGAATATACCACAGCTTATTTATCCATTCACCTGTTAATGGACATTTAGGTTGTATCTACTTTGGGCTATTCTGAATAAAGCTTCTATGAACATTCATGCATGTATCTCCATATGGACATATGCTTTCATTTCTCTTAGATAAGTACCTAGGAGTTGAATATTAGATCATATGGTATGTGTGTGTTATATATACATATAAATAAAATTATATGTGATTATGTATAATTTATAATTATATTACATATAATAATATATAATTTATACATGCAAATTTGTGATAAAAACACGATATAAAATTTACTCTCTTAACCATTTTTAAGTGTATAGTTCAGTAGTGTTAAGCATATTCACATTGTTGTGCAGCTAACCTCCAGAACTTTTTCATTTTGCAAACTGAAACTCTATACTCATTGACTGGCAACTCCCCCTGCCCCTAGGCCCTGGCACCACCATTCTACTTTAGACTACTTTAGATATTTCATATGAGTGGAACATAGCATATTTGTCTTTTTATGACAAGTTTGTGTCACTTATAATGTGCTCAAGTTTCAAGCATATTGTAGCACCTGACAGGATTTCCTTCCTTTTTAAGGCTGAATGATATTACAACTCACATCCTGGCATCCTCTTTCTCCTCCCTCCTGAGGATTCACATCCACCTAATTGTTTCTGCTGCCAGCCAAGACTCCCTCTCCACTCTCTGCCTCCCTTGGCAGCAGTGTATGTACCATATTTTCTCTTTCCATTCATTTCAATGGACATTTGGGTTGCTTCCACCTCTTGCGAATAATGCTACAATGAACATGAGTGTGCAAATATCTCTTCGAGATTCTATTTTCAATCCTTTTGGATATATGTAGACTAAGACATAGGCCCAGATATATGTTTAACTATTTAAGAAACTGCCAAATTGTTTTTGCAAAGTGCTTGAACCATTTTACATTCTCAGCAGCAGTGTATGGGCATTCCAGTTTCCCCAAACTATCACCAACACTTGGTATGGTAGGTCTTTTTAACTTTAGCCATTCTGTGTGTGGTGGTATCTTAGTGTGGTTTAATTTGCATTTCCCTGATAACTAATGATGTTGAGCGTTCTTTCATTTGTTTTTTAGTTGCCCAAATATCTTCTTCGGTGAAGTATCTGTTCAACTCTTTTGCCCATTTCCTCCTAAATCTTTAATAAGCTTTGTATTTAAGAGTAGTTTTAGATTTACAGAAAAAAAAATATGAAAACAGTACAGAGAATTTCCATATCTTTCACATCCAGGTTTACCTATTATAATGTCTCACATTTGTTAGATGTTATAGTTTGGTACATAGTTTGATATAATGTTTATAATTAATGAAAAAATATTGACAAATTATTATTAACTGAAGTCAATACTTTAATCAGATTTACTTCGTTTTTACCTAACGTCCAAGATTTCATCCAGGATATCACATCACATTAAGTTGCGATGTCTCTTTAGGCTCCTCTTGCCTGTGGCAGTTTCTCAGACTCTCCTTGTTTTTAATAACCTTGGCAGTTTTTAGTACTAGCCTGGTATTTTGTAATGTCCCTCATTTGGGGTTTGTCTGATGTTTTCCTCATGATTAGACTGGGTTGTGAATCTGGAGGAGGAAGACCACAGAGGAAAAGTGCCATTCTCATCACATTATATCAGAATACATGCTATCTACATGACATATCTGATGATGTTGACCTTGACCACCGGGCTGCAATGGTGTTTGTCAGGTTTCTCCATGATAAAGTTACTCTTTCTTCCCTTCTCATACTGTGCTTTTTGGAAGGACGTCATTGTATAGCTCACACTGAAAAAGTGAGGAATTATTCTCCATTTCCTTCAGAGTAAGATGTCTACATAAATTATTTGGAATTCCACTACATGGAAGGTTTGTCTCTTCTCCCCCTTTTATTTACTTATTCAATCATTTGTTTATATATATATACATATGGACATGTGGATGCTTATTTTATACTTTGGGTTATTATTCAGTCTGACTTTATTTTGTTACTCAGATTGTTCCAGCTTTGGTCATTGGGAGCTCCTTCAGTTGGCTCTTTTGCCCATTTAAAAAATTGACTTGTTCATTTTCCTGTTTAAAAGCTTTTATATATTCTAGATAGATGCCCTTTGTCAGAAATATTACTTGCAAATATTTTCTACCAGTCCATGATTATTCTTACCAGCAACTTTTAAATCTACACCAGTCTTGCCTATTTTAGAAAACTTCCCCTGGATCCTCTCTCCCTGCCTCCTGACTGGATCCTGGCCTCCCACTTCTGGCTGCTTTTCCTCCCTAGGCAATCTCCTCCACAGCTACCATCACAGCTTTAGTTACTACCCATAGGGGGAGCCCAAACATATGTCTGTAACCCTCATCTCTTCTCTGAGACCCAAATCCACATATTCAACTGCCTACTTGTCATCTTTCCTCTGACACCTCCAAGGCCCCCTAAACTCAACATGTCACCAAACAGGCTTATAACCTGAGCTCCCCACCCCTACCCTTACCTCCCATCATCGTAGTCTCAGCAAACGGCACCAGCATCCATCCGATTGTGCAAGCCACCTACCTCCCCTCACCCGCCAGTCGAACCTTCACCAATTCTCATTCATTTAACCTCCTAAACAGAATCTTCTACTTCTTTCTATCTCTCTCCAAGTGCAAGTTTCAAATACCTCTCTGCAGCACCCTGACAGATTTCCCTGGGTCCCCTATGCCCTTGCCACTGACTTTCCACAGCAGCCACAGTGATCTTGTCAAAACCAGTCAGGTCAGCACTTCCTTGACTATATGTCTTCATGGTCTCCATGAAAACCAGGGTCCTCAGTGCTGCCTATAAGCCCTGGTGTGATCTGGTCCCTTGGCCTCCTCGAACCCATCTTCCACTTCTGTGCCCCCACCCCTGCTCCAGCCACACTACCTTTCAGGCCCTAAATGTCCTTGTGCTCCTCTGAACCTGTGGCCTTTGTGCGTGCTGTTTCCTCTGTCTGAAATGTTCCTCTCTACCCCATCCCGACCATCCCCTGGACCACTTGCCCTTCAGATCGCAGTTTAATTGTCACTCCCTCTCAGTTAAGTCCTCCCTGCTTCCCTCTCTCCTAGGAACATGTTCCTCTCTTGCTTAGCACTTGTCTTGGTTAAAACTTGAGATTATTTGGGTGGTCAGTGCCTGCCCCCACACTGGACTATAAACTCCAAGAGACCAGGGATCATCACACCTGTTTTTATCTCCTTCACCTCCTCAGTGCCTGGTATAATGGCTGGCATGTATAGATGCTCAATAAATATCCATCGAATAAGTGAATTAATACATAACCTAATACTCAATATAAATCCAAGTAAGTACAGCAATACCACTGATGGGCACTAATTCTGTTTATGAAAATAATTTGGAAAACTATTTTTTGCAAATGTCATGCTGATGCCAGGGGTTAGTAATGCCACCCATACTATTGTTTTTCCTAGATTCTGCTTACCTTAATTCTCCCTCCAAGAGAGTGATTTTCCCCCGGGTAGAAGTGTACTGCCAGATAGAACTCGCCCTTGGCAGTGAGTGCCCGGAACACAGTCAACCAAGCCTCCAAACAGAACAGGCCAGTCTGGAAGAATCCATAGAACTTCATACACAATGGGCTCCCACAGGAGAAGGAAGCAGTGGCCATGGTCCACCTACATCCCCACCTATGCAGACACCTGAATCCACATGTGAGTGGCCTGTGAAGTCGCCTGTTTCACCACCTGTTTCTTCATTTGAGCAGTCACCTGCATTGCCACGGGCCTCATCACCATCACATTCTCCAACTGACTTACCACATGTATCACTGCCAGCTATGCACCAACAATCCAGCTCAACGCCTGTACAACGTCAAGTACAACCAACTGGATCGTCACACAGATCCTCACCCTCCCAGTCACCTAGGTCACCCAGGCCACCCCTGGAGCCTTCAGCTGTGGAGGCACATCAAACATTGCCCCGATGTTCTTCAGCATCACCTACACAGCCCGCTGTGGAGGAACTGGGCTCAGATCAGCCCCAAGGTACGGACCCCCTGGCTTCTTAAGGCTTCCCCATGTTCGAAGCACCCCCAGCAAACGTGTCACAACATGGTGGCTGATGACCATTTGTTTAGAGAGCTGCATCGGCAAAGTTAGCAGTTAGCTTTAGCGGCTCAATCTGTTATGAGGACAGGATACCACAAAAGAACAGTTTACTTGACATTTGTTTATTTCTTTAGTCCAGTGCTTCTCAAAGTGTGGTCCCCAACCAACAACAATAACCTCACCTGAGAGCATGTTAGAAATGACAATTCTCAGGCCCCACCACAGACCTGCTAAATCACAGGCTCTGGGAGTGGGCCCCAGGTGTCGTTTTTACAAGGCTTCCAAGCAATTGCTTTGCCTGCTCACATTTGAGAACTGCTGTTCTGGTAGATTTTTATTGTGAAAGCTGTTGTGCCAGGGCAGTGCTACTCAAAGTGGTCTATGGATCAGTGCCAGTCTCCTATTTGTTACTAGTTCACGTTGAAAAGAACACAGAAATTGAGAGTAAGCATTTAAAAATGTTTATAGCAAAAACATATTGCACGGTATCCAAGAGTTTTCCTAATTTATTTGTACTGTATTTCACAAAGCTACTAGTCCATTATGTTTTGTAAGTAAGATTTTAAAAAACTGGTTCTTTGCTGCAGACAGTTTGAGAAGCACAGTTGTAGGGGTCGCAAAGACAAACTTTTCTCAATTCCTCTCAGGAAATCTACCCTCCAAAAGAGGGGATAACATGGATACCTACCTCAAAAATGCAAGATGAATTATTAAGTACCATATAACTAACAAAAACATGTTGGGGTATTCATGGAGAATAAGATCACTTCTTTCTGGGGAAATAAAGAAGGCTTCCTGGGGGTGACAAGTGAGCTGAAATGGGCAGGATATTGACAATCATGGTCTGTGTGATGGGATTGGATGGAGTAGAAAGCGCATTTCAGATTTTGTTTATTCTATAAGCCCAGGTGCAGAAAGGAAAGTGCAAGGTACATTCAGGATGAAGAGGGCACCTACCGGTGGGGCAACTGTAGATGGTCAGGGTGGTGGCAAAGAAAGAGGGCTCCAAAGGATGGAATGAAGCCAGGTTGCAGGGTCCTTATGGTCCATCAGCCAAACTTCCATAGTTGTTATGGTAAACAGTGGCAAACAGAAAGATTAGCAAGCTTTCCTTCTTTTCAGATCTGCCCCAAGTCACAGGTGACACTTTCTCTGGTATAGGATTACTTTGATTCTTTTGATCACAATGAAACTAAAACATAAGAACATTAAGTCAGAAAATTGATCAAAGTGTTTCATATGCTCTCTTATTTCCTGTTAAATAAAATACATTTATTTTTATGTTATCACACCTTTGCCTAAAGGTAGCCATCTTCAGGTGCCTAAGCAATCCTGGGCCTGGAGTTAGCATTCCTCACTCATACTGGGGGTGGGTGAAGGGTAAAGATAGCCCAGTGGTTCCAAACTGGGGCAATTTCACTTCTAGGAGACATTTTGGGTTGTCACCTAGTGGATGACATCTAATGAGTAGAGGTCAAAGATATTGCTAAACATCCTACAATGTACAAGATGGTCCTTATGACAAAGAATATTCTGGTCCTTAATAAGACTGAAAATCCTGTTATAGACTCCAGCTGAGCCTCTACAGCAACATCCTAGGCCAGAGGTGGGAGGTGGGCAGAGAGGAACCTCCCCAGGGGTTAGTGTTATCAGTCATTTATGAGGGCCAGATTGTTAAGGGTGGGGTGTTGCACAAGTCCTAGGAAAATCTGTAAACAAAAGAACTGCAACTAGATTTGAGATAGCCACCAGGCCCCAAATGAAAGACCTTCGAGTAGAGGAATCTAAATATATTCTATATTATTTTTTACATGTATTACATAATTACATAATTAATCTGCATATATTATATATCCCCGCACTCTGAAAATGTGGAAAGAGCTTACTTAAAAAGAATGATCTTAAAACTATTAATACTTTCTATTCCAATAAAAAAGAAAAAGGCATTATATAAAGCAAGTAATGGAAGTTTCAAGCTCCTGTGGGGTATTTTTCTGAAACTTTCTCTAATACGACTGTTTTTTGTGAGGGAATTGTTGATTATATTCTATCGAAGGTCAACATCAATCCTTCCACAGATGTCACTGCATCGTTGTTAAATCCAACAATATAATTCTGGTCCTGAAAGGAGAATTTGAAAATAAGACAGTTTTTCACTCCTTCTAAACACTCTTGCTTACTTCCTATTGTTATATCAAAAATGACTAAGTACCCTTCCTCCACCTCATCTCACTCATGTCTCCTATATTTTTACTTTTGGCTCTAGTTCCTCTTGCCTCTTCAAATCCAAAAACGGTGCCGCTAGTTAATGTGAAGGAAACAACCAACAAGCCTTATGCCATGTAAGTTTCTCCTTAACTGAGAACACGTACTTTTCTTTAATAAGGATCGGGGGGCCGGGGAGGGAGCCAAGTGACATTTCCATCTCTTTAGCCGCCCTAGGAACACTGGGATGCTTTTCTAATTTGTGTGTTACAGTTCACCCCTTTTACAAGCCACGCCTCCCTCTTCTCTCTTCTTCAGTGGAGGCAATGTGTGGGAAATCAGCCTATTCATGCTGACAATGTCATTCTCTTCAGCTGCCTGCTGTGCACACTGGGGTATGCACTTTCTCTGAGTACAGTGAGAATGTGCCACCCCCTAGTATCTTACTCTCTGGTGATGTCTCAGTTCAAGAGAGCTAGCAGGCATGCTGCACCTTAGCCTTAAGTAGCCACTGCACAGTATGAATTAAAGAATTCTACCAAAGTCTTCCCTTAATCCAAATTATTTTCTATCAGCATGATAAGGAAGCTAATATTTCTATGCTGTGAGATGTTCCCAGAAAATATTTCTTATAATGCAAATTAGTTGTCAAGGTTATGTAATGCGTACTCCATTATTATCTTTGCAGTCATTAAGAGAGGACCCAGAGATCTCTATATTTTTAAGTTCCCTGGGAACCACATTACTCAGGCTCCCTTACTGGCTGGATGCCGGTTGGGTTAGCCAGTGGAAGGTACCAGCAGGAGATCAGAGAGTGGGTCAAGCGTGTTTCTGCCTACCAACGTCATCCCTTCCCGCCTTGGGGCAACTCTGGCAGTCACTGGGTTCCTCTGTGGTATTGGGGGAACAGAGCCTGAGGCACTCTTACTTTTGATGTTCCTACTCCATATCTTTGATGTTCTCACTCCATATCATATCATGTCATATCACATCATATTATGTCAAATATATTAAAATATACCTGCTTCTTCCATTAAGTATAAATTTTTTTTTAGGCAAGGCAACCCTTGGTTGACCTCACAGATTGCAAGGACCTTGTCAGCTTACGGTCCCTTATTTTTTTATTTTTTATGCCTACAGCACCTGGTCTTCCTAAGGTGGTCTCCCATCCAAGTACTAACCAGGCCCAACCCTGCTTAGCTTCCAAGATCAGACAGGATCAGGTTTGTTCAGAGTAGCATGACTGTGGACCCATTAAGTATAATTTTAATTATAAAACTTTTGAAAGAGTTTGCATCAACTTAATAATTTTGTGCCTGGGCATAAATTCCATACTTTGTTCACATGATTTAAACTTTATTGCATTGACATATAACTATGCAAAAGTTTGAGTTTGATTTGACTAGTTGGCATGATGTTACACAGATAAATATTCATTGATTACAAAATAAAGGTCACTGGGGAACTCTGATGCTTAACCAGGGCTGAGAATCACAGCATTGGTGTGTCTGATACCTTCTGAGCTGAAGCAGGGCAGGTAATTAACAAACAACTTCATCTCTTTTCCCAGGGTGAGCCCTGCTGAAGATTCCAATTGGGTGAGCAAGATATTCATGAAGGACAAACAAAAGACAAGTGGCACCAAAAAAGGCTTCCTAAGACATCCACGATCCAAAAAACAAGGCAGCAAAGTGCAGTGAGCATGACTAATGTTTTTTTAAATTTCACAGGGAGGAGCTGCTTTGGAAATGGTCTGTAGGAAGATTACAAGGTGTGGGAGGTGGGTCAGGAGTAGGGGTTAGAAGCTGGGCTTTGGAATTGGACACACCCAATATAAAATCCCCAATTTCCACAGTCTCGCTCAGTGAGCATGCTTGGGACACGTAGTCTCTATGAGCCTCTATTTCCTGGTCTGTAAAATAGGGATAACAGCAACTCATAAGGTTGTTGTGAGTATTTAATGAAGTCAGCTATGGAAATTGCTTCGCAGAGTGCAAGATGTGTAGTAGCATTCAATAATTAGTAGATACTGTGGTTACATAACCCCCGGAAGCTGATTAGCTAACTCTTAGCTTCTGAATAGAACTGTACTAAAAAAACAAACTAGACAGGTGGATGACCACGAGACCATCAATGTGTGAGCTCTTAACTGTTCCTACCCTACAACTAATAGCCCTAAACAACATAGGCCTGCTTCTAACAGTTTCTTCACTATATTATATTATCTTTGATTTAATCAGTCTTTATTGAGCACCTACTAAGTGCCAAGCATTTTTCTGGGCTCTGTGGAAATCAAAGATGAATTAAACTCAATGCTCCAACTTTCAAGAATTTATCCCAAATTGAACTTCAAACTAAAGACAAGAATAAAACATACTAATCTGATGAACTGTGAACCCGATATAAACCAAGCCTTAATTTTTTTACTAAACCATAACGTGGTTAAAGGCACATACATACATGCATACAGTCACAAATTCAAAATGCCAGCCTCAAACACAAACCAAGCTGGGTATCACCTACAATTATTTTTTGCATTATCAAAATATTCTCTGAGTGGAACAGAACCACACTGCTGTTTCATTTGCTTTGAACCTTTGTTGGTCAAAAAAAATCCTAAATCATTCTAAGGGACATCCTTGCAGGTTACTCCTGTCCTGGATGGAATGTATAAAGTAGATGAGGGCCAGAAGCTCACCCTGGCAGCCACAGGCCTACTTCAAAGTCTGGGTCAGTAGGTACTTGGTGGGTGGTAGAAAGCAGTGTAATGGGGAGGAGACTCTCAGAGGTTCTACAGGAAGTAGGGCAGACATACACATCACTTTCTGGATTAAGGGATGGGCAGAGAGGGTGCAGGACCCAACAGGCAGTCAGCAGTCCCTGGAGGTCACTGGGTCAGTGTAGCCTGGGATTAGTCTCACTCTATTCCTTGATATCCATCCCCAGGATCTCCTTGAACTTTGAGTAGCCATAGCTCTGTCCCTAGGAGCTGAAGTCTGGTTATGAGAACATAGGCAGGTCTGCAGTGGGTGTGGGGAAGCCTCCCAGACTTGGTGCCATCTGGAAGCCAGGTCCCGACTTGGGTCTCTTGATCTAGGGCCAGGTCTCTTCCCATACATCAGAGCTGTGGAAGCTATGCAATTCAGCCAGAGCTACCTTGGTTGATAAACTTCTAGGAATGTAGGTGCTTTATTAAAAAGCAGGCTGTGATAAAAACAAACAAAACAACTGTCATAAGCTGTGAGAGGCACTGTTGTCAGTGGGTCACATATACTGTCTGTGGTGCTCTTTTATAGAACAGATTATGAAACTGACTGGAGGCAATTTACCAGTCAATGATCTCAAGCAATTCTATGCAGATGCAGATTTACGGCTCTGAGCTTCAAAAACCAGGGTAGGGGTTGGAAAAGAGAAGCTCAAAAATGTTAAGCATAGAGCAGGAGGAGTGATCCAGGAAGAAAGGAAATCTGCTCATTTCCTTTCAAACTACAATCACAAGAGACACTGTCACATCCATGGGCTAGTCCTGCATAAACTTCTGGTCCTCAGCTGATATCCCCTGCCAACAATGAGAAGAGAGGCTAGAATAAAAGCCACAAGGCAAATGTTCCATACATTAATGTGTGTGTGCAAGTGCACTTGTGCGCGTGTGTGCAGGAGCATGTGTTTAGTTTATACTCTGATGTGAGTTACATTGGTCAGTTATTGCTACTATATTAATGCTGCATAACAAACAATCGCCCTCAAATCTCAGTGCATTTACAAAACGAACATTTGTTTTTCTCTTTTGTAGGTCTATGAGTTGGATGGGATAGCTTAGGCTACAGGCTGGGATCACGTCTGCTCCCTGGCACTTTCATTCCAAACCAGCAGTTGTGCCAGATCTGTCTTTCTCTGGAGTATAGCTAGATGTATCAGCAGAATTTTCCTCTGCTAGCCTTGCTATCCCCCAATAAGAATTCAGTGGTCATCTGACTCAGGTTGTGTAACTGACCTACGTGAAAAGACAGATGGAGAAATTGAGAGACTGCCTGTACAGGCTCCAGATGGAAAAGGAGGCGGTCCATCTTGCTAATCGCTACTCAGATCCTCCTAATTGCTACCAAGTCTGTCAGACTCCCCAAACCACCACTACTCAAGAGCCCTTCCTTTGAGTTACTATGGATTTTCCACCTATTTAATATGAACGTAGTAACAATAGCTAAAACTCAGATAGTAGTTATGTTTTAAGCACTGTAATACAAAGAGGTTAAGTAATGCCCAAAGTCACACAGCTGGTAGGTGGGAGAGGTAGGATCCCAAACCAGTGATAAAGCCACCTAGGGAAGCCACCCAGAGCTGGAAGTCACAAGGTCTAATCTTGGTTTCTCCACTTGGGCAGGGAGAGGCTAGAGGAGCACTTGGAGGTACCCAGGTAGACATAGTAGGGTATATGTCAGGGTGCCATGCTCACGAGGTCAAACTTCACCAGTATTGCTGGGGAGTCTTAAACAACAGAATAACACAGTCAGATTTGAAAATTATCCCAGCATTTCTTCTAGGTGGGCTCAGCAGGTGTCTCCCTGCGATTTCCCAGAGAGGGCAATTGACTTGCCCAAGGTCACACAGCAGGTGGAGGAAGGTTCTGAACTCAGGTCTTCCCATTCTCAGTTTTGTCTCCTTTCTCTTCACCTGTGTTTTCTTGGCTTTTCGCATCCAGATCTGTTCCCTACCTGATCGACTTCTCTCTGCTCTCCACTCCCAAGACTGTTTGGGTCACCTACAGGCCTCATCCCAGCCGGATCCAGGAATACAGCTGCCCTGAGGTGTGAAACTCCCCAGGGTGTCCCTGGAGACTGGACACTGCCTGCCCTGTTCTGGGATGCTACGGTGTCCCCTGAGCATCATCAATCCAGCTTCCTTTCTGCCCCAGCTGCCTCTTCCTGTAGTCACAGTCAAAGCCACCACTAGCTCACGTAATGCCTTGTACACTAAGAAAACAACACCCCTTTCTTGAGAAATTGACTGCCAGCTGCTGGAGAATTGTCATAATACATGATTTTGTTAGAACAATTGACGGCTAACTGCTAGAAATCTGTATGAATGATATACAAAGCTACAACACTACATAAATAACATAGAAAGCTGTATAGATAACATATGACATAAGTATGTCCATGAAGTACCTACCCCTTTGTATTGGCAGAATATCTTCAGTCTATATACTTGGCACTCTGGAGGCCACTATACCTCTTCCCCCTCCCTGAAAACCCAAATATTAACTGGACTTTTGTAAACCAAATAACATTTCGAATATTCTTTTGTCAACTCCTGCTCTGCAAATAGAATTCTTCATTTGCAAAAGACACTTGGATAAGAAAGAAAACCTCTTTTGTTTAATATAAATATATTTATTTAAATTAGTTTCAAGTATACAGTATATTGGTTAGACATCTATTTTGTTCATAAAATGATCCCCCCAATTGCTCCCTCCCTCCCCTGGCCCTCCACTTAGCCATCATATTAATGCTAACTGCATTTCCTCTGCCGTGCATCCCATCCCCCTGCCCAACTATCAACTACTAATTTATACTTCTTTAACCCTTCACTCCATTCTCCCAGACCCCTAAACCCCCTCGCCTCTGTCCGTCACCAAATTGTCCACTATACTAGTGAGTCTGTTTTTGATTAGTTTGTTCTTTTTGTTCCTTAGATTCCACATATAAGTGAAATCATATGGTATTTCTTTCTCTGCTTGACTTATTTCACTCGACATAAGAACCACTAGGTCTATCCATGTCGTTGCAAATGGTAGGATTTCAGTTTTTTAATGGCTGAGTAATATTCCATTGTATATATGAGCCATAATTTCTTCATCTAATTGTCTATTGATGGCCATTTGGGTTACTTCCATATCTTGGCTATTGTAAATTGTGCTGCCATGAATATTGGAGTACATAGATATTTATGAATTATTGTTTTGGTTTTCTTTGGATAAATACCCAGAAGTGCAATTGCTGAGTCAAAAGGTATATCTATTTTTAATTTTTTGAGAAATCTCCATACTACTTTCCATAGTGGCTGTACCAATTTGGAATCCCACCAACAATGTATGAAGGTTCCCTTTTCTCCACATCCTCGCCAACACTTGCTGTTTTTTGATTTATTGATAAATAGCCATTCTGAAAGGTGTAAGGTGATATCTCATTGTGGTTTCAATTTGCATTTCTCTGATGATTAGCGACCTTAAGCATCTTTTCATATGTCTGTTAGCCATTTGTATTTCCTCTTTGGAGAAGTATCTGTTCAGGTCTTCTGCCAATTTTTTAATTGGATTGTTTGGGTTTTTTTGTTGTTGAATTGTATAAGTTCTTTATAAATTTTGTATATTAACCCCTTGTCAGATGTATCATTAGTGAATATCTTCTCCTAGACAGTTGGTTGTCTTTTTGTTTTGGTGATGGTTTCCTTTGCTGTACGAAAACTTTTTAGTTTGATGTAGTCCCATTTGTTTATTTTTTCTTTTGTTTCCCTTGCCCAAGGAGATATATCTGAAAAGAAATTCCTGTTAGTAATATCAGAGAGTGTACTGCCTATGTTTTCTTATAAAAGTTTTATGGTTTTAGGTCTTATATTTAAGTCTTTAATCCATTTTGAGTCTATTCTTGTATATGGTGTAAGAAGGTGGTCCAGCTTCTTCTTTTTACATGTGTCTGTCCAATTTTCCCAACACCACTTATTGAAGAGACTGTCTTTACCCCACTGTTTTTTCTTACTTCCTTTGTCATATATTAAGTGAGCATATATGTGTGGATTTATTTCTGGGCTCTCTATTCTATTCCATTGATCAATGTATCTGTTTTTATGCCAGTACCATGCTGTTTTGTACTGTAAGCTTGTAGTATAGTTTGATATCAGGTAGTGTGATACCTCCAACTTTGTTCTTCTTTCTCAAGATTGCCATGGCTATTCGGGTTTTTTTTATGGCTCCATATAAATTTTAGGATTATTTGTGCTAGCTCTCTGTAAAATGCTATTGGTATTCTGATAGAGATTTCATTGAATCTATAGATTGCTTTGTGTAGTATGGCCATTTTAACAATGTTGATTCTTCCTACCCATGAACAGGGTATCTGCTTCTATTTATTTGTATCTTCTTCAATTCCTTTTTTCTTTGACTTATAATTTTCTGAAAACAGGTCTTCTACCTTCTTTGATTCCCAGGTATTTTATAGTTTTCAATGCAACTGTAAATGGGATTGTTTTCTTAATTTCTCTTTCTGAAAGTTCATCATTGGTATATAAAAATGCCACTGTCTTCTAAATATTTATTTTGTAACCTGCTACTTTACTGAATTCATTGATCAGTTCTAACCATTTTTGGGTGCAATCTTTAGGGTTCCCTATATATAGTATCATGTCATCGGCAAATAACAAGAGTTTTACTTCTTCCTTTCCAATTCGGATGCCTTTTATTTCTCTTTCTTGTCTTATTGCTGTGGCTAAGACATCCAATACAATGTTGAAGAGGAGTGGTAAAAGTGGGCATCCTGGTCTTGTTCCTGAACTTCAGGAAAATGCTTTTAGCCTTTCCCCATTGAGTATGATGTTAGCTGTAGGTTTGTCATATATGGGCTTTATTATGTTGAGGTATGTTCCCTCTATTGCCACTTCGCTGAGAGTTTTTATCATAAATGGATGCTGGATTTTGTCAAATGCTTTTTCTGCATCTATTGATATGATCATATGGTTTTTATCTTTCGATTTATTAATGTGGTGTATCACATTAATTGATTTGCAGATATTGAAACAACCTTGCATCCCAGGAATAAATCCAACTTCATCATGATGTATGATATTTTTAATGTATTGCTGAATTTTGTTTGCTAATATTCTGTTGAGGATTTTTGCATCAATGTTCATAAGAGATATTGACCTATCATTTCCTTTTTTTGTAATGTCTTTGCCTAGTTTTGGAATCCAGGTAATGATGGCCTCATAAAAGGAGTTAGGGAGCCTTCCCTCTTCTTGAATTTTTTGGAATAGTTTGAGAAGAATAGGTGATAATTCTTTTTGAATGTTTGGTAAAATTCACCTATGGAGCCATCTGGTCCAGAACTTTTGTTTTGAGGGAGGTTTTTGATTACTGATTCTATTTCATTGTTGACAATCAGTCGGTTCAGATTTTCTGTTTGTTCTTGACTCACTATTGAGAGAGTGTATGTTTCTAGGAATGTGTGTATTTTTTCCAGATTGTCCAATTTGTTGGCATATAATTGCTCGTAGTATTTTCTCATGATCCATTGTATTTCTGTGGAGTCCATGGTTATTTCTCCTTTTTCATTTCTAGTTTTACTTATTTGAGTCCTCTTTTTCCTTTGATGAGTCTAGTTAAGGGTCTGTCAATTTCGTTTATCCTTTCAAAGAACCAGCTCTTGCTTTCATTAATCATAAAGCAAATCTTTTAAGTGGCTTTTAGTGTAAATTGAGATTTTTAATTTTGATGTATCAGGTTGGTTGGCTATAATGGGGCCTGGCTACTTGCTCAGGTCAGTCTAAGTGGTATGAAGCTGTGAGAAATGTTCTCAGTGGAAATAAAAGGAGGGAAGTCCTAGACCAGGGATTTAGAAATGATTAATCTGTGTCCTTTCTCTAGGAAGCTGTGAGCCGAGAAAGAAAACTTGAGCTGGAACAGGAGAGAACCTGACGACCCCAAGGCCAAGCCTTCTCCCCACTGTTCTCAGACGCTTGCCCCTCACTCTTGGCCTTTTGAGGACTAAGGTGGTACCCACTACCAAGCCTGTTGGTATAGAGAGTCCTGCTTCCTCCAGGCAAGAACTCGTCTAAGCATCCTCTCGGCTTCCCTGTGGTACTTCCAATCTTTCCACTACCCTGCTCTGGACAGAAGGATGGACAGGGACAGACATCAACATAGACTGGAACTGAAGAGCCTTCCTCCAAACCCCAGCCCAAGTTTGCTTCTTTGAGATGAGCCAGATCAATCCTAGCCCATGGGATCTAGTCTATAGGGCAAAACTCAGGGAGCGAGGAAGGTGTCAGACAAGGCTGAGCCATAGACGCACTTCCCTGTTTTTTGTGGTATCAAGAGACCAAGTTCTTCTTTTGTTTTGTTTTTAATTCACACAACATAATTAAAGGCTCCACTTGGAACCACTGGACTCCACCTTGGCCACTCACTGGACTCCCCTGATGGAGTTGATCTGGCATGCAGGCTTTAAGAGCTCCCCAGGGACTATGTGGTACAGCCATGTTCAGCTGGCCACCCTGGATTTCCCTGACTCCCAGTGAGGTTGTAGAGGAAGTAAAAGGCCTACCACCCCTGCCGCTCCTGTCCCCCAACCCAAACAATGACAGACTTTGCTGTTCCACAAAAGAGACACCTTCAGCCTCAACTTTTCCAGCCTGTCCAGGAAAAAAATTAGCCACTTTGCTCCCCAGAGTGTGCATAACCTGCAGCCCTGGCCAGCCTCAGTAAGGAAGGCCAGACTGCCCACAGGCCTCAGAGGCATTTGCTTAACAAATCCTGGAATGCAAAACCCAAAGGACTAGATGGAAGACAACCTTGAACTGGACTGGGGCACTTAAGGATGATATATGCAAATTTAGCCATAAAGAGTTGGGGGGCTATTATGGCAAGGAGTCCCAGGTGGAGCCTACATTTAACAGAACCATGTCAGGGAACATGAGTCCATACAAGCGCCTTCAGAAGGTTCTGCCTGAAAGAGCTCGAACATACTTTTGAGAGGCCTGGGCAGAATCAAATAACAGATGTGAGTGCCCTCTCTGCCTACTCTCACATTAACTGTTGTTTTAACTCAAAGCCTATACTTAGAACTGAGGTGCTCTTATGTTACAGTTATAAATATCAATAAATCCCCTTGCATATTTTTCTTCATTTTGTTGAATTTCCCATTTCTTCATTTTGAGGTAATTGAGAGACTAGTTCTTGCATTAGTTCCAGGTTTGCCAGATAAAATACAGGAAGCCTTGTTAATTTGAATTTCAGATAAAAGATGAATTATTATTTAGTGTAAGTATGTCACCAGTAATGCAATTATTTGTTGTGTATCTGAAATTCAAATTTAACTGGGCCACCCATATTTTTATTTGCTAAATTTGGAAACCCTAATTAGTTTCTTTCTCCTTTTTATGCCCTTTTTTTCAAACCAACATTAATGGATTGTTTTTTGATGCAATAGTCAAACTGGGCGGTCTCACTGGTACAAAGATCAAGGCCATAACACTCTCTGGCTTTCCAAACAAGCATATCTGAATGGCACCTACAATCCAGCCCTCCCTGTAACCTGGCTAACACCCTGAACTCAACCAGTTCTCAGCTGACCCCATTATCTCTGATTCACCTACTTAGCTTCCTGATTTCTCAGGGCGAGAAATAGATTAATTATGTCCTGATGTTACTTGCCCACCTTTTAAAAGGCTTTCAAAGCAGTAGGGTCTCTCATGCACCCCAATGCTCTTGAAAGCCTCCATAGTATAAACTGAGGGAGGCCCACCCTCACACATTCTATATTCCTCATGGCACAAAATTCCCATAACCATTAACATCCCAAGGGCAGGGTTATGTCCTTTATGTGAGACCTGGCACATAGCTAGTGCTCAATAAATATTAGTTGAATAAATGACCTAATGGACTAGACAATAATGGGGAAGGCACAAAAACAGGAGTTCTTAGAGCTGGATCCCGGCCTAGTTCTGTCTGTAGTTGCTGGCTGTGTGACCTTGAACAAGGCACTGCCCACTCTGAGCCTTAGCTTTCTCATCTCTGAGATGAGGAGAATACTGCCCTCTCCTGGCCGCCTCAAAGCCATCACTGTGAGCCTTCAAGTGTTGGGAAATGGAAATGTGGTTTGGAAAGAAGATGAGCTATACACAAAAAAGAGTCACCTCCCCAGGAAGCCACTGGAAGAACTCACATGTTATCTGAGGGAAGGGAAAGGAGGCCTTAAATGTCTTTCAGTGGCGACTACATTTTCTAGACTGAAAACCAGGCACTGTATTCTCTCAAGTCTATCTGGTTCTGAGTTTGGGCACCAGAAATTAGGCACTAATAAGACAGATGATATAGAATCAGGACTGGCCCATATTTTCCTAAACGCGTAATTAACTGTCACCTTAAGAGTCACAGAGTTATAGAATCTCAGGTCTGGAGGGCAAATATCTTGTCTCCAAGATCATCAGCTTGTGGTCAACTAGACTAAAACCCAGGACTCCTGATGCCCAGCCCAGAGTACTTTTTTTTACTGCCTCAGCAAGTTGGCACCTCAAGGATGGGACACCCAGAAAACATCCAGAGAGAACCCCCAGGTGGAGACAAAGAGGCTGATTCCAATAGCCTTGCAGGAACCAGACTGGCCTAGATGTGGCTGGTGCATCCCCAAGCCTCCATTGTGAATAATAAGACCTTTGTGTGAGTCAGTTTCTTTATTTGTTCATATAATGAAGTACAAAAATGAGACTTAGATGCCAGCATCGGGAACTCATATCAAATACTCATACAACTTAAAGAACATCATTCCAAATAAAAAACTACATACAGAAGGTTCCTGACCCTCAGTTCAGAATTAATTCTGATCCTTCATATTTGGCACTGTATTCCTGAACAGTGCCTAAAATAAATCCACAAACAGCTCATCTCTCCCCACTTCTTAGAAGCAATAAAATTAAACGACTTTCAGAATATACTTAGTTGAGATTCCTAAAACTTTGCCTCAGATTTGAGGCCAGTCCCATGTGAATGCCCAAGCCCTCTCTGCCCAGGGCTTCTCCTCCTCCCCAGTTCCACCCCACCGTTCTCGCCACAGGTTCAACAGCAAAACAACGTCCACTGTGGGTAACAAGATTGAGTTTGCCACGCAGGTTTTAATACCCTCTCCTCTACAGCCACATATTCCAGGCAATGTCCAAAGGCTGTGTTCACAGCTATATCAGATGCCCTTGTAGATAACGAACACATGGCAAATTGTCCACCTGAGCCAAGCTGTTGAAACTGTTCAGTTGTGTGGAAGGCAGAGCCTCTAACAATTTATACTTCACCTTCGTGCAAAAACAAAAAGTTACTTTCCTGTAAAGTATCTTTCTCAAGACGCTTTACTGCCTTTAGCTGGGAAATTGTCATAAATCTACAAATCCACAATGTCTAGGAAGTAAATAGGGGCATGATGCTCTTGAACAGTGCACATCTGTGCAACCATCCATGGTGATCCAGCTTGAAGCCCTCCCCTATTTCCTGAAAACTACCCAGACTGTGGCCATAATAAAAATAACAACATACATGGACATGGCACTATGTAACTTTCAGAACCCCTCACATTCATTTTCACTGACTCTTGGCAAACTCCCATGAGATGGGAGAAATGCAAGGCATCAGCTTTATTTCTTTGGTAACAGAATTATAGGACACTGAGAGACCACTGATCTCCAAGCCACAGGTCTTCCCTTATCTGGGGCTGCAGAGTTCCTGGGAGGCATCTAGAAATCCATCTGGGCATAAAGCAGTGTCAATCAACTGAAGAAATTATGTGTTGTGCATAACCGCACATCTATTTAAATGCATGTGGACATTCTTGTGAAACAAAAATTTACTTTTAAGACTCATTTAAAACTAACACCTGAAAAAATGTCAGCAGGCCTTCTATATGATAGTAGGCATAGTGTTAGCCCCTGTGGATCAAGAAAATGCATGATGATAAAAAAAATAAGATTAAGGATTTGGTAACTCTTAAAGTAAAAACCAGGAGACTCACCCAAAGGCACGTAGGCCAGCGCTAGGGCTGTCCCCAGAATGCAAGGGCTTTGACTCCCAGTCCAATGCTCCAGACCAGTGCTCATCGAGGAGGCAACCCCATGTCCACCCTAACCCACGATTTAGAGACAGAAGCAGTGGTTGCACAATTGCAGCTGAGGAGCAAGGCCTCCCAGAGAATGCCTGGCAGAACTGCCTGGATCTTAGTTCTCCGCCTTATTTGTTCATTCATTCATTCATTCATTCACTCAGCAAGGACTTAAAGATTGCCTCCAGCTTAGTAGGCAGGATGTATTTAGCCACAGAGGAAAAGCACTCACTACCTCTCTTTAGGAAGATTTCAGCAATGTAGACCAGAAGGGATCCAATGGGTCACCTAGTCCAGCCCAGAACCCAAGGTCTGGACAGGAGAGGGGACATGTACAGGGTCTTGTAACAAGTCTGAAGTGGGTCAGCAGTTGGAGCTCTGAGTCTCCTAACTCCCAGTCCAGTGCTTCTCTCTCCCAACACAGTATCTGCCTTTAGCTTTGAGGAAGAATGTTTTGTGCATTCTCAGTCTCAGTAAGTCCATGACGATACATGTACACAGAATGGCTATGCACTCTTATCTGCAGTCATGTTTGCAGAGCACTGGACTGGGACATCATGAAGCATCTTCAAGGTCTCCTGGCTAAAGCCATCAGTTGTTTGGCTCGTTCAAGGGCATTTGAGTTCAGAGCTCAGCTTTCAATCTGGACTTTGGCTCTCAGGACTTGTGATGTTCTGCAGGGAGAAGAGGAACATAGGTTTTAGCCAGAGCTCAATTATTTGTGGGTCCCACTCTGATAACAATAGACTTCTCATTAACACTAGCTCCCACCTCTGAGTCTTTGCTCACACAGTACCTTCTGCCTACAGTGTTCTCCTGGTCCTTTCTCCTCATCTACAAATCTCCATCTTCGAAAGTAAAAATCAATGCTGCCACCTCCTATAAGTCTCCCAAAACTGACCTGCTTTTTTGACCTGTGTTACCACTAATTTAGCATTTAACTGATATTTAATTTTTTCAAAAATAAACATTCTGTCTTTTCCACTAATAAAACCTTCCATAGGCCCTCACAGCACCTTGCACACTATATATTGGTTGAATGAATAAGTGAATGAATGAATGATTAGTAAAACCAGAGGACAGAGTTAGGGCTACTGAGGATGTCAAAACTGCTCTTCACAAAAAACTCAGATCCCTTCATAAACTATTATCTAACCCATCTTAGAAGGCAAATTATCTGTAATATCCCAATTCTCTTGGAGAAGACAATGAGGCTAAGAAAAGAGAGGTCTAAGTTCAAAGGAATTTTCATCAGGAAAACAAGCCAAAGTTGTGCAGAGCATTCGAATAACAAGGTATATGTATCATGAAACAAGACTGGCTTTCTTGCAAGACTTAGCACGTGGCTTCTAAAGGTAGTTCCAGGAGAGGAAGACAGAGTGTTTGAATGATGATGGCATCATTGCAATAACACTCTGATTCCCCAGGGAACCATTTTGATGTAGAAATTCTAGTCCCATTTGTCCAACACCAATAAGCAGAACTATTATTCCTTTAAAGTCACACTTTCATTTAGTAGCTTCTACTCTATAGATCTGGGTCCAATGTTTATAAGCAGGTTACCATAAGTGATTTTGAAAAGGGTGAGGAAACCTACCAGCATTCTCAGAAAACATGTGAAAACTCATATTTTTTAAAAAATCAGTGATCAGTATTATTTCTAAAGGGAACTTGTCAGAGCCTTAGGAGAGGGGAAAACGTGAAAGCGATGGGAAGAGTGAGAGTAATGGCAGGGGAGAGGCCATGATGAAGGCCAGTGAAGGAGCACCTTCTGGAAGCCTTCCAGAACTAGACAGCGCACGGATTCTTCTCATCTACCTCCACCTATCACCCCTTATTTGAAATGTAATCTTACTGTGTTTTGTTACTTAAATTTTATGACAGTCTCCAATTGGGAAGCCAAGCAGCAGAACCCATGAAATAATAAGAGGGCAAGCTAAGATAGCAACCAGTCCAGCATTCCATACTGATAGCAAAAGGTATGAAAAAGTGCACATAGTTAGAGACCAGAGCCAAATAAAGAAGATGCTAATTATCAAGCAAAGCCAGTGAGAGTTTTGGGAAAGAAAAAGGTCACTGTGGTGTAGAATTGTCTCAGAAGGTCTCAGCAAGGAGTTGGCATTTGAGCTGGACCCTAAAAGTTCTGAATTAAGCAGGAGAGGGGAGAGGACAGTCAGTAGATCCTGCGTGACCATGAGCCTGTCATTGCTTGTGCCTTGTTGCCCTTTCTCACCTGCTGGGCTTCCCTGTAGGAGAGTTGAGGGTAACTGTGTTGTCTGTGGCACAGACCCATGAGCCTGAGGACAGCATGGCGGTTGTTCCCAGCAAATTTGTTAGCCAAGCCGAAGGCAAACTGGTAGCGTCTCTCAGAGAGGTTCCAGTCAGGTTCAGTGGAGCAGGCCTTCTGTCTGCTCAGGGAGGCTGCCAGCTTTATGAGAGAGGAGTCTGGGAACTGGTAAAAAAACCTCTTGAAGCTGGGGTGTCGCCTGATCTGGAAGCAGAAATGAGGGCAGGTCATCGGTGTTGCCAGTAGGTGTCTCTGCCCACCAACTGCCCCCTCCCTCAACTCCATGCAGCCAGGCTAGGCACACCTCATTGCCCCTGAGGTGAGCTCCCAGACTAAATTCCTCCACCACCCACAGGCACTCAGAATCTGCTCTACAAGGTCTGGCTGCAAATAGCAAGACAAAGTAAAAAAAAAAAAAAAAAGAAAAAAAGAAAAAAAAGTACAGGTCTTTGGACCCAGATAACTATGCTTAAATCTCACTTACTAGTTGTGTGACCTCTCTGAGCCTCTGCTTAGTCATGTATAAAATGGAGATATAATAATATCCCCACCCTCCCTGATTATTATTGGGAGAGGGGATTAAGAAAGGTAGTTTATGTAAAATGTTTTGTGCAGAGTAGATGTTGGATGGATTTTAGTTCCCACCCTAAGACTCCTCCTCTTACTACCTAAAGGTCTTAGATTGGGTTCCCCCAGAGGCAGACGCAGAGACAAGGTCTCAGGTGCAGCTCCTTTATGCTGTAAGTAATCCCAGGAAACTGATGGGGAAATGAAGATTGAGACAAGGATAGGAAGGCAGCCACACACACTGGCATCTGGAGCTGAATTCCCTCGGGGCACTCCAGGAACCGGCTGCTCAAAGTTCTTCTCCCCCATCCCCCAGGGAGAAGCTGGGTATGTACCCACCAGCTCCCATGAGCCATTAGTTGAGGGCTGCTCCTGGGGAGGTGGAGGGTGTTAATTCTGGCCTGCCACGGTGTGGCAAAGTGGCTCTGGGGATCAGTCCTCAGGCAAAAAAGATGCAGGTGCTGGTGCTGGAAGTGGGCCAGAGTACACCAAGGTCAGGCACCAACAGCATTTGCTACACTGATCGCTTATCAGTGACCTGTACTCACACCTGATGACTTCTTCATATGTGACCTGTGTTTGTCTCTCCAAGTAAACTGTGAGGTTTACAAGGGCAGGGAACCTTCTGTTATAGGCTATCTAGCAGGGGAAGAAAATCTAAAAGCTTGAAGTGTGTGCCAGGACCTCCCCCGATCCAAATCCTTCCAGACTCCGGGGAGGAGGCTTCCAGGGATGTGGGAACTTCAAGGAGGATTTGGATCAGGGTGGGGGAGGTTCTGGCTGGCAGGGGGAGCCACCTGAGCTTTATATTATCTTAAAGTAACATTTATCTCATCTGCTACATGTGTGGCATTTTCTAGACATGCACTAAACTTTGTCAGGTAGATTTTTATCCCCAATTTTGCAAAAAAGGAAAGCGAGGCTCAGAGAGGTTAAGGGACACACCCAAGGTCATCCAGATACAGAGATGGGGATTGAACTCGGGTCTCAGTTGTGGGTTGATGAGGCCCCCAAGGGTGGCCTTAGGGGGTACTGAGTAGTTCTCACCTGTTCCCCCAAATGGCTATCCATTTCTTGGAGAAGGGCCACCAGCTTCTGGATGATCAGCTCCTCTGAGGATAAAAAAGGAATGTGGGACTGTCGAAAAATTCTGCAATAACACATTCATCGACTACAGACAGTATTCTGTCTCTAAAACCCAGCACACAGATTAGTTATGAAGGGGAAAGAAAAAAACCTTCCCCAAACTAGAGCTGGAGCATGAGAGCTTTGTTTGGGTTTGCTTTATAGAAACAGAAGGGACTTTGGCCTGCCACGCTCACCTGTAACCACATCCAGCTCCATCTGACAGGTGGGAAAACTGAGACCTCTTGGTGTCTCTTATCCAGGCTACAGAGTAGCGTGGTCAAGAATGAGAGTTGGGGCCAGAAGCAGCTAATCAGAACACAGGGAGGGGAAACCCCGGGGCTACTGCTGCAGCAGGAATGCTCCCATCAGCCAGGGCTACAAACGGCCATGGGGCCAGTGGCTGCTCGTACCAAGAGTGAATTGTACATATTTAGGAATTGGTGGACCCACTGTTATAAACTGTTGGCACACTGAAACTAGCCATGGTGGGAATATTTATACCACAGTAAAGCACTGGTTATGAGTCCCAGAGCAAGCTAAGAATTTAATAAAATATTTAAACAAAACAATGGGGTGGGGTGAAGTTACATCCCACGAATAGACAGATGTTCTCTACTTGAAGAAAGCTCTCCACCTCCAACTCTGCCCCAACAGCCCCAGTTGAAAGGACAGCCCTGTCTTCTCCCTGCCCTGCTAGAGTTTCCTGGATATTTGTCAGATGCCCTTCCAGTTCCCTACTTGAATTCAGCCTGCAAAATCTAAGGGGAACCATCCCAGGTGAGAACAGAGAAGTACTAACTAGATTCACATGCTCCATCTTGCAGAGGTCTCCCTTCTGGCTTATTGTGGCTTCGGGCCTGGAAGGGTGCTTCTGAGGATCCAACGGGTCCCTCTTCTGCAGGCAAGGACTCCCGAAACTCGAGACCCTCCAGATCTGAGGACAAAAAAGAAGCTGGTATGAGTGTGCTCGTACCTGTCTCAAATCCAGTGTCTCAAATTGCTATGTCCAGGTTCTGACAAGAAGCTGTCCGAAGGCATTGGCACGAGAGGGGTCACAGTTTCCCAGGCTCCATGGTGAACCCCTAGCCACCCTGAACCCACCTCAGAGGAGTTCACAAGGCTTTATTTGTCCCCTCCAGAAATCTCATTCTTTCTTCCACCATCCCCCTCTGCCTCCTCTCAGTCTAGGAGGAAAACAAGCAGGACTGCCAACAGGTCCCACCAAGTGAACCCATTTCCCCTTTAACTCCCTGAGGCGTTGCCACGTCACACAGCCTGTCAGAACTTCACTTTCTCCATCTGTCCAATAGCAGTAATGAGACTGGCCTTCCAGGGTTGTGAGCTGGCTAAATGAGATAACGTGTGAAAGCACCTGTGGTAAGCACTCCATAAATGTAAGGGGAGGAGTCATTATATACCGGTGGCCTTCGCACTTAGGTGTAGTGAAAAGAAAGTCCAGGTCATACCTCCTTTGTCAAAACTGGGGCCTCTCTTTTTTCTATTAGCTTTCCAGGTGATTCTGATGCACTGCTTTCATACCACATTTGTCTTTAAGTGTGTATGTGTCGGGGTGGCGGGAGGGAAGAGTGTGTTATGAGTGGTGGGACCTACCAGTAACCAGCCTCTCTCTTCTAGGGCCCTACTACACCTCCCCACTCTGCTCAGAGCAGAGAACAAAAGTCAAGACTAAATGAGAGGCCAGCTGCTGCCCTGGAGGAAGCCTCAGGTCAGAGGCAGCCTCTGTTACCATGGCAACACCAGGCCTACTCACCAAGGCTGCTGGAGATGGAGGACCGATGGCCCCCAACACACAGGGGCAGATAGCTGGGCCTCTTGGGTCGCCGGGACTCCGGGCTGGTGGCATCTGCAGCCCCCGCTCTCTTGGGCTCCTTGGAACTGTGTTTTTTATGAGAAAAGGCTTTTCTGAAGCTGGATTTTTTCTCTTGGGATTTCTTCCTGTAGGGTGGGGCTTGGTTTTCCACAGCCATCACTGGCTCCTGGACTTGAAGTTGCTGCGGGTAAAATGAGAGAATCTGAGTCAGGACCGTCAACTTTGAAGAAATTGCAAGTGAGATGAGGAAAGAGACCAGCACTCTCTGAAACAGAAACCTACTGTGAACCAGAGGATGTGGCCTACAGAGAAGAGCCACTGATGCTCAGAGATGGAAAAACAAGTTTGGCCTGCAGCAATGAGGGGAGGCTTCAGGGAGGAGGAGGGACAGCAATAGGGCTCTGGCAAGATGTAGAATTGGGGCAGGGGCAGGCGTGTCCACAGTGAGGGTCAGGGTCTCCCTGGGGAATGTTCTCCTCACCTTCTCTCCCTCCGGCTCCTCCGCATCTTGGAGTAGGGCAATGATCTTCTGGATAAATTCTTCTAAAAAAGAACAAAATGGTTGCTTATACTCTACTGCTGAGAAAAGTTTTTCTGTGGTCCATCTTTATTTCCTAAGGCTCAGGTGGCTCCCTGGGTGATTCTCACAGGTCTCCAAAGTGCTAACGAGTTTGCATTTGTGATTGTCCCAGTCCAGACCCAGAGGGACCCACAGAGTCCTCAGATGTGACCTGAGGGCAGAGCTGGTTTCCAGGGAACATATTCGCTTATCTATTTACCAGTGGGGGCCTAAATGTGCCACATTAAGTGTGAGGAAAACAGCTGAGGCCCCTGCCTCCAGGAGAAGGTGCCACAAGGCCATCTAGAAAGGTCTGGTCCCACAAATCCCCTTATCCCTCTTCTAGGTAGAACAGGGGCCCTTCTCGATTCCTCTTTGGGGCACATTTTGTGTGTGTGTGAAAAGTTAACAAGAAAGAAAGGGAGAGGTGGGGGAAGCAGATCTTTAAGAGTATCTTCAGACACACAGAACTGACAGTGATTATATAATTCTAAGTTTGGCTCTGCCAGTGATAAAAAAATAATAATAATAGTGACATTAGCTACCATCTGTAGAGCTTCTCTCCTATGGCCGCTTCCTATCCTCTTCTGCTGACGCTTTGCACGACCACAACAATAATAATAACAATAAATGACGGCTAACATTTATTAGCTACTAATGGATACTGCTCCAAATGCCTTATTGTCATTAATTTGTTTAGTGGAAGTCGGTACTATCATTATCCCCATTACACAGATGAGGAAACTGAGACCAGAGATGAAGCAACTTGTCCAAGTTCATGCGGCTGAAAGACATCAGAACCCAATTCAAACCCAGCCCTAAATCGCACCATCTCTCAAGCTCTTGCTGTAGGGCCAGTGCTTTCCTCGCAGCGCTTTATGTCCACCTCACCAAGGAGGGCGTCAGCACTATTATGGTTTACAGCTGAGGCTCAGACAGGGTAAGTCACAGCAGTCTGGCTCAGGGCCTGTGCTCTGAACCCCACAACTGTCTCTCCAGCCTGCTGCACTCAGAGGGAGTCAGGACAAGTTGCTGCTTCTCTCTGGTTCAGTTTCTCTTTCACAAGTGGAGGGGTCAGGCTAGACGATTCCCAAGGGACCTCTGAGAAAAGGAGAGAGTGTACTGACTGGATTCCGAGGCTCTGTCCAGATACAAGTCCTCTTCTAGTCTCTGGCTTCCTGCTTGGGTGGAAAGCTCCAAGTGACTTGGACCCCCACAGTCTGTACACAAGGCCTCTTGAACTTCAGGTTCTTCCAAGCCTGAGAAGAGAGGTGAAATGATGGGAGTGTTTTGTCAGTCAGAGGGTGTTGACTACTACAAAAAAAAAATTAGCGGAGCCTCTGTCTTGTGCTTGCTCATGGCCAGATCGCGTGGACTATGGAGTGAGCCAGGGCGGAGGTGAGTTGGGGTGGAGGTGAGCTGCTAGGCAGGGCCATGGTTCTGGTTTCTTGCCCCAGATTCCTTATCCCTTTGCACTTTCACACACCTGGCTTCCTGGGCTTTGCTCCCCTCACCTCCCTCTCCTAGCAACCTCACCCCTTCACCATCATCTTGGCCTGATTTAGGAATTAGAGAGTAAATGCCTGATTCCATAGAATTAATGAACACATCAGGCCAGAATACCCTGCATGAAAATATCTCCCCTTGTGGCCTGAGATTTCGCTACTGGGGGATCCACTTTTTGGTGTTAAGCATTGTCCTCTCCTTTTTAAAATGTAAATTCCCCGGTCAGAATGACCCACTCTGCCTTTCCCCTCTGACACCCAAGACAATCCTTCCTCCCTCTGGCTCTGACTCCATCATTGATGGGCCATGTGACAGTGAACACATTATTTTACCTCCCTAAGTTTCAGTGCCCTCATCTGTAAAATGGAGATAATAATATGTACTTCATAAAATAGCTGTGAGGACTGATTGAGTATAGATTTGCAGTAGGTATATGTCTTATTTTAAAGGTGAGGAGACTGAGGCGCAGAGATGGGGAATGACATAGAATAAACAGCTCAGAACCCAGGTCTCCTGGCTCTCAGGCTCCAGTTCCTTCCTGCACATGCATCCCATGCCCAGAGTGTGGAAACTGAGGCTTCGGAGAGCTGAGGATGGTGGGGATCCCTGAATACAATTTCCATTGAGGGCTTAGCTGGGTTGCCTAGATGGTGAGGTTTTGTGTGTGGAGGTGATCTGCTGGCATCCCTTTTCTCCTGCCCGCGGTCTTCCCCCCATTGCTCAGGGAAGAGCAAAGGTCAGGACTGGGATGGCAGCTCTTAAAGTGGCCAATTCCAGCCCTGGGGAAGCTTCCAGAGCTGGAGGCAGCTGCAGTGTTGCTATGGTAACTGTGAGCCTGCTCACCAGGACTGCTGGAGATGGAGGGCCGATGGCCCCCAACACACAGGGGCAGAAAGCTGATCTTCCTTGATGGCCGGGACTCTGGGCTGGAAACATCTGCAGCCTCCATCCTCTTGGACTCCTCGGAGCCGTGTTTCTTAAGTGAAAAGGCTCTCTTGAGGTTAGACTTTTTCTCCTGGGATTTCTTTCTGACAGCTGGTGCTGGGTTTTGTGGAGACACCTCTGACTGAGAGGCATAGAGTTGCTGTAAGGGAAAGAAACCAAGTTGGGTCCCTGACCTGGAGGAGATGGGAAAGCTTCCTGAGAAACAACTCAATAGCAATCAAGTGCTTCAGGGTGGCCTCAGGTAAGGGAGGTGACAGAGCCCAGAGCAGGAGAGCTAGGAGGCTTGGAGGACAGGTAGGGCTTGAGCAAGGAGGAGGAGGTGGTAGAGGAGAAGGAGGCAAGCCCCTGGGGATCTACACAGACAGTCAGCTCCTCACCTCTTCTTCCCATTGGTCTCCCACTTCTTGGAGAAGTTTCACTATCATCTGGATGATAATATCCTCTGGAAGAAAGTGAATGTACCTGGTTAATCTTTCTATATGCAGGGAGAACTCTTTGTAATGACTGTCTTGGACTTCTGAGACCAACTTGGGCCTTCTTAGGGTCCTCTGAGGGTCTTCTTAGGCAACAGAAGTGGTGGAAAGCACCACATCCCAGGGGCTGGTCCTTCTGAGAGAGGGTTGGAAGATCCACAGGGGAAAGGTACTGATCCAAAGCATAAAATTTTATGCAGGAAATTTCAGGTCAGTCTTTCAAACATTCAACTGTGCCCACTGTTTCCTTTGAACTTTACAGATCTGTAAATATCTGCTTTAGGTTCAGCAAAATGTGTGACCTTGGGTACATTTCTTAATCTCTCTGGGCCTTCATCTCTTCCCCTGTGAAATGTGGATCATAATCCTTGTTCTGCTTCCCTCAGAAAGCTGTCAGGCCATCAAATGAAAGACTGTTCTTGGAAATATTCTGCAAGGCTAATGCTGACATTCCAACCCGTAAAATGCTAGTGGAAGAAAGGGTAGAAACCTGACCTAGGGTTGGAGGTAGGGGATGGAGGAACTCCAGCCCACTGACACAGACAGCCTGCCACACTGATGCCTCAACCACACTACTGAGTCATTACAGAGAAGCCACAAGCAACGTTAATGGTTTTCTTTGATACCCCAGTCACCCTTTGTCTCTGGGCAAAGACAATGTGCCTCTAGTTTCCAGTTGATCAATTTACACAAAGGGGGTACAAACAAGATTCTGTGTTCCCAGGCTGTCTGTAGACTTTTTCACTCCTCACTTCCCTCCCTCACTTCTCTCATTTATATATCCTGTTTGGCTTTTCTCTTTGGCTCAGCATACCAGCTGACCATGTGACAAAACAATTAGCATGTAAAATAAACATCCTGCAAAATAACCAACCAAACGCCTTTTACTTATTCTTTGACAGATGTATATAACTCCTTGATTTCATGTCTTTAAAAATAAGCCCATTCTTTATAGAATTTGGTTAATGGAGAATTATCAGTTTTATTAGGAGCAATAACTGTATTATGGTTGTGTATGAGACTGTCCTTATTTCTTGGAGACCCATGCTTAAGTATTTAAGGTTGAAACATCATTTATTTAAAATGGTTTAACAACAAAATTATACACACATACATACACACACACACAGAGCAAATCAGCCGAATTAAGAATTGTGAGGATATGAGTGTGCATAGAACTATTCTTTCCACTCTTCTATATGTTTAAATATATATATATGTATATATGTATATATATATATATATATATAAATTCTATATTCATTTATTCAAGTCCTATAAATTTTAAAAGACTAAAAAAAATGTCCCAAGCTCATTAACGCACGAGCAGGAGCATTTGCCAGCAGCCGTTCTCCCTTCAGTGAAACTCTAAAATAAGTGAAAGTGACCAGAAGCACCAGAAAGGGCAAGATCAGTACATGCATTTTGAGAGTGACCATCCAGGCATAAACAGTCATCCAGAGCAGTCCAAATCATTTAGTAACAGCTGCGAAGAGGACACTAAGTAGATTCTGACTCACCATCAAGCTTTTTGAGCTCCTCTTCCTCCAAGTGACCCGGAGCTTGGAAAGAAGGCTCCAAGACACCAGCACGCCGCCTCCGGCCTTTACCTTCGGACTGGCGAAGATCGGAATCCTCCCCTCCTGGAATAAAGGGGAAAGCAAGTGTGGGTGTGGGTGTTTGTGTGTGTGTCTGACTTTGCTAATCAACACAAGAAAAGAGCACAGAATTCACAGCAGATTGGGCACAGCTATAGCCAGCTCTAGGCATAACCAAAATATCAGAAACTTACCAGGGTTTCCATTTAAAAAGAGTCTGCCCCAACCCAGACATCCTCTCCCTACCCCGCCAAATATCCTGGATCTTCCTTGGGTCTCTTCTCTCCATTAAAAACATGATGACTTTTGAATGCTAAGGAAAAATCTCCATCTCCCTCTAGGTGTCTGTGGGACATTCAACTCCAGGACTCCAGGAGTCAGAAAAGAAAGGCACCTTGGGAACCAGCTCCCTCGTTTTACAAATGAGGAATCAAAGAATTCCAGAGAGGGGCACCAACTTGCGCAAGGTCACACATCTTTTATTCCTAATGGAGTCGAGAAACAGCACCCAGCAGCCAGTTCTGTCTACTTCCCCAGCACCCACCCCAGTCCTCTCATGTGCAGTACCGTGGGAAGTAGGGCTTCCTTCCTCCCTCCCTTCCTGCTTTCCCATTTCTTCTTGGTTCATGTTCCTTGAACTAGAGTATGTAACAGTAACAACTATTGTGTATGGAGCACTTTCCATTTGCCAGCTGTGGGCTACAGCCGCCCCATGAGACAGCAACTATGATTAGCTCCACTTTATTGATGAGAAAAAATTGAGACTCAGGGAGGAAAGTTGCCAGCCCCAGGTCACACAGCTGGTGTAGAACTTGGGTTTGACCTCAAGCTCACAGCCACAGTGCCATTCTGCCTCAAAAAAAATTTCACAGAGCTGTTTGTCCTTGATAGTTGTCCCACCTGCAACATGCCCTCTATTGAGAGGTTGGAGGAGCTAGCTTAGAGGGCCCTAACCCTTGGGAGTGGGGCAATAGGGTTGCTATAGAAACAGACACAGTCTGCTCACCCCTGGGTACTGGGCTTAGATAAGCCTCTTCGGAATGCGAGACAGCAGCCATGTTGGGCAGTGCCACCTCTTGGCCTTCAGCTTCCTGATCTTGATCCTCTTTTGTTTCCTCATCAACATGTTTCTTGTGACTATGTTTCTTGCGGCTGGCCTTCTTGTCATGGGCTTTCTTCCTGGGAACTGGCTCCCTTGGTGCCTCAAAGGTTTCTGTGGCCTGGAGGAGGCCCTCTCTCCCCTTTGCCCTCTTGCCAGCCTTTTCTTTGGCCTCCTCAGTGCCCGTCCTCAGGAAGAAGTTCAGTACACCCTTCAGCCACCCTTGCTGGGCCCACCTCTGGGCCTTGTCCTTTTTGGTGTCCTGTGGAGGCCTCTGCTCACTGGGGAGACACTCTCTGGTCTCCTCCAGGCTGAGGGCTGCGCCCGTGGTGCCCTGAGCCTCCGCAGACTGCTCTGGGCTCTTAGGAGGTCTGCTCCCATCACTGGCCCTCCGCGGGAGCACCCGCCTGGAGGGGGTAGTAGGCAAGGAAAGGCACTGGCAGTCCCATGACTCTGAGTTCTTCTTAGGGTTCTGCACCCTGTCCAGAGACCTGGCTCTCCTCTGTGACAGAGGCTTCCTCGGGCCTTGTGGATGCTCCATTGAGCTACAATAAAAAACAAACAGCTCCTTTAGAAGAAGCCCACCAGAGACTTATCAGGTAGGCTAACAATGCCGACCTGTCCGCCCATCCACCCTACCCACTAATGTGAGTAACTTCAGCTCTCAAAGCTGTTGTCCCACTTAAATTTCTCAACGATCCTGGGAGGGAGGGGTATCGCTGTCTCCATTTTCCGGAGGAAGAAACAGCCATGAGAGGTCACAGCCCAGATCTCACAGCTGATCTGTAGTGCCTCCAGAGCCTCCAGAAGGAGCACAGACCTTCCAACACCTTGATTTTAGTCCATTGAGACTGATGTTGGACTTCTGACCAGAACTGTAAGACAGTTAATTTGTGTTGTTCCAAGGCCTGCTCCTTACTAACCTCAGGACTTGGGGAAGCTCATGCACCTTTTCTGGCCCAATGTTCTCATATGAAATGTACCTGAGACCTGTCTATCTATCTCACAGGCTATTAAAATATTTCACAAGACAGCTCAGTAAATGGCAACTCTGTTCAAAAATTTGACAAAAATTTAAAGTCATCTCTGACTCCTTTCTTTCTCTCATTCTCCATATCTGATCCATCAGCAAAGCCCATTGGCTCCATTTTCAATCACATCCTGACCTCAATCATGTCTCTCCACCTCCTTCACCACAACCTGGGTCTAGGCCCCATTTCCGCTCACCTGGACTTGGTACCTCCAAACTGGTCTCTCTGCTCTATTCTTGTTCTCCTTACAATAACTTCTCCCAGCAGCCACTCTCCCAACTCCAATGGTTGCCCTTACACTTATAGTCAAAGTCAAAGTCCTTACAATGGGTGGCAAGGCCCCACACACCCTGGCCCCCTTATCTCTCTGATAACCTTTCACTCACTTCGCTCTACTCCACTCACATAGCCCTGCTCACTGTCCCTCAGACATGCTCTGCCTCAGGACCTTCACAGTGACCAGTCAGTCTTTCTGGAACATTCTTTCCCTAGACAGCCTTATAATTTCTTCTCTCACTTCTTTCAGGGTTCTGCTCAAATGTCACCTTCCCATAAAGGTCATCTCTGTGTGCCTCGCCCTACCCCCTTAGTTTATCACTGGATGTTCAATTGTTTGTTATCTAAGTCTCTCTCCCCTTCCCTGTCTCTTTTGCTAGGCCTTGTATCCTGAGTGCCCAGAACAATGCCCAGCACATCAGTGACACTCAATATGTACTTATTAAATGAATGAATAAATACATGATGCAAACAGTAAACTGTACAATACATAAAGTATCTCTGGATATGTGGTTAACATACAATAAATGTAACTGGACCAGCCCCATCTTAGAGCAGCAGGGGCCCTTCCATTCTCCAACCAGAAGCAGCTACCCACAGAAAAGACAAAAGAACCACCTCCTCCTGGGCAGTACTTTAAGTAGCTCTGGGCATGGGCAGCTAAATTGTGTGTCATTAATCTGAAAATCCCTGGCTTTCCAATATTTTCAAAGTCATTGAGAAACCCTTTGCCTTTTGGTGAAGATAAAAGAAAAATAAAATGCAGTTTTGAATCTCAAAACCTGAGCTCTCAGAGATTCCTATTGAGTTTAGATTCATGGATTGCCTGCTTTAATTTGTAATTATAGTCTTATCATGCATTTGCTAAGTATAATTTACTATATTTATGTATTATGTATTTATATCACATTTCCTGCACTTACTGTTTTCTTTAAAATATACTCTATTACTATGTCCAGTTTAGAGGCAAAAATATGAATCTATAATTGTGATTTCAGATGTGGAATGATCCATGTGACCATGAGGAAGACACACAAAGAGAGAGAAGAAAAGGCACGGGGAAGCTTGGAGAGATTTGAAGCTGACAGTTACATTCAGGAAGATGTTCCTCCTTTAAGCATGGATCTGGGGAGGAAAGACTAGAAAGGAAGGCCAGGGGCCAGAGGCTACTACCAGCACTGCTGGAAGTCCACATGTAGACAATATTGGAGAAAATGACAAAATTGGCCAGGGCAGAGGCTGGCAACTCAGAAGCCTTTATTTATTGTTTAATATTCCTTAAAGGAAACTTCTGAGTTACACAAAAACTTTTAGCAATATATGTCTGTGCCTTATATGGAAACTGATTAATGATCTTGAAAGCCTCAGAGGCTGCTTTAGAGTTGTGCTTCCAAAATAGAAAAGTATGGTGGGATAAGGAGAAAAAAATCTTTCTTCTCATTTATTTCTTTCAACAAAGATTAATAAGCACCTACTATGCTCCAGAAATTATCCTCATTGCTAGGGATGTGATAATGAACAAGATGCAGGTTGTGCCCTCGAGGAGAACGTTCTAGTCTTCAAGTGTGCAGAAGTGAGGATGTGAGTGAGTGATGATGACAGTGACCCTCTAGTTCCCTGATACCTGCTCCCTCTTCAGTAACACATGGTCTTAAAAGAAGAAAAATTTAGGTTGAAGATTTCAAAATCCAAGTAAGCTGAGCCAGAAATATTTACTGAATGGTGCCAGGGTTCTCTCTGCTTTTTCTGTATGTTCCTAAGCTCAGGGCAAATTGAATGAGGTTGGCAGAGAAGCTGTTCAATAACAAAACTACAGAACCAGTCACACATACAGGACACCCCTGTTTGGCTCAGCCCCTCTTCTTCCTGCACTAACTTGGCTTGAGGGAGCTAGTAGCACAGAGGGCCAGAGAATCCCTCCTGAGCTAAAGGAAAAAGGTGCAGTAATCTTTTAGAAAGCTATTATTGCTATGGAAACCATTTTCACCACTGCCATGTCCTCCTACGACATTCAAAGGACTCGCTCCTACTTCTAATCAGAGCATGAGTACAATTCCACCAGGCAATGGTATTTTTTCAAGAAAACTGCCTTGACTTGACCATTCCCTCCCTGGAACAACAGTGCCCTGAGCCCAGAGGGAGGTGAGGGGATTGAGACGTGAAGCAGCGGCAGCAGAGGCAGGGGGAGGCAGGATGGGTGATGTGCAGCCTTAGCCATCCAGGAGTATTTCCACAGTGAAGAAAGACTCCAGGAAATCACAAGGCCTCCTAATTCCAAAGCCCCATCCTTCCTTAAGGTGCTGCAGCGTTTGAGACCACGTCCATTCTCTTCTTCTGCAACTTTTTCCTCTCTGGGCAGCTGTGACCAAGCTTAGCCTGGCTCCCCTCCCCCTGAGTCCTTCTCCATAAAGTTCCAAAGATTGTCTTCCAATGTTAGGTCCAGGGATTGAGTGAGTGGTTAGCAAAGGAGGGCAAACCCACCCATCTCAGGGAGATACTCTGAAAGAGCCTCTCTATGGCCAATGTGTCCTCAGACTTTTAAAGTTTCTAAGCTCTAAGAAGATTGCGTTCTCTCTCTTTCTCTTCACCTCTCTTCTCTCTCATACACACATGCACACATCAAATTCTATGTGTGCTGAAATAAAATATTTTCAAATTTTCTGAATGTAAAATGCTACCTATCCAGAATTTATCAAAGCGAGGCTTTCTTTTTTCCTTCATCTTTCCCTGGGGGGTCCACCCACATTTGGCCTGTTGAGGAATTTCACTCAGACCAGGACACACTTCCAGACCAGTAACCCCAAAACAGCAGCAGACCCTCCCTGCGTAAAAACCCAGCTACTCTTGTAAACTTGTTTATCGACTTGGCAGAAAGCCGATTTTAGAGCAAAGTCCAAGTCTACTCAGAAATACCCAACTGATCTGCAGATCACGGGACTTCTGATAAGACATGACACACCAACAAACCACCACAAACAACGCACAGAGCTGACCTTGACTTACTGCAGAGCAGGAAGCTTGCCAATTTTTTTCCCAAGCATGCTGCCTTTTTTGTTTATCTTCTAAGTGATACGCTGACCTCATCTATACACTATTCTCTAATTTATTCAGCCAGCTAGTTACTCTGTAACTGCTCAGGTGGTGGGCACTGTTTCATAGACAGATTTTGCTGCTCCCCTCTCCACACAGTAGAATTTATAGCAAATAGCCCGCTGCTCCAAGGAAGTGTGTGTGGCACATGCATGTGGACTTAGAATCAACACCCACAGATACTCATTGCTATAGACTGAATGTTTGTGACCCCCCAAATTCATGTTAAGTTCTAACAACCAATGTGATGGTATTAGGAGGTAGGGCCTTTGGGAGGTGATTAGGTCACGAGAGTAGAGCCCTCATTAAAGAGATTAGTGGCCTTATATTATAAAAGAGGCCCCAGAGAGCTCTCTTGTTCCTTCCACTATGTGGGGCCACAGAGAGAAATTGACTGCCCATGAACCAGGCAACCTTCGCCAGACACTGAATCTGCTGGCACCTCTATCACAATCTTCCAGCCTCCAGAACCATGAGAAATAAATTTCTGTTGTTTATAAGCCACCCAGTTTGTGGTAGTTTGTTATAGCAGCCCAAATGACTAAGACACTCATGTGTCACAGTAATATACTCACACGTACCATAAACCTACATGAACTCATAATACTTTGTGTTTTTCCCACCCCAAGTGCAAGGGAATAATTATCTGAGCATCTATTTACCATCTGTCCTCCCCATCTAACTCCAATTTCCAAAGGAAGGACCTGAGCCTGCATGATCCTCTGCCATGTCACTGCCTGGAAGATTCTCAGTGTTTGTGAAACAAATAAATAATACACAGCTGCGACCAGCTCACCTGTGTGCTGCCACATGGTGTCCAGAATGCCCTTTCATCTTATTAACTTATTTCATCTTGGCCATGCCCTGTGAATCAAGTGGGCTGGCAGTTTATAAATGGAGGCTCTGAAGCATTAAGTGACTTGCCCAAGGTCCCACAGCCAGAAAGCAGAAAAAGTTGAGGCTTGAATCCACTTCTCTGGATTCTAAATTCTTTATTCTCTCTCCTACACCAAGTGGCTTCCAGTAAACACACACACACACACACACAAAGGTGAGTAAATCTATTTCACACCAACAGAGATAGCTACATCTGCATACATGCCCACTATGACCTATACGCACAGATTCACACATACACACATGCCCAAGTATAGATATACCTGTGCCTCAGAGACAAAGATTGTCAACACAATCTCCTGTAGGGCTGTGTGAAAGTCTGTAGGGCTCACAGACTCCTGGGCAGGAAGCCAGTCAGTGGGCTAGAGGGTAAAGGGGTGCACCCTGAGCTCATGTTTACTTCTATTCAGCATAGGCAGCCCCATGGACACTCCAAACCCCTGGGGCGAAAGCCATTCTTGTCCAAGCTCAAAGTCTTCAACCTGAACTCCCTTGATGGTGTGGGTCCCCTCATAGATCACACCTCCGCACATGCAGGGTAGCAAGGGGCCTGCTGGGGAAAAACCCTCAACCTCCACTGGCCAGACTTGAGTTGGAGGCAAGGTGGTAATCTCTTCCTTCAACACTGGACCCATCCTGTTTCCATGCCAACCTCACAAGTGTTAGGTAGTAACAGTTCAAGATATTCCTTCTTTTTCGTGAGATCCCTGTTAGGGACCTGAGAAGTATCTAGCCCCACCTCTTGCAGTATAGGACTGCTGTATGCCACATTCCTGGCAGGTAGACTTGCAATCTCTGTTGGAACACTTCTTGCAATGGGAACCCACTACTGTTGGAGGTGAGATCATTCTACTGTTGACCAATATGGATTTTAAGAAAAGCCCTCCTCAGACTGAGCAAAGTCCTTCACACCCCGAGAAGAAGTCATGTCACCCCTGAGTCCTCCCTGTTCAAGTCTGTACGCCCCGATGGCCCAGGTCTCCTGGTGATTCCTCAAGTCACATTGCTTCTAGACCCATCCATGCCTGGACACCCTTTCTTGGGTATTCCTCAGCTGGTCCTTGTCCACTTCAAAACATAAGGCCCTGGCCCAGACGGAGGGTTCCAGATCCCACTGGGCTCTCTGCACGAAGCCTCAGGTCACAGAGTCATTTGAGCAGCCACTTGGCACCACTAAGGGTGTCAGCTCTGCCAGGGCCAACCCACAGCTCAGTGCAAAGTATGGACTTTGACCATCTGCCTGTCCTTGTTTTCAGCGTGAAACTTATTACCTGGTGCCTATTTTCCAGAAGGGCAGGATTTTCATCTTCCGAGAATTTTTCAAAACCCAGAAGAATGAGCTTTCTAATAGTGGAACATAAGGCACTATGACACAGCAGTGAGTCAGACCTGGAATTGGGGCAGTGGGACTGGGTTCACAAAGTTGGAGAACATCAACAATGACTACTGCTCACTTGCATCCAACACTGGAGTTTGTGCTCCAGAGATGCCCACACCACATCCCCATCCCCTCTTGTCCTCTATCCAAGACCACAGGCAGTGCAATGTGATAATGCCCCTCCAATCCCTGTCAGAGCAGCAGACTGCCAGAATTCTCTTCATAAGATTTCCCTGCCTTTGAACTAACTTTCAAGAACCTTAAAATCTAAACCTTAATCTAGCCATAGGTAATAATACCACCTTCCATTTATGCAGAGTTTCCCTTTACTACATACCTTCACATAAAGTCTATAGTATGACCTATAAAACATTCTACAGGAAAATGAGCAGAAGAAGTATGGAACCCCACCCACATTCTGCAGATCAAGAAACTGAGGCCCATGGAAATGAAGTTCCTTCCTCAGGGTTGCTGAGCTAGTAAGTAGCAGGGCTGGGACTTGAGTTCAGAGTTTATAGGTCCAACTTTGTTCAGAGCTCCTTGCATGACACCCAGTTGAGATCACATTATTGAACCCTGCTCTGTCCTTCTAGAGATGAAGAAACGAAAGCCCAAGGAGGGCCCAGAAAGTTAAAAGCAATATTGGAACTGAACAAAGGGTCTGACTCCTGGGTCTATGCTCTTTTCGAAACCCCAAAATACTTACCTACTGCTCCAGCCCCTAAGGAGAGAATATTATTCAACCAACCTCGGACCACAAAAGTCACTCCTGTCCCAAGACACCCTTGGCCGGGACTTCCAGATTTGGCTCTGCATCAGGGACCTCTGCAATGGCTGAGCACCGCTCTCTGTCAGCTAGAAGTTGTATCCAATGAGGGATAGTAGGTCCAGCTCTTCCAGGGAGAAGATGCTGCTATGGCAGCTGCCAATTTCCAGAGTGCTTTCCTCATAGTCGTATATATACATTGATCCCAGGAGCTGACCTCATGGGCAGCCAATCCAGGGGCCACCCATTACGCCCTGTCCTGCCCTATCCCTCCCCATCCCGGCACTGCTTCCCACTCCTTCAGTGATAGGAGGCTGACCTCAGCCACTGCGGAAAAAACAGTTTCGCTTGACAACTTCCTTATTACACCCAAACCCCAGTAAGAAATCAATGCTCAGAAAACAACCCTGGGTCTAGCTGAAGAAAGGCCAGTCCATGGAACAGAAAACAAGCGCTTATGTGAAACATGGGTGAGGGGGAAAAAGGTCATTTTACTGTCTCCACATTCTCCTTCGGTTCCCTCTGAAGCATGCCAAAAAAGAAAAGATCTAGAAGGAAAGGTCAGGGAATGGAACACTTATATTCCTTGACCTGGAGACAAAACTTGGGAGGAGGAGTTGATAAGAGTCATGGTTCCCAAATCCTGTTACCCCTGGGTAGGGTTGCTGTGAATCTTGGCAGAACTTTCTAATGAGTCTTTAAAAACATCACATTTTCACTTTCTGAAGTGCCAGACTTTTTTTTAGATAGAGTGCATACATATTTATAATCAGAAAAGAAAAACTAGTTTTATTTAAACAAAAGTAAAAAATGTCAGAAATTTTATTTTAATTAATTGACTTGGGGAGGTATTACAATTGCAATTTCCAGAGTATAAATTGTATTTACTTATTTACTTGTAAAATATTTCAAAAGTAAATACTGAACTTTAGAGTTTCCCACACCTGGAGCCATCTGCCAGCTGTGTGGCCTTTCGCAGAAGGCACGATGTCTCTGAGCTTGTTTCTCACTCAAAAAACTAGCCCCTTTGTTTATATTATACGAAATATATATCTATACATTATATGATAATGTATTGAGTGCCAAGCATTTTTCTAAGTTCTGTATATTAAGAGTGCTTAGCACCTAACTCATGCTCAATAAAATGCCAATATTGTATTTTTGTAGCAGAGTTATTAATACTTCATTTATTCATTCATTTGGATTTTCAATCTAGCTATGTGCTGGGCACTGTCTCAATACCAAATTTAGAGAATTTATTAGCCCAAGAGCCGACCCAGTTTCAAACAATGGTTAAATCATATCTCTAATTTTTCATTTATTTGACAAAACTGTGTTTTCTTAATCACCTCCTCCAAGGCCTGTATGCATCATACATACTCCTTCTTGCTCAGAGGTGAATAAGCCATTCTTAGACCTCATGTGGTTCACAGTATAGTTGGGAAGAGAGACACACAGAGAAAATCATAAAAGCAGGTGGAGGGGAATGGGGAATTATTATTTTGTGGGTTCAGAGAATTGGCTTGGGAAATGAGAACACTCTAGAGATGGATTGTGGAGATGGTTGTACAACAATGCAAATATACTTAATGCTACTGGGTTGTAGATTTAAAGATGGTTAACATGATCAATTTTGTGTTATGTATTTTTTACCACAATTTAAAAAAGAAATCAGACCTAAGGTCAGGGACAGAGAGCCACTTGGGGCATTGTGCATGAACCTACCCTATGACCCAGTAATTCCATCCACAGGTATGTACAATCCCAGGTTCTCACGGAGGGAGAACAGTCCTGGGGCCATCGTGGGCATTTGGCACCTCTCCAATCAAGCAGAGGGGCAACCTAGCCCAGTCCTCAGTGCCTGTCAAAGACCAAACCTTAGACAGGGATTTGTGGAGAGACACCGGCAGCTGCCTGTGGCCAGGGCCAGCTACATGATGTGTGAGACCCAGAGCCAAAGAAAACAAAGGACCCCTTATTCCAAAAGTGCTAAGAATTTTAAGACAGAGACAGCAGAGCATGAAACCAATCTCAGGCCCTTCTGAGTACAGGCCCTGTGTAACTTATACCAGTCACATGACTATGAAGAGGACTCTGATGGGAATAGTTCCCAGCCAAGTGTGTGAAGAAAGATGACAGAAGATGAGAAAAGGGAAGATTAAAAGAAAATATTTTTTGAAAATGTAACTTAAATATGACATATATAAAAGTGCACAGATCATAACTATACTGCCTAATGAATTTTCACAAAGAGAATAAACCTGTCTAACTAGCACCCAGACTAAGAAACAAAACATTACCTGCACCCTAGACACCACCCCTTGTGCTTCTCATGGGTACCACTATCATGACTTCTAACAGCTTAGATATTTTTTGCCTGTTTTGGGGTTTTATATAAATGAGAATCAGACTACATGTTTTCTTTTCTGTCTGGCTTTTTTCCCCACTCTATTTCAAATTTATGACAGTCAGCCACACTGCTGTGTGTAGCTGTAGTTGTAAATTCCCAGACTGACAATACCAAGTGTCAGAGAGGATGTGGGACAACCAGAAAGAGCCTTCATATGGTGCTAGTGGCTGTAGAAGATGGTACAGACACTTTGGAAAATGGAGTGACAATATCTACTAAAGCTGAACAGTCACCTACCAGATGACCCAGCACTTCCACTCCTCAATACATACACAACAGAAATGCACACACGCACGCCTCTGAAGCAACATTTATAAGAGTGATATATCAGCACAGTTTATAATAGCCCAAAACTCAAAAACTTGAAACTATTCAGATGCCCAGTAACAATAAAACGACTAAATGGTGATACAGTCACGAAATGTTCAATTTTTTTCCCCTGAGAGTCTGTATGTTTGTTTAGAAAGACTCTTAACCCTCTTGTGTGACCTGGGTGTGCAACATAGAAAATAAACGCGGTCTTAAATGAAAACAAAGGTATGGAGTTAACAGGAGTGAGTAGAGGAGAACGCCCTGGTCTCAGGAGTCATGGGTAGGGCAGTTATTAGCAACATATTTAAGAGAGGAAGAATTTCACGAGACACTCAAACCTCTCTGAGTTTGGAACCTCAATTCCCAGAAATCTGCCTCTGTATCGGCAAGAGAATTTGCATTATGGAAATTACCACAGCCTTTGGCAACTCCAAAGAGCAAAGAGCAAGCCCAGGAACTAACCCTCCTTCCCAGGGCCACACGCCCTTTGAAATCCACCAACCCAAGGTCCAACGCTGACTTGCCCTGTTTGGGCCTTCCACCAACCAAACCCCTGGAGAGGTATTTCGTCTCTCTTCATTGAGGGGTACCTGAAAGACTATGACCTCACCCTTTAAGTTCCTTGGCCAGAAGGTAGTCTCAGAATATTCTTTTGGTTCCTGCACACATGACTGAATTTAGGTCTTGTGCCTAAAGTACTCGGCGAATCTCAATTCCCATCTACGCTCTCCTGCCTCAGTAACTTTTCCTGTCCCTCCAGGGGCTCCCAGAATCGCCCCTCCCTCAGTTGTTCCTGGGTCCCCATTGCAAGTAAGCAATTCAGTTGACCATCAGGATAGCAGCTTTAACATGAACACAGATGCACTGCAACTCCAGCTCCTCGCCCCCAGGGGGCATACCAGTAATAGTACTAACAATAGTAACACTAGTTAGTAATAGTGCTAACAATAACAGCCATTTGTGAAATGTTTACTCTATGTCAGACCCTGCACTAAGAGCCTTTACATGAATTATTTATTTTTACCCCCATAATAATGTTTTTGGAAAATGATGCTGAAAAAGATAAAATAAAATGCTTAAGTGACACTGTCAAATGGCAGATTAAAACCTGTCAGTCTCCAAAACATGTCATTAACCATGGCACTCCATCATTCATCTGAACCTCAGTTTTCACAGGTATACGATGAGAATAATGGTACTGACCTTGCAAGATTGCTAGGAAACTTCAAGGAGACAAGTCACATGAGCACCTATCCCAAGGCACATAGTAGGCACTTGGGCAGGGGCAGCATTAGGCCTAGAGGAGCCCACACTGAGGTCTCGACTGAGGAACTAGGGCCCACAACTCTCTCATGGCACTCAGTCCAAGTCTAACAGTGTTGCATGAGTGAAGGCGGCTGGAATAACTCCTTGCACTCCTCTTCCTGTGCCCCAAGGAGGACATTGGTCTGCTCACCCTCCATGGCTCAGGCCAGACTCTCACACTCTGTGTGAATAAAGAAAGCACTTGGTCAGCAATGGCTAAAGCCAGAGTTTCTCATCTTGGCTCTGCTGACATTGCGGACCAGATAATTATTTGCTGTGTGGCCTGTCTTGTGTATTGTGGGATGTTTAGCATCACCCTGGTCTCTATCCACCAGATGCCAGCAGCAGTGAAAACCAAAACTGTCCCCAGACATTGCCAAACATCCTCTGGAGGGCGAATCACCCCCAGTTGAAAACAGCTAGTTTATGCAATAATGCTGTGTAATGATTTCATCTAACTACAAGTCCCCAAAGTAGATAGTTCCAGGTTTGGTACAGCAACTTGATGAGAACCAGTTTTATGCTGATCACTACAAGGTGACCCCATTGTGTCACCATCACAATCCCATTCTAAGGCAGGCAAGAGGAAGGAAGCGATGGTATCATCTGCAGCTTCGCCTTTCATCTGAAGAGTTTTCCTCAAAATTTCCCAGCAGATCTATCTTATGTCTTACTGGTCAAAACTAGTTATATGTTCACCCCTAGCTGCAAGGGAGGCTAGGAAAATGACTAGGTGACCAGGGATAAGGGGATTAGAAATAGGGCGGGCCCTCCAAGGCATGGCAGTGGGAGCATTCCTCACACCTGTGGAAATTATTTTTCTATCTGCTTTTCTCACAAGACCATGAAAACCTTCAGGACAGGGACCGCCTCATGTTTACTTCTATCCTCAGAACTTAGCTCACTGCTCAGCACTAAGAAGGTGCTCAGTAAATTCTCACTGAATAAACAAATGAGTGAATCAATCCATCAATATTTGACCTCCTTACTTCCTTGCTTATACCACCAAGAGCCCCTCTATAGGCAATTATTTATTTATATGCAAACTAAACTTGGGTTAACTATAATTAAGCCTATAATGCAAATGATAATGCAAACACCTTCCAGTTTCTCCAACAACTCATGACACCTCTGGCCATTGGACACGTTGTTCTCTTTGCCCAGAACATTTTCCCTGCTTCCTCCAGTCTCTAATCACCCATCTCTATATGGCCAGCTCCTTCTCACTCTCTAGGTTTCTGCTGAGACATTATTGCCTCTGACAAGCTTTCTCTGATCTCCCCAGTGCAGCTCAGAGGCCTCTGCTATATCTGCCTTAAAACCCCCATGCTGCTCCATCCTAGCATTTGTCACCCAGGGTTGTGACTGTCTTCCTAGCAGGACAATAAATACCCAAAGGGGACCAGAATAGCATGTCCTTCACTAGTAGATTCTCCATAAACTTTTGTTGATTGAATCATGTATACCAGAGGTAAAAAGCAGAAATTTTATGTAAAGGGACAGGTGATAGGTATTTTCAGCTCTGTGGGCCACATGACCTCTATTACAACTCTTCACCTCTGTGGTTGGTGTGAGAACACAGCCATAGATAACATGTAAACAAATGAGAGTGGCTGTGTTTACGGGAGCTGAATTTGAATTTCATGTAAATTTTACACGTCATGAAATATTATTCTTTAAAAAAAATTCAAACATCTAAAAATGTAAAAATCATTCTCAAAGGCTTTTGGCTTTGAAACATACAAAAATAGGTGATAAGCCTTAGTTTGCTAACCCTGATTAACACAGTCACATGCTTTGGGTTTTCCAGGTCACTCTCAGGGTACAGCTGGATCACGTAGAGCAGTAATACAAAAGTATTTCTTAATATCAAGCAGAAAATTAAACTTTAAAGTACACCAAATGACTTAGCCATCATCCATTAGGCAGTATTTTAAGAAATCAAGGTACTTTAAGGTTAAGGAATTGTTTCCATCAGGGAACCATGTCAATAGGTTTAAATAAAACTGTTTGACATTTTCTATATGCAATCCTGATGGAAATTTTTAAAACTAGGCATAGAAGGATATTTCTTTTTCATGATAAGAATTATTTATCTTAAATAATACCCAAAATATTGTTTAGATAATGAAAAGAACCACTGGAAAAACTGAAGACAAAAATTAACTGAGACTGGTCGCTTCCAGGGAGTGGAAGTGTGGGTGAGTTTCCTGCAATGCTAAGTGTTTTTTTTTAACCAGATTTCACATATTACGAAGATGTGTGGATGTTAGTGAGGCTGTGAGGATACAGAAACTTCCATGCTCTGCTGGGAGTGGAAAGCACACTAACTGGCACAGCCATTCTGGACAACAATCAGGCAAAACTGGTGTTGTAGTCCCAGAACCTAGCAATTCCACTTCTCCACATTCTCACACGTCTCCTTAAAGACACATGAACAAGGGTGTTCGCTGCGTCACTATCTGTGGTATCAGGGAGTCGAAAGATCCTGGGAGAAGGACAGATAAAATGTAATGGATATACACCCTGGAGAATTATTTACATGTTAGAGGCATTCGATTGGTTCTTTTCCAAATCCAGATCCATTCATTATTGATCTTTTCTCTCCCAGGAGTAGCTGTTACCTTCTTGTCAATTTCATTTTTTGTCCCAAGAGCTTGGCTTGCCAATCATCAGGTTGGAGACCCCAAAGTATAGCTGGATAGGAATGTGGGTTCCACATAGCAACATGGAAATATCCTAAAAATGTAGTGTTCAGTGAAAAAAAGTAAAAAAACAGAATGAGATGTATCAAATAACATTATATAAATTAAAAATACAAGTAGGCAAAACAGTGTCAGGATTGTAAGAACACAAACAAAAAGATACACATTCAACACATAAGCCAGATTACTTTGAGAAAAGAAGATATATAACGGATAAATTCATACATAACACGTACTAGAGGGGGCCTTGAATAGGCCAGTGATGTCGTACCGTGAACTGCACCTGAGGTCCCGTAAAACCCAAAAACAAAGAAACAAACAAAACAAAAGCAAACAAGAAGAGAATAAATCTCTTAAAATTGCAAATGTCAACACAATACTGAAATGCCAGAGGTATTTCAATTGAAAACAGTAATAAAAGATAAAGTCAATTATCTCATAACTGGTTAAGATTGTTCCCAAAATTTCTGACCAATGCAATAAGACATGAGCTAGAAATAAAAAGTAAAATAAGTAGGTAGATGAATAGAAAAATAGATAGATATAGATACAGATATAGTCATTTCCCAATTTAGCCAACTTCTGACCACAGAGCTACTTTAAAAAAAGTCTTTCAAATATTGTGTCAGGTTTCAGCCAGGAAAAACAGTAAGTATTCCTGGAAGTATTGAACAAACCCCAAAAAGGGTGCAAAAGATACTACCCTCCCAATATCCAGAGCCACTCTCAAAGATAACCAAAAAAATAAAGACTTGGGCGACTCCCCTGAGGGCTGGCAGTAAACTCTAGCTGCAAATGGGATGCAACCCATATTTCTGTCTTGTCACAAATAGCATACAACCCACATTTCTGTCCAGCTATGCTTTGGGGTCTCCACCTGATGATTGGCAAGCCAAGCTCTCAGGACAAAAATGAGACTGACAAGAAGGTAACAGCTACCCCTGGGAGAGAAAAGATCAATAATGAATGGATCTGGATTTGGAAATGAACCAACAATGGGAAAGGTTACCTTCCCCTCTCAACTGGGTACTACCGACAGAGATTTGGGAGAGCTGGCTCTGTAAGAATGCTCACCCTTCACTGGCTTCTGCCAGTTTCCCCAGGATTTAATCTGCAGGCTCTAAATCAAGTAGGATTTAAAGAAGACAGTGCAGCTCTGCTATCTACCAGAATTTGGCAAGGTTTTCCACTAATTTTAATTTCTCAGAATCCTGTCAGCCCTGGGAGGGGCCCATCTGGAGGCTCTCCTTCAAGAGTAGATATGGAGGGTGTCTGTAAGGCCACTTTCTTGGCAGGCTTGTTTATGATCACATAGTCTCTTCAGAATGGAAAGCCAATTCAGACAGATGATTGGTAGAATGAAAATTCAAGTAAAGGATGACAGAGAAGAGCAGTCAGAGTTACATCAGTCTCACAGTCTTTGTTTAGGTGCCTCTTATACCTTTTATTTTTCATTAGTCTTTGCAATTAATCCTTCGGTAAAGCTGTTTTGGAATCTTGAAGCCTTTTGGAGCCTTCTGAATGTCAATTAGAATAGGTATCCCGTTCTGTTTGTTTAACTTGGGAACCTTTGCTTTCAAGTGCACTTCTTAAATGAAAGATCTTGTCTAATTGGAACATTCCTCATAATGTCCATTATAGTTCTAAGTTGTCTTCAGTAAAATTGGTCCATGCACATGAGGAGAGATCATAATTTTTTTAATACAAATTCAGGCGGAGTTCCTAAATAGGGAGCCACACTTAAAGCATTCAGATGACTAAATCCCATATTTAGTGTTTTCCTGAGAGCAAAGAAAAAATAATCCTAGGTAGCCTAAGGGATATACATAGGATTGGGACTTCAGTTTTGTTTGATAGTGTGCTTTTCCTGAGATACTTCTTGTTCCCGACAGACAGCCTTTGCTCTATCTGTCTGACCCATAACCAGGGGTCTATCGTTGCCCAGAATTTTCTTGCGGGTAATGAACAACCCATTGTAAAACTTGCTTGTTGGTGACCACATTATTCTTATACCAGAATCTTTTGTTTCAGAGGTGGCTGTGTCTCATGTAAATGAGGCAAGCACTCTAGCAGCATTTAGGTGCTAAACCCGTGCCCACTAATTTTATCTTAGTTCTGCTTTCAGGAAAATCCATAAATTTAAATCCAAACCAAGCACATTCTAATTCAGAAACCAAAGAGTACTCACCAGGAAGACAATCTGTCCTTATCTGAATCCTAACTAAAGTTGGAGAGCTTGACCAGGAGGGCTCTCTAAACCCTAGAGGAGACTCACCACACCAGAAACAGAAGGTAACTTACAGAAGCTTTGAGATAAAGGGGGTCAGTGAGGGTACCTCACTTGATTCCAAGGGTCGTCTCCTTCTGATCCTACCTCTGACACCATTGAATGTCACTCTAAATAAGGAGCTAAACTGAGGCAAGAGGAAGTAATCAGAAATTTGAGTTTATTTGGGAAGAGCAGAATTGCAGTTCTAGAAACACATGTTGTAGCTAGCTACAAGCAAGTCCACTGAGGGTTTAGGGTGGACTGTATTTATGGGCAAGGAGTACAAAAAGAGAGAAGTCCAGCCAGAGTCCAAGCACTAAGTTTATTGGCTTGAGGATGAAGGGAGGTTCTTGGTGGATGTTAATTGGTCAGAAGATAAGTCTTGGTTTTCTGGAAATTAGTCTTAGTTCTTCAGTTCTATTCTTCTGAGGGTGCATGTATGAGATTCTCCATTTCATATCTTCGGGTTCTATTTTAGATTGAAATCCTTTAGAGTTATGGATATAGATAGATATAAATATAAGTGATATAGATATAGATACAGATGATATAGTTTTAGATAGGAAGGCAATATTATCACTTGTAAAACTATAATTACACAGCCAGAAAATTGGGATCAATAAAATTGGGATTAAATTCTAAAAACTTTTAGAATTAATAACACACATAGCAGCATTATTCACAGTGGCCAGGACATGAAAGCAACTGAAGTGTCCTACGATAGATAATTGGCTAAAGAAGCTGTGGTACATATATATATAATGGAATATTACTCAGCCATAAGAAAAGATGAAATACCGCCATTTGCAACAACATGGATGGACCTCGAGATAATCATGCTAAGCGAAATAAAACAGACAGAAAAAGTTGCAAATCACATGATATCACTTATATGTAGGATATAAACCTAAAAGCAACAAATGAACAGGACAAACAGAGACTCATGGACATAGACAATGGAATAGAAGAGGGAGAAGGGGGAAGGGGAAGGAGACAGGGAAAAAGAAATTTAAATCATTTCTTCAATTAATTAATTAATTAAAACTCTGTGAGACACACACACAAAAGAATTAATAACACAAAGGAGACTGTGTGCAAAATAACTACACACCCACAAAAATCAAGTTTTTCTATTTACTGTTATTTACTATATTTTCTATTTATTACTTACTTTATTTCTATATTAACAGTTAGAATATGTGATGGCAGAAAATATTTCAGCCATAATAGCAATTAAAAGATACCCTAACTACCCCAAGAAATGTATGAGATCTACAAGCAATATAAAAGATGCAAGAAAATATAGACACATCCATATTCTTGAATGAAAAACATATGAAAAAAAGTTCAAGTCTCTGCTTGTTAAATTATAGTTCACCATAAAAAATAAATAAAAATAAAAATAAAAAGACTGAGCCACACTTCTCTCGCTCAGGCCCACTTCCACATCTAGAAGTGTACTTTCCCTTCTGATAAAGCTTTTCTTTTGGCTGTTAAAAAAAAAATTATAATTCACCACACTTCCAAGGAGAATTCTAAATAATTTCACACAATTAGAATTTAGAAACTGACAAAATTTTCTTGGCTGTATTTCCTGGAAAATTAACAGGTAAGATTACTATAAATTTTTGGGAAAAGAAAAATAATTGAGATGAAGAAGGGACATTTTCTCTGCCAAATATTACATGTATTATATAACTAAAGAAGTAAAACAAGATTGTATCAACAAGAATTAATGGGCAAGTCAATGGAAAAATATAGATAGTTCTGAAACACTTTCAAGTAAAATATAAATTTCATGGATGAGAAAGAAAGCTAATAAACCAACAAAAAGAGATGAATTAGAGAGCAAATGGGATTAGAGGAATTGGCTGAAAGTTGGGGTGGATTAAATTAGAGCTACAGTTTATTCTGTAATATAAAATAATTTCCAGATGTATTAAAACATTACATGTAAAAATAACAGCACTTTAAAAAACGTAAAAAATAAGTAGATAACTAAATTTGAGTGAAAGGCATTTTAAGGATAAAAACAATAATGAGAGGAGTCACACATAAGAAAAGAATATAGTCTTGACTAAGTCAGAATTATACACATCTGCATATCAAAAATACTATAAAAGGTTAAAGAGCAACCAACCAAACTAGGGAAAATTATTTGCAACAAATACTACAGGCAAAATGTTACTCTCCTTATTTTTTAAAGGATGTAAATTTTTTTAATGTAAAAATAAAAATAAATTTAAAAGTAATCAATAAATATATGATAAAAGTTTAACTTTGTTAATGTATGACTCTACCTCATATCCACAGTTTGCTTCCATGCATATATATTGTGACATGACATTAAGTAGAAAAATTAGGATATAAAATCGCATATACAGAATTATCCGAATAATATTAAGTTAAATCATACGCGTGTTTTTAAAAATGAAAGTATAATTACCTAAATATTTTAAATGACTTTCATTTAGAATGGAATTATAGGTGATTTTCATTATTTTTTTTTATTCTTTGCCAAATGTTCCCATTTTTCTATAGTAAATATGAATTATTTATATACTCTGCTTTTGAAAATTAGTTAACAATATTTCCCTGGCTTGGTCCCTGATCAGACAAATTATATGAATGGCTAACCTTTTTTTGGCAAATGGGGTTTGAGGGGAGGGCTCCTGGAGTACCTCCCCCAGCTACAGCTTCCAGGCTGCCGTGCCCATGGAAAGCTTCCTGCCTGTCCACACAGGGCCTCAAACACATCGCATTTGGTCTCTCAGTTTCAGAGAAATTTAAGCTGCAGGCTATACCTTCTCTGTCACAATCTCCCTTCCAAAGAAAAAGCCAAGTGGCTCCAGCTCTCCAGGCACTGAACAAACCCAAATCAAGCCCTCCCATCTGACGTGAGGGAGTGTCCTCACCAGCACAGGGCCTGGGAGTAACACCAGGTGGAGGGTAGGAGAGGGGTCTCGAGAAGGCCCTTGTTCCTGAGGAGCTGACCACCTGTCCCAAAGTGCCCATCTAGTCCTCCTTCTATTAAGCATCCTGTTTCCTCTGGGCTTCATTATGCCCGTCTTCCAACCAGGTCTCAACTGTCTGGAAGGATGTCATTTGTCAGCTGGGACCTCTTTTACAGATCTGAGTTTTGCAAATTATTAGGCAAAGAGATTTGCAACATGCCATTACTATCAAATTAAAGCAGCTACTGTCCTGAGTCCCACTGGGTCCATCTCTGTAGTGGGTTGAATAATGACCCCCAAAAGAATATGTCCAAGTCCTAACCCCCAGAATCTGTAAATATGAGTTTATTTGGGAAAAGACTTTGCAGATGTAATTAAGTTTAGGACATCATGATGAGTTCATCCTGGACTTAGAGCAGGCCCTAAATCCAATGACAGATGTCCTTATAAGAGAAAGGTGGAAGGAGTGTTGAGACTTGCAGAGACACACAGAGGGGAGACAGCCATATAAGGATGGAGGGAGAGGTTGGAGTGAAGCATCCACAGACCGAAGACTGCCAAGGTTGTCGGCAACCGCGAGAATCTAGGAGAAAGGCATGGAATGAATTCTCCCCCAGAGCCTCCAGAGGGAACCAACCTTGCCGATGCCTTGAGTTTGGACCTCTAGCCTCCTGTGAAAGAATAAATTTCTGTTGTTTTAAGCCTCCAAGTTTGTGGTAATTTGTTACAGTACAGGAAACTAATACACACTCTTATGCACATAGCCATTCAGCAGCGTGGGTCTCCAGGTTCTGGTGCCCCAACCCAGCCAATGCTAATCCAAGCTCATGGTTCTGCTGCCCATCTCCTCTGAGTCAGAAATCCACTGGAATATTCTGTTTCCTGCTAGAGGAAGCACTCAGCAGCACGCCACTCTGATTTCTGATTGTCCAGCAGAAGGAGTGCACGCCAGGCAGATGACAGTGCCATCCTGTTACATTCAAAGTGTTCCTTTCGTGGCCCTAAAAAAAAAAAAAATGTCAATTTATTTTCTGCTCGCAAATAAAGTGACATAAAAGAGAAACTAATTTATTTTGAAATTAAAAACGTAAAGCCAGTATCAAGGAAACTAAGCCAAGGTTGATTCCTAAAGCATTACTCACAGCTTTTTCTGCCCTTAGTGACTTTTATTCTTAACTCCAGCTTCCAAGTAGGACCAGGTTTCCACCTGCAGAGGTTGCCCACAAGGTGAGACGTGAGAGTCAGGACCTTCTGACCGCCCTGAAATTCCCCGGGCAATGTGATCAGGCTCTCAGGAACCAGGCCCAAGCAGGAATGAGTGGTGTTTCAGGGAAGAAATGGACCTTTGCCTTAGCAAGTGACTGTCCTCTCAGCTGATAAGTTAAAGTCACTTCACTCCCATTAGGGAACCAGAAATTGAGCCTTCGAAGGTCTTATCTTATCAAAACAAGCACCTTGACAGGCAGGCAATCCTGTTGGGCCAGTTTTGCTGGCAGGAGAGCTGCTGCACTACAACAATACAGGTTTATGTGTGACTTAAAATAACACCCCCACACTTTGGAGATAGGCACTGTTTTGAATAAGCTCTTCTGGGATCCTTTTTATAGAAAAGAGTATAGCATCACTACTACTTATTATCATCATCATCACCATCATCATCATCACCATCATCATTTTCACAGTATTCAATATATACTGTTCCACAATTCACTCCTTTTTCTTTTTCTTTTTTGTTTCTGTTCTTGTGGTGGTTCCACCATAAACATTGTCCTTACGGGAGTTTTTGGCCAAAGAGCAGGGGAGACTTCCTTCTCCCCTCCAAGTCCTAAATAGTTTATTTTCTTAATTTAGTGAGGGAAAGGCTTCAAACTCGAGAGACAGTCAATACTCTGTTCAGCCACGTCCCTATATTTCCCTCATAAAGTAGCATTAAGAAAATTGCATTTTACCCACACTGGCTTCTCAGCCTTTTGCTGATGACCTTTGTCCCTGAAACAGATGAGAGGGGAGGATAATGAGCTGGACCAAAATCAGCTTGTCCAAGGCTGTCTTTAAATCCCAAGTGGTTGACAATTAGAACATCCAGGTCAGCTTTTCCTTTTTTACTGCAGGTGCTGAGAGGTAAGTAAAATTCCCACAACTTAATGGAAGAAATGAGGATTAGAGAATATCCCATGCTTTTAATCTAAATCCTTGATATAATTTATATAAATCATTTTACAGAATAAAATTAACCTAAGCCTTACTGCGTCATGTTCTCCGAATCATGATTTCACCAGTTCCAAACGTCCACGGACAAGGGCGGCATCACCATTTGGCAAAGGGCCAAGACATCCAGCCCTGCACCTTCAGGAGTGTCTACATGTCTCCTTGTCAGGACTTGCAGATCTACTTCTCTTTACATTGGCTGCATAGTATTCCATTGTATTTGTTTATCCAAACCCCATTGCTAGTCATTTAGATTTTTCCCAAGATTTTAACTGCAACCCCATGCTTCAGAGAATTTCTGTTTTTGTGTGTATGTGAGAACATTTCTGGAAGGCGTAATCTCAGTAGCAGAATGGCTGGGTCACAGGGGAGACAGATTTAAATTTTTGGTAGGTTCTGCTGAATTCCTTTCCAAAACTTGTCATCTCCTTTCACCTCCAGCTATGGTTTGTGTGTCCCACAGTGGACACTACTGAGCCTATTCATTGTCGTTAATCAGATGAGCCACTCTTGTTTTAATCTGCCTTTCTTTATTATTAGTGAAGTTAAGCATCTTCTCAAATGCTTCTTGGCCTCTGAATTGGGCCAGCTGGTTCTTTATTGAAAAAAGATTCAACTTATCGAGTTATATTGTTTCCTCCAGGAAGTGCTCATTCTGCTCCAGAGAATACATGGAAGCTCTTGCTTCCTGTACTGCACAGGAGTTTCTCACTTCCTATAGAGAAAGCAATTATTCATTTCAGCATCAGCAAATGTAAAGCACTTGGAGTCAATTATGAGGACTCCTCAAACAAAACCCTTTTTCCAGGTTTCCAGGTATTATGTCATAGACAGAGAGCTTCAGAGGTCAAGTTATAGATGCCACAAATTGGTGAAGAAATTGTTTAATACTGCAAATATAAATTTTATACAGGTAAAAAAAAAAAAAAGGACCATCACTTGTTTAGCTCATATAGGTATTAAGCCAAATTAAATGCTAAAATCTTGATGAAAGGAGGCCAGTCTTAATGGATTGACCCAATTCTCATCCATCCCACCCTCCTCTAAGGGTCTGGTCCCTTCCTCTGTCACAGGGGCTGGAAAGCACACTTCCCCAAACATGTTTGCTGCTGGAGTTTCAGGTATGAATTCTGATCTGACAATTAGAAGTCCTGGCCCAAGGTTTGGGAAGATCAAGTGAGATAGAGGCATCTTCCGATAGACCCAGCTGCTCTGGGACAAGCAAGGTCAAGAGAAGTTGGGTATTTTTCAGCAGTGTCCTTCAAAGAGCAACAGCACCTCCTGTCAGATGGTGGCATTCTGGAACATTCTTGGAGGCCCCATTTGGAAACCACTCCTCTAGCCCTTCTAACGATTTTGTCAGCCCCCTATTCCTTTTCTGCTAAAATTAGCTGATGAAGTTTCTGTTTCCTCCAACTGAACCCTGACTGATACAGCCTACAAATACTTAACCTTGACGGAGCCATTCAAGACACAATGAAGAAAATCTAGACAAAGGGCAATGCTATCATGAATCATCCTTCTTAACAACACTTTAATCAGATGCCTCATTCCTGTAGAAAACTTGAAAAGTACTAAAAAGGCAGAAAAGATGAAATAAACATCATCTGTTATAACACAAGAATAAAATATTGATGAGAAGAAAACATTCGGCCCCACTGAGATGTTGGTCCTAATCGGCCAGCTGCTGCTGTTCATCTGAATTACCAGCTCAGCCAGGTAGAGCATGGGCAGATTTGGGTGCACACTCTTAACATCTAACGTAAGACTGCAGAGCAGCCCCTTCTCAAGAGGAAGGGAGAGAGGCTGCGGCAATGGAATGTGGTAATAATGCCTTACCCAGTTTGCCTCCTAGTTCCAACCCACAGTCCTGGCAACACAAGCGGGAAATGGAGTACCTGTACTCTTTCTCTCTCCCATCATCCTCCCTGGCCTCCGCCAGCCATCCGCCAAGCATAAAGAATGTCCTCCATATCCTTCCAGCCCAAGCAAGAACCCAAAATCTCTTTGTCTACTTATTTAAGCTGGGCCTCTTCTTCTTACCTTTCATCCAAGGCCAAAGTTTCCTTCTAGAGACCTCTTTCCTCTGTGTCCAAGAGAAAATAATTAAAATAGCTATTTATTCAATACTTCAAGCTATCAAGCAGTTAATCCTCGTAAAAGCCCTACAAACTAGGAATTAGTTTTATTTTAGATGAGAAGCTCAGAGTCCTAACATTCCATAATTCATAAAAGGTAGAATCAGGATTCAAATTCACAATCACCGGGATTTAAAGCCTGGGTTTTAACCTGTATGCTGCATCTCACTCTTACAGTCCTAGGAAAGTGTCCCTGACCAACTGCTCTCTTGGGGGAAGCTGGAACTCTACAAAGGCTCTATTTATTCATAAACTCTTCTCCTCTTTAATAATATCTTTATTGAGAACCTAATTCACGTCATAAAGTTTACCCTTTTCAAGTGTATGGTTCAATGGTTTCAGTATATTAACACAGTTGTATATCAATTGTCACTACCTAACTCTGTAGATCCTGGATACAAGTCACGTTTCAGATATATGTTTTGGAGACATTTTATCCAATTTCTGTGTTGTCTTTTCAGTTTCTTGATTATATCCCTTGAAGCACAAAAGTTTTTAAATTTAACTAAGTCAACTTATCTATTTTTTTTTCTTCTGTTACTTGTGTTTTTGGTGTCATATTTAAGAAACCATTGCTTAATCCAACCAAGGTCATGAAGATTTACTCCTATGTTTTCTTCCAAGAGTTTTATAGTTTTGTTTCTTATATATATGTCTTTGATATATTTCAAGTCAATTTTTGTATATGGTGTGAGACAAGGGTACAATTTCATTCTTTTGCATGTTGTCTCAACATCATTTGTTGGAAAAACTATTCCTTCCCCATTGAATAGTCTTGGCACCCTTATCAAAAATCAATTGCCGTAGATGTATGGGTTTATTTCAAGATTCTCAATTTTCTTTCATCAACCAGTATGTCTATCCTTATGCCAGTACCACATTGTTTTGATTACTGTAGCTTTGCAGTAAGTTTTGAAATTGGGAAATGTGGGCCCTCCAACATCATTCTTCATTTCAAGATTGTTTTGGCTATTTAGGAATTTTGCAATTCCATATGAATATTAGAATCAGCTTTTCTTTTTCTGCGAAAAAAGAAATTGGATTTTTGACAGGGATTGCATTTGATCTATAGATGAATGTGAAAAGTATTGCCATATTAACAATATTAACAATATTAAGTCTTCTGATAGATGGACATGGATGTCTGCACATTTATTTAGGTCTTCTTTTCTTTCAACAATTTGTAGTTTTCTGAGCATATTTTTTACATTTTGTTTAAGTTTATTCCTATTTTATTCCTCTTGATACTATTGTAAATATAATTGTTTTTTAATTTCATTTTCAGATTGTTCATTATCGGATAGAAATACAATTGACTTTTGTAGATTAATTTTGTATCCTGAAACCTTGTTAAACTCATTCATTAGTTCTAATAGATTTTTTCCTCTACAATAATGTTACCTATCAATAGACATAGAATTATCTCTTCCTTTCCAATCTGGATGCCTTTTATTTCTTTTTAGCAAGGTTTATCAGGTTGAGGAAATTTTCTTCTAGTCTTAGTTTGCTGAGTATTTTTATTATAAAAGCATTTAGAATCTGTCAAATGCTTTTTCTGTGTCCATTGAGATTATCATGTGGGTTTTGTTTTTCATTTTATTAATATGGTGTATTACAGTGATCTTCATAAACTCTTGATCCATGCATTTGTGAGAAAACTAGAACCATATTCAAATACTAGGCCTCTAAAACCCCTGGCAGGAGAAGACTGTGCACAATGGGATTAACGATTATTACTGAGAATATTTGATGTTGCTCAATTAAATCTCTTGAGCTCCAATGCAATGATTCCCTCTGATTCATCCCAAAGGACATCTCTCTGCTTCAAAACCTCTGGTGATGGGCAAGTCACCTTCTAGGATAGAGAGATATGGTTGGCCTGGAAGTGACCTTGAAGGGTTCAAAACAATCCTTTGACTAAATATGGTACCTTCTCCTCAAAATATAGTCAGAGCTTTCTTACTTACACAAGGCAAAACCCCCACTCAAACCAACTTAAGCGAGAGGAGATTTATTAGAAAGCTATTGCAGTTGTCAAAAATTTGAAAGGAGATATGCAAGGATCAGGAGAGCTCAGAAATCCCAAGGATTGAAACTGGAAGACCAGACCCTGTTGGGACCTTACTTCACCTTTCTGCTTCTCTGGAATCCCCACATGGCAGAGGACATGGCCACCAGCAGTTTGGAGATAACTTCCTTGCCAGCTCCAGTTAGAAAAATTCCAGAGGAGGACTCCGATTGGTCTGTCCTAGGTCATGTACCTTCTCCAGACCAATTGCTGTGGTCAAGGGAACTGCCCTCAGTGTCCCTGCTTAGGTTACTGGGCCCTCCACCATTGCCAGAGACAGGAGACTGTGATGAAGAAGGAGAAGAGCTGCTCCCAGAGGCAAAATCAATTATTGCCAAGAGGATGGCAAGAGGGGTGCTGGGTTGATACAGTATTACCTCACTGCCAATCTCTTTTAGGGGTTAAGCATTGATGGTTCAAATGTAGATATGTTCTTGGAAGAAATTTGAACGACTCCATCACCTCCATTAAAACACCATTACAAGTTAATTTATCAAAGTACTGATCCATAAAAGGAGAAGCCCCGAAGGGCTAGAATCCAGGACAGGACATGTGTTAGTCTGCTTGGGCTGCCATAACAAAGTACCACAGACTGGGTAGTGTAAGCAACAAAAATTTACTTTCTCACAGTTCTGAAGGCTAGAAGTCTGAGATCAAAGTGCCAGCAGGATTTAGTTTCTTCTGAGGTTCTCTGGCTTGTAGATTGCCGCCTGCTTGTCACGTCCTTATGTAGTCTTTCCTCTGTGCGTGTACCTATCCCTGGAGTCTCTCTGTGTCATAATCATTTTTTATAACACTAGTCCATTTGGATTAGGGTCCATACTAAATGGCTTCATTTTGGTTTAATTAACTCTTTAAAGGCCTTACCTCCAAATACAGTCACATTCTGAGGTGCTGGGGGTTAGGCCTTCAACATATGAATTTGAGGTGGGGGGATGGCGAGGGGAGAGATATAATTCAGTTCATAAAATGCAGTTAAGAAAAGATATACGGTAGGCAATGGATTATAGGATTACTTATTTTCTGGAGCCAGAAAGAGAAAATTGCATTTGAATTCACAGGTAAGGAGACAATTGAGATACTTTGCCACTGGAAGGGCTACTGAATGTCAGTTGAATAAATTTCCTGGTCCAGCCACTCATTTTATAGATGAGAAAACTGGGTACAGAGACAAGACATTTCCCAAGGACACACAAATAACTTATACAAAATGGCCAGTAGACATAGAGATCAGAGTGAATGGGGCAGAGACAGCAAGCTGTCCACTGAAGAGTTCCTTCCATACTGTGGGGAGGGGCTGCCCTGGCCAAGACTCCAGTGCCTGCCCCTCTGCTTCTATGTGTAACCATGTGTAGCAGTCATCGTCACAGCAAGAAACAGATGGCACACTCATTCTGAACAATCATGTAGAGTTAATAATGAGACTGTTTACGAGGACACGTGCAGGGTATAGGGAAAGCAAGAAATGATGGTGCAGTTTCCTGAGGCTAGCAACAGTGGGAGTTGTTGCCACCAGTGACACAACTTGGAGGGAATGACTGTATAGAAAGGGCAGTTTCAGAAACCATGGCCCTTCAGTAGAGGAACACAGCCAATAAGAGACATAGCCGACAAGGAGGGACTGGGGGAAATATTCAGCCATGCTCTCCTCCAAACTCCCACCAGTGGCTTCCTTGACAAACCCATTTAGAAGCAGAAGACAAGGGAGCCTATTGGTGCAATCCATACAGGTCAGCCTCCTGACCACAGAGCAGGAAGAAGAAGGGTGGAGAGTGGTTTGAATAAGGACGGAAAGTCTTTCAGAAGAAGCAAGGAACGTATTTGGTGTGCCACCTGCCGGAGTTCTGGCAATGGCATGTGAGCAGAAATGAGTGCCACCACCTTCAGTCTCACCCATTTAAACACCTTCCCAACCGTCTATGCTGTCTCTTCCCCCAACCTGCTGGCTGGAAGCCAACCCCCAACATGGAAACCACATGAGGAAGAGCAGAGCCTGGATCCCCAAATGTCTTTCATGGAGAGGATCCCCTCCCACCCCACCAACCAAACTTGGCATGACTGAGAAACAAATGGCTGTCATGTTAAGCCACTGAGATTTTAGTCTATGTGCCATAGTAGAAGCAGAATCATCAGGACTGGCTTCCTTAGAAGAGGAGCTAGATTTTGATCTGGGTGCATCTCCCCCAGTATGAAGTCAGGTGAATGAATTTGTATTATCAGAAAGGCATTTCACCTTGCTCAAAATAAAGATGTTGTTGAGCCACAAGCTTTTGTTTTTATTACGTATTTCTTCAGGGACCTTCTGCTGTTAGCTCTAGTTCAGATCTCCTGCTTTGTCAAAGGCCCTGTTTTTCTTTTTTGTGGCTGAACAAGACTTAAGTTGGTGAATTATCCACTGTTCAGGAAGGAAAACATGTTTTTTATTGCAAATCATTTTAGAGTTTTGTTGGCAGGGTCTGTTCCAAAGCTTGGAAGGGGGTCTGGATAAAAGCCCGGATCCCAGACCCTCAGGCTCTCTTGGCATCTCCAACTTTCAGTTTCTCCATTCCTAAAACTGGGTCAGATCATGATGTTTGCGAGGGCCTGTGGGGAAAAAAGTGCCTTGTCAGGTGCTTCAGAGTCTCTCTGAAGATTCACACACCATGACCACTCCTCACCCCCAGGCATCTGCTCCTTGAGAAGCTGATATGTACCCCCACCCCACAAGTTGAGAATCTGAGCATGTCACTGGCTAGAAAGTGTGATCATATGACCGAGGGGAATCCCTTGCTGATCAGAATTGCTGGGATTTCGAAAACCATATATAGAACTCTGGGGCTTTCCAGCCAGAACACAATACACGGCCCTTCCTTGAATTGGGATGTTTAGACAGGCCCGACCTTTAGCATTGAGGTCTGTTCAGGAGACTTTATGATCTCTTTGTCTTAGTTGGTGGCTCCCCCACGGGCAAAGGAGAGGTATAGAGAGTTGGTCGCCTTCCAGTCTTCCTGCCTGCATTATTCATACCCATTAGGATTATATTTGATTGCACATAGCAGACCTAACAACAGTGCCTATCTCAGGCATGAACCACAGACCAAATAGACGGGGGCCGGCAGACTACAGGGGAAAAACAGATATAGGTGAAGATGACTTGCTACTACTTTCACGTGCTTTTCACACCTCTGGCTGCCTTATTTGATGTTGGCCCCCTTCGTGTAACTCTATTTTCTTTTTCTAAATGGCGCTTATCACCATTTGACATCATATGCTGTCATTTATTATTTATTTACCAGTCTTGGTTACCACTGTATTCCCCAGTTTCTAGAACAGTGCCTAGCATATACTAGGTGCTCAATAAATACGTGTTAACTAAATAAATACTTTATTTCATCTGAAGTTCCTTGACAACTTAATGTGGCAAACAAGGCAGAGGGAACTGTTACTCATTTCGCAGATGTAGAAATTGAGCCCACAAGGTGACTCCACTAAAGCCGCTGGGGAACTGAGAGAGCCTCAGTCCTTTCGATTCCTAATCAGGGGCTGCGTGTGTGGGACGAGGCTTTTGGCACACCCCAGACCTGTACCCCAGACCAGCAACAGGTCTCATTGGGGCCTCTGCTCAGAAAGTTGGTAAACCATTCAGGAATGAGGTACAAAGAAAAGGAGATAATAAGTTATTCCTATAAGGAGACTAGGAAGATAGCAATTTCAGAAACTATTGACTTCCTGGTTAGGAGAGGAAGACTGGCATCATTGAACAGGCGGCCTTTCAGTGCCTTCAGTTCCACCCTCACTCCTGTTATTTACTCTGCCCTGAGAGATGACACTAGAGGTGTTCGAGCAGGGGCTGGATGTCTACTTACGGAGTATGCCCAAGTTGTAGTATTCACACCCTAGTAGAAGGCAGGCATGCTGCGTCACAGAACAAGCAGACAGCGGTCTCCAAAACCAATACAAGAGGCTTTTTGCGCCATCTGGTGGACATAGTTTTAAACTGCAGGCTCTTCTATGGCGAGAAGCTTGGGAGCCTGGGTGTTCCCAGAATCCTGGGCAGTGAAGCCAGAACAGAGCGATGTTTCATGAGGACTCGCCCAGTTTGTGAGAGCTGGGCCAGACTCCTGCACTGGGCCAGGCACCAGCAGATGTCAGAGAGGTCAATATTCCAGGGAGGACTTACTAACGAGACTTCAGAGGTTGCTCAGAGGTGTCCTGGGATTGGAGGGGACACATCCTTCCCAAACTTTATTCCAGATTCCTGGGATAACAAACTGGGAAGCTGCCTAGAGGAGGGCAGCAGGAGGCTCACTTGTTCATTCTGCTCACCTATGTATTTGGGAGTGACTCTGAATTGTCTTTGCCCAGAGGAAAAAGTTCGCAACTGAGTTCAGTTCTTCACGAGCCTCCATGAAACCACCAAACGAATGAAAACCCACTACCACCCAGTAAAAACCTCTTTAAGTTTTTTCCCCACAGACATCAGATTCTGAAAGATTTTATCTACCAAACTGCATCTTTTCATATTTGTATTAATGTTCATTATCTTATGGCATCATTTGTTATTATCGAAGACCTTGGCAACTGCCAGTAGAAGCCATGACAAGCTTCGTGCATTAGCAATACCTCACTGAGTTCACTTAATTTGAGCAAAATGAAGACGTTTGAGAGCTCATTGGGCCAGTTCCGCTCCATCTGAGGTAAGTGTTGGATTCTGCTCAGCCCTCCTGCAATACTGAAATGGGCCCTGGCTCCCAGCCCTGACTTTCTGTTCTGGGCAGTTCCCTGAGGGGAACGTGCTCCCTGCTCTGTGTGGAGCCCCTGTCCCAGGCCAGCCGCTTCTCTCACTATTTCTCCTTCCGGTTTCACTTCATTTCTGAGAAAAAGGCATAATTTTAATCACCCCAAGCCTAGAATTATGCGTCAGAGGCCAGAGGTTCCAGTGAAGTGGTGCAGGGAAGCCCCGAGCCCAGGGCCCAGGGCCATGCTTCTCACTAAAGTCTGTTGGGTGCACAACTGAGGCTCCTTGTGGAATGGCTTTGGATAATGCATTTTTTTTCTCCCCACAGCGTCAGTGTCTCACGGAGTGGGGTATGTGTGTGAACCTCAGGGACCCCTTCCTTGCCTCTGCAGTCAGTCCCCTTCCTATTTTCCCTGCACCTGTCATTCTCCCTGACCCATCATGATCAGAAGGCCTATCTCCCACTGCACCTCCAGACCTTACCCCTCCAAAAGGTAAGGGGGAAAAACAGAGCAGAAGCCAGTATGATCCTCCTTAGGGATGCTTTCTCTGGCGCCTGCCAAGCAGAATTCACCAGTGCCACTTTGTCGCCCACTGGCCCGATGGGCATGCCTCTCATTGCATCTCACAATGTCTGCTCATCAGCTATTTCTGCTTCCTCCACTGATGTGTGAACTTTCCAAGGGCGGGGCCCTACTCTCCTTTGTACAACATCCCCACCTTCACTCCTCCCCATATAAGCAACTAACTTACAAGGATTTTGGAATTTAAAAAAGCAAGATCATAATCAAAATACGTTTAAAATATGCACATTCAATTTTCAGAACAATCCACACTAACCTTGGGGCTGTTCTAGTGGCAGCTTAATTCAAAGGTCCCATGGAATGGCCAAGCCAGCAAGGAGGAGGGGACCTGACACCAGCCTTGGATAAGGCTCCTTCTGAGCAAGCATCATCTTTGCATTTGCCACCAGATGCTGGCTAGTTTGGAGACACCAAGCCCTTGCTCTGTAAATGTATGTGTTTTCTGCACGTCTCTATAAAACTGTTGAGAAAACACTTGAGTAGCAAATATGGATTGGCATCATGGGGAGGGACCAGACGATGAAGTCAAGATCCTGCACAAGACAATGGGTCACCAGCATCAACCAGGCTTCCTGCAGTGAGAACCTGAGACATGGCAGGACCATCGGGATTGAAGAAAGTGCCACACGTTCTATTCTTTAAAGTTACACAATGTTATATATCAATCACATCTCAAAAAAGCTGGAGAGTGCTAGATCTGGAGCTTTCTTGTGAGGGAAAAAGCCTTTCTCAGCAAGAATCCATGTCATGGAGAAGATGGAGAATCAAAGAGCTTGTGTTCCTGGGTTAATGCTCTAAACGGATTGACCGTATAGAGACAGTGACTTGTATCATTTGTTTCATTATGAACTTAATATACTCACTTTTTTCATAAACTATTTATTGTTGATAGTAATGTAATCTGGCAACAAAAAAAAAAGGATATGGCTGGCTACTTTTTCAAACCATGAGAATATATTTTCTGCTTGTCAAAATTATTTGTGAGAAAGTCCATTTTGACATATGTTGTTTTCAGTGATCCAGGACTTTTTAGGAATTGAATTGTGTAAATAATGGATGTAAACCCAGAGCCTTGCCTGATGCCAGGTACATAGCAGGTGCTCAATTAATGCTTATGGAAGGAAGGGCTAAAGAATCTCTTTATTCCTCACACTTGGGTGTCCATCCCAGAGCTTAATGTGCCTGGGAAGACAGGCAGAGGGTGAAGCTGAGCTCAGGGCTGGGTGGAGAGTCCAGTGATCAGGGATCTCGGGCGGTGGACTCTGCCCAAACCCACAGGCCACAGCCCACTCCCGGCCCCCATGGTCCCTATGTTGGATGAGATTCATCGTCCTGGGTCAAGACATAGTCCCTCAGATATACAGTTGTTTTCAACCATTAGCACACCAGTGGGCAAATGCCAACATCATAACTGGAGGTGATTTATGACTCCATTCTCTTGTTTAAACCTCTATATCTTGAACCCATGAGCAAGATGTGAGACGAGAAGAAATGAGGCGACATTAGGGGCCAGCAGGCTGAGGTGGGCTGTGTAACCTTGGGCAAGTCACTCTCTGTCTCTAGCCTCAGCTGTTCATCTATAAAAGGAGAGGCGGGATGAGTTGATTTTGACGGTCCCTCCCAGTCCAGCTATGTAGTTCTGGATTGGAGATGATGAGAAAGGCTATGGGGTGTGAGTTTATCCTGGAGTGAAGTCAAGGAGATAGAACAGTCTCAGAGAAGATGGAAGAGATAAGGATTTTCCTCCTGACCCTTTTTGCCAAGGCCCCTTGCCTGGCCCCTTCCAGTGTGGAATTGTCAAGGACCCAGGACTAAGCCAGGAGTTTCCCTGCTCACGAGCAGTCACGGCTTTGAGTCCCAAAGTCCAAGAATCCTGATCAGTTTCTCCTGTACAGGGACTCAAGGCCAACTCAGGCTCAGCCACATGGGGAGTGTATGGAGGGGGTGCGGAGGGGGTCAGTTCTGACCTGCTGGGGGCAAGAGGCAGAGGTAGTTTCCTCCTTTTAAGAAAGAAAATACAAATCCAAGTTCTATTCTGACTAAGTGAAAACACTCCTTTCCCTTGCTCCCCAACCTCCCCAGGAGGTCCCAGCCAGTCCTGGGGGTTGAGGAGCAGAGAGGAGACAGAAGCATTTTCATGCTTTAGAGCAGTTTTTGGTTTGTAGAATTTTCTAAGCTAAAACAGGTGAGGTGCTCCTACAGAGCAGGCATACACTAAGCTCTTCACAAACATTGTCTTCCTGAAGTTTTCTGGCTACACTGTGAGGTCAGTAGAGAGTGGCCTTTCCATTTGACAGAAGAGGAACCGGATGCTCCAGAGAGGTGAAACAACTTGCCCAAAGTCACATGGCAGTTACAGGCACAAGAGCACAGGAAGCCACAGGTGGAGAGGGGTGGCAATCTTCGCTGGATCATAGTTGCAGAGTCGCCAAAGGACTTTTCCACTGAGGACAAGGGGTTGGGCTAAGTGAAATGAACTATTTCACAAGAATCCGAGGGCAGGGGGTAGGGCCATGGCCTCTGCTTGAGAAGTGCCTAAGACACTCAGAGGCACTAAAAGCACACAGGTAAGAGCACTGGGTTCTGGAGAGGCAGCCCAGCTCTGCAAGTCTCTGCCTCTTTTTCCCTGTCTTTAAACCTCATGGGGCAGGTGTGTGAACTGAATGAGTTAAAATATAGGTAGGACCCTTAGCATCAAGCCTACACACAGTAAGCCCTTAAACGTCAGGTATCATTGTTTTCACTATTACGAAGGTTGACAAAGCAATAATCCTTTTGTCCATTTTATGCATCAGCCCCCTGAGGGCAGGTTTCCATGAACAGGTCCCTTTGACAGACGAAAAGGCTAAGTTAAGGCTCAGTAAAAAACCTGTTTCCGTCTTCTGTAAATTGAAGGAATTGGGCTGGGTGCTCTCAGGACCCAGCTACCTCTCCCAAGCTGGGCAGGTACCCAGGGGTAGGACAGGGAGAGAGTTCACACCTTGTGCCCCTGCTTAGCCCCTGCTGAGCCCCAGGGCTGCCCTACCCAAAGGACGATGTCCCAGATGTGGGCCTCCGAGTTCTCAGCCTTCTCAGGGCTCCAGGCAGCTTTGAGGTCCGACACAACAGCTGTGATCCTATGAGTGCAAAATCCAACTGCGGACCCCTTATGCCCTGAGAGGAGGGAGGAAGTCATTAAGTTAGCTGCCTTCATGGGAGACTCAGTCTGTCCCATCGATGCCCGGTGCCTTGAATTCACGTGTCCCTCACGGAGAGACTTCCAGCATCTCCTCCTTGAAATCCATCCTGTCCTGCTCCTGGCTCTCCAGTTGCTCCAGGCAGCTGCCCTTGTCCTGGATGGTCTTCCCAGGTATCTTCAGAAATCTGGAATTCAGGCCCCAGCTACAAATCAGCCCTGGTCCAGCTGCACAGTCTTCCAGCCCACCCAGCCCCAGCGCTGCTTCCCCTTTGCACCTCCGCCCGAGACTACTCACCTGAACAGAAGTTTCTGCCCGGGTTCCTTCTTAATGATGTTCAGCTTATAGTAGTGGCGTAGAGCGCGCGACATCTTCTCGTAGGTCATGTTCACCCGATTCTGGAAGGCAAAGCAGCCACAAATCACCCCCCTACTCCTCAATTTCCACACCTGGAAGGGAATAGTTTGGACTGGGTGGTTTCTTAAGTTCCTCAGCCCAGGATTCTCTGAGGGTGTATGAGAGTTCTCTTGAATTTGGAAGGACAAGGCAGGGAAAGGTTAGGGGAGAAATAATGGGATGTTTCTCTCACCTGCCTAACTGAGAACCATAGGGCAGGAGTGAATCACATGTCGTTTTTAAGTAGAGAACATCGCAAGTACTAACAAAGAAATATATATATAGTTGGAAATGTAATCAGAGAGACAGCATGATAAAGGGGACAGGAGGGCCTTGTTTTTTCCTCTCTCTCTCTGGGGAGTGGGTGATGCAGAATAGGAGCAAAGAGGCTGGGCTTTGGTGTCAATTTAAGCCCCAGCTCCACCACTTGGCAGCTGTGTGACTTTGGACAAGTTTCTTCACCTCTCTGAATCTGTTTCCCCAGATATAAAGTGAGGATAAAAACATCCATCTCATAAGTTTGTCATGAGAATTAAACTGCTAATCCATGCGAGCCCTTAGCACGGTACCCGACATGTAGTATGTGGTCATTAAATGAAATTACTACTCTCTGAGCCTCAATTTCTCTCCCTGTACTATACAGGGATTAGACCAGATAAGCATACCCAAACTGGAGACATTTGCATTTTTCCAGCCACCAGTACTACTGAGAGGAAACAAAATAGAGTAGAGGACAGAACTACATGGTCTGGGTTCAAGTCCCTGCTTTGCCACCTTCTGGCTGCAGACTCTAGGGCAAGTTGATAAACCATTCTGTGCCTCAGTTTCTCATCTGAAAATACCTACCCTCACAAGGTTGTTGTGAGGATTAAATGAGTTAATACAGGTAAAGCCTTCAGAGTAGTGCCTGCCAATCACGTGCTATACCAGTTTAAGACATGCTACATATTGCAGATTATCATTATTGTTAATAGTTTTCTTTAAAAGGCTCATTCTTTTCACTTAAATGAATGAATTAATTTATAGATAAGGACACTTGCTTTATATCACCACTGTAAATGATGAGATCAACACAGTAGTTAAATTTTTTAATCCTAATTCTTACTAAAAAAATAATTATTAGAATCCCCTGGCAGACATCCATTTAGGCATGGGCATTTTTTGCATCATGGATGTTGGTCTCAGTCATTCCCAGGCCTTCCCAGCCTTGACACCAGATGCTCCTGTGTGGCCTGAGACCTGGATTTCTGTCCCAGCTTACCCTAAGGAACTATCTGGCCTAACCACCCCACAGGGTATGCTGACAAATTCCTGTACACATGCTTTGAAAAGTTCAAATGTTAAGCAAAGGTGGAATTAAGAGATTAGAAGGCAAGACTCCCAAGTTCCGGAGACAGTCCCCATCTTCGAGAAATAATTGTCCCTCAGGATCTCCCAAAATAACTGATCCCAATACTTCTAGGGCTGCTGGTGAAGCCTCCATCAGTTGAGGACTCTCCTCAGTGCTGAGGGGTCCACTCTGACCCCCTGCCCTCTCCTCTTCTGGTTTGTTGAGACCATCCCGCCTGCTGGCTAAGGTTCACCTTGTGGTTTCCCCAGAGTTTGGCGAGCCCATTAGGATCCACAACTCGAAAGATCTTGGCGTTCTTGTCTTCCCACCTGATGTAGGACTCGTACCTGGTGTCAGAGAGCAGCTGGTACACGTAATCCCACAGCAGCCGGCAGTCTGCAATTGAACACAGGGGTGCAGACAGGGTGCTTTCCTGGAGCTGGGAGGACGGGCATTAGAAAGGCACTCTGGGGTCTTTGAGGCTAGAACCCAGGCATGCAGCAGGATGGTGCAGACGATGGTATTAACAGAAACGGGAGCCCATTACTTGTTGTCTCATTCAATTACTCTAACTCCAGAAGGTAGCTGCCTTTATCCTCGGGGAGAGATGAGGCAACGTACTCAGAGAGGTACAGATGTGTCCTAAGTCACCAAGCTCCTAGGTGGCAGGCAGGGCAGGGAGTCTAACCCAGCTGTGCAGACACGAAAGCCTCCCTCAGGGCCAGGCAGCGGGGGCAGGGGGTTGTGGCCAGAGCCCTCTCTGCCCCTGGCCCAGTCACTCAGCCCCTTCAGTCTCTGTAAACTCAAGTTTGTAACATCCATCCTCTTCACACTCCCTAACAGGAGGTTCAAAAAAATCTATATGCCATCGTGGGGGCAAGTAGCAGCAGGAGCCCGAGAGCGCTGAAAGACCAGAAGTCCCACAAGCTGGGCCTCCAGCCAGTTTTCTTATGGGGTGATGTGAGGATGAAGTAACATAACAGACAAAAGAAAAAAAAAGCCCTAGCACAGTGCCTGGTACAGAGTAAGTGCTCAAAGAATATTAAGCATTATTATCAAAAAGATCAAATGATTGTGTTTTAGTGATTCCCAGTCATTTCCAACCCAGAAGCCAGGTGGTGTCTTAGAATAAGTATAGTGGCCCCACCACAGCTCATCTGTCAGTCTGTCTGCTTGCCTGTCTGTTAGTCAATCCTTTAATAACAAATCTGAGGTGGAAATATATCACCCGGTTAGACTTCAGCTCTGGAGGCAGACTGCCTGGATCCGCATCCCTACTCTTCCACTTATCGCTGTGTGAACGTGAGGAAGTCACTCACACTTCCTGTGACTCATTTTTCTTATCTGTAAATAGAGCTGATAATAATACCAACCGCAAGGGCCATTGTGGGACTAAATAAAGGCCTTAGAACCATGCCTGGCACATAGTAAGTGCTCGACTATTTAAAAATAAATAAATGAGGCTTTAAAGGCAGGGGTAGCCGGCAGGGGGTGTGGGCAGTGTTGGTACTCCATGCTACTCTGACTGACCATGACTTGCCATTCCCAGGCAGCACTGCCCACTGTGGCCAGATTCCAGCCAGCATACAGGACAGTCACCCAACATCCCTACTGCTCAGCACAGACCTTCTCATCACCCAGACCAAAACCACCCTTCTCTTTGTCACCTGTGACCCCTCTGGGACTTGGTCTCAGCCCACCTCCCTGCAGGCCAGGGGAACACAGCCTCCTACTCACCTGCGATCCTGCCGTCGATGGGGGCCTGTGGCACCGTGGGGAAGGAGCAGACTCCCTCAGCCCTGCAGCCAAGCTTCACACAGTGAGATAAGCTGAGGGACTCCTCTCTGCCAAGGGGCCACCTGTCCAGGCCAGGGGCATCCAGGTGGCTCAAGGAGCTGGCAAGCCCCAAGTCTGGTGGCTGCTGCAGGAGGCCCCTTTGGAGGGTGACCTGAGAGAGCCTGGTCCCTGCTGCAAGCAAATGAGCACCAGTGATTCTGTGGGCCCACAGCCTCCCCCAGCCCATCCCCCTCAATGACATGCCTGGGAGCCTCGTGCGACAGCACTCCTAACACTCTTCCTCTACCCAGCCCCTGGTTAGAAGGTCAGGGAGGCAGTGGAGGGCATGGGTGAGGACCAGACAGCTCAGGTGCTAACCCCAGCTCCCAGATAGGTAACTTCATCTCTCAAACCTGTTGCCTCATCTGTAAAATTGTTGGCAAAGCCAAGGGGCGGCAGAGCCAGGTCCAGAGATCAGGTGCCCTGTATCTCAGTCTAACATCTTCTCCATACACCCAATAAATAGTTATTGAGAACCTTCAATGAGCCATGCATTGTTCTAAGGAGCTAGGTCACACATCACTAAACCTCAAAATAGCCCCTTGTCCTCATGGAGCTTATATTCTAGCTGGGGATGTGGGGAGATAAATGTTTAAAATAAAAAAGTAAATAGAAACAGTATAAAATAATCATAAGGCAGATAGAAAATGTATGCAAAAGCCTCATTGACATTTGAACAGACACCTAAAGGAAGTAGATCAGTGGTCCCCAACCTTTTTGGCACCAGGGACCGGGGCTTCTATGAGAATCTAATATCTGATGATCTGAGCTGGAGCTGAGGTGGTGATGCTAGTGCTGGGGAGCGGCTGCAAATACAGATGAAGCTTAATTTGCTCACCTGTTGCTCATCTCCTGCTATGTGGCCCAGTTCCTAACAGGCCATGGACCAGTGCTAGTCCATGGCCTGGGGGTTAAGGACCCCTGAGGTAGAAGAATAAGTTATGTGGGTATCTAGAGGAAGGAATGCCAGGTGGAGGGAACAGCAAGTGCAAAGGCCCTGAGGCAGGAGTGTCTCTGGCTTATTCAATGAACAAGGAGGCCAGGGTGGCTAGAGAAGCATAAGCAAAGAGGAGAGGGGTGGCAGAGGATGGCAGAGGGTGAGGAGCTCATTATAAGGACTGTTGCTTTGATTCTGAGTAAAATGGGAGTCATTGGAAGATTTTGAGCAGAGAAGTGACATGACCTGACTTATGGATCTCTCTGGCTGCTCTGTTAAGAATAGGTCATAGGAGATCAAGAGTAGAAGCAAAGAAACCAGCGAGGAGGTTCAAGTCTGGGAAAAAAAAGAAAGCCATCAAAGATAACATCCAACATTTTGGCCCAAGCAATTAGGAAAAAGAGGAGCAGGATTTGGGGGTGGGAGGGTGGGGAGAGGGCAGGAATCAAGCCTTTGCTTTAGAAGTTGAGTTGCTGTTAGGGTTGAAATGCCCATCAGACATCCCAGAGGAGGTGCAGGGGCAGGCAGTGTGGGGTGCTCAAGGCTGGAATTCAGGGAGGTCCAGGTATACATGGGAATCATTGGCACTAGATGACATTTAACTCTGAAGACTAGAGGAGATTACCTAGGTCTGAGTGTAGATAGAAAAGAGGCCCCCTGAGCCCTGGAGCACCCCAACATTTAGAAGTAGGAGAGAAGAGGAGAAACCAGGAGACTGAGCAGAAGTGATGAGTAAAGTATCCTAGAAGCCAAGGGAAATTTGCTGGATCAAAGACTGTGAGAGGTCACAGCAAGTAAGGATTCAGAGCGGACATGGCCGTCCCTAAGTTCAGGTCCCTGGATCCCCCAACAACAGTGGTTTCCATGGAGAGATCAGGAAGAAAAGAGACACCAAACAAACAACCCCTTTCTCCAGAGAAGAGCAGAGAAATGAGGAGGCAAGAGGTAAGGCCTCTTGGCCAGAGGGCTGCAGCACCCCAGGCGGCCAGGGGTGTCCCAGAGGACAGGAGGTGAAGGCTGAGGGGACAGGGCAGTGGGGGAGATAGAGAGCTCACCACATCTCTGCCTCTTTCATTATTTTACCTAGAAGAAGCCCTACCCTCCCAATAAGGCCAATTTGGGGGAGGGACTCGGGCTCTGCTAAGGGCCTCCTCACCTTCCATGGGGTAGGGGCAGTGCTGAGTGGGCATCTTCTGCCTGAAGGCACCTCCAAAAAAGGGCCCACATACCAGGGCTTGCCGCTGGGTCTTGATGTACTGGAGCAGCTCATATAGGACATCACCTGGGAGAGAGTAAGGGAGGGGGACTGCTGGCCAGACTGGGTGGGGAAAGCTGGCCACATTCCCCTGCAGTCACCTGCCTCCCAGGTGGCATGTCTTATCACAAGCTTCGTGCTGATGGAGATGAGAGGTCATAGGGCGGAAAGGGATAGGGGAGGCAAGGGCCACAGGGAACGGGAGGGAAAAGTGAGAGCAGGACAGATCACTGGGGCTCTGCAAAACAACAGCCAAATTGACTCCTCTGCTGCAGCCCTAGCTAGGAAAATACCAGGCAAACATTTATTAAAAAGAGAGGTGTCTGCGGTGCTGGGAGGTGAGCATGATCCTCCAACCAACACGCCCTCCATCTCCTTCCCTGGGCCTACCTGGGTTTCCATCGTTCTAGAGCAAAGCCAGTGAGTTTCCCAGACCTGAACCTGGCGCGCGGAGCCGGAAGTCGTCCTTGGTGAGGATGCAGAGGGCACGGCCATTCATCTCGAAGCCATGCTCCCGGGTGCGCTGCAGAGAGTACTCCTGCTCCGCCCAGCGCAGCCAATGCAGCACGTCCTCCCTGCTCCAGAGCGCAGGCTGGATGCCTGTAACAGCAAGGTCAGGGGCTGAAGGAAGGGCATGAGGAAGGAACAGGACTCTCCTCCATCAATCTCGCATCCTACTTCAGGCCCTCGCATGAATGTCACCTCCTCAGAGAAGCCCACCCTGAACACTCCATCTGAGCAGACGCTCACTCACCTGTCCTGCCCCCCAAGGTCCTATTCTTTCCCATCCTGGCACATTACTTACTTTGTAATTACACTTTACATTTGATATTACTATATGTTTACATTATCTATGTGTTATGTATACTATTTGCTTATTTAGTTTCAGTGCTCCCTCCCAACCCCTGGCCTGTTTTCCAATTATTCATTCAACATATGTTTAATGTGCCAGGCACTGGGCTGGGTGTGCTAGCATACACTCCTGTATGTATTCCAGGACAGTGCCTGGAACATAGTAGGTGCTCAATAAACACATGCTGACTGACCAAACAATCCTACAAAGAAGATGTTATTGTTGCTGTTTTCCAAATCAGGAAACTAAGGTTCCCAGGGGTCAGGTGACTAGCCCAAGGTCACACAGGTAGCACGACATACAGCCAGGTCTGTCTAGCTGCTGTATGCTTCTGCTCTGCTGTGCCAGCTCAGACCTGGCTTTGCTCAGGGGACAAAGGAGTCTCCCACATCCACCTTCGGTTCATACGTTCTTATCTGCCTTCTCTTATTCCCCCTATGCCTCTACTCTGCCTTGGCTATTGTGCTCCTAATGCCAATTGTTGAACTCACTAAACTGGATTGTGTTTAGCAGGGCCGCATTACGACTCTCATGAGCCCTTGGAACTCTTGCCTTCATGGGCCACTTTCTCCACTAAAGAAAAACATTTTAAATTATATTTTATGACTGCATCATGTACTCACTCATTCATTCATGCAGCCAATATCTAAGAAGCACCGGCTGTATGCCAAATCATGTGCCACTGCTGGGGCCACAGCACAGAGTGAGGCTGGCAGGAGGGAGGGACCCCAATGACCACTGGCTATCTAATGACAATCTTGATTAATAGCACAAAAGAGAAGTGCACTGTGCAACAAATACACAAAGCAGGGCACCGTAGCCCGGTTAGGAAGGAAGGAAGGAAAGGCTTCCCTTATGTGACTTTGGGATCTAAGAGTAAATAAGAAGGAAGAAAATCTGAAACTGACCAAAAATTATTTAAGGGGAAAAACAATTGATCTTTGTGCCATAAAGCCATGTAATCGAGATCTGACGGTATTAAGTTAAAATTGACAAGTATCATTGGAAAAGAAGAAGGAACCCAGAGGGGGGTGTGTGTGTGTGTGTGTGTGTTTAAAGTTAATATATGACAGAGGTGGAATTTTAATTTAGCAGGAAAGGATAGTTAATTTAAGTTATAGTAAAACCATAACTGGCTCTCCATGAGGAAAAAAATTATTTGGACACTCACCTCCCACCATTCACAAAAATCAATTACAGATGGATTAAGGCCTATCGAATAGAACAATAGAAACTTCGATAGAAGTAGAAATAAGAAACCTTATGAACTAAACAAAGGTAGGGGCGACCTCAACTATGACAGGAAACTCAGAGGCTATAATAAAAATGAAAGACACATTTGGCTACATTAAATTTTGTATGTGTGGCAAAGATATCATAACAAAACTAAAATAGAACAGATTTCAGAAAACTACTTGCAGTGCAAATGAAAGATAAAAGGCTAATGCCTATCATAGGTCAAGAGCACCTCTGAACTTTTTTAATTCACAGAGGGGCAGGATTAACACTTTAGGCCTGGTAATTCTTTGCTGTGGGGGCTGTCCGGAGCTTTGTAGAAGGTTTAGCAGCATCCCTGGCCTCGGCCGGCCTCCACTTGCTTGATGTCAGCAGCACGCACACTTACACACTTACACACACACACACACACACGCATTTGTGACAACCAAAAATATCTGCAGACCTTGCCAAATGTCCCCAAGGAGAGGGAAGCAAAATCACTGCCAGTTGAGAATCTCTGCAGGAGAGCAGATTCACTAATAAACATGTGGGAAGACATGTCACCTCAATAGCCAGGGACAGGTGCAATCACAGAAGAATGAGACATCATTTTAATAACACCTACACCCGGCAGGAATGCAAAGAAAAGGAGGTCTTTTGGTGGAACTAAGAATTTAAAGCCTCCGTAGGAGATCAGTCTGGTGATAAGAAAGTGAGACACAAAAGCTATATGGTATACATTTGGAGACAACATGGTGGTGACATTCAGGAGGTGGCTTACACAGTCAGCCAGGGCTTCCAGGCTCTGGGGCCAAGTGGTAATTGAATTTTTCGCAGCATTGTCTGTGTCATGATATTTGAGGCTGTCAGTTTGAAAACTCAAAACTATGATTCCTGAGTCAGAGGAGTATGTTTTCCTGTGTTTGGTCAGAGAGTGATGAATTTCACCCCTCTCTGGCTATTCTGCCTCCATGAAAGCACTACAACTACACTAAAAGGGGAAAACCCTGAACTTTGCAGACATTATCAACCACAGATATGGTCCTGCTCCCAGGCCCGCAGAGATGGGCAAGGGACTTCCCAAGCTGTTTCTCAGGGACCCTGAGGTCACACACAGCCCACAGTAGCACTTGAAACCTTGAAGCCTGTCATTTGCCTGGAGTGTAACTTGGTTTTTCTTTCATTATGTCTTGCACACTGCTACCCTCACCTTTCATCCCATTGCTGCCAGTACCTCCAGTTCAGTGATAAATAAAAGGGACTTTTTTGTTCCTCGTGTCTTCAAAGAATATTAAGGTCAAAAGTCTTTTCGAATAGGACTTGTGCCCTAGGAAAGAACCAGGTTCCAAATAGTGGGTCAACTCTCTAGCTTGAGACCAATTCCCCAAGTTCAGGGTTTGAGTTCCCACTCAGCCCCTTACCAGCCAAGATAAGGCTGATAAGCCACTCCACCTCTCTCAGCCTCAACTTCCCCCTCTGTGAAATGGGATAATAACACTGACTCTCTGGGCTGCTGGGCTGTTTGAGGGGAAGCATGGTGCTGAAGTTAGGGAGCCCAGACTACATACCATACAAATTATACTGAGCATTCCCACTCCTAAGTAAAGACCTGAGAGACATGGTTAAAGCATCCACCAAAAGGCATGTATGTAAATGTCCACTGTGGCTCTGTTCACAACAGACAAGAACTGGAAACATCCCAAATATTCATTAGCCAGAGAATGGACAATCAAACTGTGATGATTTCATGCAAAGGAATGCTGCTCAGCAGTAAACAGAAAATACAAATGAGTGCTCACAACACATGGATAAAGCTCAAAGATACTATGTTGGAGAAAGAATCCAGACATAAAACTAAGATCAAGAATAGACAGTGATAATCTACGGACAGAAATCCAAAGAGTGGTTGCCCCTTTGAGGGAAATCGACTGGGAAGAGACACAAGGAAACTTTCTGGAGCACTGGAAATGGTCTAGATCTTGACCTACATGGTGGCTACACGGGGTATACATAACTAAAAATTCATGGAGTTGTACACTTAAAGTTTGTACACTTGACTGTGTGCAAGTTATACCACAAAAAAAAAAAGTAAAAATAAAAACATACAATAACAATAAGTATCGATGATGGCGCCAGGCCAGCCATAAAAGATGGGATCTAAATGACTGTGTCTTTATTTCCTCATTTGAGGAACAAATAATACCAGCCACACAGGGCTGTCACGAGAACTCTACAACAGAATCCATTTAAAGTCTGGTATCTGGCACGTGGCATACACTTTCCGAGACAGAGCTTGTAATGTTAGATGAGGTAACACGTGTAAAATGCTTGGCACGGGGCCCAGCACATCTAACAGCTCAACAGATGCTGGTGAGCATTACCTCAGGTATGTATCCACCCCACCATCCCGAAGCCTGACCTAATGACTGGGATGGGCCTAACTGGGTCCCCCCTTACCAAGCTAACCAAACTTCTGAGGCTTCACCCGCAGACCAGCCCAGGGCTTCTCCCTCTGTCAGCAATGATCCACTGTATCTTCAGTTCCTTCACACCAACCACCTTTGTCTTTCTAGACTCCAGCCAAGTATCGCCTTACTCTGCTTCCCCAAGACTTGCTCACTGGGGATTTCCACCTTGGCCAGCCCCCAGTTTCTGGACAGATCTGGACAGAGCCCCCACTAGCTGGGGTAGCCAGAGGAGCTGACTCTCCAGGACAGAGTGGGAGGGCTCAGGTGTCTCCCTAAAGAGTCAACACTCCATCCCTCACCTCAGATCAGGGCTAGAAGTGGGGGCTCCCCTCCCTCTATCAGCTGTATTGCCCTCCGCTGCCCTTATCACTGGGCTTAGTGTTTCCTCTTGCAGGCACTGCATCCTCCACTAGAACGTCAGCCCCACGAGGCACAGAATTTACCAGTCTGTCACTACTGTCTCTCCAGCACCTAGAGCTATGCCTGGTACAGAGTAGATGCTCAATAAATATAAATTGCCGAAATGAGAGAGCTGAGCAAATCAGCATGGGCCAAAAAGTCCTCAGCATCCTGACCAAGCTCATATCCAGCCCCAAGCCCCACCCCTACCAGATCCTTCTTCCCACAGCATCTCTTTCACTCTTTTGCTCAAAAAATTAAAGTGGCTCTCAATTATCAACCCCATCAAGTCAAAACCCCACTGCCTTGGTTTCGAGATCCCCTCAAGCTGCCCCTCCCTACCTGATCAAAGTTATTTCCTGCTACTCCTCACCATACTCTGCAGATTACTAGATCTAGTGACTTCCAGGAGCTGGACCAACTTAAGCAACCCAATCAAACCTAACAGCTGGCTTCTACACACCTTGCAGGGCCTCAGGATGAATGCAGGAGACAATGTATGGTGCTTAGTTGGTCCCCTAAAAATGGGAGCTGTCATCATCTATTGCTGGAGGCTATTGTTCAGATTGAGTGACAGCTGTAGGGTCTGAAGGATGTGGGATCAAATCCCAATTTAACCATTTTAGTGGTGGGCGACTATAGATAAGATAATTCACTTCACTCTAAGGCAGGTTTTCACATCTGTAGGGTGGAGATAACAGAATCTACTTCCCAAGTCTACTGAGTACATTAAATCAGTTGGTGTATCTGACATGCCCAGCACAACACCTGGTCAAGAGTAAAAACTCAGCAAATGGCCTTGTCATGATTATCAGCATTGTTATTGCTGAGCCCGCCTGAAAACAGAGGAACCAGCTTGTTTCTCTGCCATGATGACTGTGATTTAGCGTTAACATTGTCCTTAGTTTACTGTGTGACACTGTCTCTCCAGAGGCCCCTAAAATCTGTCACCCATTGCTTGTCCTGGTTGTCTTGGCTGGTACTACTTTTCTTGATAATCCCACTCAGCTTTACGGTCATCACCAGACGATGGCGGGGCGGGGGGGAGGGCAGGGCAGAGCACACCCCAAAGGATGGGTCTTTTCCATTTGCACAAAGATGCCTATGGCCTAGCCCAGGCCCTGAGTTGAGAGGGGGAGGCTCTTTGTCCTCAAATTGTTAGTTCTGAGGACCTCCCACCTGTCTGCTGTTTGCCATATTCCCTTTCATTGTCAGGTGATGACACCACTATCAACACTCACAGCTTCCAGAACCTTCACTTCTAGGCTCCATTCTCCCCACTCCACCTCATCTCTCTCTTTTACACCTGCCTCTATCTAACTTACTGCTCCTGATATGCCATGATCTAGGGTAGCCTTTCTTAAACCATTCTGACCTCAACCCACAGTAAAAAATATGTTTTATGTCATGACCCACTCCGACACACACATATATATAAATAATCAAAACAAAATTCATGAAATCACCTTTACTATTTATGATGTACTCTGATAAACGCTATTTCATTTTGTAAAAATACTTATCTTGACCCACAAAATTGATTCACCTCTTTAGTGAGTTTTGACCAGTGACTTTGAAAATCACTATTAGGATTTGGCTGCATGAAATTATGTCCTCAAATGCATTTCCAGCAGCAGCAGCACCTGGGAGTTTATTAGATCTGTGGAATCCCAGACCCCACGCCCGACCTACAGAAGCAGAATGCATTTCCACGAGCTCCCAGGAGATTCGTGAGCACATTAAAATTGGAAAAGCCCTGGTCTAGGATACCGGGAAGGCACACTTGGTATCTATTGGAATAAGTATCCAGGACTCCCTTCTAAGTGAAGGATGTGAATTTCAGCAGGAGCACAAAAACTCTGTTGGGGCTCCCCTAGGACGCTTCGTTCTTATTTATACTGCCAGAGAGTTGCAGCAAGGCATCATCCCTCTGCCTGTGACATCTGAAAATCTGAGGTGATGCTAGATGTCTCTTCCTGAGGCTTAGTCGCAACTAGGAGCTTTGAAAGTCAATGTCAAAACACAAAAATATCTCCATCCCTCTACATCTGACAATGGGAAGTTCACAGAGCTTTTCCTCCAGGAATAAGCTCCTAGAAAACAAAGAGACTCAGGACCAGGAACTAAAAGCCTGGGTTGAGGTTCTAGCATCACAGATGACTCTTGCTCTCAAGCAGTCTCAGTTTCTCTGTCAGTGAATGAGGCTGTGCTGGTCATCATCTCTAAATTGCCTCCTCTCAAAATTCCCCCACGTTGTTCCTTGAGGTGACATCACCTCCTCCTAGACTCATCCCCCTGTGGCCTCAGCGTGGGTCCTGCAAGTGGTCATAGGGCTTGCACTGCCTCCATAGCTCCCAACTCACCCTGGCCTCAGGCAGACCCTCCGGGCCACAGGCCAGGGGAAGGGGGTGTGAATCTTCTTTCACTCTCCACTTCCAGAGGGACAAGTGGTCGTGAGTCTCCTTTTGTGAGTGGGGGACACTCTGTGAAGCTCTTGTGGATCAGGCCCCTCCACCCTAGACCTCCTCCTGTCACTAGACATCACAACCGTCCTCGGAGTGGACTTTCCACTGCTCTACTGCACATCTTTGTCAGGCAAATAAACACAGAAAAGTGAGCTCTACAGGGAATTAGCTTGTGTGCTCCACTTGGCACTGACTCACAAAGCTAAACCAGATTTGTTTTGTTTGTTCACCTTTCTGCTGAGGCAAATCAGCCCTGATGACTGGAATGGAAGCTGGAGGTAGAGGAGGGAATGGGGTGAGTGACTGGGAACAAGTGTCAGAGGGATGCCCAGCAACAGAAACTCAACTTCTAGAAATGTAAGAGTTGGGGCTGACATCACCCCAGCCATCTGAAAGGTCAAACCCTCCTTAGGTGTCAGCAGTTTGCTTATTTGGGATGTTGTTGACAGGAAAATGAGTCATTTAGTATACCCTATCTTTTAAGACTGTTAGATATTCACTAAGGGCCAGAACTATGTTGTCTGAATATTTTCAGAAGTAAATGTGAGTCACGGAATCTAAGAAGAAAAGCTGTTGGTGCCCCGCCCATGGCCCTTGGCTCTCCACCTCCACAGTCTGAAGGCAGCCAAATGTCGAATGCTGCCCCTGACTCTGAGCCTCAATCAGTCAGTGAATAGGGCTACTTGGAGAGCTGGGGAGTACATGCTTCTGGAAGCAGCCCTTGGCCCTCCAGGATGGGACGTGAGTGAATAAAAACCCAGCTTCCTTACCCCTGGGTTGGAATAACTCAGGGCGTGTTCTCACTGTCCCCCAGAGGTCCCCATTGAGATTGAGCTCCACTTGCCCATGGGGCTGACTGGCCGGAGAGAACACTCTTTTGAATTCCTTCTCTCCTCTGTGGAGAAGTATTTTAGGGTCTGCTTCTGGAGAAATCTAGCACACGGGAGTAGGGCTAGTACCTCTGGAGCTCTAAATATATCATAATGATCCTATATTCTTGTGTAACCAGAGAACAGGCTGACTCAGTGAAGAGCGGGGGTGAGGTTGGGGAGAATTCCTGTAACTAGAAATGTGCAGGAATTTAGTGAGTTAGATGATGACTACCTTGAAGGGTCCCACTGGCAGGGGTTTCGAAAAATAAAAAGACTTGCATAACTATATTTGCCAAGACGGTGACTAAACTTTCTAAATCCCCCATTCTCCTCCTGTACTCTCTCACCCAGTAAACTTGAACTAGACGTCCAGAAGAAGGAAAGAAGGGAAGGGAATGCAGGTTACCTGACAGTAGCTCAGAACAAATCTCTTGGACCTGTTTCTTTATTTGGAACATGAGGGAGTTACCTGAGGTGGCATCTAGGGTCTCCACCAGCTTTGACATGCTAGGACTTGGTGGGCCGGTTGTGGGAGTGGTCTCTGAATATGAGGGTGGTAATGGAGGACAATCCAGAGGGCCCTGTGGGACCTACAGAAAAGCTCCTCCCTCTCTGAGGCTTGCTGTTCTCAGTTGCCATGAGAGGACTGGATTAAATGACCTCTGAGGTCCTTCTCAGCAGCAACACTCTGGGTCTTCAGGTCTGTCCCCAAGGTCCTGTTTTTCCTCATCACCATAGTTTGGGCCGGGGATGGAACCCAAATCCTACCCTCTATGTAACAGTTCCCAAATATCTCCTTGGAATACCCCTGAGTCCCAAGCTACCAGTCAGGGTTGGCATTTGGCCAGAATGGAACAACAGAGGTTCCTTACAGAGCTCCCCGCCCTTCTCAAAACATACTGCCACTTCCTTCCAGTGCTGCTCTGAGGCACAGGGTCACCTCCACACTCTGGAGTTTCCTCTTGTCCATTCGTTCATGTTTCAGTCCCCACCTTCCCTTTAATCATGGAAAGACAAGCTCTGTTCCCAATTAAGAGAATGCCGGGCAGTGGACAGCAGGACCAGCTGGGGGCAGCAGGGTCTTCCCAAGGCCTGTAAGTCATACCCCCCACATTGTGCTCAGTCTTGTCAGCACCCCAATAAGCAGATTGTGGCCAGGAAATCTAGAGGGTGTGAAATCAGTAAAGCAGTGTTCCAGCCACTGGGCCAGTCAAGCAGGAAGTGGCCTGAATACTTTACAACTCAGGTCAGTTGTGCCTTCCCACGGCTGCCTCAAGATCCCACCCAAGATCGAAGATCCTATAGGCCGTCAGCTAGCTGCCTATCTCATGATTTCCACAGCAGAAGAAGTGCATTTTAAAATCTCTTAGATTGTTAGCAGGGTTTAGCCTTCTCATGGAGAGCCTGTGTGATCTTCATCATATCACTTAGTTCTTCTACCTCTCAGATTTGTCATTTGAAACAAAGGCATAAAGATATTAATCTACAGCCTGCTCCATGGTTATGAGTTTCCTCAGGCTAGAGCATTACTTGGAAAAAGGAAAAGGAAATGAAAGGACATGTCCAATACATTTCCTGTGGTTACCTTTGGGTGAATTTGATTGTTCTACATATATTCATCTTATGCTTATCTGTCATTTCCCAATTTTTGACAATAAGCACATGCTACACTTGTAACAATAAAATTTAAACATAATCATTTAAAAGAGGGTTCTGCATGCATACAGCTGTTCACTGTTTAGCCCCGTCTGGCTTCCTCACTGGAAACATCCCCAATTCTTTGTCTTTAGGCTGGAAGGGATCCAGTTGTTCATCTGACTCCAACCCTCATCCTACCAATGAGGAGACTGCCACCCTCACACTAGGCTGGCCGGCCATGTCAACTGTATTATCAGTAGGGAGAATTTACATTTACCTCCTCTGACTTCCCACCAAGGAACAGTTAAAGAAAAGTCAGCAAAGAAATATAAAATGGAGATACGTTAATTCCTTAGATAAGAAGAGTTTATGCATCACATTTATATCCTTTAAAAAAAATCAGCCTTTCTCCTCTCTTTTACTCACGGAGTCTTCCTGGCAGCTTACAGATTCCCCCCTCACTCATCAGGTCCACTTGAGCTTCCCATCTGGCTTGGACTTGGGTGCCTGGGGGTGGCGTGGCTGCTGTGGGGCTCACAGGAGAACCAGCCAATACTACCTCCTGGAGAGAGAAAAAGCCAGGATGATCAAAGATGAGCATCTTGATCAAGGCTCATTCATCCTTAAATGTATCAAGAATTTCAGTCAAAAAGAAAGAGCATCCGTCTCTACAACTGCCTTAGAGATGGGAACCTCATATGTCTTCAGCTTTATTAACATCATGTACACAGTGGACACTTGATAAATTTCATCTTTCCAATTTAAGCTTTTCATGTATATGCCTAACCCCACTGGAAGGCTCCTCAGGCTCCCCTACCAAGATTTGACTTGTAAGCTGGAAATCTAAGGACATAGGAACACTCACTGGAACCTTAGTGAGAGGACACAGGAAACCTGAAGAGTCAGGATAAAAAGACTTTAAGTCAGTAACAAGTAAATGCTCTTTTCCAAAGAAAAAAGGAGCAGATAAATTTGTGAACCCCAAAAACCCACAAAGGGATATCTGTATCTTTACAATTTTATAATCAGCCTAGGCCCAGAGGTGATTTGACTAATCCATCAGAATGAGGGGGATGAAAAAAATGACAGGATTTTATAGAAACAAGAGGATCCTCGGGGCTCACACCCAGCCACAGGCTGCCACACGGTGAAAAGTAAAAGTGAAACCAGTCCCGGTAAGAGTTATTTTTTCACTCTAGGATCTCTAAGAGTACTACATTCATCTCTTGGTATCTGAGGAAGGCAGTCGGCAGTAAAAGACTGTGAATCTGAAGCCAGAGAACTACAGAAACTTTGGCCACTGCAAAAGAAGATTCAACAACTTTTGGGGTAGTTCCCACTTCGTTTATGGCCAATGGACCCCAGCTCCCTGCCCCAGTTAGAGCTGTTTCCCAGGTAACCCAGCCTCAGAGGTGGCCACCTGACAGTGGGGGCTTGCCAAGCTGGAGAAGGGGCTCAAAGCCAAGGATTTGCCTAGGATTTCCAGGAAGCTCCTTCTCTTCTCTTCCATCCAAGAGCAAGAGCAAAGGGGAATTCCAGGGCTGTGACTGGGAAATGTCAGCCAGAGGGCAGCTGAGAGTTAGAGCTGAGTTTCAGCATGAAGGCCAGGGAGAGGTCTGATAAAATACAGATATGGATCCGGATCTTGGAGAGATGGGAGTGGGGGAGGCCATGGCAGTGGGAGGGGGTCCCAGCTCTGGGGACAGTTCTAAAGTTCCCACGGAAATAGGGCCAATGGAGAGGGATTGCTAAGAGGAGGGGTGGGGGGAAGATCTGCCTAGCCGTGTGTGCCAGCTGTGAGGTGTGCAGGAACTCCCAGAGACCACATCTGGTTGATGCAGAGTGAAGAGGAGGGAAGGAGGAGTAGTACATAACAGAGGAGTTTCAGAAAGACAGAGAGCGAGGGGCTGGAGGTGAGTGACATGAAGGAGAGTGAGTGGCCGTGAGGGGATGGATGGTGAGGACTGGGAATGTGTTGGCAAGTGAGATTCCAACCAGGTTTTAAAAAAAAAAAATCTGATAAAAGGGGTATGGGAAATGAGGTGGTGGATGGGGATGGAAGGCAGGTGGCTCCGCGTCCGCGCTGCGTGGTTCAGCTCCAGGCTCTTACCTGCATTACAGGTGGAAATGAGGGAGCCACCGGGCTGTCGGTCCTGAGCGCTCCAAAGCCTCCTTGCTGGGCCCTAGGCCTGCGTTCTGAAATCCTCCTTTCCCAAACCCCTAGTTTGGCCCGGAGAACTGGAAGGCCTCTTGGGAGGAAATCTCTTTGAGAAGCTCCGGGTAATGCGCGCTCGGGTTCCCGGGCGAGCAGGCGCGCGGGGCGCTTCGGTAATCGCTATCCTTCCGGGAAACGAAAACGAAAGAGCGGGATCCGGCTTCCACTCCCGCCCCGGCAGGCTCGGGGGAGGGCAGGGGACGGCCCCTGAGGGAGCGGAGCCCCGGGACGCTGTGGCTTGTCCTGGAGGCGTCAGTCCCGCTTGCATCCTCCCGGCGGTGGACAGCTCTCGGGCAGCCTGGCTGCGGGCTCCATAGGGAATGAAGTGGGATTCTGCGGGATCTGAGGAGCTGAGGGAATTCCTGTACCTGGGCTCGGGACAACGACAGATCAACTTCGTGTCGCCTTTGTGCGTCTCCGCAGAAGGATGGGAGGGGGCCCCTCACGCTGCCTGCCTGGATCTGGTTCCTCTCCCCTTAAGGGTGGGTGACCTTCCTAGGCCTGCCGTTTGGCTGCGTGGAGGCTCCACTGCCTGGGGCCCGAGGGCCACTGTCAGAGCTGGTGTGGTGCTCCTCCTGACCCAAGTACTCAGCGGATCCCCACCGGCACTTTTTCCCAGGCCTCTGGCGGCCCCCGCCTGGTGCCTACCCGCACATCACCCATGTGCGCCTGCCTCAGCTCCTCGTATCTTGAGGGGAAAACGAGGAAGGTTGCAAGCACTAAAGCAACCAACATACTCACCGAAGAAAAGGAGGGAAGAAGACTTAATAACTCTCTGCTGAAATCTGAGGGTAGACGTTGTTATAAAGAAGGCATAGCACTGATATATCATGAGCTACTTCCTAGAAACCAGTAAGAACAAGGCCAGAAATCAGACAGAAAAATAAGCAAAGGGTATGAATAGGGAGTCTATATAAAACAAAATGCTCAATGGTCCTGAACATAGAAAAAGATGCTCAGATTCTTCAATCATTATAAAAGATATGCAAATTAAAGTTATTCTGATATCGGTTTTTACCCATTAATTTAACAACAAAAAAAATCAAAAGTTTAATAACATAATCTGCTGGAAAGGCTGAGAGGAACAGGCACTTCACTGGATGTGTAAAGTGGTACAACCCCATGGAGGGCAGTATGGCAGCAGCTAGGAAAGTCAGAAATTCATTTACCCTTCACTCAGCAATCTCATCAAAGGAAATTTATTCAACAAAAATACCTGCACGTATTCCAAATGTACTACATGGTTATTTATTTCAGCTTTGGCTTATAATACCAAACGATTAGAAACAACCCAGGCATTCATCTGTTCAAGGGGGTTGATGAAATAAATTATGGTCCATCCATTAACAGAAGAATTCTGTGCATCATCTGACAGAGCTCTCTGTGGACCATGGCAAGCTCTCCAAAAAGCAATCCAGCAGGGCAGTTAAGAACCTGAGACAACCTGTCTGGCTTGGAATCCCAGCTATGTCACTTACTGTATGCCCTTGAGCAAGTTCGCAAATCTCTTTACTGCCTTGCTCTTCAAACTACTGCCTCAGTTTCCTTAACAGAAAAATAGAAAGAATAACAATATCTGTTTCATAAAGTTGTTATGAAGAGTGAGTTCACATCTGTAAGACAACTAGAACAGTGCCTGACCACCATGTTAAGCAAAATAAAATAAAGGTAAGAAACAGTGCGTATCACATGCTATCTTTTGTATGTAAGTAAATATATATATATATATATATATATATATATATATACACATATGTGTGTGTGTATAAATTGGTATTTGTACAAAGGCACTCTGCAAGGATGAGTAACAAACAAACAACTGGAATTCAATATAGAAAATAAAAGCAAGGGTTTATATTGCAAACCTTTTTATATCATTTTGATTTTTGAACCATATGAATAAATATTCAAAAGAATAAAAAAAGAAAAGAAAGAAAGAAAGAAGTTTAAGAATATATTCTGTGCCAGCAAACTAAATCTTAGGTGATGACAGAACTAAATAGGTGTTGCCTGAGACAGACTAAAAAAAAATGGGGACATTTCCCTTTGGAAGGACAAAGGCAATGCTACATATGATCTAAGTCTATACAATTACAAACCCATATGAGCAGGAATAAGTGGAATCCCTCCTTCACAAAAGAAATATGCACAGGTGTTTTTATGCTCAATAAAATAACAATATTTCATTTTTAATTATTAATTTTTTAAATAACACTTTTTCTACAAAGAATTCAAAATGCAGATGTAGAACTTATAATTTATAACAACAAACTTTCTTAATACCTATAATACTTCTAAAAGGGGGGAGAGAGAAAATATGAGGTCGACAGAAAGGAAAATAATGGGATGCTGCAGATCTGGACATGGGCAATAATAGTGGGGCCAATAGGTCGCCGCAGGTACCCAGGGAAGGGCCCAGGAGAAAGTGACCATTTCGGAGACCTCCGGTTTCAGGACAAGGTTCAGTTTAACTCATGGAAAGAAATGCTCAAGGTTTCCCTACAGGGAGCAATGGGACCACCCACAGTGCCTCCTGGGTTCCTAAGTACACCTTGGGCTCTAGCAAGAGGCAATCACAGACGTTCATAGCCGGTTCCTCTGAAGAGAATAATGGTCAGTGAGTCCGCAGTTCCGCAACTAACCAGATATAAACCAACAGTGACGAGTAAAAAGAGAGGGAGATGAAAAGTGTCTTCTTCCTATCTGTTCAGGTGAGATGCATGTTTCTCAGAGGGCAGAAGGAAAACAGAACTTGACATTTACATTCCTTTTACATTAAATGGTTATTCCAGAGAAAGCGCAGCAACACGTGAACTCCTCCAAAGAAAACTAAGACAAAATGAGCCAGGGCATCTCTGCCTTCCTGTCGAAGATCCTGTTGAGAGAGAGAGAGAGAGAGAGATTTTTTAAGGCAATAGAATAATCCAAAGTTAGAAATTCAATATGAATATTAATTCAATCAATATCACAAGCTTCTTGGGCTGCATTATAAACTATGAGCTGAAGGAGAACATCTTGATCTGTTCTGTAATGTACACGTCCTCCACGCTACTGTGGGAAGTTTTCTTCTGGACATGTTTTCCCATCTTAACCATCAGCAAATGGCAGCTCTCTTTTCAGGGCTGATAACCTCTCCCTCTGGCTTTCTAGAGCACTTACTTAGTCCTCTCAAAGAGGCAAGGAAGTTTGCTTTGGGGTTGGAAGAATTGATAAGTCTTAGATGGATGAAGAGGGCAGTGAATATGAGCAAAGTTGGAAGTGACAAAGAGCATGGCAGGTTTGAGGAGCTGTAAGTAAACGCCACTGTTTATGTGGGAACATCAGGAGAAGGAGGCTGAGGGTCAGATACAAATGGCCCCTCCTTCAGCGGTCTAATCTCAGCACAGCTGTCTCAGTTGACTGCTGAAATGTGGCTCCTCTGCTCAGTGCTCTCCAGTGGCTTAGCCTCACTCACTCTAAAGTCTTTAACAGTGACCTCAAAGCCCTAACAAATCTACTTCCCACTCACCTCTCTAACCCTATCTTCTACTACTTCTCTGTTACTCGGCTCCGTCCATACTGGCCTCCTCCCTATTCTTCAAACATACCTGCCTCCACTTGTTCTCCCCCAGATATCCACGGGTCCCTCCCATACTGTATCAAGATTTGCTAAGAAGTCACAGTCTCAGTGAGGCCTTTCCTTAACTCCTCTACTTAAAATTGTAAATCCTCAACA